>OW121753.1:3952826-4552826 GCA_933228765.1 Miltochrista miniata
TGTTATGATAAAAGTGTATAAAGTAACCTAAAACCATCTCTGAATCCTATTGTATATCGTGTACAATTTTGAGCTCAGTCGATTCAGTAAATTTTGAGTTTTTAATAGATACTTAAACACACACAACATTTTTATATATATATATAGAAGACTAGCTGTTGCCCGCAGCTTCGCCCGCGTGAAATTTGTTCCCGTTCCTGCTTCCCGTGGGAACTTATTCCCGGGATAAAAGTGGCCTAAGTTACTTTTTATTACCTAAGCTATCCATGGTATCTGTACCGTATATACATTCACTAGCGGTACCCTGCCACGCTTCGCTGTGACTTTTTTATGGTGTTTTTTTTTTGTTTTTTTTATATTCAGCTCGCCAAATTGACGTCGCCACCAGCCTGATGGTAAGAAAGCAGTGGCGCATCTAGCGATTGGGGGCCACTTCTTACAGTGGTCCTCAAGTTGGCGGCCCTGTGATGTGCCTCTTCACGCTCCTCTTGAAGAACCCGGGATTGTAAGATGAGGGAAAGACGTGTGCGGGCAGGTCGTTCCATGTTTTTATAGTTCGACAGAGGAACGATCTTTTAAAACGCTCGGTTCTGGCGAAGATTCTCTCCACTGTGTATGAGTGGCATCTCTGCCCGGCACGCGTTGTTCGGGATCGGAAAGGAGATGGTGGGATCAGGTTGAAGAGCTCTTCAGAACATTCGCCGTGATACATTTGATAGAAGGCAGCTAAGGACGCTATGGTTCTTCGCTGCGACAAAGGTTCGAGGCCTCCCGTCACCTCAGGACAACCAATTATTCGGATAGCACGTCTCTGCATAGCGTCAAGCGCGTCTAACAAGTACCTCGCGGAGTCATCCCAAAGGTGAGAACAGTACTCGACGCAGGGACGAATCTGCGTCTTGTACAGTAAACATCTCTGATGTGGCGTGAAATACCGTCTCACCTTATTCAGGATTCCCAGTTTCCGCGAGGCCAGACCAATACAGCTCTCTATGTAGTTTTTGTGATTGAGCTCACGCCGGACGTCTATACCGAGGATCTCCAGGTTGTCCTTTAGTGGAATTGTAATGCTCTGAAGAGAGGGCAGGGGTAGGAATGGGGACTTCTTAGCTGTAAACGCACACGCCTGTGTTTTTCTGGCATTG
Source organism: Miltochrista miniata (assembly GCA_933228765.1). Lineage (NCBI taxonomy): Eukaryota > Metazoa > Arthropoda > Insecta > Lepidoptera > Erebidae > Miltochrista > Miltochrista miniata. Next base: position 3,953,972 of record OW121753.1, read on the forward strand.
AACTCGACCAGGTTGTCTGAACCCCATTGGGCAATGCGGCCCAGGTCCAGATCGAGATCCGCCACGAGTTGTCGTCTCTTCTCATCCACGTCGCCTCGCCCCGCCGCTGGACGGCCAGAATAGCTCCCATGAAGAGTACTGTCATCCGCATAACAATGAATGCACCCAAGGGACAGCATGTCATTGATATGCAGAAGAAAGAGAGTTGGGGACAATACCGATCCCTGTGGTACTCCGGCATTTACCTGAAAAAAACAGGAAGCCTGACCATCACAGAGGACCCGAATCCGTCGCCCGTTCAGGAAGCTGGCCAACCAGCGGCACAACTGATGCGATAAACCATATGACGGCAGCTTGGAAAGAAGCGACGCATGCCATACCCTATCAAAGGCTTTTGCGATGTCTAGGCCAATAGCCAGAGATTCGCCGTGCCTCTCCATAGCCTCACCCCAGGTGTGCGTTATGTACGCTAGGAGGTCACCCGTTGATCGTTTCGGCCTAAAGCCATATTGGCGATCGTTAATTAACGAGTGATCCTCCAGATAGCGCATGAGCTGTTTGTTGATGATTAGCTCGAACACCTTGCAGATGACGGTGGTTACGGCTATGGGGCGATAGTTGGCTGGATACGACCAATCCCCTTTCTTGGGGATCGGTTGGACATTTGCCTCCTTCCAAGCCTCCGGCACTTCTCCCGACGAATACGAAAGGCGATACAGGCGTGTTAGCGTTGGAGACAATTCAGCTGCACAATTCCTCAGCACCACGGCCGGAATGCCATCAGGACCACTGGCTTTCCGCGTGTCGAGTGACCGTAGCACCGCCCGCACATCGCACTGCCGGATTACAATTTCCGGCATCGTGGTTCCACAGTTGGCGATAGTGGGAGGTTGCTTGCCATAGTCATCGACCCGGGAATTAGCCGCAAAGAGCTTGGCCAGCATTTCCGCTTTCTCTTGGGCCTTGTGAGCCAGTGATCCGTCAGGATAGCGCAGCGGCGGCAGCGAGGGCTTGCAGAAGTTGGCCTGCACGGCTTTGGCCAGTTGCCAGTATCCACGGCTGCCCGTCGGATGTGACGTGAGCTCCTGACCAAGCCGCGTGACGCGCTGGGCGTCCGCTCTCTTGAAGGCTCTCTTATTGGACCTAGTGGCTCTGTTGTACGCTGCCTTGAGGCGGGCCACATTCGGGTCGCGCACAGCTCGAGCCCTGATCCAGGCGCGGTAAGCCGCCTGTTTTTGTTGAACAGCTACGGCACACTCACGCCCGAACCAGGGGCGGGCTTTGCGGATGCTGGCGACATCAGTGTATGGAATGTAGTATTCCATACCTAATGTGATTTCACCAGCAACCGCAGGATGAAGCCCTCCCTGCAAAGCAGCGCTGACTCCACGGGACGGCTGCGAAGTATTCTCGTAGTCCGTCCCAGTCTGCTGACGAGTAGTGCCACAGTCGCCGCGTCACCTCTACTGCCCTTGCAGGGGACGGTACCTGCAGGCGGGCACGCACAACACAGTGGTCGGATGTACCCAGTGGGGCGCTAACCGTCACACTGTACTGTGCTGGATTACTCGTCAGCAGTAAGTCCAGCAGGGCGGGTTCATGGTCTGACCTGTCCGGTATGCGCGTAATCCCGCGTACCACCTGGGTCAGACCATGGGAGAGTGCGAACGCGTGGGTGGCCCGTCCCGCAGGATCTGTCTTGAGGGACCCCAACCAATCAATGTGGTGACCATTGAAGTCCCCCAGAAAAACCAACTCGGCGTTCGGGAACCGTACCTGCGCGTCATCAGCCCCCTCGCTGAGGTGCTGATACACTCATCATCTCAGCTGTCCCTGTGTGGGATCGATAGACGCACACGTAGATCTGACTCATGGAGCCGTGATCTACGTGCAGCCAAAGGACGGAGAGGGAAGGGTCCTCAAGGCAGCGCAGCCGGCGACAGCAAACATCCGCCCTAACGAACGCGCACACCCCGGCTTTTTCTCGAAATAGTTCCTCGATGATATAGCCGGGGTAACTAAGGTACGACTGATCGGCAGGGCGGAGTATTTGCGTCTCCGTTAGGAACATCACAGCTGGCCGTGCCGTCTCTAGATGGTGATGGACGACGTTGAGGTTGGCATGGAGTCCGCGGATGTTAGCGAACTCCACCTCAAACAGTACGTTACTGGGAGTAGTAGCGGCCGCTGTGGTACCCGATTTTCTTTTCTGCACTGCCATGATTGCTGGGAAAGGGAGACGTGAAGACGGAGTGACATTTGCTGCAGCAGTGAGTGACAAGGCGTAGGGGCTAGCTTCATCTATGACTGTGTGGTGAGACGGAAGCCGACCCGCCGGACGGAAGGGCCCCCGTACCCCCCCGTGTGTGGTTGCCGGGGTCCCAGTCCGGTCACCATCCGGCACGACGAACCACATCGGGATTATGCGCGGCCTGGTGGGGCAGCCTCCCAGGGTGGTTAGTCCCAGTTGGGCCCCTATACTATGCCGCGGGCGGCCAGCGGTAAAACCGTTTCTACGGGTCTCCCTGGCCGGCGGGTCGACCCCCGTCAGCCACACTAAAATCCGCTTAGCGCCTACTGGTCCCCCCCTGCTGCATCAAACATCGCCCCAACCGAGGCTGGGTTACTTGGGGGGCTTTTCACAGCTGCACGGTGGTACCCCCCCGGACCAACACTTTGTACCACCTGGCACCCACATGGGAGCCTAGGCCACCATGTGGGTACCATGGTGGTTTTATGTACCTATGAGATATATATATCCTATAGTAACAAACAAAATGATGGGTACATTAAAAAAAAGTGTGCGTGTACTGTACGTATTGTACACACGTAAGAAGTGAAACTTCTTCATGACCTTATTTTTCGAAAGAAATATCATGAAATATACATAGGAGTTAGTAGTCCAAAAGTCCGAAGTCCAAAAGTTCATAACTCCAAAGTCCAAAACTCCAAAACTCCAAAACTCCAAAACTGCAAAACTCCAAAACTCCAAAACTCCAAAACTCCAAAACTTTAAAACTCCAAAACTCCAAAACTCCAAAACTCCAAAACTCCAAAACTCCAAAACTCCAAAACTACAAAACTCCAAAACTCCAAAATTCCAAAAGTCAAAAAGTCCTAAGTCCAAAACTCCAAAATTCTAAAGTCCAAAACTCCAAAAGTATAAAAGTCCAAAAGTCCAAAGTCCAAAAGTTCATAACTCCAAAGTCCAAAACTCCAAAACTCCAAAACTCCAAAATTCCAAAATTCCAAAAGCCCTAAAGTCCAAAACTCCAAAACTCCAAAAGTCCAAAAGCCCCAAGTTCAAAAGTTCAAAACTCCAAAGTCTAAAATTCTAAAAGTCCAAAGTTCAAAACTCCATAACTCCAAAATTCCAAAACTTCAAAACTCCAAAACCCCAAAATTCCAAAGTCTAAAGTCCAAAACTCCAAAATTCCAAAAGTCCAAAACTACATAAGTATAAATGTCCAAAAGTCCAAAAGTTCAAAGCTTTAAGAGTCCAAAGTCCAAAACTCCAAAACTCTACAACTCCAAAACACCAAAACTCCAAAACTCCAACTCCAAAAGTACAAAAGGTCAAAAGCCCAAAACTACAAAAGTCCAAAAGTCCAAAAGTCCAAAAGTCCAAAAGTCCAATAGTCCAAAAGTTCAAAAGTCCAAAAGTCCAAAGTCCAAAACATCAAAGTCTAAAAGTCTAAAACTCCAAAAGTCCACAGTCCAAAACTCCAAAAGTCTAAAGTCCAAAACTCCAAAATTCCGAATGTCCAAAAAGTTCAAAAATTTGATTATTTGAAAAACTTCTCTTAAAAAACATCAATCTGGTAGGTACCTTCTAAATAGGTTGTTTATAATATTTTGTTCTGAAGATGGCAGAATATAATTTAAAAAAAAACGACCAACGCCATCTATTGGTAAAATCACTTTTTAAAGCTATTTTATTCTTATTGCTGTTATGATAAAAGTGTATAAAGTAGCCTAAAACCATCTCTGAATCCTATTGTATATCGTGTCCAATTTTGAGCTCAATCGATTCAGTAAATTTTGAGTTTTTAATAGATACACAAACGCACACAACATTTTTATATATATAGATATACTTTATGAAGTAAGTAGGTGTTATACTCACGGCCATATCTCCGTGCGGGGTACGGCAGTGTTGTCAACGAGCCCCTGCACGGTGGTGGAGTGGTAGTTCTCCAGGAACCGCGCCCACCGCGTTAACTCCTGCCCTACTTGTGCCCACGTCTGTTCGCTGTAACAAGTATACCTAAAGTTATACACACATTTCATCACGCCTGTCTCCCATAGGATAGGCAGGGACTATGGCTTTCCACTTGCTACGATCCTGGCACACAACTTTCACTTCTTCTAGTTTCAAAACTGTTTTCATTTTTTCATACACGCTCGCCAGTTAAAGGTACTCTTGACTTGGCCTGTCAAATAGGTCTTTTATTTGATCGATATGCGGACGCCGAGGTCGACCCCTACCTGTTTGCCCATTTAGTCCTATTTTGTCAAAAAATATAGTCCTGTTTGACGTTTCAGCAAGCATCACCTTGATTGGTAAATTCCGGAATCAGTCACTGAGAGTCCGTTCAGTGGCGAGAATCTCATTGTTGGATTCGGGAATCCGCCAATAAGAGTTGTCGCGATAGCAAATATCAAAACGAGCCTATTGCATTTTTAAGAGTATAATTTGTTCTACATTGTCGATGGACAAGTGTGATTGCAAATTAAATGCAAAAAAAATCAGTCTCGAGGTCGACTCCAACCTGCGTCTATTAAACCGCGTAACGTCCGCTAGTGAAAAAAAATGGGTTAATATCATTTTCATGTTTTCATAAATCATCATTATTATCAATCACTTACGATATCGGAGCACACGTCCTGTATAATATTCCGTTACATCTTTATCGACGTTAATGTACCTAATCATAAATTAGTGTGAGATAACCATTATACAAGAGAGAGAAAAAAGTGTGTGCGTGTAACCTTTACGCGCGATTAAAGTAAAACTTCTTTGCCATTGACGGCATCAAATGTTATAGGTCTTAATATCATTCATTGGAATTTTGATTTCAATAATTTAAAATTCAAATAGTGAACGTTACTTCCGTCAGAAAAAAAATATGAGTTACTGCCTAGTCGCGCCTAAAGAAGTTTTACTTCAAAATAAACTAGACCTAAATCATAAAAAAAGAATTTTGCAAAGTTTGCAGAACTCTGCTTTATTCAAGCATTTAATCAATCGACAGAAACCATTAGCCTACAGCTACAGTGTATAATGAAATTAGACGTGTAAGTACATACTTCTTGTTGCGGTTGAAGTCGTTCTCCTGCTCCTGCTGGCAGTAGTCCACGGCCTGCAGGATCATCAGGTTGCGCGTGCCAGCCGGCACCCTGCCCACAACACATACATACATAGTATATTATATACATATGGTCACGCCTTTATCCCCGAAGGGGTAGGCAGAGGCATATTATATGCCTACATTTCACCTTGTTTTTATAATTTGTTTCACGTAATAGGTGGTGAGGTAATACTTATAGTCATCTCGGTGTAGCATGGTGCGTATGACAGTTGTCGATCGCGTTTCGTTTCACTCTTGAAAGTTGCCGTGAATTACAATTATGAACTTAGTATTTCAGCTACATCCCATTCATAATATATTAAATCGTTAATCACTGTTGTATATAAAATTAAACTCAACCAGAATATTCTAGTCTACAAATAAAATGAATTTGGAAGAAAAAATTAACAAATTGTTGAGTATAACGTAACACCAAAGATGTCTTTAGTGATGGGATTATATACATCTACGATGGATGTTCGATATTTTGATAAAACAAAACGTATATTGTCCGTATATATTATTGAGTTATTATTATTAATATTTTTCCTCTTCTCGGTTACCTTCTTTTTTTTCTTGCGAAGTTACCCGGTCTTTTGATAGGCTGTACCTTATGAACGGTGATAGCTAGAGGGATGAAATTTTCACAGATTATGTGTTTTTGTTACCGCTATAATAACAAATACTAAAAACAAAAAAAATATTTATGGGGCTCCCATACAACAAACGTACTGCTCGTTCGCTCTAACTTTGCCGTTTGGCTCCATACTAAAGTCGAATTTTTAATGAGATGAAGTAAATTGACAGCAACTAATGTCACTTCTTCATACAATGTTGCTTATTTTCTATGACTTTTTTTAGTATTTATTGTCGTTTTTCGGTACGGAGACCTCTGCTCACTTGGCCGGTTTTATAAGCTGTTTAGTTAATTCAAAAATAAATATAGCAAAAATTTTCATAACAATAATAAACAGAACGTGATTTATCTTATTTATCGTAGGATTCTAAACATGAATTGCATATTGACACATCCCTAGTAATGTGGTACTGATAGATATGAACGTCATACTGCCAACTGTCATACGCACCTTGTTACAGCGAGGCGACTATAGTATATTACTAAAGTGAAAAAAAAAACGCGTATAGAGGGTTCTGTACCAAAAAACACGTTTATGGTATGGGTGGCTCCCATTCAATAAATGTGTTTAATCTTACTAATATTATTATTATTTTACAGATTTTAGCGGCAAGAAAAATACATCATCTGAAATAATTTCAGCTCTGTAGTTATCACAATCAATCAATCATTAGGGTTCCGTACCGTAAAGGAAAAAACGGAACTCTTATAGGATCAAAATTCTAAAATTATTTCACCATTTTAAAGCTACATTCACCCTGAGTAACATAGGCTATATTTTATCCCTATATTCCAACGGGAACTGAAGCTATGCGGGTGAAACCGCGTGACGTCCGCTAGTCGGCTATAAAAGTAGACTAGGTATAACAGCCCCCTGAGACAAGTGGCACGTAAATCGCAAACAAAAGGATAGCATATGTGTGATTGGTCGATATATTTTGCTTTCGTTTGCGATTTACGGTTGTGCCACTTGTCTAAGGGGGCTGATAGTAGAGATCAGACTCACCGTTCAATAGCTTCGTCACTAAAACAGGTGTCTGCGACGAACTGCAGTAGATCGTCTTTGGATAGTTTGGTGAAGTAGCTGGCGCACTGGCGGTACTGCTGCATCCATTTCTTGCTCACCGCGGTAGGAGGCACCTGCGCCACACATACATAGCTTGGCAAAAACTGGCTGACTGAGAGACGGACTCGCGTACGAAGGGACCGTACCATAAACGGTCAAAATTACTTGTTTGTTGTATTTTTTTAACGTGATAAAAATTCTACAGGAATACTATACCGGACTCCTACCAACTAAAAACCACACGTATCCTACCTAATAGCCCACGGTTTGGAGCCCCGGGTATGCGCTCGGAAGGATACCCCGGGTATGCGCTCGGAAGGATACCCCAGGACTTCTAACTGTTTGTTGTATGGATGCTCGATTAAATGTTTTGTTTTCTGTTATTAGTATTTGTAGTGGCTACAGACATACATCATCTGTGAAAATTTCAGCTCTTTAGCTATCACGGTTCGTGAAATACAGCCTCATGTCAGACAAACAAACATCGGAGTCTCAGTAATATTATAGAATTCTGTTTTTTACTTTTTGGTTAAGAAACACTAAAAACAACGATAATAAAGTAGGGGAGGGAGAGGAACCCGCCTCCCACTCTCGATTCGTCAATTCTAACGTACTACAATGGAGGATAATTGATTGAATGAAACATAGTAAAGTTATACCCTTGTTCAAGGCTGGCAGTGCTTCTGATCCAGGTAATTTCAGACCTGTCTCGGTATTGCCGACTTTGAGCAAGATATTTGAAAAATTTATACTTGAGCAGATGCTGACCTATTTTAACAATCACAAATTATTTCATGTTAAACAGTTTGGCTTCACTAAAGGACGGTCGACTACCGATGCTGGTGTAGATTTGATGAAGAGTATTTATGAGGCCTGGGAAGATAAACATGATGCACTTGGTGTGTTCTGCGATTTGTCAAAGGCTTTTGATTGTGTTCAACATGAAACATTGATCAGGAAACTGCATCACTATGGGATAAGGAACAAGGCTCTCGATCTTCTGACTTCATATTTGAGCAACAGAACTCAGAGGGTCGATGTTGGTGGCATACGTTCAGAGGGATCGGTGGTTACTATGGGCGTTCCGCAGGGTTCGAAACTCGGACCATTTTTATTTTTAATTTATATAAATGGCCTACCCTATTACGTAAGGGACACCAACGGGATTGTTTTGTTTGCAGATGACACTTCCTTAATTTTCAAAATTAAAAGACAACTAGATAACTACGACGATGTCAACAATGCAATCCTGAAAGTAGTACATTGGTTTAATACTAATAATCTTAGCCTGAACGATAACAAAACTAAATGTATTAAATTTACCTTGCCCAATGTAACACAGGCAGACCCCAATGTTCAACTTAATGGCCGAGAGTTGGAACTTGTGAATAATACGGCGTTCCTAGGGTTGACGGTCGATGCTGGATTGCAGTGGGGTCCACATATTGAAAAGCTAGCTGGCAGGTTAAGTTCAGCAGCATTTGCCGTACAAAAGATCAGGCATTTGACTGATGTAGATACAGCTAGAATAGTTTATTTCAGTTACTTCCACAGTGTTATGTCTTACGGTATTCTGCTGTGGGGTAATGCCGCAGATATAAATTCAATTTTTGTTTTACAAAAACGAGCCATAAGAGCCATATATAGATTAGGTCCAAGGGTCTCTCAGCGCGAAAAATTCAAAGAGGTAAATATTCTGACTGTAGCATCATAATATATTTTTGAAAATCTTATGTATGTGCAAAAGAATCTATCTAGTTTCGTTAAGTTAAGCGATATACACAGTGTAAATACCCGACATAAAGATAACCTTGCTTGTCATCAGTGTAGACTGAAAAAAGTCAGTAATTCCTTCCTGGGTAACTGTATACGTTTTTACAACAGGCTTCCAAATGAAATAAAAAGTATGCCCCTAAATAAGTTTAAAAAGTGTATAAAAGTAAATTGTACCGCAGGGGCTACTATTCAATTGACGATTATTTGCTTGACAAGGAAGCCTGGAAATGATCTGCTTGCTCTACTGCATTCTCAAGCAATAGTTTGTGATTTTAAGTTTAAATTTTGTAAATAGAGCACAAAAAGAAAAGCCCGTCGAGTTTCTTGCCAGTTCTTCTCAAGCGGGCCGCGTTCCGAACTGGTGGTACTATTTGCATTGTATTCATTGACGTGTCGCAAGTGCCTATGTATTAGGATTATGCGAAATAAATGTTTTTTTGAGTTTGAGTTTGAGTTTGATAACCACAACAAATTGTAAGGGAGGAATGACGAACCGAACTCCTCAGGAAAGGAATTTTGGATGTTGGATAGTAAACACGTGTCGAATTATTAGTCACGTTGTTAAGCGGTGTAGTGCTCATTTTTAAACGACTTCAAAAAAAAAGGAGGAGGTTCTCAATTCGACGGTTTTTTTAACATGTGGAGGGTACAGGTAAATTTTCCTATTCAACATCCAAAATTCCTTTTAAACCTGATCTTCTTTTATAGCAACTTACGCTAAAGAAGTGGCTGGCGAGCCACTTGGTGTAGACCGCGTTGACGGACAGCGGTATCTTGAAGGCGGGCGGGAGCGTGCGCAGGAACTTGGCGATGATGCCCACGTTGTTGTGTATATACAGTACTAGCTGACCCGCGCAACTTCGTTTGCGTGATAAATGAAGAACTGCTCGACCGATTTTGAGCAAACTTCACATAAACCATCTACTAAATAGTCCGAACAAAGCCTTAAAATTTGGTTTGTATAAGTGAGCCCGTTCTTGAGTTATAAAATTACAACGAAAAGTGGCATTGATTTTTATATATATAGATATAGCAACTTACGCTAAAGAAGTGGCTAGCGAGCCACTTGGTGTAGACCGCGTTGACGGACAGCGGTATCTTGAAGGCGGGCGGGAGCGTGCGCAGGAACTTGGCGATGATGCCCACGTTGTCAGGCCGCGCGATCGACAGTATGTGCGATAGGAATTGTTCCGCTGATGGCTGTTCCACTAGCATCTTGTAGTCCAAATCTAGACGTAGAGGTTTTTATAGTTTTAGTATGTTAATGGGGATCAATCACATCAAATCACGCCTATAGCAGTCCACTGCGGGATGTAAGTCTCTCCCAAATTACGCCACAATAAACGGTCCTGCGCCTTCCGCATCCAGTCAGTCCCTGCAACCTTTTTCAGGTCGAGTCGGTCCATCTGGCGGGGGGTTGTCCCACCCCACGTGTACCAAGTCGCGGTCTCCACTCCAGAACTCGTTTGCTCCACCGACCATCGGTTCTCCTATAGATTGGCCACATCTATAGGAGAATCGATGGTACACGGCCACTTCAAAACGCATACTGTACGAGCTATGTCGAGCACTTTGGTTCTCTGACGGATAACATCGTTCCGGATTTTATTCCTCGGAGATACCACAATTATTCCGTTCCATTGCTCGCTGTGCAACTTTAAGAGCATGGACTAGCTTCACTGTAAGTGTCCTCGTCTCGGCACCGTAGGTCATAACTGGTAGGACGCGCCGATAATAGATTTCAAGGGACCATAATATTTATTTTCAATTCGATACCTCCCACATTTACAAGATAAAGGGTCGGTACAGACATACAGAGGGAAGGACGAGCGGCTGGACGGTTGGATGGACGGATTTACGACATCCTCTATCGGCGAGTCCGACTCGCACTTGTTAGGTTTTTCAAAATTGAATTCAGGCTTAAAATAACGCGTAAGTCTGGTATTTTGGTATTTTACAACAAATACCAGCTAAATCTTACTAAAACTACCCTTTAAGAAAAGATATATCACGTTCGCTCTAAGTTTGCCGCGGGCGTTGGCGTAGAGGCGTGGTATGGGAAGCGACCGGCAAACTTAGAGCGAACGGGTTTAATAACATCATTAAAACTCACCAGGAGATGCCGCCTTAGCCTTCTTGAGCAGTTTGATATGTTCGGCGGGCATCAGGCCAGCGATGGGGACCTTCTCGTCCACGTTCTTGAGTAAAGTGAAGTATATAATTAGTGCGTTGTGTGCCGACCCGCTGAGCTCGGGCCATAGAACCTCTTTAATTCTGTGGAAAAATAAAACATGGAAACTGTTTCTAAAAAGATAATCCTGTTTAAAATAAATAATCCTAGCAAATAGTGTCGGGAGTCCTGGGATTAAACTTCTAAGGGGCTACCCGGGACTCACGGCCAAAGGCATTGTGGTTTTAGTTCGTAAAATATTTTCATACGAAAAATAAAGTCCTCGTAAATTACATACTTCGTGCTACAAGATAAAAAGCAGAAATATCTTTAGATAGTTAGTTAAAGGAATTTTCTTTGAGAAAAATAAAAAATGTGTGCGTGTACTAGTGTACACACGTAAGAAGTGAAACTTCTTCATAACCTTATTTTTCAAGCCCAAAAGCCCAAAAGCCCAAAAGTCCTAAAGTCCAAAAGCCCAAAAGCCCAAAAACCCAAAAGCCGAAAAGCCGCAAAGCCGAAAAGCCCAAGAGCCCAAAAGCCGAAAAGCCGAAAAGCCGAAAAGCCCGAAAGCCGAAAAGCCGAAAATCCGAAAAGCCGAAAAGCCCAAAAGCCGAAAAGCCGAAAAGCCGAAAAGCCGAAAAGCCCGAAAGCCGAAAAGCCGAAAAGCCGAAAAGCCGAAAAGCTCAAAAGCCGAAAAGCCCTAAAGCCCAAAAGCCCAAAAGTCCAAAAGCCCAAAGTACAAAAGTCCAAAAATCTACAAACGACATGCTATCCCTGGATAAAGTACTCTTAATTCGAATCCACCGTGGTGGAGACGAAAACAAAGATGGCGCGTAACGAAAAAACGTGACGTGACGCTAAATTTTTTCCAATAAAGAAGTTTCACTTCAAAAAAAAACTTTTAATTAAAGAATTTTTCATGTAGACTTTTTTTAGCTTTATGGCATTTTCATTGTGGTTTTGCTCTATGATCTAAATTCTGCTCAGTCAAATAATTTAGCTTATAACCACAACCAGTACAAAGCAATAACAGTTACAATCACCAAACACACTCACCGCTGATGGTGCACGGTAGCGTCGGCAGCTTCAGGCGGAGCGGGAGCGGGCGCGGGCGCGACTGGCGGGTCGGCGTGCAGCGCACTGGCCGCGTGTTGTAGCCACACCTCGTGCGGGTCCAGACCGTGCTTCTGGGCTAATGTCACCGCGCGTTCTACGTGCCCCGCCTCCTGTGACCTGCATGGAACACAATAATATGTAGGGTAAACCACCCAATTATTGGCACTTGTAGAATTAATTATATAGATTAGAGAATTATATATTTCGAAAAATTAAGAGAAACCAAGTTTATTTCAGTTCAGTGTTGCCCATTATGTAGTTGTAGGTATGCATTAAAAAGTAGAATAGTATTATTTTTCTTTTCTATTAATATTTAAACGCCAACAACTACCAATCATTCGTAATAACATATTTTCCATCCAAAGGTTGCCTGGCAGAAATTGCTTTGAGCAATAAGGCCGCCCACTGTATTGCTTTATTTGTAACATATTTACCTTCCGTTTGTATTATGTTCTTGGTGTACAATAAAGTATATAATAATATATAAAAATAAATATTTTTCTGTTAGAAATGGGCAATATACTCTAAAGTACAAATAATTGGGTGGTTTACCCTACATTCATATAATCTGTTCTCATCCCCGAAGAGGTAGGGGCATTATACGCTCACATTTCTCCTTATAGATTTATGGCCCACATTATAATAATGTGAGCGTGGTATACTGGTGAGCCTACAGCCGTATTGAAATGGAACAAGCGCAGGTTGTGACAACACACATTTGAAAATTTTCAAGCCGCCCATTTGGCCTTCATCTTGGCTTAACGATTACCATTTTACTGACACAATATGTGCTGTTAAAATAATGTGCAAGCTAGAAAGAATAAATTGTACGACTGCGACCGGTAGATTTCCTACTAGCCGCAATCGATCAAATTCAAAACCTTTTAGGAGCAAGCGAGAGTGTATGAAGAACCACGTATGATAATAGGAGGGTAAGTTGTATGCCAGTGTCCTGGCAGTAGAAATTCATAATCTCCGCCTACACAGTTTCAAAACAAGCGTGGTGATATGTTAGATAGTATGATAAACCAAAAATTCCAATGGCTACATATTCTAACGTAAGTATATACAGGATGAATTTTTCAAAAGGGATTGGATGGCCAAATCCTAAACTATAAGGAATAGCGAAAAATGCTCAAAGGAGTCACGAGCCCGATTTTGATGAAACTTAAAACCTCATCATTAGATTTTTGAAAAACCAATAATCCTAGCTGGGAATCGAACCCATTGATAATGAAAAAAAACACACACCCTATATTATAACACCATACAATAGTGTTGCTATTAAGGATCTTATTCTGGAAAGTAATGATATACGGCAAACTAAAGGAATGTGCTCATATTAAACAAAATGCAATTTATTTTGCTTACGTTAACTGATTAATTGTTCAAAATGTGGGCTATTATTTTCAATACATAGCTGGATTCGAGACCTCAAGGATCGTACTGCATTCAATATTATTGATTCCGTTTAGAATATTCTCCAAAGAATCATTCTGAGCATGATTTAAAACACGGAATATTTACGATCTATTCTGGGAATTTGAACGAAACAAATTATGATACAAAATTTAGGTACATGAATTACGAATTTATTAAAATTCCAAACTTTCCTTAAATTTGCCGTATATCATTACTTCGCAGAATGTGATCCTTATCAGCGACACTATCGTATGGTGGAATAATAGAGGGTGTTTTTTTTTTACAAAATCATTGGGTTCGATTCCCAGCTAGGATTATTGGTTTTTCAAAAATCTAATGATAAGGTTTTAAGTTTTATCAAAATCGGGCTCGTGACTCCTTTGAGCATTTTTAGCTATTCCTTATAGTTTCGGATTTGGCCATCCAAGCCCTTTTCAAAAATTCACCCTGTATACCTAACATTGTATATTATAGCCATAGGCTGATTTGATTGATATTATTATCTGTACTAATAATATAAAGAGGAAGGATTTGTTTGTTTGTTTGTAACGAATAGGCTCCGAAATTACTGGACCGATTTCAATATAGCTTCAAATCTAGATAGACAATTTCAAGATAACGTTCAGCGCCGAAATAGCTCAGTTGGGAGAGCGTTAGACTGAAGATCTAAAGGTCCCCGGTTCAATCCCGGGTTTCGGCAATATAACTTTTTTTTCCAAGAAGTAAAGTTTGCATTCCGAACTCTATTTAAGTTTCATAAAGTTCTTTATCTACTCTGATACTATAATACAAAGATTACAAAATTGAAGTCAATACTATTATGACAAACATTACGCACAGGCCAAAAAAAAAGTTTTATTACGATACAGGTCTTGTATGGACACCTATATCATAATAAAACTTTTTAATCATTACGATACACCATAAACAATCTCCAGCTGAAAAAGAAGTTTGAACCTCTACTTTAAAAAAAAATGTGTCTCCAGAGTAGCGAAAAATCCTAAATCTATGGTCTCCGCAGCCTAAAAAAAAAAGAAACAAGCATGCGCAATCGATGTTTGCGCCTTGGCGCCAACATTTTACATTTAAATTAAACAAAGTTTGGTTTTGTTTGTAAAATAAATTAGTTTTTGTGTAAAAACATGTCTTAAAGCGAGGATGGTGGTAATTGTACACCACCAGACATTCTGGAAACTGCGTCAAACATGACCATGAACCTGTTACCGGCGAAATCAAGGTGCAACTATATATCACAACAAAATGAAATCAGGTATTATAGTATGAGAGTAGATAAAGTAGTGTATGACACTGTACATAACTTGGTCTTATAACACTCGTGTGATACTATAAAAAAACTCGCCTACGGCTCGTTTTTTTAAAACACACTCGTGTTATAAGAACCCTTATTATGCAACAGTGTCATAAACTACTATTATTTTATACTACTATCTTCACGCCAAATCCCTTGCGGGGTAGGCAGAAAGAACCGAGCGCCACACGGGCACGGTCCATACACACCTCACTTGCTTGCTTTGCTATTTTACACTAATAAAATAAATTTCACTGATATTTTTATTCAAATACGAAACGAGCTCATAATCAATTTCAGATAAATGTACAAAAATAATGTCTCAAATTACACTAACAAAACCGGTCAAGTGCGAATCGGACAAGCTCACGGAGAGTGTACCAAATAATAGTAAAAAATCAGTAGATATTTTGTATGGGAGTCCTGCCCTCAAAATATATTTTTTTTATTTTAGATTATGTTGTCACAGCGGCAAAAGAAATCATCATCATCTGTGAAATTTTTAGATCTCAGTTCTTTCAGTAAAAATATAGTCCCGTTTTGAGTACGGAATCCTAAACGCACAAAATAATAAGGTGTGCCCGGGCCTTACCAAAATATTTGTGTGATCCACCAGTATTTGTTCCGGAGTATGTTTATCAGTTGTCTCCTAAACGCAAGCTCTTTAATTTGGGGTAAAGTGAAAAGATTTTTGAAATCGGTTCAAAAGCTTCGGAGCCTATTTGATGCAAACAAACGAACAAATTTTATGATACCGGTGGCAGGAGGTAGTTTTAACGTATTGCATTTTTTTTTGTTTCTATAGAGAACTTTAAATTATAATTCTTTATGTATTAAGAGGTCTTCTCTCGTTTTCCATAAATTCATTTGCACTATTATTGTTTGCCATAATCATCCCCGATCATAATATTTAGTTGCACTATTATCATTTATACTAATAACGTTTGCCTTAACAACTCACCAGTCATAACTTTTATTTGCCATAAAATGACTTTCTATAACAACATTTCTCATAATAATTAGTTTCCCTATGTAACACATCTCATAATCGACTCTTGACATAATCAAAATTTGATATAATTATGAAAATAATGCATAATATTGTAAGGTCGAAATTAATTATCGTTGACACCCCGACTCAGTGCAATCCGACTCGGATAGGTTAGGTTAGAAGACTGTCTTCGTGGTTTTTTTTTTAAACCACCCAGAAGTAGCAGCCCCGCAAAGCGGGCCTCCGTCGAGCTTAGTTAGCTAGAGACGCCATATGAGGTTTAGTTTTAGGTTTAATTGTTAATAAAAAATCTGTGTCGTATAATTATCTTTATTTATATTATGGTGAATAAAAGTTATGGAAAATGACATTATTGAAAACAAAAATTAGGGCAAATACATTTATGGATTTAAATTATTATGGCACTTGATCGATTATGACCAATGGAATTATTGAAAGTCATTTTATGTCATTTCACGATTATGGCAACTGAAGCGTTATATCTAATGAAATTATGGCAAATACCAGTATGGCATATGAAATTATGGCATTTTAAATTATGGCAAACATTAGTAAACCGTATTAAGACTACTAGCAGACCCGAGCAACTTCATTTACATATACGAGAGTGCGAGAGAGAGAGAGGAGAGAGAGAGAGAGAGAGAGAGAGAGAGGTACGCACCTGGCGAGTCGGTAGAGTATCTCCCGGCGGTAGTCCTCGTCCGCGTTGAACAGCAGCCCGTTGACGGTGTAGCCCAGCGCGCGCACCGCCTCCACCTCGCCCATGCCCGTCAGCCGCTCCAGGCACAGGCGGATCAGGCGCCGGTGCGCTAGTGGCAGGCTGGTGCGCTTCAGGGCCAGGCGGACCATCTAGGGATACAGAGGAGGCTGGGATGTAGTGCGAGCGAAATGCCGTGCCGCGGCCCTGACTGTGACGACACAGGGCGTGAAGAGGATCGTGGAGTACCCTGGGGTCTAGACACAGGTGACCATCTAGGCCAGCAAATGGTACACGTTTGTTTTATGTAATGCCCTATCCAGACTCACGCGAGATCCTCCTGGACGCTCTCTTTACGAGTCAAAGGGGTGCACAAATCGTTAGTCAACTTCGTCATGATAAAAAAAAACTTGAGAGGTGTCAAGGGACACCCGGATGGAACGAAGTTCCTTTCGATTAAAGTGAAGGAATTGTAATAAAATTTTATTTTAATTTTAAAATTTTATTGTAAGCGAAAACAGAAACAAAAACAAAAAGAAAACAAATATAAAAAAAAAAGTGAGTGCGTGTAGCCTTTACGCGCGACTGAAACTGAACAGAGCGAAACTCCTATTTGCTTTGGTGTTGCTCGTAGAGTTCATGTTCATCCCCTGGCTAGCACTAGCACTACCACTATCACTATCACTACCACTACCACTATCATTACTACTATTACTACCACTATCACTACCACTATCACTACCACTATCACTATCACTATCACTACCACTATCACTACCACTACCACTATCACTACCACTACCACTATCACTACCACTATCACTACCACTATCACTATCACTACCACTACCACTATCATTACTACTATCATTACTACTATTACTACCACTATCACTATCACTATCACTATCACTACCACTATCTCTACCACTATCACTACCACTATCACTACCACTATCACTACCACTATCACTACCACTATCACTACCACTATCACTATCACTACCACTACCACTACCACTATCACTACCACTACCACTATCACTACCACTATCACTACCACTATCACTATCACTATCACTATCACTATCACTATCACTACCACTATCACTACCACTATCACTACCACTATCACTACCACTATCACTACCACTATCACTACAACTATCACTACCACTATCACTACCACTATCACTACCACTATCACTACCACTATCACTATCACTACCACTATCACTACCACTATCACTACCACTATCACTACCACTATCACTACCACTATCACTACCAAAAGTGTCGTTACAACTTTTCGTGAGAATTTTTTCCGTCTAGCCCCCTTTCACAACGCGCGATAAGGAACTTCGTTCCAATTGCACTCGTCCTTCTGTGAAGCAGTTAACCAAGAAATGAACGAGCGCGATAGTGTGGATGATAGTCTCGCCTCGCCTCCTCGCGTCCTTTGACTCCGTCCCAAAAACCGACACGGAGCGGAGCGCCAGTAGGCGAAGCGACCGCCCTCACTCTCGCACTCACGTTGTCTCCTGAAGACTCTGGATGGGCTATAAGGAAGTGTTTCAAAGAGGAGGCTGACTGTGACGACACAAGGCGTGAAAAGGATCGTGGGTACACCGGGGCCTCGAGGCAGGTAAAAACATGAGTTGATTATTAGGCCCTCAAAATACGAGCTCTCCCGAAAGCTTTCCGGCGCCACCCGAGGTAACCTACCAGAGGTAAGCTATATCATTATCACGAACGAGAAATTTGAGCAGGACCTTCAGCACAGGGGGTTTGGCACGTTGGGGCGTCATAGAGAGGCATTAACAGCTGTTAGGCAAACACAGTTACGTAAAAGGTATTTTGTGCAAAAAAAAGCCCTCACCAAACACATAAACAGCTGTATTGGTGTGATGCCTATCTACGCAACAATTTTGTCAGGAACCCTGGTTATGGACGAGCAATCCGAGTTCTCACCTCGGTAGGCTTAGTGAGGTACGCGCTGTCCCGGATATCAAACACATTGGCTCGTACAAGCGCGGCGAAGAGCGCGGCGCTAACCGCCGTGTCTGTGTGCTGTCCGTCGATGAAGCGACGCAAGTGCGCCCCTTCTGTACTGGAGCGGAGAAGGCATGCCACGCTTAGACCGGTGTCTTTGTATAGGATCTCTTCCGCGCATTTCTGGACCACTGGAAACCAAATAGTATGTTTTGATTCAAACAATTTTGGAAATGTTAAAAACTAGATTGCTTTTTAATCATATAGGTATACAATTTAAAGCATTGTTTAATGTGAGAATGGGTGTAGTGTAATGTAAGGCATTTTTAGTATGAAAATTATTTCAAAAGAAACGGGTTTATAGCAATTTCAGCAGCATAAAGGAAGTTTTTAAATTTAATAACGAAAAATTAATACTGATATTTCTTCAAGATAAATATAATGTAAACTAAACTGTGGAGATAACGGTAAAATTGCTCAATTAACTTTTCAAATTCTTAAGTTGCTCGATTAACTTTTCAAAATCTTATTCTTAAGTTGAATTGATCCTGGTTCTATCTCCTTAGTGGACCCATTATCCAGACAGTCCTATACGTAGAACCAGCTCAGCACATCATGGGGTAAAGTGACTTGACCAAGAGCGTCCGGTGTCGAAAACCGCTGTGATAGAAACCTTGGTCTCCGTGCCTTCTGTCGAGAAGGCGTATGTGGGTTTATAATCCAATGTTGAGGAATGGAAAGCTCAAGGAAGGCCAAAGAAAGGATGGATAGCGTAAAGTATGATGAATTTGAAAGGAGTGAATGATGGAGGAGCTAGATTAACTTGCATTGCCCTTACCTTCAGGTTCCATCTCCTTATTAGAGCCATTGTCCAGACAGTTCTGCACGTAGAACCAGCTGAGCACATCGTGGGGTAAAGCCGCCGGGCCAAGGGTGTCCGGTGTGGAGAACCGGTCGTATCGGTAGTAGGCGTCGCTCACGGCGTGTTCGCGGTACAGGGTGTGGTAGAACTCTTGGCAGTGCACCGTGCGTTCAGTTGGTGAGGTGCTTGTGGGTTTATTGTCCCTGTATGTGAGAAGAAAGGGGGCGTATGAAAAACCAATCGCTTGTCTTTATCTGTTTTCCTGCAGAAAACTAAAGTGGTCGACATAGCTCGCAGAATAAAGACATTGAAGTGGCAGTGGGCCGGCCATATCCGCAGAAGAACCGACGGCCGATGGAGCAAACGAGTTCTAGAGTGGAGACCGCGTCTCAGCAAACGTGGGGTAGGACGTCCACCCGCTAGATGGATCGAGGACCTAGTAAAGGTCGCAGGCTGGGACTAGATGCGGAAGGTGCAGGACCGTGTATTTGGCGTAAATTAGGAGAGGCCTACGTCCGCGATAGACTCATTTGATTGATTGATTGAATTGCTTGTCGTCTATTTCAAAATTTTTATTTTAATCTCCGAATAGACCGTACCGGTTTCGCTTTATGGCATTATCAAACTGCATTACAACAAGTGTGACATTTATTTGCGAGTGTTTACGTGCTTCAGAAGGCACGTTAGGTCGTTGGTACCGGTTGCCAGTAAAATGGCAGTCGTTAACCCAAGTTGAAGGCATTTTAGGCGGCTTGAAAATTTTTTACAGTGGCAGTCACAGCCTGCGCCTGTCCATTTCAACATGGCGATACGGTTCACTACCTATTACGTGGGAAAAAATAAAAAAGGTGAAATTTGGGCATATAATATGACCTCTTCGGAGGTAAAATTTACATACATATGATCTATGTATGTAAATTTATTCGTAGCAGCAATTTTAATCTCGATAGAAATGTGGATATATGTCTGCCAATCAAATATAAACTTTACGTACCCGAGGGAGAACTTATTTTGGAATGTATCGAGCAAATAGTTGAGCAGTGGCATTTTTTTCTCTGATTGCGATGGAGCGACGAGGTCTTTTTTCTCGACGACAGGCTGAAACAAACAAGCACGGAAACTAAGTTACAAATCTCTTTTTATATAGATTTAGGTACCTAAAATTATGTTATGTAATGATAAAGGCCAATTTTAAATATACATTTTCAATAGTTCTACAAATCTGTTAATAAAGGCCCAAGTTATGGAATATGGGAGTTCCCTTAAATATCTATTTTATTCTCCTTTGAGTATAATGTTGTTATACCCGCAACAAAAATACAAAATCGGTGAAAATTTTAAATCTACAGCTATCATGATTCCTGAGATTCCATAGTAATAGGGTCCCGTTATACTCTTTAGGTACTGAACCCTAAAAACATACCGTAGTTACAGCGTCGGAGAATTCGTCGTCAGTGGAAGGCCACCGCTCCGTGAGGTGACTGCTCTCCTTCATGGTGACGCCCATCTGTTGCAGACCTTCCAGTTGCAAGCCCAGCCTGTGGACATTTGCAAAACATACGAGATTACTCTTAGCACAGGGCAGAAACTCCATACAAATGATTCGCTTTCATTTTTTTTATACCACTAAGGTGGCAGACAAGCATAAGCCCACCAGAAGGACCGGTGGTCACCGCAGCCTATGAACGTTTGCAACACCAGAGGCGCCACACTCGCGTTGCCGACCCTGTAAAAACCTTCTAAGACCCCTTTTGAAGAACCCCATACTGTAGGCGTTTGGAAAAACCGAGGCGGGGAGGTCATCCAAGCGAAATAAAAAGCATGCCCCTAATTAAGTTTAAAAAGTGTATAAAAAGTAAATTGTGCTGCAGGGGCTACTATACAGTTGACGATTATTTGATTGATAAGGAAGCCTGGAAGTGATCTGCTTGCTCTACTGATGGAGTTTTAGTATATAGTATCTACTTATTGTAAATATGTAGTGCACAAAAAGAATAGCCCGCCGAGTTTCTTGCCAGTTCTACTCAAGCGGGCCGCGTTCCGAACTGGTGGTACTATTTGCATTGTATTCATTGACGTGTCGCAAGTGCCTATGTATTAGGATTATGCGAAATAAATGTTTTTTGACTTTGACATTCCACAACCTAAGCGTGCGCGGAAGACAACACCTATTCTGCCACTTACACTAAAATAGTAGTTTTCGATATAAGTGTGGGATTTCTGTTATTACAACGAGTTACGACAGGTGTTGACCTGAGCCGAAGGCGAGGGTAGACAGTCTGAACGAGTTTAAATAACAGTCCCACACGTTGTATTGAACAACTATTTTTAATACAGTTGCGAAAAAATTAAGCAATTTTATAAAATAATAAAAACACAATAAACCTGAATATCCAAAATGGCGCCAACCGTATAAGAATAATTATACCTTTCTAAGCAGAGACTATGGCAGTGTACTTCATACAGCCAACTTTTTTTTATATTTATAAATTTAATTTGGCGGATACTAATATTAATTTATGCTTAAATTTCAGTTAAAATTACTTTTAATCTGATATTGAAACAAGTTAGTATCTTTTTTTAGAAATATTTGCATGAATCACAGACATTATTTTGACAATTGGGAAAGAAAACGCACGAGTGCGGGAATGGTAAAGAAAAAGCACGGGTGCGTAATAGCCCACATCCCGAACGCTAAACGTCCCTGTAATACGCCACTTTTTGAGCAACTGTATTAAAAAGTACTAAAAACAAGTCATGTTTGTACAGAGCTTGAATGTAAGTGTGACCACTAAGGATAAGCAAACATTCCCTCATAATACCTCCAACTATAATGACAGCTGTGGCGGAGGTGGGGAAGCTTGCTCAATAGGGGCAGAGAGTTGCCTATCTGTATGTAATACTAATCCTATTAATATTATAAATGTAAAAGATTGTGAAGATGTTTGGATGTTTGTTACTAATGGCTGAACGGATTAGGCTAAAATTTGGTACAGAGATAGCTTATAGTCTGGAATAACACATAGGTTACTTTTCATCCCGCGAATATGTTCCCACGGGAAGCGGCAACGGGTACCGAATTTCACGCGGGCGAAGCCACGAACATCATCTAGTTCTATGATATTATCTTTGCTTTTAGTGTACTCATAAGGCAAAGTACCTTAGTTAAATTCGCAAATTTTGCTTGGTATAGTATTCCGGATGTACATACTTTATGAATAAGACCTACTATGTTACGGACTGATTATTTTAATAAGAAGCAAAAATTTCAAAAAGTCTTAATTAAAATCATTCAAGAGCATTTGAAACATAACTTGTATACGGGAGCTTATTCCTGGGCTAAAAACAATCTACCTAGAAGTATGTACTTAGGTCGGATTCGACCAAAATCGGAGTAAGACTAATATACTTGAGAATAAATAATAAATAAATAAATGAATGCAGTTTTTGGTCGTCCAGCCTAAATTTATCAAATTAATAAAACATCATACCTGGCCTTCAACATATCCTCAATATCAGCAGCGTCTCCGTGAGTCAACGCCGCGGCGTACAGTTCCCTCCGCGCGTTCCTGTCGAGGTGCGCATGCGCAGTGCGAGCCACCTGCGCCAGTAGAGCCGCGGCCGGCGCGTGTCGCAGTGCGGCCAGTCGACGCGCGGCTTCCGCAGCGGAAGCACCTCCAGCCGCGCCCGCTAGCATCGCGTAAGTACCCACTTTTTGCAGGACTAGACCCTCCCTGCCGACACCGATTGTTATTTATACCGCTGATTGATGATGCTTTTCTATGGTCCAATTCCCCGAGATTTTAATGTAAGTTGATCTCAATAAACAACAAAACCTGAACTAAAAATGCAATTAAGTAGATTGACCGACGAAAACTTATCATAGAAATAAATACCTAATTCGCTATACGCCTCTTGGATATCGTGCCGAAGCTACGGCAGCGCCAACTGTCGGTTAGCGGCGACAACTCGAGGTCGTTCTTGACATAACAGTGAACATATGATTCGCATATAAGTCGCTACAAATTTAAGATTATTGTTTTGTTTAACATAATAAGAAATTCTTTTTATAATATTATGAGCCAAACTATAATCAAGTGTGGATTCCAGAATATTTATGCAGAATTCTTTCGCGAAAAATCTGTGTCGAAAGGTAAGTAAATACACGAAACAATGAGATATTCTTTCAATTTCATTGTAATTTTTTCTACGTATATATTTGTAGGATTATCGTATTACTAGTATAACACGATGATCAAATCAAATTATTTATGAATTATAGGGCATAAATTATTCCAAGCCATCATGTTCAGGAGGTCGCGGTCAAAATCCATGATGCAGCTAGTGGAGAACAAATTATCAGTGGAAAGTAATACCACAGACGAGAGTCAATAATCCACCGTACGATGTGAAAGTAGAGGTATCTATGTAATAATTATTAAATAGTTGAATAATAATTGTTATTCAACTATTAATTGAATCTGAAAAAATCTATTTACAGCAACTTTTCAACCATATACCTACATGTAAATCAGAAATGGAAAATGAAGATGTATCTCCTCTTATCAAAGAAATATAAATAATGAAGAAATAAGTATTGGTCATTGAAATTATATTATCTGTAAACTGCATTTTTCATATCGGTATAAAGGAACATTAACATTTCTTGCATTTTTGAGTTTCAGTTCTGTGTATGGGGACCCCCAAAATTATCTGCGTTTTTTCTAGTTTTAACTAAAAATCTTGATGCGGTTTACAGAATATCTACTTACCAAGCAGCATAGGCCTTATAGTTTCGAAGGAAAATGACTCTGACATACGGACGGACAGACAGACAGACAAACAGACATGACGAATCTATAAGGGTTCCGTTTTTGCCATTTGGCTACGGAACCCTAAAAATAACTTGCACGTGATTCTCTAAAAATGTCCATGCGAGATTAAAAATTTAACATGATTAACATTGTGCATGTTTGTTTTGATATACCTACCTACTCCCTAGTCGCGCCTAAAGAAGTTATACTTCAAACCTACAACACACGAACAGAAAATTTGACGTTTGTTTATGTTCGATACGTTATGATTATCAAATCGTTATAATATTTATACTTATATTGTTCTGACGGCTTTTATCCACTCATCTCTTTTTTTAATTTCCTAATTTTGTCTCGGAAACGAATATAAAGTCAATTACCACCCATTTTTCGTATTTTGAGAGACCACTTTTGAACGTTTCTAAGAGAATTACAAACGTAAACCGTACAGCTGACCGCACTCTAACGTCCGCATGTTGCCTAAATCGGCCGCAACGCTGCGCCACCAGAGTTGTCCAAGAGGCCTATAGCTTGGCAAATTCGTGCGCGTCCCTCCCATGGTCTGCGGGCGACGGGGGGAGACATCAGCGGGGGTGAGGAACTTGTGTGCGGGGCAGGGTTACTTGACGGCTACGTCATCGCTTCAGACCATACGTTCATGGTGCTTTAATTTAGAACAAAATGTATCTTACTATTAACTAACAAGTTATGTGTGTATCGAAAACCCGATCAAGATCGAATCTTTCCTTGACTATAACTTTCGGTAGCATTATAATATGACATAGTTGACAGCTATAGTTTCTTGTGGTTAAAGAATCTGTCAATAATGCCATCTGGCAATGACATTGGACAAAATATTAACCCTTGAAGTGTAGTTGTAAAATTAAATGAAGCGTTATAAAGGCTATCGGCGTGAAAAGTTTTGATCGGCGTTTCCCAATTAATGTTAATTGGATAAGATATCAGCTATTTTCAGGAAATTTAAACTTTTAGTATCACGTGGTTACACCCACGTAAGCAGTTTGCGTTCACATGGGAATAGAGAAATGAAATGTAACCTATTTTAACTCGCTAACAATGTATATTTTTAAAGGCAAAAAAGAAACCTGATTTTTGACTGAGTATATTCGTTAGACACAAAAATACAAATCTTCCCTCTTTATTATATTACTAGCTAGCCCTCGCAACTTCGTTAACATCTAATAAGTTATATGAAAGAAGAGGTTTTTTTTTATTAAACTTATCAATCAGCGTGTGAAACTGCCCTGTTTGATTAATCATAATAAAGAGCTTAAAGATTAAGCCTATTCTAAGACAACCCACCTAACTTAGTTATTTTACAATAGCCTAATAAGACAGGTAGTTTAGTCTAGCCTAGCCTAATACAGTTTTAACATAGATGATGGATTAGTCAAGTTTGATGATAATATCAAGGACGCTTATAGGCGTCATCCGCTTCCGGTTGACATTTTATTTATGTCGATGGGCGTCACCGCAACGAAAGGGTTAAATCAGATAATTAGTGTTGTAAAACTGAGAAAGGCGCCATCTACTATTGTGTTACCAGAAACTACATTATAATTCGTATCGTAACTCGTGTTGTCTGTAAACAACCACGCCTCCCGACCCCCCGCGCGCACCATGGAAAGGGCGCGCACGAATTTGCCAAGCTATAACTGACATTCTTTGATAATTATTATGCGTGAGAAAAGATACGCCAATATTACGTGGGACATAAAAGTATGAGGTGAAATGTGGGCGTATACTACGCCTCTGCCTACTCCTTCGGGGATAAAGGCGTGACTATATGTACTACCCGTGCGCTCTAACTTTGCCGCTGGCGTAGAGCCATACTACCCCTAATTTTTAATTACACGAAGTAAATTGACAGTAGCTAATGCCACTTCGTCATAGAAAATATGCAACATTGTATGAAGAAGTGACATTCGTTGCTGTCAATTTACTTCGTCTAATGAAAAATTCGACTTTAGTATGGAGCCGAGCGGCAAAGTTAGAGCAAACGAGCAGTATATATGTATGTGAGAAAAAAAGATCAAACACGACGAATAATAGCATTTAACCAATAACCACATTTTACCTAGTTTGTTCGTCTTCGCCGGCGATCCTCAGCAGTGTCGCCAATTTGAGCAGCTTGTGACTTGCCAAGTACGCGTTCGGGTCCAGCTTCAGACAGTCTTCTATGATGCTCAACTTGTTTTCGCATAGCCGTACTGAAAGTTACATTTATTACTTGTCCAGGTAATAATACTATACTTTTTTCAAAAACTCTGCAACAGGGTAACTCGCATGCAGATTTTCCAAAGTCCAATGTTTCAAACGCTTGGAAAATAGTAGTTTATGACACTGTTGCATAATATGAGTTCTTATAACACGAGTGTGTTTTAAAAAAACGACCCGTAGGCGAGTTTTTTTATAGTATCACACGAGTGTTATAAGACCAAGTTATGTACAGTGTCATACACTACTTTATCTACTCTCATACTATAATACCTGATTTCATTTTGTGATGTATAGTTGCTAGGTACTTGATTTCGCCGGTAACAGGTTCATGGTCATGTTTGACGCAGTTTCAAATTTCTTACAATTAGCACCATCACCGATCAGTACAATTACCACCATCCTCGCTTTAAGACATGGTTTTACACAAAAACTAATTTATTTTACAAACAAAACCAAACTGTGTTTAATTTAAATGTAAAATGTTGGCGCCAAGGCGCAAACATCGATTGCGCATGCGTGTTTCTTTTTTTTTTCTTTTAGGCTGCGAAGCACAATTTTTTTTTAAAGTAGAGATTCAAACTTCTTTTTCCAGCTGGAGGTTGTCTATGGTGTATCGTAATGATTAAAATAGTAGTTTATGACACTGTTGCATAATAAGGGTTCTTATAACACGAGTGTGTTTTAAAAAAACGAGCCGTAGGCGAGTTTTTTTATAGTATCACACGAGTGTTATAAGACCAAGTTATGTACAGTGTCATACACTACTTTATCTACTCTCATACTATAATACCTGATTTCATTTTGTTGTGATATATAGTTGCTCCTTGATTTCGCCGGTAACAGGTTCATGGTCATGTTTGACGCAGTTTCCAGAATGTCTGGTGGTGTACAATTACCACCATCCTCGCTTTAAGACATGTTTTTACACAAAAACTAATTTATTTTACAAACAAAACCAAACTTTGTTAAATTTAAATGTAAAATGTTGGCGCCAAGGCGCAAACATCGATTGCGCATGTGTGTTTCTTTTTTTTTTAGGCTGCGGAGACCATAGATTTAGGATTTTTCGCTACTCTGGAGACACAATTTTTTTTTAAAGTAGAGGTTCAAACTTCTTTTTCAGCTGGAGATTGTTTATGGTGTATCGTAATGATTAAAAAGTTTTATTATGATATAGGTGTCCATACAAGACCTGTATCGTAATAAAACTTTTTTTTTGGCCAGTGCGTAATGTTTGTCATAAGAGTATTGATTTCAATTTTATAATCTTTGTATTATAGTATCAGAGTAGATAATAGTAGTTTATGACACTGTTGCATAATAAGGGTTCTTATAACACGAGTGTGTTTTAAAAAAACGAGCCGTAGGCGAGTTTTTTTATAGTATCACACGAGTGTTATAAGACCAAGTTATGTACAGTGTCATACACTACTTTATCTACTCTCATACTATAATACCTGATTTCATTTTGTTGTGATATATAGTTGCTCCTTGATTTTGCCGGTAACAGGTTCATGGTCATGTTTGACGCAGTTTCCAGAATGTCTGGTGGTGTACAATTACCACCATCCTCGCTTTAAGACATGTTTTTACACAAAAACTAATTTATTTTACAAACAAAACCAAACTTTGTTTAATTTAAATGTAAAATGTTGGCGCCAAGGCGCAAACATCGATTGCGCATGCGTGTTTCTTTTTTTTTTAGGCTACGGAGACCATAGATTTAGGATTTTTCGCTACTCTGGAGACACAATTTTTTTTTAAAGTAGAGGTTCAAACTTCTTTTTCAGCTGGAGATTGTTTATGGTGTATCGTAATGATTAAAAAGTTTTATTATGATATAGGTGTCCATACAAGACCTGTATCGTAATAAAACTTTTTTTTGGCCTGTGCGTAATGTTAGTCATAAGAGTATTGATTTCAATTTTATAATCTTTGTATTATAGTATCAGAGTAGATAAAGTTATATTATGTTAAAGGTGTCCATACAAGACCTGTATCGTAATAAAACTTTTTTTTTGGCCTGTGCGTAATGTTTGTCATAAGAGTATTGATTTCAATTTTATAATCTTTGTATTATAGTATCAGAGTAGATAAAATCTAACAATGGTTCAGATCAGGGAAAAGGCGGTATCGAGTAACATACATTTTCACAAATTTACACCCTTATATTATTAGCAGTACTTTGTCTATACCAATATTATAAAGAGGAAAGATTTGATTGTTTTTTGAAATCTAATAGGCTCCGAAACTACTGGACCGATTTGAAAAATTCTATCACTGTTATGAAGCTACACTATCCCCGGGTAACATAGGCTATATTTTATTCCCGTATTCCCACGGGAACGGGAGCTACGCGGATAAATTCACGTGACGTAGTATAGTATAAATCAATAGTACAATACCTTGTATAGGAAGCACCGCCATACCGAACGCGGACAATATTTGTAGAGCGTATATCAAATCCAATTCCACCTGTATCTCCCGGTTTCCATCATTTATGAGTGTTAGGCAGCATCTGCAGATGAATTATGTACGAATTAACGGTTTGA
The DNA here is from genome assembly GCA_933228765.1 of Miltochrista miniata. Classification (NCBI taxonomy): domain Eukaryota; kingdom Metazoa; phylum Arthropoda; class Insecta; order Lepidoptera; family Erebidae; genus Miltochrista; species Miltochrista miniata. Next base: position 3,982,992 of record OW121753.1, read on the forward strand.
ATTGTTTTACTATTCTTGACGGCCTTTTATCATGCCCTCTGTTTCCTCTCAGCGTCATTACAAAATAATAAGGTACAGAACGCAATCTCCTGTATGTACTTCTTTTTTTTTCAAACCTATCTTTGACCACACACACTCGCGCTCAAACCAGAATCGAAATTACTATGAAAATCTACCCACCCCAAAGAAACTCGCACCCAATTTTTAGGAAATCGTACCCAAAGAGTAAAAAATGGGACCCTATTCATGAGACTTCGCCGTCAGTCCGTCTGTCCGGAGTTCAGGAACCGTGACCGCTAGAGAGCTGAAATTTTCATAGATGATGTATTTCTGTGGTCGCTATAGCAACAAATACTAAAATCAGGGGCTCCCATACAACTAACATGATTTTTTTGGTACGGCACCCTCCGTGCGCGACTCGCACTTGACCGGTTTTATTTTTACTAAAGTTTCAGTAAGCAAAATGTATCTTACTTAGCCAACTCCAAAGCAGGATCGCTAAGACTCCCCGCCGAGTTGAAGTACTCCTTCCCGGCACTTAGCACGATGTCCACGCTGCGTACATAGTTGACCAGTCGGGGACTCCCCGGACGAGACTCCGAGCTGCAGGTGAGCACGTCTCCGGCCAGGCGGATGCTGGCTGCGTCGCCCGATGTTAGAAGTGATGACGCGTAGATCTAAAACGGATGTTTAAACTTTCATGGTCACTTACATTTACCACATACTATACTATCATTATAGACATTTACCATTTGTTATAAAGCGTTTCCGATATTTCGACACTTTTTTGACTGGTTAGAAACCATGGTATACTTCCAATAAAATACTGAGCAGTTACCTCGTGGCACTCTTCTTTAGTAACGCAGGTAAACAAGGTAGACTGCAGCTCGAGTATATCTTTTAGCAGCTTGTCCCAAGTTTGCCGAGTTGGTTTCTCATCGCTGAAATAATATTAGCAACTTAGTAATAAAGCCGAAGAGTATGTATGATTGTAATCGGTGATCTTTGGATAGTTAATTTATTTAGAAAGATTTATTATCATCGCGCTACAATCAACTATCCGCTCCCGTATGATTTTGTCCCCGATCCCGCTACCCATGGGAACTTATTCCCGGGATAATAATTAGCCTATGTGTTATTCCAGACTACAATCTGTCACTGTACCAAATCTTAACCAGATCCGTTCAGTCGTTAGAGCGTGAAAGAGTAACAAACATCCAGACATCAACACTCTTACAATTTCGCAGTTATAATATTAAGAGCCTACCAGACGCCAAATTGTTTAAAGAAGATAGAAGATATACATTTTAGCGTGCAAGACAGAGAGAGATGCGATCGGTTTTTGTGCGTTTTTAACAAAATAAATCTATATATATTGTTGGGAGATGGCAAATCCCTGACACCCCACCTACCCGCCTAGCTAATAAAAGCACGACGCACATCGTGTCTCGCTCATTTGGTCAGCTGTCATTCGTAGTGGTAACATCGCTCAATGCTCGTGTGTAATAGTGTTCGGTATAATTTAATTGTTAACACGTGTGTTATAGTCTGGATAAGTGATTGTTATTCTGTTTAAATAGTTCCATGCTTAATGTTTATAGTGTTGTAAATCTAGCCTTTAAAGAATCTCAATATACTGATGTTGACGGTGTTGTAAGTTTTTCTTATAAAAGTAACTGTGATCGACAAACCCAACTTCAGAAGTGGGATAAAGATACGCAGATTGAAGCCCACTCAGTATTCAGGTACGCAAGGAACAGAATAGCAATTATTTTTCTACCTACATTTCTACTATTATTTAGTGGTTTTTCCTTTACGCTCGTTGATATTTGTGTGCAGATCTTAGCGTAGATCTAAGCGGTAGTGTTAACGATGTCAAGTGAATCTGATCATTGACGTATTCGAAGTAGGACGTGCGAGCGCGACCGATCTTACATTGATTCGCGGGGTAGGTCAAGAAAGAAAACTATGAAACCGCGACGTTCGTCGACGCTTTTGCAAACGTAGTAGGCACCTAGAAGAGTAGCTCGTACATTGTCTCTCATCACCGTAGTTCAGAACCTAGATCAATATCGCCGTTTATGTGTAAAACTACGAGATCTTAACGTTCATCCGATACGCCTATCGAAAATAACCTAATTGTAGGGTACTCAGAATAGTATTTTACGACTTGGTGCCATGCACTGATTTGAATGTGACAAATACTTACGTTACTAAGTGACATGGGATACGACGCCGCGACGCGTAATAGTAATCCTCTATCGAGCTACTTGTTAGAAATACCTACATTTCTTTGTAACCACGTGAACTTGAGCGATGTTCCACAAAGGGTTGGTGAGACCAACTCCGAGGGCCTTTTGACACGTCTTTTTAAATTTTATCGCGCTTTAGATGGTTGTTGCGATTGGTAATGCATAACAAGGGTAGCTACGCGTCTCTGGTAACGCCAAGATGTGATTAGCGGGTTGCAAATTATCACTTGTGGCCTAATTTTAAACTTGAGTTCACTCACTGCCCTCGGAGGTTGGACTACGCCAGCATTTTGTTTGAAGCAATGTATATGACATCTGACAAATATTCGCCGAGTACGGTCGGCGTACTCTCCTTTACTTATGGGTAATCTTGACGATAAGCTGCGGACGCTCAGTCATACGAGGAATAGTCAGTCTACAAATTAGGCCAGCGGCTATAAATTCCCGTGCTGCAAATCTTGTCAGCTGGAAGCCATAGTCTCGTTTCTCTCGATTTATAAATAATGAAAATGCCTCTGTAGGACCCTTTGTTTTTCTAATTATGAAACGACATTTGCCTTAAGTTCTGTGAATATTACTGTCATTTGTGTAATAATCTCAGACACTTTGAACGGAATTGCACTAAGAAACCTCTTACCACTTCAGCGCCTAGTAGTTCCGTAGCGACGCTACCGACGCGACGCGAAGAGTACATAGTGCACGTTTTATAAAAATAGGACTTACGAACATACTCGTTTAGTGAAGTCTGTCGGTACCCAGTCGGTGATGCACTAATTTGTGCTCAGATCGTGTTAGTACTCGTAACAATAGTGATGTTGTGATAGCTCTGATCTAGGGCATCCTGTTGAACGTGCCTATTGATATGATAGTAGTTTCCAAAACGTACCTTAAAATTCTTTTGATATTTTTAAATGCCTATCATGCCATTTAAACCCCCTAAGTTACTATCAGAAGGGCCTGAGTGAACGGAAAAGAAGATCCTCATCTTTTGTTACTGTGACAGAGTTTAATGACATTTTCATCGAGGCAGATATAACAGTGGTACAGAAAGGCATGCATGAACGTCTATTGTAATCAGGGCCGTTTAAGTATCTGATAAAGTTAAATACTTAGGTATTTATTTACATGAAGTACCCTCCATTTGTACACCTGTCAACGAGGTCCAAACGCTTGACCGTACCTTAGCTACGGAGAGGTATACCCGGCGTGACTCTGCGTATTTGAATTCCATGTTTACGGTACCGCAACGTCTACCGTGGCTACTGACTGGTGAGATTCCACCCACTATAATTTTTCTAATGGAGAAAAACGTAGGACCGTAAAATAGTTTTAGGAACTTAAAATACTTGAGGCTGTGTTGAATAAAGGCTTCATGAGGGAGTCACGATCGGATTTTGCAAGCCGATTCGCATTCTTCTACTTATTATAAAAGACTGAACCAAGTGAGTAACTTACTGAATGTGTGTCGATTTAGGAGTACTTCATCGTATAATCTACATGTTATCATGTAGGCCTATTTTCAGAAACGGACTGCCATAAGCTAATTTGATTGATTGAATCGTAAATTCAAAAAGAAAGCGTGGTTGTAACGCGGTGCTAGTTTGCCGCCACTCTCCAAGTTCAGTAGTAGTGAAGGTCAGAGGCTGTAGAAATTACACATTCGTTCTTTAGTTACGTTTATTGTTAACAAACGATGTACAAATTATTTTGACATGATCTAAACCCAAGACTGCCAGTTCCAGGACGAGATGATAGTAGCGACGGCGTCCTCGACGAGCGCTGGGATCCGCGACGCGCGCCACTGTGCGCTGCTTGCACCTGTCTACGCGACCAGCGCCACTGTGCACTGCTCGCACCTGTCTACGCGACCAGCGCCACTGTGCACTGCTCGCACCTGTCTACGCGACGTGCGCCACTCTGCGCTGCTCGCGCCTGTTTACGCGGCGTGCGCCACTGTGCGCTGCTCGCGCCTGTCTACGCGATGCGCGCCACTGCGCGCTGCTCGCGCCTGTCCACGTGACGCACGCTACTGTGCGCTGCTTGCGCCTGCCTACGCGACGCGCGCAATTGTGCGCTGATCGCGCCTGTCCACGCAACGCGCGCAACTGTGCGCTACTCGCGCCTGTCTACGCGACGCGTGCCGCTGCGCACTGCTTGCGCCTGTCTACGCGACGCGCGCCGCTGTGCGCTGCTCGCGCCTGTCTATGCGAAGCGCGCTACTGCGCGTCTCGCGCCTGCCAACGCGACGTGCGCCACTGTGCGCTGCTCGCGCCTGTCTACGCGACGCGCGCTAGTGTGCGCTGCTCGCGCCTGTCTACGCGACGCGCGCCAGTGTGCGCTGCTCGCGCCTGCCTACGCGACTCATGCCGCTGCGCGCTACTTGGTGCCAGTCTACGTGACGAGTGCCGCTGTGCGCTACTCACGCCGGTCTACGCGACGCGTGCCGGTGTGCGCTACTCGCACCAGTCTACAAGGCACACGCTGGTGTGAGCTACAGACGCTGGTCTTATGACGCGCATTATGTGCGCAACAAGCGCTAGTCAGAGCGATGCGCGCTGATGTTAGATGTGAGCACGCCTATGTACACGAGGTGCGCTACTCTTGCTGGCGTACGCGACGTTCACTGATGTGCGTGACGCGCTGTTGTTCGCTATACGCGACGAACTCTGTTGTTCGCTATACGCGACGAACTCTGTTGTTCGCTATACGCGACGACGTGCGTTCATGGTGAACGCTGTGACGTTGCACACTTTACTTAACTCACTAACACTTGGGTAAAGTATTAAGTTGTAGTCAGGTAGGGCCGAGCTTATGAATGGTAAAATTTTCACATATTCCTTCAAAAGTCTTACAGGTCCGATGATTTCTAGGGCTTATGGGATGCTTTCGTAGGCATGTCCAGGGCCGTGCTACAAGGTTTGATTGGAAATGGGGTAGCGTCTATTTTTGAGGTCAATAACAATAGCAAATTAGGCAAGGCTTGATACGATGTCTGACTAGTGAACCCATTTTTACCATTATCAAACCACAACCTGCCACAGAGGTTCACCCGGATGCATCTTACGCAGGTTACATACATACATATAATCACGCTTGTCTCCCATCGGGGGTAAGCAGAGACTATGGCTTTCCACTTGCTACGATCCTGACATACAACTTTCGCTTCTTCTACTTTCATAACTGTTTTCATACACGCTCGCCGGTTAAGGGTACTCTTGACCTTGCCTTTTTCCAGAACGTCTCTGATTTGATCGGCATGCGTACGCCGAGGTCGACCCCTACCAGTTTGCCCATTCATTCTCGCCTCATAAACTGCTTTGTCAGTCTATTCTCATCCATTCTTACCACGTGTCCAAACCATCTAAGCATCCCTTTTTCGATCTTAGTCACTACATCTTCTGTTATACCACATTTTTCCCTTATCACGCTATTTCTTTTTTTGTCCATTAAAGTCACTCCAGCTATACTTCGCAGACTTCTCATTTCCACTGCATTAATTTTGCTTTCATGCTTCTTCTGCCATACCCAACTTTCACTACCATACATAAGTGTAGGGATGAGCACTCCCCTATGTACAGCCAACCTGGCCTTCTCAGACACATTTTGACTGCTCATAAAGGTGTACATAGCCCCATTCACTTGATTTCCTGCCAAAACTCTTCGCTCAATATCCTGGTCACACTTTCCATCCCTTACAAATTTGGAACCCAAGTACACAAATTCTATCACCTGTTCCACTCTTTGCCCTTTAATGAAGATTGAGCAATTCGTCATACTTTCTTCTCTTTCAAAAACCATAACTTTCGTCTTGTTTACATTAACTTTCATTCCTCTACTTTTTAGAGCCTCATTCATACTATTAACCATCAGCTGCAATTCCTCTGCAGGTTATCGGCACTATTCACCAGTGCTGATGATCGGAAGCGCGTGGTAGCGTACTCCATTTAGTAAAATCATTGTTAGTGATCTTAAAAGCCTTATAACATTTTTGCAATTACTTTACTTGGTAACTTTCAAATTACCAAAACGTAAAAAGAGTCCGTTCCTTCAGAGCATCTCAATAGTCTATTTGCTTACAAGATATTAACTTGTCTATTGAGTTGAGAAAACGAGTTAGACTACCACATGCTAATTATCTCGGTCAAAGGCTTATTCAGGTTAGCTCAATGGAGTATCAAGGCCTCTTAGTTGGACACAAATAGCATAGGCTGCAGACGATGCAACAAAGGGGCTCATATTTTAAAAGCTCGTCGAGAGACGGTTTGTTCCTAGTTGTCATAGGGTTGTGCGTGACGTAGTCTGGTTAGCGAATTACGATTATTATACCTCTTGTCTACGGGTAAGCACGAACATATTGGTTCCGATAAGACACTTAACCGAATTACTTTTGGTTTCCTTGCCTCCGTCAATTGGTTCGCATGGAATGCGAGGACCACACAGGGTAACCAAACGTTACCGCCCGCTATGAATCTAAAAGGTACCTGAAGTTGTGTACTATTTACTACTTTTTAAAAAGCAAGTACGCTTGCCTTTTCCTAACCCTTGTTGGTTTGCAGAGTTAAGCCAATGACGCAGTGTGTTCGCTCAGGGCACGTGCTGCCCGAAGGTGGAGTGAACCTGCTCAGGCGTGCAGGCACAGCGCGCTGCCAAGCTGCGCGACGTGTGTTGCTGAGGGCCCATGGGGTGCTGCTCAAGAATGCGGTGTGTCCGCTATGCCGTGAATCGGCTTGTGGTGTTCAGTGTGGTAAAGCCACATGTGTTCACGTATGCGGTGCGTCCGCTGTGCCGCGAGTCGGCTGGAGGTGTTCACAGTGTGGTATAGCCACATGTATTCACATTATGCGGTGGGTCCGCTACGCTCCAATTTTTGTGGTGTTCACAGTGTGGTAAAGCCACATGTGTTCACGTATGCGGTGCGTCCGCTGTGCCGTGAGTCGGCTGGAGGTGTTCACAGTGTGGTAAAGCCACATGTGTTCACATTATGCGGTGGGTCCGCTATGCCGTGAGTCGGCCGGAGGTGTTCACAGTGTGGTATGGCCACCTGTGTTCACACTATGCGGTGGGTCCGCTACGCTCCGATTATCGTCTGCCGTGTGTCATCTTCGTGTCGGCTCCATGATGCGGATTACCCGCTAAGTGGAGACGACGCGTTTAAGTAATTCAACCACAACGCGTTTGTGGTTAAGTATAAAGCAACAGTAAAGGATGGGTGGGACGCCTCCCATGCTATACTCTTGCTCTTTTTATTGTTTGCTGTGTGTATGTGTTCGTCTGCTTAGTTGCTTCGTCGCTTCGTCACGTCTGTGTAGCAATCTGTTATTAATGTGCCCAAAATACATATGTCTCACATGCTTTCAGATAAACTTGATTGCTGTTAACGGCATCGAGCCTCCAGGACACGGGCCATCCGTGCCTTATCTACGTGCTGAGGTGACCCAAGACAAACCAGTCGAGGACGACTTGGTGTCAGGAGAGGCCGTGTTGGGAGATGGCAAATCCCTGACACCCCACCTACCCGCCTAGCTAATAAAAGCACGACGCACATCGTGTCTCGCTCATTTGGTCAGCTGTCATTCGTAGTGGTAACATCGCTCAATGCTCGTGTGTAATAGTGTTCGGTATAATTTAATTGTTAACACGTGTGTTATAGTCTGGATAAGTGATTGTTATTCTGTTTAAATAGTTCCATGCTTAATGTTTATAGTGTTGTAAATCTAGCCTTTAAAGAATCTCAATATACTGATGTTGACGGTGTTGTGAGTTTTTCTTATAAAAGTAACTGTGATCGACAAACCCAACTATATATATATAAATCAATGCCACTTTTCGTTGTAATTTTATAACTCAAGAACGGGCTCACCTATCCAAACCAAATGTTTAGGCTTTGTTCGGACTATTTAGTAGATGGTTTATGTGAAGTTTGCACAAAATCGGTCGAGCAGTTCTTCACTTAATACGCAAACGAAGTTGCGCGGGTCAGCTAGTTAATTATAAAAAAGCTATAACCAATATTAAAAAAGTGGTCTAGTGCAAATGAAGATTTTACTATTGTCTTTCTTATAAATATTTTATATTATAAAAACAACTTAAAACTTATGAGATCTAGGTTAAAATTTCAAGAAATCGAGGTATTTTCAACACAAAAGTCTATCGAGGATTTTATCAGCCATCGTTTTTAGCCCAGTGCGTTTTTAGTTTATGAACTGAAGTTGTCTGGGTTAAAATTTTAATTCATTAGACCTCACGAGTCCTGAGATCTAGATCAAAGTAATAGTCTATTTGGCGTCATACAAACTCTTAATAAGAAGTAAGTATGTATGAGCTCATCCCTGTGCAGAGAAAGAGCAACAAACATTCAAACATCCAGACATCTACTGAAGCAGCCATTAAGGAACTTCTAAATAATAAACTGAGGACTGTATATCACATCGAGGAAGTTACAAGTGGTGAAGTAACGAGAGCAATATCGAAAATGCAGAACAAGAAAGTTTGCGGACCAGATGAGATTCCTTAGAAGTCTGGAAAGAGGCAGGAAAAGCTGGCGTAGTCTGGTTGGTCAACCTTTTCAATAAAATCAATGTCAGCAAAAGCATACTAGTCCAGCACGTTGATATTGCGATTGGCGGCCATCTTGCTGACGTATGTCAGTCGAGCCGTCAGTACTGAAAAAATACCGTTCGCAGGTTCGTGAGGCCAGCCGGCGCTAGCGCTACGTCACGATGACGTCACTTAGCTGTTATTATGACAAGGTTCCATCGCAATATATAAGGCCAGGAAGAGAAAGGAAGAACTGTATATTACATGGGCTTTAATGCAGTAAAATTAAATCTATAACAATTAAGAGTCCGAGGGCTAGCGTGTCGTGGAGCGTCACTTCGCTCGGGCCGCCGCTGGTTGCGTCCGCCGCATCAGCCCCGCTCCCCGCAGTCAACTGTTGTAAGGCGAGGTGCGCCGACATCTACACTCACGCTTTTGCACCCTGTATGGGCGGGGCGGGGCAGCTTGATGTGCTTGCAACTGTGCGAATGTGAACTCAATAATGACAGCGGCAGGTTTGCCGGCACATTCTCTGCTCTGAGATACTGGGACTCACTTTGGAATGTCATTCTAAATTTACCTACCCACATAATTGGAGTATTGATTGTGACGTATGTGTAGTGTATGCAGTCATGCATCCCCTCTACCGTACCTACAGACATAACACAGCCTCTAGCGTACACAGTGCATACGAGTCGCGCCATTACGCGAGAGTGCACGTGTTCGGCAAGTCTGTCCGTTAAGTGCGTGACGAGTCTGTGAATTACCCTACAGTTAGATGGATCCTACAACAGTATGTATTTGTGATACGAGTAGATAACTAGTTTATAAAGAAAAACAAAATAGTCATTGCGACTTAGATACTGAAATTTTTGTGTAGTTAATTGTTTGATTGATGAGTGATGATTGCTTGGACAAACCTGTAAAGGTTTTTTCATTCCTTCTATTCGAAAAGAATCACTTTGCACCACGATATCGGGGCGCAAAATGGCTCTTTTCTGTTAAGAGCTTTTTAGCGGGCGGCAAAGTGATTTGAATTTGGAACTTGAAAATTTCATAGAAATCGAACGCAAATTGTATGAATTACTGGCTGGTAAGTTTGGCTGCACAGCGCGGTGTCCTGAGCTAACTAAAAAAAAACTAAAGAGCGCCATTTATCTGTTCGTGTTCGTCATTATTAATGTCCTTGTAATCAGTAGGTAAACATATTTATTGTATTCTGCAAAAATAATAAGTTCTGACCAAAGGGCTGGCAGTTTTCTCGCTCAACGAATAGGTATTGCTATTCAAAGGGGGAATGCTGCTAGTCTTTTGGGCACAATGCCACGGGGGCCTTATTTAGGTTTAGTTTAGATAGTAATAATGTAAATATAGATATGTAATAATTATGTTTCTCTGTAATTTTTAACAATAAATGTATAAGTTCTACGTCAAGTTATGAAAGTGACAATCCATGAACACCTGGAACAATAACTATAGAAGGTAACTACGTCGTAGAAAACTTATTTTTTCTCATAGAAAGGGAATGAAAAGTAGAGTATATTACTCGGGGGCAAATTATTTTTCCCTCGGGCGGTGTACTTTGAATCCCTCACTGCGCTCAGGATTCTATGTTAGAATCCCTCGCTATGCTCGGGATTCTATTCTAGAATCCTTCGCTTCGCTCGTGATTCAAAGTAGCGCCCTCGCCGTAAAAATACTATTTTGCCCCCTTGTTATACAATCTACTATTTCATTCCTTCTATTCGAAATGAATCGTTTTGGACCTCGATAACAGGGCGCAAAATAGCTCTTTTCTGTCAAGAGCTTTTTAGCGGGCGGCAAAGTGATTTGAATTTGAAACTTAAAACATTCATAGAAATCGAACGCAAATTGTATGAATTACTGGCTGGTAGGTGTTGGCTGCACATAACCGCGGTGACCTGTGCTTACTAAAAAAAAAACTAAAGAGCGCGATTTATCTCTCTGCCCTTGTAGTAATTAGTACACCGGATATGCGAAGTTGACGATTCAAATGTTACGAAAAATCTCTATAATCGATCGAGTTTTGTTTTGTCCTGAACTAAATTTACGAAAACGGATACATAAGCGTGTTCTGCATCCTTGCTGACGATACTAAGGTGATTCCGGTACCTGATGATGAGCAGGCGGTAAGTGATCATTCGACGCGTTCGTCAAAGTCGCTTGGTGGAGTACCTATTGTATTCTGCAAGTATAGTGACTTTTACGTCGAATTATGAAAGTGACAATGCATTAACTCCTGAATGGATATGGAACGGAATTAGAAGCTAACTATGTCGTACAAAGTATTTTTTCTCATAGAAAGGGAATGAAAAGTAGAGTATATTACTCGAGAGCAAATTATTTTTCCCTCGGGCGGTGTACTTTGAATCCCTCACTGCGGTCAGGATTCAAAGTAGCGCCCTCGCCGTCAAAATACTATTTTGCTCCCTTGTTATACAATCTACTATTTAGCAATCTGTACATTATACCTATAAGTAACTAGCTGACCCGCGCAACTTCGTTTGCGTGATAAATGAAGAACCGCTTGACCGATTTTGTGCAAACTTCACATAAACCATTTACTAAATAGTTCGAACAAAGCCTAAACATTTGGTTTGGATAGATGAGCCCGTTCTTGAGTTATAAAATTACAACGAAAAGTGGCATTGATTTTTATATATATATATAGAAGAAGATGTCAATGTTTGTGAATATTTTCTAATAAAAAATATTAGTCTAATTAGTAGGTATATGTGCTCACCCCTGTGCCGCGCTGCGGGCCAGCCGCGCCAGCAGGTTGCGCGCGGTGCGGTGCTCCCTGGCCAGCTGGCCCAGGTCGCGCGGCGGCACCAGCACCCGCGCCAAGAGCTGTAAGTGTGTGTGCTCACCCCTGTGCCGCGCTGCGGGCCAGCCGCGCCAGCAGGTTGCGCGCGGTGCGGTGCTCCCTGGCCAGCTGGCCCAGGTCGCGCGGCGGCACCAGCACCCGCGCCAAGAGCTGTAAGTGTGTGTGCTCACCCCTGTGCCGCGCTGCGGGCCAGCCGCGCCAGCAGGTTGCGCGCGGTGCGGTGCTCCCTGGCCAGCTGGCCCAGGTCGCGCGGCGGCACCAGCACCCGCGCCAAGAGCTGTAAGTGTGTGTGCTCACCCCTGTGCCGCGCTGCGGGCCAGCCGCGCCAGCAGGTTGCGCGCGGTGCGGTGCTCCCTGGCCAGCTGGCCCAGGTCGCGCGGCGGCACCAGCACCCGCGCCAAGAGCTGTAAGTGTGTGTGCTCACCCCTGTGCCGCGCTGCGGGCCAGCCGCGCCAGCAGGTTGCGCGCGGTGCGGTGCTCCCTGGCCAGCTGGCCCAGGTCGCGCGGCGGCACCAGCACCCGCGCCAAGAGCTGTAAGTGTGTGTGCTCACCCCTGTGCCGCGCTGCGGGCCAGCCGCGCCAGCAGGTTGCGCGCGGTGCGGTGCTCCCTGGCCAGCTGGCCCAGGTCGCGCGGCGGCACCAGCACCCGCGCCAAGAGCTGTAAGTGTGTGTGCTCACCCCTGTGCCGCGCTGCGGGCCAGCCGCGCCAGCAGGTTGCGCGCGGTGCGGTGCTCCCTGGCCAGCTGGCCCAGGTCGCGCGGCGGCACCAGCACCCGCGCCAAGAGCTGTAAGTGTGTGTGCTCACCCCTGTGCCGCGCTGCGGGCCAGCCGCGCCAGCAGGTTGCGCGCGGTGCGGTGCTCCCTGGCCAGCTGGCCCAGGTCGCGCGGCGGCACCAGCACCCGCGCCAAGAGCTGTAAGTGTGTGTGCTCACCCCTGTGCCGCGCTGCGGGCCAGCCGCGCCAGCAGGTTGCGCGCGGTGCGGTGCTCCCTGGCCAGCTGGCCCAGGTCGCGCGGCGGCACCAGCACCCGCGCCAAGAGCTGTAAGTGTGTGTGCTCACCCCTGTGCCGCGCTGCGGGCCAGCCGCGCCAGCAGGTTGCGCGCGGTGCGGTGCTCCCTGGCCAGCTGGCCCAGGTCGCGCGGCGGCACCAGCACCCGCGCCAAGAGCTGTAAGTGTGTGTGCTCACCCCTGTGCCGCGCTGCGGGCCAGCCGCGCCAGCAGGTTGCGCGCGGTGCGGTGCTCCCTGGCCAGCTGGCCCAGGTCGCGCGGCGGCACCAGCACCCGCGCCAAGAGCTGTAAGTGTGTGTGCTCACCCCTGTGCCGCGCTGCGGGCCAGCCGCGCCAGCAGGTTGCGCGCGGTGCGGTGCTCCCTGGCCAGCTGGCCCAGGTCGCGCGGCGGCACCAGCACCCGCGCCAAGAGCTGTAAGTGTGTGTGCTCACCCCTGTGCCGCGCTGCGGGCCAGCCGCGCCAGCAGGTTGCGCGCGGTGCGGTGCTCCCTGGCCAGCTGGCCCAGGTCGCGCGGCGGCACCAGCACCCCGCGCCACGCCAGCAGCGAGCTGCCGCCCACCAGCCGCTCCACCTCCTTCACGCGCGACACCAGCTCGCTGCTGGCGATACTGCCGTCACTGCAACACGCGCGCACATATCGCTCTAGTGTGTGTAAATGTGTGTGGTGGAGTTTACTCCTATATAAATGAGTTATTAATAAAACATACAGGTCATCATAATTATGCAAGCTGCGGATTTGTATTTGTACAATACATGCAGAGACGACACTTCAGCTTATACTCGCTAATATTGCTTGAAGAAAGTTGCATTTTTAATATCTGTGCCCCGTATGGCGACGGGGACCCGTGTTACGACGGGTAAGAGTACAAAATGTCGCCATCCCTATACATCCCGAGGGTGTCGTAAGAGGCGACTAAGGGAACACTTTCGCAAAAATATCCATTGCGTAGAGAAGGAAAACTCGAAATGAAACCCGGTTGACAGTAAATGACAATCGTTAAGCCAAGTTGAAGGCATAATAGGCGGCTTGAAAAATTTCAACTGCTGGACGCGGGGACCTGCGCCTGTCCATTTCAACACGGCGATAGGCTCACCACCTATTACATGGGACATAAAACTATAAGGCGTATACAATCCCCTTGCCTACCCCTTCGGGGATAAAGGCGTGATTATATGTATGTAAGACAGTTTGTAACTAACAGGCAGTAAGACAACTCACGTGTCCCGCAGGATGGCGTTGAGCAGGTCGCAGGCCAGCTCCAGCTGGTCGGTGCCGGCGTGCGCCAGCAGGCAGCGCTCCGCCAGCTCCAGCTGCGTGCGCACGTCCAGCGAGAACTCGCCCGGCGCCTGCAGCACCTGCCCACACCACACTAACTTAAACCCCGACATATGTATGCCTTCAGCCACACTATACGTTGCCGCAAATATTGCTCAACCTGCCACACACTACGCTACACACTAACCCTACTCGATATGTTCATCGCGTTGTTCCCTCGCTTCTATTGCAGCTCCACCGACAATTTTCATATTACCACAGGGCGGAAACTCCATGCAAATGATTCATTTTCAATTCTGTCATCGTACAGAGCTTGATATGTGCGTGTGACCAATAAGGCTAAGCAAATGTTCCTTCACGACATCGCCAACTATAATGAAAGCTGTGGCGCGGGACAGACGCGGGAAGGGGAAGCTTAATCAGTGAGGGGCAGGGAGTTGTCGTTCTGTATGTAATACTAGTATAGTATTTTTGATATTACTTAACGGATACGGTGGAACAGTTGGGCGGGATGCCGCATAGGCAAACGAAGCATCTCGACGTAAAAGTCTCGGAGTGAACTTGGATAAAAACCAGTTTATGAGCAAGTAACGCTGAGAGTAATCTTCTTCTTCTTCTCGTACCGCTCCAGTATATCTGACTCACCAGTAGTATAGGCGAGAGGTCCTCCACGCTGAGCGTCTCGAGGAACTCCGTGAGTCCCCCGAGCCACGGCTCCTGGCCCTCCGTGAGCTTCTCGTACCGCTCCAGTATATCTGACTCACCAGTAGTATAGGCGAGAGGTCCTCCACGCTGAGCGTCTCGAGGAACTCCGTGAGTCCCCCGAGCCACGGCTCCTCGCCCTCCGTGAGCTTCTCGTACCGCTCCAGTATATCTGACTCACCAGTAGTATAGGCGAGAGGTCCTCCACGCTGAGCGTCTCGAGGAACTCCGTGAGTCCCCCGAGCCACGGCTCCTGGCCCTCCGTGAGCTTCTCGTACCGCTCCAGTATATCTGACTCACCAGTAGTATAGGCGAGAGGTCCTCCACGCTGAGCGTCTCGAGGAACTCCGTGAGTCCCCCGAGCCACGGCTCCTCGCCCTCCGTGAGCTTCTCGTACCGCTCCAGTATATCTGACTCACCAGTAGTATAGGCGAGAGGTCCTCCACGCTGAGCGTCTCGAGGAACTCCGTGAGTCCCTTGAGCCACGGCTCCTCGCCCTCCGTGAGCTTCTCGTACCGCTGCAGGAACGGGATCACGAACGTCTTCAGGTCCGACACGAAAGACGCTGTCGTTGACTGCAAATGCATTTTAATATCATTATTTATACTAGGCATACAATCTATATTTCTGCGTAAATCTTGGCGTTGTGCTTAAAAATGTTTGAATAGGCGGACTATGACAGCGGACGTTTCCGTGCTTTGGAAAGCATGTTAAGCCGTTGATCCCAAGTGCTTCGTGCACTCATGCTTTAGAGGCACGTTGAGCCGTTGATCCAGAAGTGCTTCATGCACTCGTGCTTCAAAAGGCGGATTAAGCCGTTGATCCTGGTTGCCAGTCACACGGCAGTCGTTAAGCCAAGTTGAAAGTCAGAAAATTTGAACAATCGGGCAGTCACAACCTGCTCCTGTACATTTCAACACAGCAATAATATAGGTTTAGCAACAATCGTTGGTACAAAATCTTAAATTTGTAGTCAGTAAGTTCACTTGGTAGGTAGGCAGGTTGGTACGCAAATACTACGACGGAGCCTTTTCACACGACTTTTCAAAAAACGCAGATCCCATTACACAACCAAGTTGAAAACAAAACAAGTCTTAAACCGAAAACACTCACCATTTTCATAATAACACCGCAAGTTTCCAGTATGGACATTTGCTCAAGGTCACTCAAGGTGACATCCTCCACATTGATATCATACATCAGCATATCCAACGTCAGTAAATGGAACAGTATCACTTCAAGCCCTATCACCCCTCCCTCTACACCCGCTAGAGAGATGAGAGTGACAGAGTGAGAGACAATGCCGCAGCGTTGTTCTATCTCCCTCGCTCGGCTGTCGTACCATTTGGAGAGGTCCTCGCTGGTAATTTCAATCTCGCCGGCTGTTTCGTACTCGGGTGAGGAATCTTCGGACCAGTTTGAGCTCCATATGGATCTGGTGGGACAGTGATACAACAATTCATGGTTGTTTTAATTTTAGAGAAAAATAAAATTAGGATTGTGAGAGTTAAGAGTGTAACTGAACCGAACGATTCAAGGTTCGGATTTGAGGTTTTGAGATGATAATTGGCTTTTCTATACCAGGCTTGCTGAACGGGTTGGTACAGGGTATTCTTTCGATTCTTCTTTTCGTCAATGCCTTGACTGTTAGTCAGCAGGTGCACCACATGCACCGTAGATTTTGGTACGGCTCTAGCGTACCCCCTTAAGGTCGAATTCGCCCAATATCAGAGTAAGACTACTTTTTTTTTAACGTGAGGAAAAATCCTTCATGGATGCTATGCCGGACTCCTACCGACTAAAAAAACCTCGCGTAACGCCCAACGGCCTACGGTTGGGAGCCCCGGGTAAGCCCTCGGCAGGATATCGCAGGACTCCCAACAAGCCTACGGCTGCCACTGCGGTCTCGCCTAGGGAGTAAGACTATACTAGAGAATAACTTGTACTTATACTAAAAGTAAAGTGATTTTTCATTTTACCAACAACTAAGAAACACTACGTTCTAATTATGGTAACCATATTGAAGTAGACTCCTTCAGTATGGTTACCATAGTTACGTCGTGCTTGTTACTTCACTTTCACTTTTAGTACAAGTAGTTATTCTCTAGTACAGTCTTACTCCGATTTTGGTCGAATCCGACCTTAATCGGTCAATAACCTCACATGTTATTTTGCCTTACTAAAATCTCCTGAAATTATTCACAGCACAAGACACAACTAACAAACGATTAAACAGAACAGATCAAAAGCGTGACATTTACCTGAATATATCTTTCCTGCACCAATCCTGCTCCGGTTCAAACGGAGGCACTTTAATAGGTGACCTTTCATGCATCCACTTGAACTTCCTCTCCGTCGGCAGTAGATGCTGGTAGTCCAACGGATTGACAGTTTCCGGCAACTTTTCAAGGACTGCTAGTTGCATGGCAACAGTTTTGATGTGAGGCCAGAGGCAGGTGAGCGCTTCGACGCGACCCTCCTTAGCGATCTCCATCGCGCTGTGAACCATACTGTTGCTGCGGAGACGGTCGTACTCGTCCTTTACGTATGTGGACTTCTCACATCGTAAGATTGACTGTGGATATAGAATAGTAGTTTTCGATACAAGTGTGGGATTTCTGTTATTACAACGAGTTACGACAGGTGTTGACCCGAGCCAAAGGCGAGGGTAGACAGTCGGAACGAGTTTAAATAACAGTCCCACACGTTGTATTGAACAATTATTTTTAATACAGTTGCGAAAAAATTAAGCAATTTTATAAAATAATAAAATCACAATAAACCTGAATATCCAAAATGGCGCCAACCGTAAAAGAATATATACCTTCTTAAGCAGAGACTATGGCAGTACACTTCATACAGCCAACTTTTTTTATATTTATAAATTTAATTTGGCCGATACTTGTATTAATTTATGCTTAAATTTTTATTAAAATTACTTTTAATCTGATATTGAAACGAGTAAGTATCTTTTTTTAGAAATATTTGCATGAATCACGGACATTATTTTGACAATTGGGAAAGAAAACGCACGAGTGCGGGAATGGTAAAGAAAAAGCACGAGGGTGTAATAGCCCACATCCCGAACGCTATACGTCCCTGTAATACGCCACTTTTTGAGCAACTGTATTAAAAAAGTGAACTAACTTGACGTGTTGAAAATCGTTCTTAATTATATTTGCTTCACGCTAATGCTTCCTCCACAGAACTCGCGAAGTTGAACGAAATTGGATGAATACGATAGTGTAGAGAGGCACTTCGGCTTACTTTGTCAAAATTTTTCTTTGCCTCGGGTGACTTCGCCGATCAACTTCGCGAGCAGTGTGGAGGAAGCATAAAGATCACGGTTTCGTAAGAGTTGGGAACGAGTGCTACTTAGTATTGCCAAATCGCTAAGTTCAGGTTAAAATAAAAGGGCGTCCACTGTTGTGCAAGTATTGTTACCGATTTGGTTTTGAAAATTAATTTTAAGGTATTGAAAATCAGAACACTCCTGTGTAGATCGGTAAGATTCCCTACAGACAGTTTCGGTGGGAGTGGTTGTATAGTAAAGAAATTAATTTTAAAGGCTGGAATTATTGGAGGTTGTCTTATTCAGTATTTTTGGATGTGGTTGTCACCTGTAGCATGGGGCGGAAACTCCATACAAATGATTCGTTTTCAATTCTGTCACCTACACTAAAAAACAAGCTGTTTGTACAGACCTTGAATGTGAATGACCACTAAGGCTAAGCAAACGTTCCGTCAAAATACCCTCCAACTATGATGACAGCTGTTGCGGGGGTGGGGAAGCTTGCTCTGTGAGGGGCAGGGAGTAGCCTATCTGAATGTAATACTATTATATTATCTTTGGTTCAAAAGAGTTTGTGTACTTGGGGTCAAAATTTGCAAGAGATGGAAAGTGTGACTATGATATTGAACGAAGAGTTTTGGTAGGTAATCAAGTGAATGGAGCCATTCACGCCTTTATGAGCAGTCAGGAGGTGTCTAAAAAGGCAAGGATGGCTGTACATAGAGGAGTGCTTGTGTCTACACTTATGAATACCAGTGAAAGTTGGGTGTTGCAGGAGACGCATGAAAGTAAAATTAATGCAGAGGAAATGAGAAGTTTGCGAAGTATAGCTGGAGAGACATTGATGGATAAAGAAAGAAATTGTGTGATTAGGGAACATTGCGGCTTGACAGAAGATGTAGTGACTAAGATAGAGAAAGGGATGCTCAGATGGTTAGGACATGTGGAGAGAATGGATGAAAACAGACTGACAAAAGAGATTTATAAGGCGAGAGTGAATGGACAATCTGGTAGGGGTCGACCGCGTCGCACTTATGTCGACCAAATTGGACACCATTTGGAAAAAGGCTAGGTCAAGAGTACCCTTAATCGGAGAGCATGTATGAAAACACTTATGAAAGTAGAGGAAGCGAAAGTGATATGTCAGGATCGTAGCAAGTGAAAAACCATAGTCTCCGCCTACCCCGTTGGGAAACAGGCGTGATGTTATGTATGTATGTATCAGCCCCGGATCTAGGGGGGGGCAAGCCGGGGCCCGGGCCCCGGGCGGCAAAATCAGGGGGCGGCAAATCAGAGGGCGACGAATTCAAACTTTGCAAACAAATGCACATATCATCAGTACCTTGACGATAGTAGATTACCTACATAACAATAAACACTCCAACTTATTCAACTCTCTTTTCACAAGAAATAATAGAAATTAACTATAGATATCCCAGATGCTTGAAAGGAAGCAAACATTCCCATGCATGCATCACTTCTTTTCAAACTAGCAGCATGTCGTGGAGGCGGCCAACGCAGGGGCGGCGGCGGCCACAGTATTTAATATTCAATTTTTTGGAAATTAGTTGTGTTGTTCTTAAAATATCTCTTGTTGCACCATAAGTCAACGGATAGCATTATAAAATCAATTCACTAATACTATAAGTAAACTCAATTGTGCCGCTGGAATGGATGGCCACTTTTCCTGCACGGGTGACGTATATCTACTAGTCCTCTGTGCTGGTTAGGTTCCCTTCTTTCTCCAGTTTAATTCAAGAGTACCACCGGGATCTGTGTAGCCCAACACTATTTCTTCGGAATATTATCCCTTGGTGCACTGGTTGTTATGCAGACGACAGTGTCACAGTACCCAACAGGAACGGTAATCTGGCCGTCCAATGGAGGGGCGGCCCGACCTGCAGGGAAAGAGGCGGCAGCTCGTAGCGTATCTCGACCGGGTCTGACCGCATTTACCAATGGGATTTAGAAAAACCGGTAGATTTAAATGCTAGGAAATAAAGACGTGTGACGTTTACAGCTGAAAGATCATCTTTCCGTCCTCTATCCTCTCTTCATAATGCGATAATACTACTGAAAGGCTATCTAGACATCCTCTTACCGTTCAGAGGGGGGCGGTCCGACGTAGAAGAAAAGAGGCGGCATCTGGTGGCGGATCTAGACCGGGCCTGACCACATTTCCCAATTTAATTTAGAAAACCTGATAGAGTAAAATGCTAGGAAACACAGGAATGTGCGTTTACAGCTGAAAGATCCCCTTTTCTTCTCTACCCTCTCTTCAGAAGAAGACGAGCAATGGCAACCTCTTCTACCGATTGTCGCAGATGATTACTGGGCACGGGAGCTCCTGTATGACGAATATACCGGGAAACCACAGCTGAGTGACAGCACTGCGAGGAACGCAGTCAGGACACAGCGGTGCACACAGTAGGTACACAGCGTGAGCGTAACAGCGCCAGGTCTTATTAGCAGGTCTGGTCGTGGACATTCTCTCGCTGGAGATCATGGTGGCCATGATCTCCAGTGGGAGGACCTAAGTAGGATGTCGCCTCGACTTTCTGCGGACAGTTCATGCTCGTGAGTGGCGTGGCGTGGAGTATCGGGAAAGAAGCGGAAAACTGTAGATAATTGCGGCGCCCCCGCTGCAGACTTGTCTTTGCCCAAGAGTCTCGGTCTTCATGACCGGGGGCCTGAGGAGGGCGGGGGCCTGCTCACCTATTTAACAGAAGCAGGCCCAAGAAGACAGTGTGACATGAACCTTTCACGCACGCCACACGTCCCAAGAAGCGAGACAACACCTGAAACAACCTCCAAAGATGCGAGAACCCCCTAGGTAAGGTCGCAATGGTAGCCAAAGTCTGTTGGGAATCCTGGGATATCCTTCCTGAGGCTTACCCAGGGATCCAGACCGTAGGCAGTGGTAGGATTTGTGTGCTTTCAGTCGGTAAGAGTTCGGCATAGCATCCATGACGGATTTCCATGAGTATCTAAAAATCCTTCCAAAAAATGTGTCTACTGTGCAAGATGCAGATTTGTACCTTCTCTAAAACTACTCTCAACTTTGAACTAAGGAACCTAAAAAATAGGGGGGGGGGGGTTATTAAGAAGGGGCGGCATTTTCACATTTTGCCCCGCCTAAAAAAATCTCTAGATCCAGGGCTGGTATGTATGTATGGTTCAGGTTACATTATAAAGGAGCGTCCACTGTTGCGCAAGCATTATTACCCATTTATTTTTGAAAAAATATTTTAATGTATTGAAGATCAGGTGGGGGAGTGGAGGTATAACTAAATTACTTCTACAGGCTGGTATAATTTAAAGTTGGTATATTCAGTAGTTTTGGATGTGGTTGTCACCTGTAGCACAAGGCGGTAGGGTTCCCTCAAAATATCCTCCAACTACATATCAACTGTGGCGGGGGTGGGGAAGCTTGCTCGGTGGGGGGCAGGGAGGGCAGGTTGCTTATCTGTATGGAATAACTATTGATGTGTGGTTACGGAATGGTTGTGTGATGGGGAGTGGGGTGCGGGGGGCCACTGACCTCGTACAGCCGCAGCCTCTCCTTGTAGAACAGCATGACGTGCCGACAGCGCAGCAGCTCGCTGGTGTACGCGTTGAGGTGCTCCAGGGCGATGTGGTCTGCGCCCTCCAGGGGCTCAGTACGGTCCTTGTTGATCTCTGCGCATTCATCGCGACATTATTGTTGATGGTACATTATTGTGGACGTAATAGGTGGTGAGCCATATTGCCGTATTGATATGGACAGGCGCAGGTTGTGACCGCCCGCTGTTGAAATTTTTCAAGCCGCACATAAAGGCCTTCAACTTGACATATCGACTGCCATTTTACTGGCAATTGAGACCAACGGCTTAACGTGCCTTCCGATGCACGGAAAGGCTCGCAAATAAATGTCACAAAGTGGTAACGTGATGGTTAACAATCCATAACCGGCCACAGTAAATGTTGCCTACTACCAGTGATCATTAACAGAACACTAAAGGTGCGGATGCACTTAGGCGGAGTGGATAGGATCTGTTCCGCGATTCACCAATCACATGGTTTAAAATTCACATCTCTTCTCCACTCCGCACCGTGATTGGTGAATCGCGGCATAGCTCCTCTTCGCTCCGCCTAAGTGGAACCGCACCTTAAGTCCGCGGAGCCATGAGCGCTTCTCAGGTACACATTACATCATTATAAAATCTAACATCACGTTACATCTTGCAAAAGGAGCTGTCTGTAATAAATATTTTAAAAGCAAACGGGACTTCTAAAATGAGAATAGGTAAGTTCGATTCAACATGTTTCTTACCGTTCAATATCTTTTCATTGGTGAGTTCCAGTCCGAACTGCAGTAGTTCCTTAGCGGCCGGTAACGTTTCAGGCAGGCGGTCGACGCACTGGTGCACCGCCCAGATTTTCTTCGATACTTTACTCTTTATAAAGAAAATAGGATTCATTACTTTACTTGTTAACACACAATATTCCCCAGAAGGATAAGTCAGAAGCATACTAAAGAAATTCACGAAGAAAATGTTTAAATGTTTTTGGAAGAGGTTGCATGCAGGGACTGGATGCGTCTTTTTTTTTAAATCTTACATGGATGCTATGTCGGACTCTTACGGACTAAAAACCACACGTTTCCCACCTAATGCCTACATTTGGGAGCCCAGGGTAAGCCCTCAGAAGGACGACCCCAGGACTCCCAAACCAAATGAATCTGCTGTACATATCATCGAATTTTCATTTTCATTTTGTTCGTTTTCAATTCTGTCACCTACATTATAACACGTTATGATGTTGAATGTGTGTGTCACAACAAAAGTTACTCAATCGCTCCCTCAAAATACTCTCCAACTATATGACTGCTGTGGTGGAGTGGGGAAGCTTGGTCAGTGGGAGGGAGGGAGTTGCCTATCTGTATGTAATACTATTATATTATCTTTGCCTTTATCAAACTCACCAAGTACTTCTGTATCGCGTCGGTGGAGACAGGTTTCTTCCGCCACTGCTGCTGGTACACCAGGTCGCTGTCCAGGTTGAACTGCTCAGCTAGGATTAAAGCCTCGTTGTAGTTGCCGCTCTCTATCTAAGGGAAATATATGTCATTAGATGTGTTTCTGGAGAGTGAAGATTGCCACTGACTGCTGATCTCACTGCCAAAAAGCTTTGGGAGTGAGATCGGCGGTCCAGTGGCCGTCTCGCGTATTTGTGACCGAACATTTTGCTAGTATTTGCGATGGAGATGACATACTTTCGACCTGATTTTTTAACGACTTTTGCAATTTAACAAGTTTTTTTTGCTGTTAGCTTATTCTGGTAAAGATCTTCAAATCTTGGCAAACATTTGGAGCTCCTTAGCAGAGAGGCAAAGAGCTGATACATTCTAAGAGAAACACATAAATGGACAATCTTTATACCGCAGTGACAGGCTATGAACACTTACTTTCCTAGAGAACAGCTCGGTGGGCGTGGTGCTCTTGACGCCCAGCAGGCGGTACACCCGCGACACCACCGTGATGCGGCGCGGCCTGGGCTGGAACGTCTCCATGTCCGTGATGGCGTACAGCACGGACTTCACCAGCTCCTTGCTCAGCTCCAGCATTGTGTCCTCCATGTCCGCGTCTGCGGTCACCACCTCCATCTGGTGATGTGCCACCGTGTTTTAATGACCCCAGGTCAACTTTACCCAATCTGGTTATGTATGAGAAATGGGCCAGAAGGCTTATCAACAACAACACGATATACCATTCGTACATGGACAGGGTACCTTTAGCATTTATATATAAGAAGGGAGGCAGAGATTGAAGAGGGGATAAAATATGAAAACTGCTGAATGAAGAACTGACGATTAGTGGCAGTGGTAACTATGTCTGTCCGTTGGTCTGTTACGTTTTCACGCCTGTACCGCTAAACCAATTTTGATGAAATTTGGTACAGAGATAGTTCAAAGGAAGGATATATGCTACTTTTGAACTGACTGCGCAAAAGGAGGGTAATGATTTTACGCGATAACGACTTCTACGCGGACGAAGCCGCGGTGAACAGCTAGTAATTTATACCGGTGCAACACGCTGTAGGGACTCCGTAAGTATTAACCAATGTATGTCGATAGTTACTGCGCGCCGCTCGATACGGAAAGTTCCGTTCGGGGAAACATCTGAACACACGGAAAAAGATCGTTGAGCATCACTTATAATTTTTCGTGTGACCACTTCCGATTTGGTGAGCTATATCACATAATAATAACGTACACAAGGAAATCTACGTACAAAGAGCGCCCGGGCTACGCACACATAACATAGACACAGCTCACTGGATTTTACGGGCACGAGGTCAAAGGGTTCTCATAGTAATTTCGATCCTGGTTTGTGTGAGAGTGTGCGTAGCCGAGGGTAGGTTTGAAAAAAAAGTACATACATGAGATTGTGTTCTGTACCTTAGTATTTAGTGGTTATATGCTTGTCCTATCTGTGTAAATACTTTTTTAGTAAAGGAAAAAGGGGTTTTCTGTAAAGTCGGTTTGACTGCCCCTGTGGCGCAGTCGGTAGTGATACCGCTTGCGGCGCTGAAGGTTGTGGGTTCGATTCCCAACGGAGACAAATATTTGTGTGACCCATAAATGTTTGTCTCAAGAGTCTGGGTGTTTCTATGTATAATATGTATGTATATATTTAAAAAGTATATAAGTATTAATATCCGTGGTCTGATACCCATAACACAAGCAGGTTATGCCTAGCTTACTTTGGGATCAGATAGCGTTGTGTGAAATGTCCGTGAATACATTACGATATTATTTTACGTGATAATGGTGATGGAGTGGACGAGAAATAGATTAGTCACAAGCCGAACGCTTAGGCCGATCGTGCCTCTCTATCTCTATCGCTTGTTCCGCGTTCTCTCATGCGCTTACAAGCGGAACTAACTTACTCGTGCGTGCATCGATTCATAAGACACTAGCTGACACCCGCAACTTCGTTTACATCAATAAATAACCTAGATTGGGCTGATTTGTGAATCTAAACCATCCAGCGCGCCACCCAAACGCATACAAAAAATTTATCCTAATCTGTCCAGCCTTTTAGGAGGAGTTCAGTGACATACACATGTACAGTAGAATTATAAAGAAGGTTGTTACGTCAAAAAACTGTAAATAAGATAAGAATGTAAATAGTAAGTGCTTACACTCTCATCGCTGCGTGACTTCTTCGCCGGCAACACGTTGGACTCACATTCCAATACCATGAACGTGCCGTCGTGGGCACATGTTATCTGTTAACAAACAAAATGCATGGCATATTAGCCGCTAAGCACGTTGATCTGCCGCGGACATCACTCTGTTTTAATCAAATACCGTACCAAATACACTGTAATAAGGTCGTTAATTGATCAAAATCAATGGCCCTTTTTGGGCGCGCAACAGCGACGTACTTATTGCCATATATTTAGTACGGCTGTGTATGTAGGTGGTGAGCCATATTGCCGTGTTACTGACAACCGGGTTTCATTTCGAGTTTTTCCTCTCTACGTAATGGATCGTTTTGCGAAAGTGTTCCCTTAGACGCCCCTTTCGATACCCTCGGGATGAATTCGGGTGGCGACTTTTTGTAATCTTTCCCGACAAGGCCCCGTAAATGTCCGAAATCGGCTAAAATGTATTGAGAAGTTTAAATTATTTTTTAATCACCTCGCCGAGTATCGAACTTTTTGTTAGCTTTTCGTCGCTGATTTCGTAATTTCTTGGTATCTAGTCAAGATTAATCACATAATGTCTTTGAGGAAAATGAATATTTAAATAGGTGCAGTACATACCTGTGGCGATCCTTGAAAGAACTCAGGTTTCTTGCCGAGCATGTTCGCCATGTTTTCGATATCGCAAACCGATACGGCGCCGCTGAATCGCGACAACGTTATCTCCTGCAAAATTATATAAATGAATGACAATGCTTTTAGAGTTTCTTAGTGTGGAGTTATGCAATTATGTTCTTTTTGCAATTATGTAATTGCTTTGTACTTTAGTATAAGGACTCTGGCCCCAGCTTCGCTTGTGGCTAACTATTTGGATTTCTAAAATGAAAGTAACCTAAGTTACTCCATATAACATCAGCTATCCGCCAGTGAACATCCGGTTAAAGTCGATCCAGCCATTTTAGTGATTAGTTGGAACAGACAGATACAGAGGAAACATTACACTTTTCTTTTTTTTTATGTAAGAAGTACCGTATATTCTTCTATATACATTAGTGGAAATGTTTTTTTTTTTTTTTTTTGTTGACGCGGGGAACGCCTTTACGCTCCTTCATCCCAACTGCGGGGGCAGCTGGGATGGTGTGTGGGACTCCCGGCCCGGTCCGGAATGGACTGTCCTACCCACTAAACCCCGCGGTGTTCCTCCTCACCCTTTAGCCGGGCCGAGGGATATCAAAAGATTATTCACGTCGACCCGGCTAGGGGCGCCCCGTTTATTCGGGGCTCTCCTCGGAGGAGCCAGATGGGCGGCTCCCCAAAGCTCCCTAAGGAGCTGAAGTCCACGCCTGCACCGCTCTCGAGCGCCCCTCTGTAATAGAGGAGACAGAGAGCGGCTGGCGCAGGCGTGCGCTAATGGGCACCCCCGGAACACGGAAAAGGTGCCCACCGCCATGTGACCGTTGGTGGGCGGGGTCCCCCGACCTTGCGCCCACGGTCAAGAAACATTCGGGGGCGCGCAGTGACTCCTCACCGCGGCGCCCCCGAACTGCACGGCAGAGCGGGAGCATTATCGGTTACTCCCGCTCCCCCGCACAGTGCACCTCCCGCTTTGCCGCCATCACCTCGTCAACTGGCGAGGTGACAGCGGCCCAGCACTGTGGCCGCCGGTCGCGCCATTATTCACGGCCGGCAGCCCGAACTGCATGGCAGGGCGGGAGCATCTACCCAAACTCCCGCCCCCACGCAGTGCCTCTCCCACTTTGCCGCCATCGTCTCGCCAGCAAAGGAGGCGAAGCGACGGCGACCCATCATTGCTGCTGCCGGCCGTGAATAACGGCACGGCCGGCAGCAACACACACCACCGAGCAACCCATAGGTGGGTTACTCCCGCCTCGGCCGGAATTAGCCAGAGTAGCACAACTCCCCCACAGAGGAAGGGGAGTGGTCGCTACTCCGTTGCCCAGGATGCACCACGAGGAGGATCCGACCCATTGGGGTCCTTAAGATGTTAGTAGAACCCCGCATCCCATTAGTGGAAATGTTAATTGGGATTAACACAGAATTAGCACAACCAGACACTATAATATTATTTATCTACTCTAATACTATAATACAAAGATTATAAAATTGAAATCAATACTCTTATGACAAACATTACGCACAGGCCAAAAAAAGTTTTATTACCATACAGGTCTTGTATGGACACCTATATCATAATATAACTTTTTAATCATTACGATACACCTATACAACCTCCAGCTAGAAAAAGAAGTTTGAACCTCTACTTTAAAAAAAAGTAGTGCCTCCGCAGCCTGAAAAAAGAAAAGAAACATGCATGCGCAATCGATGTTTGCGCCTTGGCGTCAACATTTCACATTTAAATTAAACAAAGATTGGTTTTGTTTGTAAAATAAATTGGTTTTTGTGTAAAAAACATGTCTTAAAGCGAGGATGGTGGTAATTGTACACCACCAGACATTCTGGAAACTGCGTCAAACATGACCATGAACCTGTTACCGGCGAAATCAAGGAGCAACTATATATCACAAAATGAAATCAGGTATTATAGTATGAGAGTAGATAAAGTACTGTACATAACTTGGTCTTATAACACTCGTGTTATGAGAACCCTTATTATACAAGCTGTTGATTTGGTCGTGCACAAGCCTCCTTCAGTGCGTAGTGTACTATAGGTATTATCGATTGCAAGCAACACAGCAACACAGTAGATAACAAAACCCCAAAAATCCTGTTTTTAGTGAAATATGATTTACGAAGAAAAAATCTTCACCCGTGTATTTAATGTTTACGTCGCCGAGCCAACGCTAAAGCGCAAGTCACACTGCCAGCGGGCGGGTGAGCGAGCTAGGCACACTGCGAGCTGCCGAATAACCTACGTGGCTGATGCGAGCGAAGCTACTCGTTTTCGTCGTTAGGCGCTTAACTACCGTCCTCCCCGTTTCGGGTACTCAGACTAGTCGTCGCTTGTCATTCGAATAGCAGTGTCCACGTGTCTAGTCTCATCCGCACTACCCGGTTCACCCTTCCGTATGTAGTTTTTGGTGTAAACCCCATAGTTTAGCTCGGCAATGTCGCGTAGTTTGCATAACTTCAATATCTCACTTCACCCGCCCGCCTAGCTCGCTCGCCCGCCCGCTGGCGGTGTGGCCTGGGCTTAAAGCTAGACAATAGTATAGTAAGTTCAACTCATCAGTGCGCGCGGCGCTATGTGTGCGTGCGCTAGTAATTATACAGCTTTCATTTGTGTGCCAGTGACGCAGCCGTCTTCACAGAGTACATTTGTTTATTATGAGATAGAGACGTTACTCGACTTATTGACGACACCAGCGGTGCCAAGCAGTCTTTGCAGGAAACTCTCTGCGAGGCCGCGAAATAAAAATTATAATAAACAAAAAGCATACAGCGTCATCTACCACGTTTTGAAGGCAACTCTTACGTTTTAATGAAACAAAATTAAATATCATGACAATTCTCAATGTAACTGCAATGTTGACATCCTGTGTAAGTTGGTTACATTATAATCCATTACACAGTGTTCTAAGTGATAATACCATGGGTACAGTCGTTAAAGAAAATGTCTAGTTCTTCACGGAGAAAATGTTTAAGAAGTCAGATAAATATTTTTGATGGGTCAATTCGATGTAATTAATATTTTTTATCACTACATATATATTATTATAAAACAAAGTTCTTCACGACAAACTTAAAAACTACTGCATTGATTTTCATGCTGAGATCACCAATGATTCTTGAGAACGGTTTGCGTATATAATTTGGTGAGTTTGTGTGACATTGACTAAAATATAACGATATTAGTTGGAGATGTCGAAAAAAAATCAGGTACGGGAGCTTTTAACGAAAACGTTGCCTAAACCCTTCGAGTCATAACAAAATAATGTATGGTAGAATTGTGTAACTTATAAAGGCCTACAGAATTGTCGAAAAATGATAGAGCTCCAAATCCTAATGCAGAAATGCAGAGATGATGGTCGACAGAAAAAACATTGCTTATACAGTAAATATGACAATAATTTTACTGTATGACTTGATTTAAAAAGTAAAAAGACCATACTCACATACATCTAAAAAAACTGTGGAGGGTCGAGAGTCTGTACAATTGGAAGATAATTTTAAAATTTTAGCTTCAGTATGTAGGGTCAAGTGTTCAACAATGAAACACTAAAAGTTCATAGCCTCGTACATCTCATGTTTTTGCTGATAGAAGTCTATAATTTTACAGGCATGTAGTCAATATGATTGGGTATCGAATGTCATTTATAGATTTTTTTAAATAAAGCGATTTGAATCGACAAAGAAATAAAAACTAAGAAATGGGATTTGTGTCATTGTGTCCATATAGGCGTACACAATGAAACACCATATATTCAACAATGAAACACCAGAAATAAACTGTGCCTAATTCAAATTTTGTTTAATGTAGGTAGTTATTAAATAAAGAGCAGTCCGTTTCTACGTTAAATGCAGTAGCACGACGTGCCATGCTGCATGCTTCAGGCTTTTTTAATGACAGTTATGCATGCCCTGATTTATAAGACCGTAAACATTCGATTCCAGCCATTTTCCCAGCTAACAGAATATCGAATATTGTTAATTTTTGCCATTTGGTAAGCAATACGCCCCTCGTCCTTTTTACAGCTTTGTTACGCGCCATCTTAAAATTAAAACAAATTTTAATAGATAAGGTTTCACAATATCAACCAATAAAAATCTATAAAACAGTGTTTCATTGTGTCCATTGTTAAACTGTTTCATTGTTGACTACCTAGGGTTTATCTAACTAACTTTTAATTTATGTTCACAAAATTGTAACTTTGAAACAAATGAAATATGCCAAAATAATCTACAAAACATGTAGAATGCAGGATAATCATAAAAAATATAATATTCCTAACCATTAAATAATGAAAAATCTTTAAAGATAGCCAGAAATACTTCAATTTTTGACGAAAATAGTATAAATGAGCCGCAGACGCGTCTTTTCTCACGCGGTGCCGCCGCAAACTGGGATACGCCGGTGGTATCTATTGAGTGTCCTTACGCGATATATTGCACTAACTGCCAACGTCGCGTTTTGGAAATATTACTATGTTTTATTGTGTACCACTGTTTCATTGTTGAACACTTGACCTATATACTGAAGCCGAAAATGTAATTCAAAATTTTCATGTCCGTCTGTCTATCTGTATCCCGAATAAGTATCACGCTGAAACTACTGAATTGATTTAAATGAAACTTGGTACAATCTGAGCTTATGATCCGAAGAAGGTTCTGGGATACTTTTGATCCCGATATTTTGCACGGTTCCTTTGGGAGAGGGCAGGGCAGTTTTACACGCTGCTTGATGAGTCTGATGAAGAAATACCTCTCCTTTCGTACACCTTATGTGACGCAAACGAAGTTGCAAGGGTCAGCTAGTTTGTAATAAGATTGATGACATTCTTTAGCCACATGGCTTAAAAGTTCTTCGGCTACCACCGCGGCACCGTATCATCCTGAACTAAACCCAATCGAAAATGTAGGGGGAATAAAAAAAATATATAATGCCTCGCATAGCATCGAACAAAATGTGATGGGAATAATGAAATTAATAAACGAACGTTAAGGTCAAATTGATGAAGAGATGTGGCGTAATACAAAGAAGAAGAATACTATGGACATTTTGATATGGAATCTGAATTTATAATTAACCTTGTAGAAAGCAGCGAATCCTAAATTTCCTCAATTTTATTCTTTTAGCAGCAAAACATATTAATATGTTTAACATACATTTCAACCCTTAAGTTTTTTATTTTAGTTAAACGAGTGTTTTTGTATTTTGTACTTCACTGTACCTCTTGTCACGCACACGAAGTCACTGTGTTTATACGAGGTTTACCCACACATAGGGCCGCGCGCACAGATGAGTTGAACTTACTATAGGTACCTAGATAATGCGACTACGTATCGCATCTCATGGCTCCTCTACACTGCCCGCGAAGTTGAACGAAGTTAAATGAATACGATAGTGTAAAGAGGCACTTCGGCTTACCTCGTCAAAAACTATACCTCCCCTCAGGCGACTTTATTTGCTGTCGATTTTTGCGCCTCAGTCAATGGGCCCAAAGATGCGGGAAGTGCGTTCACGAAGTACCTCTCTACACTACTTGGCCGACATCGTGTGTGCCGGTGCTTTGCCGGCGCGTGATTTAAGCTATAATTAGTGCTTTGGTGTATGTGATCCAATTATCAGCGTCAAACAGTGGTCAGGAGCAAATTATGTTGTTCCTGGAAACTCTGCCACACAAATTTCTTTGTTCATTACAAACGGCGGCAATGTGCGTGCGCAGGCTACTGACACCACTGAGTGTGTAGTGACGCACTTTTTTCGAACTTAGACAAAGTTTCTAGAGTACTTCGCCTATGAACTTTGCGGGCAGTGTAGAGGAGCCATTAGTTATTAGGTTTCATGAGTTTTTAGTTCCAGCTGACAAGTTCGGTGACCTTTATGTACTTTTTTGATTTGATATTAATGATTTGATGATGAGTTTATGTTGATTTAAAAGATTCCTTCCTACTTCAAGGGCTTAGGACCGGCAGAAACACGCTATTTATCATGCAATTGCAAACAAAAACATTAAGTACTGTTAGTAAACATTAGGTATGAGAAAAGTATTCTGAAATGAAGCATTTCTGGCGTAGTTAAAAATTTTAAATCAACTTATTTACAGAATTAATTGAGAATCAAAGCTTAAATACCTATTTACAAAATCATGTAACACGCAATAATTGTTCAAAATGCTCACCCCCAGTGTCTATGCACAGATTGGCGCGGCGCACTAAGTTCCGTTTTAAGCTGCGAAGCACTAGCACATTTGTTTTTATTTGTTCAAATGCCAAAACAATTCTTTCACGTAATTGTGTAACACTCACAATGTCTTCATTGTAAACAAGTCTTTTAATATCTCCCCACAAATAAAAGTCTAAGGGCGTTAGGTCGGGTGAACGCGGCGGCCAGGCTACCGGTCCACCACGGCCTATCCACTGCGTACCAAACACTTCACTTAAATATTCGCGCACTTGGCGTCCATAGTGAGGTGGCGCACCGTCCTGTTGGAAGTACAAGTCCCTATGAAATGCGAGTGGAATGTCATCGAGCATCTCATTAACCACATGTCGGAGTAGCACCAAGTATGTAGCACTGTTCAAACGACCGTCAATAAAATATGGACCAAGTAGATGATCACCGATGATACCAGCCCACACATTCAGACTAAACCGGACCTGGAACGAGTCCCGCGTAGTAACATGTGGGTTGTGTTGTCGGTGAGCCCACCAATGTTCATTGTGGACGTTATAAACGCCCACGCGCGTAAACAATGATTCGTCGGACCACAAAATGTTCACGTCCTGATGTTCAAGGAGCCAGTGACAAAAAACTGTCCGAGCGTTATTGTCCTGCGGATGCAACTCTTGAACACGTCGGAAATGGAACGGATGCATTAGTTCGCGATTCAGCAGCTTCCACACTGTGGTATGATGAACACCGAAACGGCGACCGGCTTCACGCGTACTGGCTCGAGGTTCTTCCTCAAAATAATTGAGAATCTGCTCTTGCCGATCAGCTGATAGGCCTTGTGTACCACGACCTTGTGCATGTCGAGGAACCTCGAACTGTCGGTGATCCCTTAAGCGCTGTGTGGCGGCAAGCATCATGCGACGAGATGGTATTGATCGGTCTGGAAACATTTCCCTGAACATGCGAATTGCATCAACAACGTTATTATTAGAAATAGCGTAAAGGCGCACCATTTCCACCAACTCAACGTTACTGTAACGCTCTGACATCGTTACCGGTGTTGTTACGGACGTTACGTAGATATCGGCGCGTGCGGTTATACTCACGCTGAACGCGGGCGAGGGACTAATTAATTCTAAATTTCAAATTCACCGATCAAAGGCGCCGCCTGAGCCGCTCGCTCCTGCGCGGGGGTTGGAGGGGTAACTTACACGCGCCGCGCCGCCACCGCCTCCTTTGCCTATGCCTACACATTTGTATGTGCCTACTAAACTGTAGGCAAAGAAGAAACGGTTTTGAATGAACGGTGAAAATGTACCTATGTAGGTAATAGTATTATTAGAATATTTAGAACCGATTCATACGAGTTGCTTTTTAAATTTATTTTATTTAATAATTATTAAGAACTTAATTTTACTGCCCCATTTTTCACTTAATATTGGTTTAGTATAAGCAGTAGAGTTCCAATAGCAAATAGAAAAGAATTTAAGCAGGAAAAAAAAAGTGCAAAAAAAGGTGTCTCGTTTTATCCCGAAATATCAACGAGTGTAGGCAGTACAGTCATGTGTGCAAGTAATGCACAAATGCAGATCAACATCCTGTATAACAGTATCATAAACTACTATTACACATACAGATTTAAGAAAGTAAACTATCCCAACTCACATCATTGGTCCACCAGTTGACATCCGCCGGGTAGAACACACTGAGGTCCTTCTTCCCCGGCCTCTCCTCCGTCACCAATGGGTTCTTCAGGTCGTGTTCGGGCTGTACCAGTAGGGGCCAGCGGCGCAACAATTTGAGTAGAGGCAGTCGCCACACGGACACGTCTCCGTTACAGTGCAGGCACACTAGCTTGGAGCCGTCGGGGGATAGCTCCATTTGGACTATGAATGCCTGTAAATTTGTAAGGGGAAAATCTTCATATACTGTTCATTGATTCAAAATACAAATAATTTTATTTCGTAAAAACATAATTTAAAAGATGTTGAATAATATGCACAGGATCTGCTATGTTTCGCCCACCTTGATGCATACGAAATCTTTAAACATACTAAAAAAAAATTCAAATTTTACAATGATGAATGATGGTAGATGGTGGCAGCGTCAGACTGCCCATACAGTCGAGGTGGCATTAGCCAGCGGGACCCCCCACCGGCCTGGCTTGCGGGGGTTGTGGCAACTGTAGGACAGGAGGCCCGTGCAGAATAGGTCCCAGCTCTTGCGACTTAAATGTAAAACTGGATTAGATAATTCGTTCATGCAATTAGATTTTATAATACTGATCATAATACTGTAACAACCATACAAGTTTAAGTGATTAATGATCTTGCTGTCTCGGTTTTCCAAACGCTTACAGTGTGGAGTTCTTCAAAAGGGGTCTTAAAAGGTTTATACAGGGTCGGCAGCGCGAGTGTAGCGCCTCCGGTGTTGCAAACGTAGGCTACGGTGACCACCATTCTATCTGGTGGGCAGTGTTCCTGTCTGCCACTTTGGTGCTATAAAAAAAAATAGGTCTAAGACAATAAACTCACCATATTATTGGAGTGTATGAACGGCAGATAGAAAGTGAACCTCTCGTTGGCGAGCTGCGCCTCCAGCTCGTCAGAAACGACCGACAGCTTGTAGAACGGCTCGTCGTTCAGTATGCGCCAAGCTGTGATGCCGGCGCTTAGGGGCGAGCTAGAGTCCTAAAGGTAAAACAGGGAAAGTGTTCAGAGCACAGGCTAACCACCGACTACGTGGTACTTATGAAATAATATTTAAGTGAAATGTCGGTCTATATATAAAGGTATTGTACTCTATTTTCTCCCTATTCAAGCTGTGAATGCGTCTATCTTACACCTAATACATGCATGCAACAGAGCTTCGTCGGTAATTCAGAAGGTGACTAGAGAAGAATATAAATAATATGTGAATCAGCGAATAGCTGAACTTATTAGTTGTAACAATTTTGTAATAAACAATTATTTAGTAACTTTAACCAATTATGCAGAACGCAATGGAAGCCCTTATACATACATGCATTATAGTCACGCCTTTAATCCCGAAGAGGTAGTCAGAGACTATGGCTTTCCACTAGCTACTATGCTGATTTATATCGTTTGCTTCTTCTACTTTCATAAGTATGTCTCAACAGACTCCTGGCGAAAAGGTACTCTTGACTTGGCCTTTTTCCAGAAGGTGTTGAGTGTTTGCATACACCAAAGTTGACACCTACCAGCTAACCTGTTCACCATAATAATAAAATAAAGCTACGTCAAACGAAGAATTTGAATATTTGGAAAGATTCTTACCTTAACATGTCCTCTGGGAACTCCAGCCACATACAACGTAGAATGCGCCTCACAATACTCTATAGCTGCCACTCCGCCCGCAAATCTGAAGTTATGGTGTAGCTTGAACCCCTCGCTTTGGGAGACTAGGTATCCCCGGAGCTTGCCGCTGTAGGTCACTATCAAGACTTCCCAGTTCCTGACAATGAAACATTCAATAGTTGGACTGAATTATTATCCAATAGACGGTAAACATTGTTTTTTTTTTTATTTAGCTCGCTTAATGCGAATAGCTCGCCGCTGCATAGAGTCCAGCGCGTCAAACAAGTACCTCGCGGAGTCGTCCCAAAGGTGAGAGCAATATTCAACGCAAGGACGTATCTGCGTCTTGTACAGCAGACACCTCTGGTTTGGCGTAAAGAACCGCTTCACTTTGTTTAGGACTCCTAGTTTTCTCGAGGCTAGCCCAGCCCAATACATCGCTCAATATAGTATTTGTGATTGAGCTCGGGCCGGACGTCTATGCCAAGGATGTCCAGATTATCTCCAAGTGAAATCGTTGTATTCTGAAGAGAGGGTAAGGGTAGGAAAGGGGATTTTTTAGCTGTAGACGCATACGCCTGTGTTTTACGGGCATTGAACTCAACCAGGTTCGAGGATCCCCATTGTGAAATGCGGTCCAAGTCCCCGTCGTGATCAGCCACAAGTTGCCATCTCCTTTCTTCAACATCAGTCCTCGAGGCCGCTGGACGGGCCGAGTAACTTCCGTGCAGAGTGCTATCGTCTGCATAACAATGTATCGTCCCGACGGACAGCATGTCATTGATATTCAGAAGAAAGAGGGTTGGGGACAACACAGACCCCTGTGGTACGCCGGCATTTACCTGCATAAAACACGAAGCCTGACCATCACAGAGGACCCATATCCGTCGTTCGTCCAGGAAGCTGGCCATCCAGCTGCACAATTGGGGCGGTAATCCATATGACGGAAGCTTGGAAAGAAGCGACGCATGCCATACTCTATCGAAGGCTTTAGCGATATCGAGGCTTATAGCCAACGACTCACCGTGCCTCTCCATCGCCACACACCAAACATGCGTCACGTATGCCAGGAGGCCACCCGTAGATCGTTTCGGCCTAAAGCCATATTGCCGATCATTGAGTAGCGAGTGATCCTCGAGGTAGCGCATGAGTCGTTTGTTGATGATCAGCTCAAATATTTTACAAATGATCGAGTTGACGGCTATGGGGGCGATAGTTGGCAGGGTCCGACCGATCCCCTTTCTTGGGGATCGGTTGTACGTTCGCCACCTTCCAAGCCTCCGGCACTTCCCCTGAAGAGTAGAAGAGGCGATACAGGCGCGTTAACGCTGGAGCCGATTCGGTCGCACATTTTTTCAGCACCACCGCCGGATTGCCGTGAGGACCACTGGCTTTCCGCGTATCGAGTGACCGCAGCACCGCCCGCACATCACAGTGCCGGATGACAATTTCTGGCATTGTGTAGCCACAATCGGCGATGGTGGGGGGCAGCATGCACAGTCGTCAACCCGGGAATTGGACGCAAAGAGGTTAACTAGCAGGTCGGCTTTCTCTTGGGCCTTGTGAGCCAGTGATCCTTCGGGGTAACGCAGCGGAGGCAGCGAGGGTTGGCAGAAGTTAGCCTGCACAGCTTTGGCCAGCTGCCAGTAGCCACGGCTACTCGTAGGGTGCGAGGCTAGCTTCCGACCTAGCTGTGCGACGCGCTGGGCATCCACTCTCTTGAAGGCACTCTTGCTGGCTCTGTTATACGCTGCCTTGAGATGACCCACGTTCGGGTCCCGCATTGCCCGAGCCCTGACCCAAGCGCGAAACGCCATCTGTTTTTTCTGAACAGCCTCGGCGCATTCACGTCCGAACCAGGGACGAGCTTTGCGGATACTGGCGACATCAGTGTATGGAATGTAGTATTCCATACTCAAACTGATCTCACCAGCTACCTTGATTTAAATGTGTCACAAAAGACAACTATTTACTATCAGCTTGAGTGTTTTCTAATCTACTAATTGGAGAGAATTTTCAATTCTTACAATCTCATATTACCTAATCTAAGACCTGCCTAATATAAGATACATATTGAGCCAAAAAGCCTGTAATTTTTTTACACAGAGCCATTTAGACCAATGGATATAGACAAGTGCTAAACATCCTATTTTTAACATACATATACGTCAGAAAACATTATAATTTCAAAGCAAACATTCAAGAAAATACAGAAATTTTGTAACAAACTGGAATTTGAACTTGAGACTTCAGTCATAGTAATTGCACACTACCAATCAACCAGTTAATATGTAAAACCTAAAAAATGAAATTTGTAGGATATAAAGTGTTACCATTTAGTGTCCTTGACTCGCAGAGGCATAAATATAATGTTTGCTACAGCATGAGTGTTGTCTGTGCACTCCATTCCCCCTGGCCTAGAGCAGTCCTGTAATTATGAAAAAAAGTGATATCAGAAATTATGGGATTTTTGAAGTGAAACTTCTTTATCGGCGTTGGAAAAAAATTTGCGTCACGTCACGTCACGATTTTTGGTTACGCGCCATCTTTGTTCTGTTCACCACCACGGTGGATTCGAATTAAGAGTACTTTATCCAGGGATAGCATGTCATTTAAGGGTTTTTGGACTTTTGGACTTTTGGGCTTTTGGACTTTTGGACTTTTGGATGGGACATTGGTACTTTGGGTCTTTGGGACTTTGGAACTTTGAGACTTTGGGACTTTTGAACTTTTGAACTTTTGGACTTTTGGACTTTTGGACTTTTGGACTTTTGGACTTTTGGACTTTTGGACTTTTGGACTTTTGGACTTTTGGACCTTTGGACCTTTGGACCTTTGGACCTTTGGACTTTTGGACTTTTGGACTTTTGGACTTTTGGACTTTTGGACTTTTGGACTTTTGGACTTTTGGACTTTTGGACTTTTGGACTTTTGGACTTTTGGACTTTTGGACTTTTGGACTTTTGGACTTTTGGACTTTTGGACTTTTGGACTTTTGGACTTTTGGACTTTTGGACTTTTGGACTTTTGGACTTTTGGACTTTTGGACTTTTGGACTTTTGGACTTTTGGACTTTTGGACTTTTGGACTTTTGGACTTTTGGACTTTTGGACTTTTGGACTTTTGGACTTTTGGACTTTTGGACTTTTGGACTTTTGGACTTTTAGACTTTTAGACTTTGGGACTTTGGGACTTTGGGACTTTGGGACTTTGGGACTTTGGGACTTTGGGACTTTGGGACTTTGGGACTTTGGGACTTTGGGACTTTGGGACTTTGGGACTTTGGGACTTTGGGACTTTGGGACTTTGGGACTTTTTGACTTTTGGACTTTTGGCCTTTGGGACTTTTGGACTTTTAGATGGGACCTTGGTACTTTGGGTCTTTGGGACTTTGGAACTTTGGGACTTTGGGACTTTTGGACTTTTGGCCTTTGGGACTTTGGGACTTTGGGACTTTGGGACTTTGGGACTTTGGGACTTTGGGACTTTGGGACTTTGGGACTTTGGGACTTTGGGACTTTGGGACTTTGGGACTTTGGGACTTTGGGACTTTGGGACTTTGGGACTTTGGGACCTTGAGACCTTGGGACTTTGGGAATTTGGGACTTTTGGACTTTTGGACTTTTAGATGGGACCTTGGTACTTTGGGTCTTTGTACTTTACACTAAGTACACGCAATTTTTTTTTATTAATATTGACTGGCATCTGGAAGATATTATAGACTTTTAACTAGTGTGAAACAATTTTTTTACAATAAGAACTAGCTTT
Organism: Miltochrista miniata; assembly: GCA_933228765.1. NCBI lineage: Eukaryota > Metazoa > Arthropoda > Insecta > Lepidoptera > Erebidae > Miltochrista > Miltochrista miniata. Next base: position 4,021,998 of record OW121753.1, read on the forward strand.
GAAAACTTTAGGGCATAAGTTCAAGCAACTGGCTTCAGTTTGAAATGAATAAGGATACTTTTTGCCCCACACAGATAAACTAGATCAATATCTATTAAGCTGCATAGAAACATTCAGTGGGCACTAGCAGGATACAGGTAGGAACTATCAGTTGTTACAACTGCATGCCTAATAATACATTTAATATCATAATAAAACTACTGGACCAATTTGAAAAATTCTTTCACTGTTGGAAAGCTACACTCCTTGCGGTGAACATAGGCTATATTTTATTCCCGTATTCCCACGGGAACGGGAACTACGCGGGTAAAACTGCGTGACGTCCGCTAGTTATTATTATAAATAGTTTTTAGCCATTTGTAGATATTTAATAATACTTGTAAATGTCTCTCAATTGATTCAAATATATGTATAAATACAATACTAGAAAATAAAATGTACTATGTAAGTTCAGTTAATTTTATAGAAACTTGGTTTGTTAGAGTTCTGGGTCATGTTTAAGTAGGTAACACTATGACTGTTTTCTACTCACAATTGGAATGTTGAACAAATTAGAAGCAGCTAGGTCAAAGAAGCTGACAACTCCATTGCCATATGCTAGCACCACAAAAGAACAGTCAGGGCTCCAGACCAGTTTACGCCACTGTGGGTAGGCATCACGGTTCACTGAAACATTTACATTTTAGTTTTGTTGAATAGGGAGTTAATACAAGCACAAGCATTAAGCTTTTATAAATGCACTTTTCTGTTACAATATTCAAATTAAATAGAACAATTTAGCATAGTTTACCTGTTGTCCTGGCTGCTATGGTGGCATACTCTGATCTTTTGGTTCTAATTTCTAAAATATTATCTGTTAAAACCGCAATAACTTTACCTTCGTCACCAAGAGCTATATGCCATTTTTGTTGCTTTTCAATGTGGCTAAAAATTAATATTTATTTTAAAAATAATTTTATTAGAAGTAGGTAAACGAATATAATTGCGAATTTATAGATACTCACGCTGTGACACCATCAATTAAACTCTTCTTTGGACCGAGAAAGTTTAACCAGCGCCAAATGGTTGATATATTTTCTGGCAAAATACTATCTGGTTTTTGCTACAAAAATAAATTACATTTACTTTTAAGTGGTAATAGGAGAACGTCATATGTAAGTATATTAAAAATGATTTTTCTACAAATCGAAAATTCAGCCATTTAGATGAAAATAAATAAAACACAAACATGTAAACAAAGACACTCACAATGTATTCTGGTTCAGGTTTCCATTCAGAATAAACATATAACTCATGAAGAATAGATTTATTCTCATCCATGTTTGCTAGCCTTATTCCCGGCTAATTCCTGGTAAATTTACTTTTTACCATTTACGATTAATTTTCATACAATGATTATTGATTTTTGATTTTCTGAATTTCAGATTCACCAGTCACCACCGTATGTTTTTGACAGATCAATGACAGCGGTGACAGCCCGACACCTGTACGCTTTTTTAGTAAATAACAAAACGCGGACTATTATGCATGCAAAAAAAAAATTATAAAGAAGTTTGTAAAATATTTAAATAAATGATGATGATGATGAATTCAAAATGAAAACTATAGTAAGACTACAAGGTCTTTGTAAATTAATTGTAACATATGAGTTAGACTTAAAGTATGGAGTTTAATTTATAGGTACATAATATACAATTTATATTCCCCCATTCCCAACCGACCACCTGAGTTATCCACCTGGTTGGTCAGTTAGGGCGAGGCCGCTCTTGCGGTTATCGCGGCGGTTTCTAACCTCAAAATGTCAAAACATTGACTTGATTTCATTGATTTTGACAGTTTGATGACATTTTGAGGTTAGAAGCCGCCGCGGAAAAACGCAAATGCGGCCTCGCACTTAGGAATAAAAGTTCCTAACCACCCACCTTGTGCACCTGGTTGGTCAGTTAGGAATAAAAATTCCTAACCACCCACCTGTGACTGTATAAAATAAATAATGCCCATAATGTCTACTTTATCAATATATATGGCAAAACAAATGAAGATCGACAAAACAAATGAAGATCTACAAAACAAATGAAGATCGACAAAACAAACGAAGATCGACAAAACAAATGAAAATCGACAAAACAAATGAAGATCTACAAAACAAATGAAGATCGACAAAACAAATAAGGATCGACAAAACAAATGAAAATCGACAAAACAAATGAAAATCGACAAAACAAATGACGGTCGGATAAACAAATGCCGCCCTCCGGCACGTTACGTCTTATTCCCGGAATGTCCAGTCGGTTCATTACGTCTATTTCCCTAAATGTCCATTTCCCTGATAGTCCATTTCCCTGAATGTCCACTTCCCCGATAGTCCACTTCCCTGAACGTTCATTTCCTGATAGTCCAATTCCCTGAACGTCCAAATCCGGTCGGATAAACAAATGACTATCGGCAAAACAAATGACGATAGAAAAAACATATGCAGATCAATAAAACAAAAGACTATAAGCAATTTGATAAGATCAAAAATACTTGCAGCCATATTTAGTAATCTAGATGCGTTTGCCATTAAAAAAATAGGTGCAAGCAAATCTCGACCTTAATGACACTTCTCTAAAAATGTGCTTTTAGGCGTTTATAGACATCACTGATCACGAATATATGAAAAATAAATAAATATTATGCATGTTCATAAGGTCGAAATTTGCTTGCACCCATTTTTTGTAATCTAGATGCTAACACCATTCAAAAAAATAGGTGCAAGCAATTCTCGACCTCATGAACATGCATTATATTTATTAAATTTTTACATATTCGTGATCAGTGATGTCAATAAATGCCTAAAAGCACATTTTTAGAGAAGTGTCATTAAGGTCGAGTTTTGCTTGCACCTATTTTTTTTAATGGCAAACGCATCTAGATTACTAAATATGGCTGCAAGTATTTTTGATCTTATCAAATTGCTTATAGTCTTTTGTTTTATTGATCTGCATATGTTTTTTCTATCGTCATTTGTTTTGTCGATCTTCATTTGTTTTGTCGATCTTCATTTGTTTTATCGATCTGCATTTGTTTTGTCGATCTTCATTTGTTTTGTCGATTTTCATTTGTTTTGTCGATCTTCATTTGTTTTGTCGATCTTCATTTGTTTTGTAGATCTTCATTTGTTTTGTCGATCTTCATTTGTTTTGCCATATAGACATGTGGGTATATTGATAAAGTAGACATTATGGACATTATTAATTTTATACAGTCACAGGTGGGTGGTTAGGAATTTTTATTCCTAACTGACCAACCAAGTGCACAAGGTGGGTGGTTAGGAACTTTTATTCCTAACTGACCAACCAGGTGGATAACTCAGGTGGTCGGTTGGGAATGGGGGTTTTTATCCCCATTTACTATACACTTTTTACACAAGAAAAGAAACTAAAAATAGGTCGGTTCTTAAATTTCAAACAAAAAAAAAAAACCCCCAAGAAAAAAAAAAAAAAAAAAGCAATATCCGATTTAGGCATCGAAAAATTCTTCCACATCGCTGTCAACCACAACCGTGCCCAAAACGCTGGCGGCATTGCCACGTTGAATGGCAATACTGAGTCGCTGGCCCAAGTACACGCCAGCCTTCTGGTCATGGGAACTGTCGACCAAAAGCTTGCATATAGTTCTGTATAGGTACAAGCTTTGCACTAGGACCCCACGGTCCAAGAGTTTCAACCCCAAACGGCTCAAATAAATAAGCCCCAGCAAGATTTATATATTTGCGCCGTTTGAGGGCCGTAATTATTAAAACGAAGAAGCATTTAAGTGCATGTCCATAGTTGTCCACCGGCGATTTCTATATTTCCAAATTCCAACTCATGATACTCATCTGAAACAGCGTATATACTTTTAGGTCTTAAACTGGATGTAAGCGGGGAGCAGGGTGACGGAGGTGGTGACTGTTAGGTGGGCGCGGCAACCTGTGCGGTCTGTGCCCGATCTCAGCAGGAATCTGATAGCTTGTGTTGCGGCGACGAATTGTTGTGTATAATGTCGATTATTTATTAAGACGTAAGTTAATATCTTCAACAGCGCTAGGCCGACTCATACGAATGACCACCGCTCTTCACTTTGGCACCGCTGCCTGCCTGTGCCAAGCGTCGTCGCGTCGTCACCCCTCTCACCCGCTGTCATCCAGTTCACTTCTATGAGACTCCATACAAGATCGCGTCGCTCTCTTGCGCCTCGGTCGCCTCATTTTCACCGTTGACGTTCAGTTTGAGGTTCTACTCCAATGAACCGGCAGCTATTTGAAAAACATTTCATTTGACAAAAACTCATATTGAAAAATTATAAATCTATGCAAAAATCTGTCTCTGTTACTTCAAAGTACAGACCACCACAATATTAATCACTAGGCAGCATGGTGATCGATCTTAGTCGTTGCCATGTGAAATGATGAAATATAAACCAACCATGACAGCACAAATGTCACCATTCCAATGTCTTGTCAATGTCAAATGTCAATTATTTCCATGGTGTATCGGTTCCGGTCGTATTGTTTGTTTTGTTGGTCCATTTTATAAAGTTAAGAAATAAGAATTTTAATTTGGTTTCAGTCTTTAAAGTAGTAGATAATTTTGTGTAACATGGATGTTCTTAACGAATCTTATCACAAGGTAACCTTTCTAACTACTGCATAAGTACAGAAGTTTTACCCTGAGTGTAAATAATATTTAAATTATTTTTAACAGACGGTCACTGAGAATGAGAGAAATCTACGCTTTTGGGAGAATTATCTACAAAATCTGAAATCCTTAGATTTCAATGTTTATTCAGAGAAACTAACAGTTCCAGTTCTTGTGCCAATAGGAAGCAGAATATTATTTAGAGGCGAAATAAAACACACCAACGAAGTTACTGTCGCTCTAGGCGCTGATTACTTTGTCAAATGTTCCGTGAAGCAAGCAGATATACTCAAGCAACATAGGATAAAAGGTAAGGTTAAAATATTCATTTTAGTTCATGTACCTACCAATATTTTAGATTAATTTATTACTCTTACTCTATTTACATTTTAGTGGTAGAAGAAAATCTCAATGTGTATAAGAAAGAAAAAAGTTATTTAGATAGTCAAATTTCCTTCACCAAACAAAATATGTTTGGCAACCAAGGTGAAGAGATAATTGAATACCATACTGAAGAACAAGACAGAGTTTGGAGAATGAAACACACACAAAATGTCAAAGAGTATATGCAAAAGAAGTCAAAACAAAAAGAATACTTGAATGTTAAAGAAAACGCTGAAGAAAAAGAGCTGTGGGAAAGATTAGATGAACTAGAGCTACAAGAAGAATTAGAAAATGAACTAAACGGTATGAATGATGATAATGTAAAAGAAAATATTATCAACTCTTTTGTTAAAAAGGAAGATGATATCAATTTCAAAGACAGAAAACAAGAGGTTGGTCATCAAATGAGAGACAAATCAAAATCAGAAAAAGAGGAAGAAAATAAAAATGTAACTATACTGGAACCACCTTCAAAACAAGACTTACTTCAGCAAGTTATTGACAAGCAAAGCGAATTAGGTGAACGGTTACAAGAAGTGAAAAATATTCAAAGGAATAGAAGTAAAACACTAGATGATGTACTAGCTAAATTAGATGAGTTGGAACAACTGGATGAACTTGAAGATGAATTGGACAGGTATTGTATGAGTGATGTCACAGCCCTGTGTGGTGTTAGTTCCTTAACTGATGGATATGCTGAATGTCTTTGGTTTTATCCTAATCTATACTAATATATAAAGAGGATAGTTTTTTAACTTGAACAGCCGAATGGATCTGGCTAAAATGTAAAACAGCAATAGATTAAAGAAACTTAAGCTATATATTATGTCATTCCAGACTAATCTATACCTGATGGTTCCTTCAAGTATTAATACTGAACTAATTTAGCGGAATTTAGAAAGAGACCGTGTTCTTAGCATTCCATGGATTCTCCGTGCGGGCGCCGGGTCCATAGCGTGGCACAGGGGGGAACACCCCGACGGCGTCTGGGACTTGCGACCCATTCGAGTAGGTTTAGGGTGGCCACCTTACTATGCGCATAAACGATCACCTTCCACCGTCAACAATGTTCCCCCCCCTGCCCAACCAGATTTGGTAAGATCCTATCAATGCCGCTTTGGATACGCGTTTTAGTAAAGAGCTTACTGAAGCTCTTGGCAATCCAAGGTCCTTAAATAAATTATACAGGGATTTAGCTGGAATTCCCCTTGCTCCTACTTCTACGGCATAGAGTTTAACCACATAGCCATTTTTGGTTAACTCATTGGTCAAGTCAAAGTATTTATTTGTCTTCATGGCGTGGTCCTTCGGTATGTTGGTCTCCCACGGCACCGTCAGCTCCACGAGCACCGCACGCCTGTGTATCCTCGAAAACAGGAATATGTCGGGTCTGGATGACGAGGCACGTACATCCTCCGGGATTTTGTAGTGTTTTTCATACGTGTCTGAGAGTATAGTCCAATCGGCGGCAGCCATCAAAATTGAGTATGGCTTTTGAGGTACTTTCTTTGAACAGCCTTCCTTTACAAACGCAATGTCATTTCTTTTGTTTGTGGTTAATCCCTTTTTCGCTCTCGCTACCGCCAAACTGACAGCCTCACGTATGATTTCCAATACCCTATCGTGTCGGCGTGAGTAATGACCCCGGTCTAGTAACGTCCTACAACCTACCAGCAGGTGCCTAGCAGTTCCAATCCCTTCTCCACATGCATTACATGTTTTATCTGTGGCTTTCCCCCACCTGACCAGATTACTTTGGTCGGGGAGGGTCAATTGAAACGCGTTCAGGTAGAACTTAAGCAAAGCCGGCGACCAGTCGTACAATAAGGTACGCCACTGCAAGGCCATGGGAATACAAACATACTTACTTGGCATAATTACACCATATTTACCTGGCCGTGATACCAAGTGTGTACTTTATTTTCTAACAACATTTGATTGCTTTTTATTTTTAACCGACTTCAAAAAAGGAGGAGGTTCTCAATTCGTACGCTATGTTTTTTTTTATTTTTTTGTATGTATGTTACGCGATAACAGCGCCAATTATGGATGAATTTTGAAAATTCTTTTTTTGTTTGATAGCGGCTACTTCTGAGGTGGTCCCATATCCAGGGTTTCAGGATCTGATGCTGGGATCCAGGAGAAATCGAGGGCAACCACCGAAAATTGTAGGGACAACTAGTGCATTTGTTAACTTTTTGATTAAGTGCTTTAATGTACTACAATTTAATGAAGGTCTGGAGTCGATCTGATGATGGAACCGAAAGACAGCTGAGGGAATTCCTTAACGGTTTACAGCAGTTACCTTGTGTTTCGGCTCGATTGATTTGTGTTGATGAGAACTTTACACCTAGATAGATATACTTTTCGGTCCACCCGTCACTTAAAATAATAAAAAAAAAATATTTTAATAAAAAAATAGAACCGACTTCATACAAATCCTTAAAAATTCAATTTACTTAGCACAAAGTAATATGTATTTTGATTTATCACATTTTATTCAATATAATATTGAAGTTGGTGCCATTAATAATACCTACCTAAACCTATGGGTTTACTTGGCGCCGACTTCAATATAATATTGAATAAAATCTGGTAAATCAAAATACATATAACTTTGTGCTATGTAAATTGAATTTTTAAGGATTTGTATGAAGTCGGTTCTATTTTTTATTAAAATTTTTTTTTTTTTACTTTTCACACTAAACTAAATATAGACAGCATGTCGAAGATGCCTACTTAAGGCGCCTTCACACTAGCGTAGGCGTTCGATGGACGTATGCGCGGCGTATACGTCGCGCACGCCCGACGCTTGTTCAGCGTACTCATGTGTTCCAGTGGAGACGCCGCGCCAACGCAGCGTATACGCACGCCCGACGCTTGTTCAGCGTACTCATGTGTTCCAGTGGAGACACCGCGCCAACGCAGCATATACGTCGCGCACGCCCGACGCTTTTTCAGCGTACTCATGTGTTCCAGTGGAGACGCCGCGCCAACGCGGCGTATACGTCGCGTCGGCGCCGCGCATACGTCCATCGTACGCCTACGCCAGAAAAACGCTAGTGTGAAGGCGCACTTAGTCTTATTTTACTTTCACTTTTTTATCTATAAAACTCACAATACATTCGGCTAAAAAAGTTCGACAACTACTGTTTCTTTTTGGTTATGGTTTGTCTCATGGCCAAATAAATACAATAAAAATATTTCTTATATTTTATTGTAGGCTAGATGAAATAATTGACAATGAATATGCTGATGATGATGATAGTGATGAAAGTGATGAAGAAGAAGAAGAGGAACGAAGCCAATCGGGTGTAACAAAGCTCCAGAGAAGAGTTTCTTTTGTAGATGAAGATGACAGTGATACCTTGCACTTAAATTTTAAACATACTGAAGTAGAACCCGACTATAATCCTTATAATCCTGATAAAGGAATACAGAAACCCAGCGATATTTATCAAGCACACTCCAATCTTTTTGGAAATGAAATCACATCTATTCTTAAAAAGTCCAAATATGTAAAAGATGATGCTGCAATCTGTATAAAACATCCAGTAATTCAGGATAGAAAAGAAGTGAGGAAATCAATACAGCAGTCAACTCCTGAAGTATATAATGAAGGTCCATCTAAAACTATTGTACTAAAAGATATTGTAGAAAAAATAGAACAAGACAAAAGCAAGTTGGAACCTGAAACAAAACCCATGAGTTTATTTAAAAAGAAGAGAATGCAGAATAAATGATGCAATTCATAATTGTATCCAATTATGTCAGTTATTTTCTTTTAATCTACCTCAAATCTAACTTTTTTTTTGCTGTGTGTCAGTGTTTAGTTGAGGAGTTGATGGTTTGGTACCTCTACGGGCACATAGCACTACTACTATCTTCCTACGGGGACCAAGCCAATCTCACTAAAATAATTGCAGTATGGGCGGCGCCGGTGTGGTGCATCTAGTAATGCATAGGCTGCGTTGACCATCAGTACATCTGGTGGGCCGTATGCTTGTCTGACACCTTAGTGGTATAAAAAATAGGAAGTATTCTAACCAGGCAGTAGTCACTTTCAGTTATGCCAAACTGTAGTTAGCCCGGTCAATGATGGTGATTCATCTTTATTGGATACTTCTTTATCGGGAGGAGGGATCTCTATTCGGCTGCTTTGAGATCGCACATCGTGCTTAATCACCGGATCGGTCAAGCCTATAAAACATGGCTCGAGTGTTCAACTCGACCACGACGCACGGCAATGTCTTGGTTGATTGACGTTCGACAATGTTTCAAAACGATTATTCCCAGGTCTTCACTTTCCCAATTTTTCACATTTCCAGATCTTCACATTACCTACATAGTTTCGTAGTCGCACCATCGAAATTGATACTGGTGTTAATGGTTATAAAAAAAAATTATCACGAAGACTAATGCGGGAGCTCCGCTCCGCTTCGCTCCCGCATTAGCCTTCTAACCTAACCCATCCAAGTCGGGCGCGTAGTATTCGAATTGAGAAAGTAGACAACTGGGAATGTGAAGATCTGGGAATAAGGCGATTAAAATGGGGCAGGGGTTGGTGGTTGCAATCATAGATTTAGAATTGAGAGTAGCTAAAAATTCTAAATCGAGGGCTGCAATAATCTTTTTTTTCTTCCCTTTGGCGAAGTCTTTTTTGTTTCCGAACGAATGTAACTGTCAGTTTGACATTGAAGGACACTATCATGCTTTGAGGTTATGTATGTTGTGATTGTGAAAATTTAAACTATTCTTGGTCTATCTTTATTCGTTTACTTGTATCATTTCTGGAATTTGTTTTACTGTATAAAATTTAACAATATGCTATCTCGTAATTGGAGGCATTTATGTCGGCGCTATTCTCAAAGTGTTACATTCAGAACCAACGAAAACTCTCCAGTATGTAGATCAGAGTATAAAATAGTATTGCTGTATGAAGAACGTTCAATTAAAAACATAGAAATGTGATAATTTACTATGAATGCATTATATAGGCTTTCTATTCTTTTCCTACGGTTTTGAAATAGTTATACTATGGTATCTCATTCTTTTTAACGGTTTGTAAAGAGTATGTAAAGTCTTACTTTCACTAAAATAACTACCCTTTTTCCACATAGTATTCGATAACGTTATTCGACTGCTCTCCGCACCTTTTGAGGCGCGTTCTTCATTCATAGTTTGTGTAAGAGTCATAAATGATAATGGATTTCTATTCCTTGCCAACTAAAATTTGTGTAGATAGAGAAACTTATTCTTTTACTTTCTTTTCTATTCTTTCTGTTCCAGAAGTAACTACTAAGCAAAATATTTAAACTACAGCTTACATTCTATTTTTTAGGCCCAACAAAATGATAAACAAATAGGATTATTTTACACAATGAACCCTGAAATGTGTAAGCAACTATTTTCCCATGGAGGTTTTCCCAAGAGTTATATGAAACAAACCAAAACATTTACAGAAACAGCCTTAATGGTACGACAACCAGCATTGGACATCATTAATTGTATAAAAGCTACTGATATGAACCAACCTGCAATACGTTATCTCCTTTGTATCCTTTTTTAATTACTTGACACCCATAAACAGTTTGCTCTCACACAGTATGGCTGTATTCTTGTCTACCATGTTAGACATTTTATATTGGAACAAAAACTACTTATTTAATACCAAGGAATAGTCTTGCATACTGCCTGCTTAGAGAAAAGGGTGTGAGTCATTATTGTACAAAAAATATCTCTTATATTATGATGAGAGAGATTGTTGTACCACAAGGAAGTGTTCTGGGTCCACTGCTATTGCTAGCACTAATGTACCAAACCAGAACATTAGTGCTCACTTCAGCCCCGGATCTAGAGATTTTTTTAGGCGGGGCAGAATCTTAAAATGCCGCCCCCATTCACCCCCCCCCCCCCCCCCCATTTTTAAGGTTCCGTAGTTTAAAGCTGAGAGCAGTATTAGTGAAGGTAGAAATCTGAGTCTTGGACAGCAGACACCTCTATGGTGGCGTCATCCGCGTTCACTTTTTTCCGCGAGGAGATTAATTCAGAGCTTGCGATGGACATCTAGGCCGAGAATGTCTAGATAGTCCTTCGGTCCTACCACTGCCTACGGTCTTCAGCTCCGGGCAAGCCCTCGGAAGGATGTCCCAGGATTCCCAACAGACTTTTTTTTAACGTGAGGGAAAATCTTCAGGCCCCGGTCATGGAGGCCGATAGTCTTCGGCAAAAACACGTCAGCGGCGCCCCCGAATGCAGAACTCGGGTGGGAAGGTTCTCCCCCGCTCCCTCCACGCCGCCTCTTTCGCGGGCATGACCTGCTCGCAGAAAGAGGCAGCGGTGTTCCACTTACTCCCGCTGGAGATCATGGCTCCAACCATGGTTTCGAGCGAGGAGAGTGTCCACGTCCAGACCTGCCACGAGGACTTGGCGCTGTTGCGCCCACTCCGTGCACTCCACCAATGTGTGGAGCGCTGTGTCCTCGCTGCGCTCCTCGCAGTTTCCCAACAGACTTTGGCTACCATTGCGACCTTACCTAGGGGATTCGGGCTCTCATGCGTCTTTGGGGGTTGTTCAGGTGTTATCCCGCTTCTTGGGGCGTGTAGCGGGCGTGAAACGTTCGAACACGTAGACAAGTCCGCGGAGGGGGCGCCGCAGGTATCGCCGGTTTCCCGCTTTCTACCTGACAAACCCACTCACGGGCATGAACTGCCCGCTGAAAGCCGCGGCAACGACCCACTTGCTCCCACTGGAGATCATGGCCACCATGATCTTCAGCGAGAGAATGAATGTCCATGGCCAGACCTGCGCATTTGCGTTTACGCTGTGCACTCCTCCAATGTGTGCAGCGCTGTGTCCTGACTGCCTTCCTCGCAGTGCTGTCACTCTGCCGTGGTTTCCCGGGTATTCGTCACAGATATTTACCGAAGCTCCCGTACCCGGTAATCATCTGTGACCATCGGTAGGAGAGGTTGAAGTTGCTCGTCACCTTCTGAAGAGAGGGTAGAGGAAGGAAAGAAGATCTTTCAGCTGTAAACGCACACGCCTTTGTTTCTTTGTATTTAAACTTACCAGGTTTTCAGTGGCAATTCCATTGGTAAATGCGCCTGCGGCAAGACCTGGTTGAGATCCACCACGAGTGGCCACCTCTTTTCCTTCAGGTCGGACCGTTCGCCCCTCCGTTGAACGGCCAGTTAACTCTCAGAGTACTGTCGTCTGCATAGTAATGAGTGCACCCAAGGAATAATATGCCGAAGAAATAGTGTTAGACAACACATCCCTGTGGTACTTTTGCATTAACCTGCAGAAAGCAGGTAACCTGACTAGCACAGAGGATTAGTAGATATTCGTCACCCGTACCTGACCAAACCATCCATCTAATTGATTGATTGATTGATTGAGACGGTCAGTGCAAAAGTGTACATAGATATTTTAAGAAAATGTCGTTATAAACAAGTTCTCAAAAATCTGAATATGAAAACTTGTGGCCGCTCCTGCGTTGGCCGCCGCCACAAAGAAAGAAAGTAAAGAAACGAAAGAAAGAAACATGCAGAAAGTTAGTAAAGAAGCGATGTATGCATCGTGGAATTGTTAGTTTTCTTTCAAGCATCTGGTATACTGTATACTATATCTGAAGTTAATTCCGGATACGATTGCATTTTGTCAGCACAGTTTGAATTTGTCGCCCTCTGATTTGCCGCCCCCCAGATTTTGCCGCCCGGGGCATGGGCCCCGGCTTGCCCCCCCCTAGATCCGGGGCTGGCTCACTTACACCAATATCCTTCCTTACTAACCCTTACTAATATTACAGTACAAAGAGAAAACCTGCTCTGTAGGCTGTGCTAATATTTTAAGTGCCAAAGTCTCTGAGAGAGAGAGAAATGTGGATGTTTGAAACTTTTTCACATTGTAACAACTGAATGGATCTGGCTGAAATTTGATGCAGAGCTAGATTATAGTCAGAAAATCACATAAATACTTAAATAAATAAATATTCACAGACATTTCACACAACGCCATCTGATCCCAAAGTAAGCTAGGAGTAACCTGCTTGTGTTATAGGTATCAGACCACGGATGATAATAATTAGACATATACTTTTTTAAATACATACACATGTATTATATATAGAAACACCCAGACTCTTGAGACAAATGTTTATGGGTCCCACAAATATTTGTCTCCGATGCGAATCGAACCCTCGACCTCCAGCACCGCAGGCAGTATCACTACCGACTGCGCCACAGAGGCAGTCAATACTACAAAACATAGGCTACTCTTATCTCTGGAATAACTCCCATTGTTATGTGTGAATGGAAATATAACATTAGTTGGGCAGTGCCTCAGGCGTCATCTACTTACCCATATTAGGTACCAAAATATAAGTTTCCTGAACAGTAATTTAGATGGCGAAAAAGGAACCGGCAAGTCACTGACATTGGCTCATCTCCTACATTATGCTCATGAAGAAGGTTTTCTTATTGTGCATGTACCTTGGGGTAAGTTTTTAGATGTTTTTGCCACACTGTCGTCTAACTGCAGCCTATACATACCACAGTAATAATTTTATTATCGTGCTTATACCTACAAACTTCAAATTTTTAGATTGTCGGCAACCACTGGAAAAGGATCTTTCGAAATTTCACTTCTTTCAATTCTTCTCTAACACTATTAGATAACAGCTTCTGTTCTGTATTATTCAGTGAAAATTTGAGACTACTACCACGACACCTCACTACTACATTTTTCCTAAGTATTTCAAGTCTAAAGAATACGAAATAGGTCAGAATACTTTAAAAGAGAGGCCTCCAGTCCCTAGATGACGCTATGGCTTCTCACCGCGTTAGCGAATTCGTCATTTTGGCGGGCCAAATATAAAAAAACCGGCGAAGTGCGCGTCGGACTCGCGCAATAGGGTTCCGCACCTAAAAAACGGCAAAGAATCACGTTGGTTGTATGGAGGCCCCCCTTGATCCCCCCTTTTTCTGATTTTAGTATTTGTTGTCATAACGGCAACAGAAATACGATTCTGTAACATACCTCCGACGACAGACGTTTCTCTGCCGGATGAGCCGTGTCGACAGAACGTTTCGATTATGAGTTGTTCACCGACAGAACCTTTCAACTACGAACGTTTCGCCGACAGAACGATTAATTCATGAGTGAATCGACGGCAGAATCGTTCACCAAATAAGAATTCGTCGACAAAACAAAAATAAAATAACCACGAAGGCTCCGCTCCGCTTTGCTCCCGCCAGCCTTCTAACCTAACCTATCCGAGTCGGTTTACCTACTCTGAGTCGGGGTGTTAAATCGTTCTGTCGGCGAGTGATTTCTGCCAGCCGTGCTTTCTATGGAAGGATTCTTCGACGAGCCGTGCTTTCTACGAGTAGTGATTTCTGCCAACCGTGCTTTCTATGAAAGGAGACGTCTGCCAAAAATGATTCTGTCAACAGATTATTCGAACAAACGAGTTTCGGATTAACGTTCCAGGCTCGGCGAAACGTTCGTAGTTGACAGGTCCTGTCGGTGAACAACTCATAATCGAAACATTCTGTCGGTGAACAACTCATAATCGAAACATTCTGTCGGCGGCTCATCCGGCAGAGAAACGTCTGTCGGAGGTATGTTTCAGAGCCCAGAAATACTTCATTATTTTGATTCTGTGAAAATTTTAGCTCTCAAGCTATCACAGTTCCTGAGATACAGCCTCATTAAGAACAGTACAGTCTCATGAATAGGGTCCTGTTTTTACCCAATTTAGCACCTGGATGAAGTGACTGTTCTGCTTTGGTCACAACAGTCACTTTCCAGAGAAATAGCTAAAGGTGTCTACTTCATGTAAGTAAACACTGTGTGACAGAAAACCCAGTTGGATCTTCTGCACGAAGCATCTGTATCAGTACACAACAAAGTACCTCTTTTTTTAACGTGAGGAAAATCCTACATGGATACTATGCCGGCCTCCTACCGACTAAAAACCACACGTACCCTACCTAACGTTCTTGTACCCTGCCTTAGGTTGGGACGCACGGTTGGGAGCCCCTGGTAAGCCCTCGGAGGGATACCCCAGGACTCACAACAAATTACCTAATGCATATTACATATATCTTCCAGTCTCTGAATGGCTAAGAAGACTGACTCGCCACAAGGAGATGTCCAACTCCCTGACACACGAAGGCTTCGTGGACCTGCCTCTCGACGCTGCAGCCTGGCTCATACACTTCAAGACACAAAACCCGACGCTACTCAAGGCCGGAGATGTGAGATAAAAATCAATGTACTTATATTATTGACAACTGATAAGATGACGAACAGGGGACTCCAAAACCTAATTAACGCGTCAAAAGGAATACCTAAGTAGTCCTAAGGCATTTTGCCGTATTTCTATCGCATTTTCTTACGCTTTGAAACATCAGATATCAGATCTAGATACACAGCAAAAAGCGAACATCACCCAGTGGCCATTTATTTGTGGGCTCTGAAGATTTTGGTAGAGAAGAGAACCCTTACACGTCAGTTCTCGGTTGCTTCCACATTTCAAAGTTAAAATACGCCTTTTTGCGTTACCCGTTTAGCAACAACCCTGCAGCGGAACTACTGGGATAATGCATGCAACTCTAGAGGCTATCGCCAGCTGAGCGGGCCCATTAATGATTCGCGGCTGTAAACTGCATAGGTTCCTGTTTTCCCGCCATCGCTCCACAGTTTATTGGTGCGACTTCAGCGGATTCTCAGCTCGCGATGAAAGCCGACCTTAAGGTCTTGTCCACTGACATGAATTAAAGTGGTAATTTATTGTTTCCCAGCTGCGAACAAGCAACGAGTACGTTTGGAGCAAACGTGAGAAGACAGAAGCGGGGGCTCCATTGGCCGAGCTGGTGGAGATCGGCATCAACCGCGTGAAGTACGCCTGTGACGTCATCGACGCGCTTGTCGATGAGCTGAAGATACTCTCTAGCAACAAACAGTTGAGTACTTTTAGGTTTTTTGGCGAGGTATGCGTAGCATGGTATTGGTACGTTGCAAGTTCTTACAGACACTCGAAATGTCTAGCTCTAGGTGTATCAGTGCCCTAGGGCCCTAGGGTCATCCTTCCGAGGGCTTACCCGGGGCTCCTAACCGCAGGCGTTAGGTAGGGAACATGTAGTTTTTAGTCGGTAGGAGTATAGCATCCATGTAGAATTTTATTCACGTTTAAAAAAAGATGTATCAGTGTGCACCTGCTCAAAAGAATTTCTTTTTTTTAGAGCGTTGGGTTCAAGCCGTGACAATTGAAATAATACTGGGTCATCACAAAGTGGCTTTGTAAAAAAATCCGTGATACTGCATTTTGAATATAAAATACCAAATGGTAATATAATAAGCTATATAGATCGCACGATTTAGTTGTTAAAACTAGTATTTTCAGTTAATCAACCTCATTTCATTGTAATAAGGTTCCAATATATCTTCAGGTGTAAAACATTCGTGGCGATAGATGGTTTCAACTCGTTCTTCTACCCCTTGACTCGACTGAACACGCCCACTAAGAGGAAAGTCAAACCCGACGAGGTAACACTCACACCAAGTTTCTTGAAGATGACTCAAAATGATTGGGTAAGTGACTTGTACTGTAACATTTCTTTTAGGTACTGGTAACTGTACTGTAGTTATTTGGCCGTGAGACAAGACACAAACAAAGAAAACAGTGGTTGTCAAACGTTTTTAGCCGAGTGGGGCGAGAAATGTATTGTGTGTTGTGTTTAATAGATTAAAATGTGAAAGTAAAATAAGACTAAGTAGTTAGTATTAAAATGTAAAAAAGAAATAAAATGTTTACATTTTGTCTCAAGGCCAAGTAAATAGTGAGTTTCCAGTAATACTCATTACTAAACTGGAACAATCGTTTGGTAAAGGTGGGTTAGGACGAAACGTTTCCAGGTCGTTGGTCCACCTGGCAGAGGGCCGGGTGGACCTGGAAAAGGTAGCAGGGAAGGACTGGATCCGGAAGGTGCACAACTGTTTTAATTTTGTAATAACTTTAGATATTAACTGTGTCCATTATTCCCACAGACCAATGGCGTGATAGTAGTAACTGCAGATGAGCTGGCTGTACCTGATGACCATCACGAAAGTCATTTGCCAAGATATCTGCTATACAAAAAGGTATGGATAATTTGAAGTTACCTGATGCCTAGTTCATTTCAGTAAATCTCTAGAGTATGGATGGAGACAAATTCAATTATTTGTTGCCTAGATCACTGTAGGACAGTAACTATAACACACACTATACAATATTATACAATGCTTATGATTTATGAATAAGTATCGAAAACTAACTTATTTGTCATCTTAAAATCATCCTACTAATATCATAAATGTGAAAGTTTGTATATAAAGATGTTTGAATGTTTAGATGTTTATTGCTCAATCACATTCTATACTATAGGCTCTCAACTCTAACGGCCGAATGGATTGGTCTGAAATTTGCTGCAGAGATAGCTTACAGTCTGGAATAACACAAAGGCTACTTTACATCCCGGGAATATGTTCTAACGGGAAGCGGGAACGGGTACCGAATTTCACGCGGGCGAAGCCGCGAGCATCATCTAGTTTACAATAAACATTTCTTTGTTTCAGGGTTTCGAGCACTTAGATCCATTTGTACCAGTACCAGTAGACAGATACTCCGACAAAGAGTTCCTGACTTGTGTCAATTACTACAGAGACAGGTTATGGCTGCGAGGACCGGCAGAAATAGAGACGGAGCTGAAGCTTACTAGTGCCTGTAACCCTTACCAATTTATGGAACAGTGTGCACCATTGTAATATAGTTGTATGTATATTTAAGGTATTATATATTATGTAATTTGTAGTGAACATACTTTGTTTTATTAAAGCCCCAACTTAAGGTAAATAATGTAATTCAAGGATGTACGAAAACTGAAAAACATCTTTAGGTACAGATATTCTGTGCTAGCCTGGTTATAGATTCCACTCAGACTCAGCTTAGATAGAGACTCACCCACTCAAATAATTATGATACTGCTGTGTTATAAATGAGTGTAGACAGGGAATAATAAAAGCAGAACTGATTTAATAATTTATTTGTTGAACATAATATATCTACAAAGTAAGTGCTTATAGTGAAATCTTAAACATCATAACCAACAAAGTGACGTTTACCGATACATTCTCCAACATAAAACCAGAACAGAACTTCGGCACCTACAAGAACATTTAGGGTTGCTTGCTTGACAGATTGGTCCTTCCATGCGCCTGTTTTAGCGCTAGTTAATAGCTTACCAATGCCAGCCTTAATTTGAGGGATTTCACTGACTTTGGGAGGTGCCAACTCTACTCGGGCGTACTTCATGAAGATGTTGAATTTGGGGCGACCCTGAGCGATAGCCGCTGAAAAAATAGTTAATCTTTGTCAGAGAGAAGTAACTGATAAACACTGATTTCTTACAGTTGTAAGAAAGCAGCAGATTATTGATCACATAACCTTAAAAAATAAGCTGAATTACATAATATTTGTTTAATTAGTTTATCAAACAAAGGCTGCATGTAAATTGTAAATTAAAACTATAAATACTTACTGTTAATAAGGCTAGGTACTTTGCCTACTAAACTTGCCATTTTGTTAATTAATAAAAACAATTGAAGTCTAACACGGAATTCGTAATTTTCGGAAATAGAAGGACAACAATCTGTCACTTTGTGAAACTGACATTTGTCAATTTAGTTAGCTTTAGCCAGGTTCTTTTCTAATTTATTTGAAGCTTTGGCTAAAAGTAAGTAGTACCTACCATAAAATGGGGGTCAATAAAAATTACGGGGTCAATAGACACGAAACCAGGAAAGTTTTATCAATTTGTTTATTATTGTTAGTTATTAGGTATCTATTTTTTTTGTATTTGTAACTAAATTAAAAATTAGATCTAAATCCCAATAACTTTTGTAAATCAATATTCTCGTCTTCTACGACATTGTTGTTACTTTTTTAAAACAAAAGATCAGGAATCTATCAGAAGTGTAGCTGTACCTTTTAAAACGATGTAATCATAATCGACTAATTATAGTTCATGCAGTACCTACCTACAATACCTATACATAATTATGGATTTTTATTCTGTTCTGTGGTGCTACGTCGATGATTTTATGTCAAAAATAATCTATCTGTCAAATATTGCGATCTGTGAGTGCCGGTGGCAATCTGATAATATAGCTTGACTTAATTTTCAGGTTTAATATCAGGGGAAAATAAATTTACGGTAACCCAAAAGGAAGCACACATATATTAGAAGCCTTAGCAATGTATTTAAGGGGTACGTTCCTTCAATTTCATACACTATATACGCCTTTAGCATGGCACCAAAGCTTGGACCTATTTAGTTGTTTGTCTACTTATTAATTGCAATATAGATTAGAAATAGTGGTTGGGAACCTTCAATGCAATAATACAATCCTATAGGAACACAAAAATTATATTTTTACACTATTATAGTAAGGACACGTCATGCCTTAAACAGGCGCCGCCGCCGGTCGTCATAATTAAATCTATTTTACAGGTTACTTCAGAGTGCATTTATTCTGCCAGTTTTTGCCTTCAAATTCTATATATTAATATTGTTAGCCTCTTATTATTATTGCCTTAGTGATTTGTATTGAATAGGTTCGTCTTTACCTTTTACAGTTGGGTTGCTGCTGTTACTAAGTATACTATCACTAAGCTATGCAAATACACTACAAGGTGTAATAGATTTGAAGCGTATACAGAGTATTCTCCAAGAAAATGTTAAGAGTAAAGACATCACATCACTATATTATGCAGTTAAAGGCCTAGCACAGCTAAATGCTGATATTCCTAATGTTTGTGAGGTAAAGTATAACTCAAAATAATTAAATCTACTACGAAAGGCCTAAATTGAATGTTTAAGCAAACTCCTAGTTTCTCCTGTCCTGCTTCCTGAATTTTGTGAGAAAAGAAGTGTATACCTACCTTTTTAGTCGGTAAGGTATACACTTTTTACACTAAGATGCCCAATTCCAAGCTTATCAGAATATTTATGCAATTAAATAGATTATTAGATGATTGTACCTTAGCTCCAATAAGAAGGATGCAGTTCACAGGTCCTGTATCTTGCTGTTCTTCATTACATATCCACAAATTCAAATGTGTACTTATTAATTTTATGTCATACTAGCTAGAGGATGTCACTCGGATTCACCCGCTAAACTCCTTTTCATGGGAATACGGAAATAAAATATAGCCTATGTTAATGTTATTTTTAAACTATCGCGGTTTTTAACACTCAAATTTATAGAATTCGGGACTTCACGGGAAATACTAAGTATATCGTGTGAAGTCCCGAATTCTATAAGTATGAGTATAGCCTATGTTCACCAAAAAGAGTGTAGCGTCCCAACAGTGAAAGAATTTTTCAAATCGGTACAGTAGTTTCGGAGCCTATTTGATGCAAACAAACAATCAAATCTTTCCTCTTTATTATATTAGTTAAGATAATTTTTTGCTGTAATGCTTAATGGCCTGGGTTATCAAAGTGTGGATATTGTAATAAATAGCTTCCAGTTGTCAGAAGAGAGGTCAAATATGTACCTTTTAATACTAAACAAGCTAGGCACTGTGTACTTTAAAGTGATAAAAAGAATATTTTATTATATTTTAGGATATTAAAAACAGTAAAATTGACTACACAAACATTGAGCAAGTGTTCCAATTAACAAATGCTGCAGCTATTACAAGCTGTCAGAATTACCTTAGCCCCGAAGTGCTTGGCGCATGCACTCAAACCCTAAATAAAAAGGATGCCACCATTCAAGAATTATATCATGCTGTGTATGGAATGAAAGCTTTAGGAAAAGGCACCATTTTTGATAAGGAAGATGCTTTGAAGAATCTTATTCAGTTGTTGAAGAAGGATGACTCACCGGCTAAGTAAGTTTGATGCATAAAAATAATTACATTATTTTGAACTT
This sequence comes from Miltochrista miniata, assembly GCA_933228765.1. NCBI lineage: Eukaryota > Metazoa > Arthropoda > Insecta > Lepidoptera > Erebidae > Miltochrista > Miltochrista miniata. The sequence goes on from OW121753.1 coordinate 4,043,027, forward strand.
TCCCACATGACCTCATCCACTTCAAATTAAGCAAATACAAACTGCTATGGGATCTGGATAACTGATAGACATACTTGTATATTTCTAAATACAATACATCATACATTGAAAACACCCTAACTGTGTATCACACAAATATTTGAACAGATCCAGATTTAAACACAAGATCACAGTTGGTTATTGCTGATAATAATGATATTTAGTAGAGTCTGCTAGAATTCCTGGAGGAACTGGGAATTGAGTTGCTGAAACCAGCCCGTGGAAACCTAGAGAGCCTACTGATGATAATACAGCCTCTATAACATAACATTCTGATTAATACAGTTATTTTCATCTTTAAAAGCCTATAAAAATGAAACACTAGAAAGTAATTTTATTAATAACAGATATTTGTTAATTATTTATTGTACTTTCTTTTTATACTCAGTTATGGATATGTGTTCTCATTGTGCGAGCACATGGGCTGTGGTGCATGGACTGCAACACACGCAGAGGGAGTGCTGCTGGCAGCTGACGAAAGTGACTCCAAGGCTCTGCACTTTGAGGGTGGCCTACCAGTTACATCGCTACTCCTTGGCACAATCACCAGGTCAGTTAAGTTATATACTCATTTAAGCATTTTTTACAACCTTTGTCAAAAATAATAAATTTTGTTAAAATGCATGTTTTAAATAAAAACAAAATGTAGACAGATTCAACTTATATCTTAATCACAATATATCAGGAATCGTCTACTGAAAAACAGAAACTAGAAAAACAGCTTTATCAAATAACTCATTTCTTATTTACAGAACTTACAATAACCTAAAGAAACCGTCGCCACTGAGCGAGGAGCAACGCTACAAGTTCGCAGAGTACTTGCTGTCACGCCGTTCCGTCAACACAGCTAAAGGAGCCACTCTGTTACTGGAAGCTGCATTCGCTCTTGCTGATATTCAGGTATTTAGCAATCTCTTCGTTGCACTATGATCTGCATTTCTTGTATTTATCTCTGTGATCTCTTGTATGATGAAATTTGTATGGTAAATTCATGCAATGCTAGGCAAATATGACCTTAAAGAATCCAGCACTATAGTCATCATTTTGAGTTAATTCAACACCATTGATTTGGAACCTGGTACCTATTTGCATGCAATCATTGCTGGCAGCAGCTATAATTTGTAGTTTCAATTTTGGGTTTGTTGCTAGCGAATGCCATATTATCCTCCCACCCCATAACGACGCCGATCGCTGAAGTTGGTCAGCAGGTCTCCAGGATTTTCATTGGGGCCTCCAGTGGCGAATTGTCCATAGAAGCCCATTCCTTGTGGCTTCCCTTTTCAGATCGGGCAGTGACATGTAATATTTACTCATAACTAATAAACACAATTATATATTCTCGAACACTCATTCAAATATAAAAATATTTGCAAATTTACATGGTAAGTCGGCATTTTCGTCTCAACCCCTGCTACAAAAGTCATAGCAATAAATTTTCGAGTCAAAGTTCAAAGACCCTATCTCTGACATCACGCGGTAAGCCCGGCTTCCTGATCATTTTGCGTCTGCTTCGTTAGTACTACGCAAATGTATATATGCATCCTATTCTCTCACATTTTTTCAAGATTTGATTCGTGGATTTTCGCCTAAAGTAAGCCATGAGTTCGTGGCTTACACCTGAGACAGTCATATTAATAGAAAAGGACAACGTATTTGACTTGAAAACTCGACCAATTTAAATGCACCTAACGCACGTCGAAACGTTTTGCATCGAAGTGTGTTTTTAATTTGATGTGTTGTTATTACTTCATTTAACATGCGTTTCCCGTGAATAATAATAAAACATAACATAGTTTCAATTGACTTTATAAAGTATTGTGCTGTTTATTAGTTAATTATAAATAATTATCTACTTCAAGTACTAAATACATCGTGAAAGTGTGTAAAATTGTGTTTTGTGTTCTGTATTTTGTTGTGATTTCTGTACACATGATTATTGTTTTGGAGTCACATAATGCTCACTGATGGACGTAGGCCTTCGGTATTACGGGTTCGATAAAAAATAAAGGTCAGTGTTTTTTTTATATTTATCAAGTAGGTATCTCAGAATACGCTAGTGATATTAGTTCAATGGCTTGGGATACCTAATAATCTTTATTTTGGCTGAATGTTTCATTAATAGTTTATACCATAATAAAGCAGTTTTGTTCCATAGAATCACTTTGTCAGATATTTTTGAAAAAATAGATAAGAAGTATGTTTTTATTTCAATTTTGTATTGTAAAATATCGCGGTTTTTAATACTCTATAGGTACTTGAAATCTTACTATATAATATTATAAATGTGAAAGTTTGTGAGTGTGAATGTGGATGTTTGTTACTCTTTCAGGCTCGAACGGCTGAACGGATCGGGCTGAAATTTGATACAGATATCCATTATAGTCTGGAATAACACATAGGCTACTGTTTATCCCGGGAGTAACTTCCCACGGGAACTAATTTTACGCGGGTGAAACTGCGGGCATTAGCTAGTACATGCATATTATTAAAAACATTAGAAGTACCTATACCTATTTCGCGTCTAAGTCCCAAATTTATGAATTATTTTCAATTAACTTCAATCGAGACAATTTGAAATAGGTAGGTATGAGCTTGCAGAGAGTAGTAGAATAATTTCAAAACATGGTTAGTGTTCAAGTCAGGTTTTAGTTCAAAATATATAACTAGATGGCATCACTTTTTTGAATATAGTATCTAGATCGCGGTATGGTTTCGTTACCTGAGCAGACATATAGCTGTGAATATTATTTTAATAAAAAAAAAATTAGTACAAGGATATACAGTCTATTATTTACACCTAAGGTCGGTTAAGACCTTTTCAGTTAGTGTAAATTTGAATATCTTTTTAGTCATCAGTAGATAATTTATGATACTTTTTTATAAGCCAATTTATCATGCACGTAAGACATTGTTTTGAATTAAATACATGGATCTTACGAGTATAGTACAAGTGGCAAACAAAACACAAAAGGCATTACACCGCCGCGCGCCACCATTTAATAAATACGCAAAATACCTACACTACAGGTGTGACCAACTGGATATTATTTTTTTCACCGGCTTTCCTTTTGAAAAAATTCAGCCTTCGCCGCTGGGGGCCTCAAAACAATATTTTCACTATAGTCATACTTATGCTATCTAAGCATGTAAAAAAAGTGTAAAATTACACATTTGTATAAAAATGAATATTATCTTCAACAGCCTGCACCAATCAGCATCGCGATCAAAGGCAGAAAATACATCACATCAGAGTCTGACACAATCGAGTTCTCCATCACTGATATAATTGGTCGCCCAGTGCGGGGCCTCAAACCAGAGGAAGTGGTCGCACAATCTGGCACTAGACTGGCTGACGACGTTGTAGTTCTCTCCAAACAGCCTCTGACTCAGAAGGCTAACGAAGCCACGACATTCGTCCTTAACTTGAGCAAGATTAAGGCTCAATATGGCTTGTACAAGATAGCGCTTAGTGCGGGAGCTAAGGCTACAAGTGTGAACGTGGCAGTGTTGGGCGAGATCCAAGTCAGCAGCGTTGAGATCGGTGTCGGCGATGTAGATGGTACCACGAGCCCCAAGCTTACCACTGTTGCCTACCCCAACAAGTTGACGGAGGCACTCCAAGCTGATCATCTACAGAAGTAAGTGTGAGAGCTTTAGTTGAATTCTTTTATGTGTTATATTATAGTCTCGGACTCCTTTATAAATTAAAATTCTTTTCAATCATAATGTATTAACAAAAGAACGTATTTTGCATGTATTTAAAATGGGTCAAATAAAAATCTATGTCGTTCCTATTTATGAATGTGAAAGTCTTTCAAATTTGAATCACTGTAGCACTTCTAATGAAATTAGTAGAGAGAGCTTGGGATGGGACATAATGCTACTTTTCATCCCGTTAACTATTTCCTGTAGGGAATTTATAGGAATGCTAGTAATAATCCAATCTGTTGTGTTCAGGGTGACACTGAAGTTCAGCGTGCGAGACAAATGGAACAAGCCGGTGCTGCTGCAGCAGGCGTTCGTGCGCGTGGGCGACGCGGCCGGGGCGCACGAGACCATCTTCGTGGCCGAGCCCGACCCCGCTAAAGCGTACAAGGTGGAACTGGTGAGTGTCGCACCTCCTACATACAGCTCAACCAATCGTTCTTGACGAACGCGTGGAATGATCCGATACCGCCAGCACTTACATCAGGTACCGGAATAGCCTTAGTACCGTTCGCAAGGATGCAGATCACGCTCATGTATCCGTTATCGTAAATTTAGTTAAGGACAAAAAAAACGCGATCGATTATAGAGATTTTTCGTAACATCTGAATCTTCAACTTCGCTTGGCGGAGTACTACAGCGACCAGCGTTAGTGAGTGGCGGCGGCAGGGCCCACGAGACCGTTTTGTGTGATGCAGCAACATGTTGCAGATTATCATGTCGCGACAATATTGTCAGAGTGACAGTACCTATCTGTATAGAATTTCAGATCAATTGAATTTGTAAACGTGCTGACAAGCTAAGAATCATCTGCGGTATAGAGTCTATAGACAAACAAAGACTTTGGAACATAATAAATTGCTTAAATCCATCCATGCGTAAGCCATAATGCCACCGACGAATACAACACAAGTTAAATTAAAACATCTTAGAAGTGTAGGTACTTTCATGTACTATCAAAGTTTAAAACTCTTTACTCTCCCTCCAGAACGTGGGCAGTATCGCGAAGCACCTCAACTCGAACTCTGGCCGCTACTCGCTGACCATCTACCTGGGCGACAGCGCCGTGTCCAACCCCATCGCATGGTCCGTTGGCGATGTGCTGTTTAACTTCGGCAAGGATGCTAATGCTGTCGGTAAGGAGATATTATATAATTATGTTACATACGTTCGCCTTTATCCCTGAAACTTCGGCTCCAAAAAAGTATCATCCGCAAACAGAATAATCTCTTGTTTATGCTGCAATCTAATGTACATGCTATCCATTTATGTATATTAAAAACAAAAATGGACCAAGGATTGACCCCTGTGGGATACCCGTTACTGGAGTTCCTAAAGATCATTTACAGTTTAGTAATAGTTCAACCCTCTGAATTATATTGCTTAAGTAAGAAATCAACAGGCCGAGAGCTCTATTCCTGACAGCGTAGTGGCGCAAGTTTCTGATTAAAGTTTCACGGTGAACACAATTAAAGGCCTTCGACAAATCGCTAAAAACACCCAAAGCATGCTACGAACCCTCCCAAGTCATGTAAATACTCTTTAGGTAAAGCAACCCCTGCATCGACTGTTGAGCAACCCTTTGTGAATCTGGACTATTTCCTGTGTAGTAATAGTAGTTTATGACACTGTTGCATAATGAGGGTTCTTATAACACGAGTGTGTTTTAAAAAAACGAGCCGTAGGCGAGTTTTTTTATAGTATCACACGAGTGTTATAAGACCAAGTTATGTACAGTGTCATACACTACTTTATCTACTCTCATACTATATTACCTGATTTCATTTTGTTGTGATATATAGTTGCTCCTTGATTTCGCCGGTAACAGTTTCATGGTCATGTTTGACGCAGTTTCCAGAATGTCTGGTGGTGTACAATTACCACCATCCTCGCTTAAAGACATGTTTTTACACAAAAACTAATTTATTTTACAAACAAAACCTAACTTTGTTTAATTTAAATGTAAAATGTTGGCGCCAAGGCGCAAACATCGATTGCGCATGCGTGTTTCTTTTTTTTTTTAGGCTACGGAGACCATAGATTTTGGGTTTTCGCTACTCTGGAGACACAATTTTTTTTTAAAGTAGAGGTTCAAACTTCTTTTTCAGCTGGAAATTGTTTATGGTGTATCGTAATGATTAAAAAGTTTTATTATGATATAGGTGTCCATACAAGACCTGTATCGTAATAAAACTTTTTTTTTGGCCTGTGCGTAATGTTTGTCATAATAGTATTGATTTCAATTTTATAATCTTTGTATTATAGTATCAGAGTAGATAAATTATGTTTATTAAGGTGACTGATCATAGTCTTACTAAATATGTCGGTATGTACTTTAAAAAAAGTTCCCCTATTTCCCGCGGCAAATAGGTGTATGCTAAGAATGAGTTGTTCCCACGTACAGGCTCCACGGTGAGCACGTCCCCGGGCGGCTACCGCGGCGCCTTGCCTGAGATCGCGCACATCTTCCGCTCGCCTGAGCCCCGCCCCGCGCGCCTCGTGTCCGATGTGTTCGCGTGCGCCTGCGCAGCCCCGCTACTGCTGCTGCTGATACTGTGGGGCCGCCTCGGTCTCAATGTATCCAACCTGCCGCTCACGCCCAGCGCGCTTGTGTTCCACCTGGCGCTTGGAGGTGAGTCTTTTCCTCGCTACATTCAATCAGAGATATTACAACAGCATTACATACAGTTCGGCAATTGTCTGCCCCTCACTGAGCAAGCTTCCCCACCCCCGCCACAGTTGTCATCATAGTTGGAGGGTATTTTGACGGAGCGTTAGCTTAGCTAGCCTCATTGGTCAAACACACATTCAAGCTCTGTACAAACATAACGCGTTTTTAGTGTAGGTGACAGAATAAAAACGAACCATTTGTATGGAGTTCCCGCCCTGTGATTAAAGGATCTGCTCCGGTTCGAAGGACCAAATGATTGAGGGATATCGTATTGAGTTTTGTACACGGTGGAATGCATTTCATCATTATGTATCGTGTGAAATTATTAGGGACATGCTACTTATTTTTTCCATTGCACACTGATACAGATATCCATACTATGTTTCCGTATAGGTGACCATCTTCATCCGCCATAATAACACATGTTTGCGTGTGGCAGGTTCCCTGGGCCTGTACGGTCTGCTGTGGCTGCAGCTCACCATGTTCGACACGGTGCGCTACCTGCTCCCGCTGGCGGCGCTCACCTTCCTCTCGGGACACCGCCTGCTCAGGCGACTGGTGCACGACAAGACACATTCTAAGTGAACCACTCCCTACGGGTGACCACTCAAACTGTGAAGAGTGTGTCACCTTTTCTATTTATCTTATTCACAATTTTGTTGTTAATTTTCTTATGGTTTAACTATAAAAATATTTATGATGTCAATTTATCCAAAATAAATACAGCTTTTGCTTAATTCGTGTAATAAAAAATCTAGTGGGAGTTTGATCGAATGATGTGTGATTGGATAGTTTTTTTGCAAGCGGTTGTGGTGATGTGCATTAATTATACCGAGCAATACTGACTTGTTCCTATTACTTTAATGTAATTTAACGATAGATAGATTTATCCATACTTACTTTTATAGTTAAAACATAAGCGTTAAGAAGATAACTTCAACTGCACAGCTTACCAAACAATGTTCAACGTTAGTCTGAATCTAGCTATAGACATAGATCTATATTCCTTAAGGGAAAGTCACACAAAATAAACTATTATAAATGAAACAGAGACTGTGTGTAATCTAGAATGTAATTCCGTGTGTGTGATTACATAGACTGGGGTAATTTTGATGTTTTATGTTGTTCTCAGTGCTTCGGAACTGAACGCAATTCTGTCGAGAAATAGATTTAAATACTTTTTATAATATTCAGATTCGGAACAGTTCCGAATTACTGATGTATCCGTGTAATATTAATTTTAATAAAACGTAATGTGATTCGTTATTAATTGTTTTATTTATGGAGTTTAACACCTCAATATAATATCGCGTACCCGCAGGTTAGTTTTCTTGAGCTATGTAACCGGAGGTTATGGTTACAATTTCCTACTCGGCATTTTTTAATATGTAAAGAGCGCATGAATTTTCTGTCTAGATTTGTTGAAATGTATATAGAGTATTGTAGAGGTTATTTAAGTTATGGTTTGCCAGATGGGCAGAAAAATCATGAAGACGTTTGGGAGAAAGAATACTGTTCGGCAGCTTTCTTGGACATTGAGCAGGCTTTTGATATGGTGTGGCACAAAGACCTATTTTACAAAGTAAAATCATCACTACCACACACGGAGGTACTATGGACTACTAAAATCATACCTATCTAGCGGAACATTTCAGGTAAAGTAGAGTGATTGTACTTCAAAGCTGTACACGATTGCCACGGGAGTACCTCAGGGGTCAGTCCGTGGCCCAGTCTTATACACCCTGCTTACATCCGACCTACCACAAAAGCCAGAACGTCACCGTTGCCACTTTTCCGATGATACGTTGCTACTTGCATCAAGCCCATGTCCATCTCAAGGTTCTACAAAGTGGTCTGCATCCAACTCGACTATGAACGATGGAGAAATTAAATTCAGGCAGCGGGACGTCAAGCGGGAGCTTCAATCCCTCGACGTTCATAAATCGAGCGGGCCGAACGGCATACCTGCGGTGGTACTTAAGCAACACTGGTCCGGAATTGTGTCCGGTACTTACACGTCTTTTCACACTTTCATACTCCATGAAACGAGTCCCGGCTTTGTGTGACAGAACCGACCCGGCAAATTACAGGCCTATAGCCGTCACCTCCCTTCTATCAAAGGTAATGGAGCGTGTAATCAATACACAGCTTCTGAGGTACCTTGAGGAACACGACCTGCTCAGTGACCGGCAGTACGGCTTCCGTCACGGTCGCTCGACTGGCGATCTCTTCGTGTACCTCGCACACCGCTGGACGGCGGCTACCGAGTATCGAGCGCTCTAGCAGTGTGCCATCTCTAAAGCATTTGACCGGGTCTGGCACCGTGGTCTCAGTACAAAATTGCCCTCTTATGGACTGCCCGAGAGTTTATGCGGATGGGTGTCCAGCTTTTTGGCCGGTAGAAGCATCAGGGCCGTCGTTGACGGCACTGTTCTGACTGCATGGCCATAAACGCTGAAGTACCACAAGGGCCTGTTTCTGTTTCACATCAATGACATGTTGTCTATTGACGGCATTCATTGTTAGGCGGACGAAAGTACGGGCGATACTTGTTACAAGGGCTGCACCGGTATCTCTCGGGCTGCAGTGGAAGAAAGCCGTGAACAACTTGTAGGTATCTGTAATCGAGACTACTCTCACTAGAGTGTCCGATTGGGGAAAACAAAATCTTGTTCAATTCAACCCTACTAAGACACAAGTTTGTGTATTTACCGCAAAGAAAGCCCCATTTACTGTAGCGCCACAATTTCAGGGCACAACTCTCTCCATCTCTGACAGCATAGGTATCCTTGGTGTTGACATCTCCAGTGACGTTCAGTTCCGAAGTCATTTGGAGAATAAGGACAAGCTGGCGTCCAAGAAGCTCGGTGTGCTCAACAGGGCGCGTACTTTACTGCGGCACAAACACTGCTTCTGTATAAGTCGCAAGTGCGGCCGCACATGGAGTACTGCTGTCACCTCTGGGCGGGGGCACCTGAATATCAGCTTCTTCTGTTCGACTCGGTGCAGAGGCGAGCCATGAGAGTGGTCAACGATCCTATGCTTGCAGGTGGTGTGGAACCTCTTCGCGACAGGAGAGACTTTGCCTCCTTGTGCGTGTTCTACCGCCCGCCTATACAATGATTTGTGCTCTGAAGAATTGTTTGATATGATGCCCACGGCTTCGTTTTATCACCCGCACCGCTTACCACAGACAGAGTGTTCATCCCCACACATTGCGTCCGGAGCACGGTTAGATCCGATAGGGGCTTTCTCCGGCGCACGCTTAGGTTGCGGAATGACCTCCCTGCCTCGGTTTTCCCAAACACTTACAGTATGGAGATTTTCAAAAGGGGTATTGGAAGGTTTTTACAGGGTCGGCAGCGCGAGTGTAGCGCCTCCGGTGTTGCAAACGTCCATAGGCAGCGGTGACCACCGGTACATCTGGTGTGCCGTATGCTTGTCTGCCACCTTGGTAGTATAAAAAAAAGTGGTCTGGATAAACTGCAGTAGTAAATAAATAAAATATTTATTTATTATTATTTATTTTCGACCACTAATAGTCAACCTGATGGGACTATACAACTGAAAGGGTTGGCTCCACTGGGAGCGGCACCCTAAAACCCATCCAATTTTATCACATCTGCTCATAGTCCACGAGACTGATCGCATGATAACAATGGAAAAAAAATCAGGAGAAGCACCTTTTCGTTCTAGTTGATTCGAGTTAGACACCCACTCTGTCAAAGCTATGTTGAAATGACTGCCTCGGTGCCCGGTGGCCCATTCTGTGATACCGCCAGCCGCACTGAGGTCCCGGGTTGGTCCAAATATTTGTGTGATCCACCAATGTTTGTTTCGGAGTTTGGGTGTTTTCTATGAATAATATGTATGTATTCTAGATCCCATAGCACAAGCTTATATTAGCTTAATTTGGGCTAGAACTACATGATGTTGTGTGAGAATGTCCACAAATATTTATTTATTTATATTTTATGTTACATACATACATATGTATATAATAGCCTCGGCCTACCCCTTCGGGGATAAAGGCGTGATGATGAACCTGAACATACATATGGTCACGCCTTTATCCCCGAAGGGGTAGGCCGAGGCTATTATATGCCCAAATTTCACCTTTTTTTTAGAACTTGTCTTACGTAATTGTATGTGTAGGTGGTGAGCATCACCGGATTACTCCGTTAATCCACCCATGAAAATCCACCCCTTGGGTGGATTCCCGGAATTATACATTTTTAATCAAAATAGTCCGATAATCCACCCACGAAAATCCACCCAAGTGGTGGATTTCCGGAGTTACATATTACTAATCCAATTAGTCCGTTAATTCACCCATGAAATGGGTGGATTTCGAAGATGGTCAAAGCACATGAAGATCGACAAAATAAATGAATCAAAAAAACAAATGAAGATCGAAAAAAGAAATGACGGTCGGAAAAACAAATGAAAATTGACAAAACAAATGAAGATCGACAAAACAAATGACGGTCGGATAAACAAATGAAGATTGACAAAACAAATGACGGTCGGATAAACAAATGAAGATCGTCAAAACAAATGACGGTCGGATAAACAAATGACGATCGCAAAACAAATGAAGATCGGCAAAGCAAATGAAGATCGTCAAAAAAACGACTGTAGAATAAACAAATGACGATCGAAAAAACAAATGAAGAGCGACAAAACAAATTACGGTCGGATAAACAAATGATAATCAAAAAACGAATGATATCGGCAAAATAAATGAAGATCGTAAACAAATGAAAACCGATTAAACATTATGCAGATCAATAAAACAAAAGAAAAGACTTAAGTATGAGCTTTCCTTTCAGTTTTGAGTTTTGGGTTTTGAGTTCTGAGTTCTGACTTTTGAGCTTTAAGCCTTGTTGATTTTTGGTGGTCTAAAATTACTTGCAGCCATATTTTGTTATCTAGATGCGATTGCCATTCAAAAAAAGGTGCAAGCAAATGTCGACCTTAATGACACTTCTCTAAAAATGTTATTTTAGGCGATAACAGACATTACTGATCATGACTATGTAAAAAATAAATAAATATTATGCATGTTAATAAGATCGAGAATTGCTTGCACCTATTTTTAGGATGGTTATCGCATCTTGATAAAAATGAAATGGGTGAAAGCAAATTTCGACATTATGAGCATACATAATATCCCCCCCCCCCCCCATCTATTTACTTTTTAACAACAAACAAGAGTAACAACGAGTTCTCATTTTGATTTCGGAAAACGATGTAGATTTTGGCATTTTCGTTTTTTTTTTGTTGATTTTCAAATTGACACTTCCGACCGGTTCTGTTATCGAAACTGTATCCCTTTCCGTTCCAGAAAGACTATAAATTCAACCAGTATATTCGTGATCAGTGATGTCTACAAGCACATTTTAGAGAAGCGTCATTAAGGTCTAGATTTGCTTGCACCTATTTTTGCAATGGCAATCGCAGCTAGATTATTTTCTTCTATTTTATATATCTATTTATTTATTTATTTTATTCTATTTTCTTTTTTTGATCTTCATTTGTTGTGCCGATCGTCATTTGTTTTTTCGATCGTCATTTGTTTATTCGACCGTCATTTGTTTAGACGATCTTCACTTATTTAGCCGATATTTTGTTTTTTCGATCGTCATTTGTTTATTTGACCATCATTTGTTTAATCGACCGTTATTTGTTTTGACGATCTTCATTTGTTCTGCCGATCTTCATTTGTTTTTTCGATCGTCATTTGTTTATCCTACCGTCGTTTGTTTTGACGATCTTCATTTGTTTTGCCGATCTTCATTTGCTTTTCGATCGTCATTTGTTTATCCGACTGTCATTTGTTTTGACGTTCTTCATTTGTTTTGCCGATCTTACTTTTGTTTTTTCGATCTTCATTTGTTTTTTTGATCTTTTTTATTTATCATGAATATGTCCGGAAATCCACCCAAGGGGTGGAATTCCGGACATACCATAACATGTAATTCCGGTTATCCACCCCATGAGGTGGATTAACGGAATAATCTTGCCGTGATTGAGATGGACAGGCGCAGGTTGGGACTGCACGCTGTTGAAACTTTTCAAGCCGCCTAAAAAGACCTTCAACTTGGCTTAAGGACTGCCACTTTACTTTGGCTTCCGAAGCACGGAAACGCTCAAATAAATGTCACAAAATGGTCACATGGATGGTCTCTCATCCAAGGACTGGCCATAGTGAAAGTTGCTTACTGCAGTGATCGTTTACAGAACACTGAGTCCGCGGGGCTATGAGCGCTTTATTTACCTTGAGCAGGGGATTCAAGCCGTTGAAGAGAGTATTAGGGTAGGTACACCAAGGGTAACACCCCAGCGATTTAAAGATTTTGTATTTTAAAAATACTTTATTTCAAAATTAAATGTATATATCCATTGTTTCACATAATTATAAAATCTAATGTTAAAGCATTTAACCTACATAACGATGTATCGCCGCGGCATATATCTATCACAGAATTATTATTTTTACACGATTACATTACGGTATAATTAAAATTAATAAGATCTATAAATTGTCTATTAATTAGCTAATAAGATGTGAGATTTGATTGCATTTATCAAAAATCAATATTTATGTAAAAAATGAACTACATAAATTATCAATTATTTTACAAAAATACCTACAATGTAAAGGAAATATCACAAAAACTGCAACCGTTAAGTAGTTAAAGTTAAATGCATTATAAACCATTCGAATGGAGTCAAATAATACTGTCAGTCAAGGAAAACTTAATATATAAAGTAAAAGCTACTTTAGAACTCTGCATCCAACGTGAACACGTTGTCAGTTTGGTTGGCCATAACGCCCCACTTCTGGTACTCGCCGACTTTCTTCTCGAAGAAGTTGGTCTTACCCTCCAGGGAGATGAGGTTCATGAAGTCGAAGGGGTTCTTTGTGCCGTAGTGCTGTGGATAACACAATTCAGTGAATATTCTACAATAAGTATGGGGGTTCTTCAAAAGGGGTGTATCTATCGCCTTCGGTGTTGCAAACTTTCATAGGCTACTGTAACCATAGCCCATCATGAGCTTCATCAAATAGGGCCGTAAGCTTGTCTGCCATCTTAGTGGTATAAAAAGAAACAATTATAGGGGAGCTCATGACAGTAAATTTGTAGTTACTCGAACAGGAATATAAGTCTTGCTAAAGTTACATCTTTTATCGGTAAGGTACAACACAAATTGTAAAATAAAAATTGTGAATGCCCGCTATTGAAATTTTCTGCCCTGAATATTTATTTCAACGCATAGGCATGAATATACAATGTGACCTTTAAGTGTAAAACTGTACTAAAAGATGAAAAAGAGGTAAAGAAAGTTACCTTTTCTCCAATAAGTTCAAGCAGCAGCCTGTCAGCCACAAACTCGATGTACTGCGACATGAGCTCACAGTTCATGCCGAGCAGGCGCACTGGGAGCGCGTCGGTGAGGAACTCCTGCTCTATCACCACGGCGTCCTTGATTATCTGCAGGACTCGAGACGTGGATGGTTTCTGTACCAGATGCTTGAACATCAGGCATGCAAAGTCACAGTGCAGACCCTGGAAGCCGTAATCACAGTTTTTATAAACCACTAGAGGACGTCACGCTGTTTCACCCGCGTAATTTCCGTTCCCGTGGGAATACCCGTGGGAATAAAATTTAGCCTATGACACCCAGGGATAGTGTAGCTCCTCAGCTACACTATCCCTGGGTGTCATAGGCTAAATTTTATTGTCGTATGTACCGACTGAATTGTACCGATTTGAAGAATACTTTCACTATTGGGGCAATAGAGAAAGGATTTTTCAAATCGGTTCAGTAGGTTCGGAATCTATTCAATGGAAACAAACATAATCTAATCATTCCATCTTTATAATATTCAATAGATTAGACTAGTGAATAAATAATATTTTATTATAAAGTGAAAAAAGACAACTTTGCCCCAGACGGGACTTGAACCCGCAACCTTTGCCTAATCCAGGGCAATGCTCTAACCAATTGAGCTACGGGCTATATAATATATATAGCCCGTAGCTCAATTGTAGTAAGCAAAATTTAAAAAAAAATTAAAAAAAAAAAAAAAAAAAGCAAAGTGTAGTAAGCGGAGCTCCCGCCTTAGCCTTCGTGGTTATTTTTTTTTATAACCATCCAACACCAACATCAATTTCATACAATCATTCGTAAAACTGATCATCGGCGAAATGACCATTCGGAGTTTTAACAGTCTACCAATTCGACCATACAACCATTCGTTGAATTTATCATCGGCGAAATGAGCTTTCGGAATTTTGAGGGTCGGCCAGATTATTTCGAAATTATGACGTGGACTCATAAATAGTAGACTGCGGAACTCGGGTGACAGAGTTCTGCATTTTTTGTATAATATTTGTGAGATATATGAGAAAAGAAAGAAAGAAAAATGCATTTAATTCCGACAAACAAGTGGCACATCGAAAACGGCATATATAAACACAAAATAGAAATTAAAATTATAGTACTTACAGTTAAATAAAATTATCCTAAAAAATATTTTCTTTTGCCGATGCACCACCTACCCGCGCGGAATAAGGCCGCCTTTCAGCATATGGAGTGTGGGTTATTAGTATGTGTAAAAAAATGCAAATTCTAGATGTCTAGATATTTAAGTTAAGATATTAGATACACATTGTTCGTTATGGGTGCGTGTCGAATACCCGTTACAATTGACATAACAGAAGCTGTTCCTTCTGATAACAGTTTGATTCGACAGAAATAAGAAATGCGCCATATCATTTAATGCTAGACGGCACCCACGGCTCTGCCCACGTGGCATTCTGTTGCCGTTCCTGCATCCAATGGGAACTTATTGAGGGAATATAAAGTAGCATTATGTATGGCCTAATTCCAGACTATTAATCTATCTATGTACCAATTTTTACACAGACCTATTTAGCCGATAGCGTGTAAGAAAAAGAAAACATTTTTACACATTTTCGCATTTTAAAAATATATTAAGTTTTTATAAGTATACATCAAGTTATGTTACAATAGTATTGCCGATTTGTCGATGTTTGAAATAAAAATAAAAATTGTATAATTGTTTGTTGCAGCAGCACTTGGCAAAAAAAAGTGAAATAAAATTTTGGCAAAGAAAAATATTATATAAGTACTTATGTTAAAATTAAATAATAGTAGCAATCGTCCCAACAGGAAAAACTTACCCAGTTGACAGATTAAAGATAAATGTCACTTTCTTATGAATAAATAAATCCTACTTCCTACTAATATTGTGAATATGTGAAAGTTTGTAAAGATGTTTGGATGTTTAGATGTTTGGATGTTTGTTACTCAATCACGCTCAAACGGCTGAACGGATCTGGCTGAAATTTGGTACAGAGATAGCTTAAGGTCTAGAATAACACATAGGCTACTTTTCATCCCGGGAATATGTTCCCACGGGAAGCGGGAACGGGTACGGCCGAATATCATCCAGTAAGTTTATAATTATAATACAAACCTCATCCCTAGATATGAGTTCATTGCTGAAAGTCAATCCCGGCATCAGTCCTCTCTTCTTTAGCCAGAATATTGAAGCAAAGCTGCCAGAGAAGAATATGCCTTCGACAGCTGCAAACGCTATGACGCGCTCGCCGAATGTGGCCGTCTTACTGCCAATCCACTGCAATGCCCAGTCTGCCTTCTTTTTAACACATGGTAGGGTTTCAATAGCATTGAACAGGAACTCTCTGAAAGCAACAATACAAATATTGAATAAACAAAATGACTTGATTCAAGGAACCAACCAGTGTCAAAGTTTACATAACTATGACATGTTGTGGGTAGTATGGATATTCCGAGAAATCAATACGATTGATGTAGTTATAAACATGCAATTTTATACAGAGGAGATTCTTATCCAGAACAGTACAGTTTTATACAGAACAAATTTTGAATCCTCATGGATGCCACTCATCATTCACTGAGCTTTATCCCAACCAACATTGCAGCTGAACTTCAATATTTTTGCTATCCAACCTCCACAACTAATTGACAATATCGAAGTTCTGTACTAAGACTGTTTTTTCACAGGAGATTCTTTTATCATGGATTGTATGCCAATATGAGAGTAAAATTATAGGCAACTAGTAAAGAAATATGCAATATTTTATTGGAACATAACAAAAGGTGGCAATAACAGGTATAAGTAGAGATGAAACATACTCATAACTTAGTTCTCTTCCAGCCAACCTTACATTAAAGTGGTCTTAACCAAAATATGGCGCAATTTCACTGGTCGTTAAATCGTTCGGTATACAGCATACGGGGAGTTCCCGCAGGCGAGATAACAACCAATGAAAGTTAACAAGTCGATATGTATTCGGGGTACCCCCGCATGCTTTATATTTATACCAAGCGTGTTATCGACCAATGAAATTCTTCGGTAGCGAGTCAAATACTTTTCATTATTCAATTTTATTCGTGAGTGTTTGTTGGATTAAAAAGACGCTGCTCCAAATGGCTGATAAAGACAATAAGACACAGACAGTCAAAATTGCTTCACATAACATTAATTATTGATCTTTGGATCAATAATTAATGTTATGCTATGCTAGGCTATGCCACACAGCCACACTTCGCATGCGGACTCTATCGACTGATGAAAACGGTTCCCCGAATGCAGGCCCGTGGCACGCATTCCAAAAATCTCCCGCACCCCGCATGCGGTCCCTATCCACTTATGAAATTACGCCATTAGGAAGAGCATTCAAGTATTGTTTAACTAAATGTTGGGGGAGAGGGTCTGTAAAACATTATTATTTATTATGGCACAAAGGGGTGCAGGAGGGGTATTGGATGGTACAAAAAAGTGTTTCAGCGCCTTACAATCCTTAAAAGTTAAATGTTATTCTCACCTCTCCTGTGGCTCTTTAACATATGTGTCTATCAGTAAGGAATACATTTCTGAGTGGACATTCTCCATTGCTATCTGGAAACCATAGAAGAACCTCGCTTCGGGAACTTGCACTTCTTGGGAAAACCGTTCTACTAAATTCTCATTAACAATACCGTCTGATGCAGCGAAAAATGCCAGTACATGCTTGATGAAATGTCTCTCACAGTCTTTGAGATTCTCCCAGTCCCCAAGGTCCTGTGATTTGAAATAGAATATTATAAATATTATCTCTACTAATATTACAAATGCAAAAGTAACTCTGTCTGTCTGTCTGTTAAGTTTTCATGCCTAAACCACTGAACCGATGTTGATGAAATTTGATATAGAGATAGTTTGAGTCCAAGGTAAGGACATAGGCTACTTTTTAAGTGACTGTGCAAGTGAGGGTAATGATTTTACGTGATTACGACTTCTAAGTGGATGAAGTCGTGGGGTAACACCTAGTATAGTATAAAGAGTACCCTTAACTGTAGAGCATGTATGAAGACGCCTATGAAAGTAGAAGAACCGAAAGTCTAGTCTCTGCCTACCCTGTTGGGAAACAGGAGTGATTTTATGTATGAAATAAAGTAAATGTACAGATATTTGTCATTTATATTGGTTAAGTACAGCGTTTTGTATGTTAAGTGGTTTGAACTGTCTCTCGAAGTTACTTATCTTTCACTGGCTAGAAACTTATCATCTGTAATGTAATATAATCTTAGCATACTCTTGAGTAATTTCACATGTCAAAAAGGGGTTGTAGAGAGAGAAATATTTGTTAATAGAGAACTTACTTTTGATAAATCTACTTCTTCTACAGTCCAAAATGAAGCTTCAGCCTTCTTGTACATGTCCCAAATATCTGGATATTTTATTGGGAATATAACAAAGCGTCGAGGATTCTCTCTTAACAAAGGCTCAAGCTGGGGGTCGAATGGCACCATTTCTTGGTTTTTGTAGCTTGATGCTTCATTTTCTGTAGGCTTTTCTTGTACATTGTTACTCCTAGGGGTTAATACATTGTTTTTCACTGGTGACTGCAAAGAAATTATAATTTTACAATGGGATAAAAATACATACCTAGTATAACCCCCATAATTTTTATCTAAGTAGCTACCTACTTCAGATAGCTTTTATTGTGAATGGACTCATAGGTCACAACAACATAGCTTTATGTTATGTAGCGCAATACTCAACTAGTGGTTTTAAGCTGTAAATGAAGCTAAAATATGTACAAACTGTAAAAAACTAACCTTCAAATTAACGTTGCTGAACTCGTTCAGAAGATTTTCTTTGTCCACAATAGGTGCCATTTGAAATTTTATTATGTAAACAAAAATAAAGAGCTATTTCTTTCACGGTTCACAATCACAACAAACAATATTGATAATTTTATGTCAATCACAGCTGCGCACGGACTTTGTTTTTTGTATTTATTTACGTTCGGTTCGACCCACAGAGTACATTTGTATATTATGAGATAGAGACGTCACTCGACTAAGTGACGACACCAGCGGTGCCAAGCAGCTATTACAAGAAACTTTCTGACTGCGTGGCCATGAAATAAAAAAACGAGTGTAACAAATATATTTAAATAAACTTGAATCTTTTAGAAAATTAGTTTTAAGATCGTAAAAAATTATAACAAACTACCTTGGGCAGAAAAGTAGTCTTACTTATATGACCCAATGTAACGAAACCATACCGCGATTTAAAAAAAGGCACAGCGCCATCTAGTTGTGAATTTTTAACTAAAATATTAGATTTTATAATATTGCGTACAGCGCCAACTACCACGTGTTTCTGGAAACTCTTACGTTATAATGAAACGAAATTAAATATCATGACAAGTCTCAATGTAACTGCAACGTTGAGAACCTACGTAAGTTGGTTACATTATAATTCAATGCTCAGTTCTAAGTGATAACACCATGGTTCGACCGTTCGACGGACTGGTTATTTTCACAGAGTACATTTGTATATTATGAGATAGAGACGTCACTCGACTAAGTGACGACACCAGCGGCGCCAAGCAGCTATTACAAGAAACTTTCTGACTGCGTGGCCATGAAATAAAAACCGAGTGTAACAAATATATTTAAATAAACTTGAATCTTTTAGAAAAATTAGTTTTAAGATCGTAAAAAATAATAATAAACTACCTTGGGCAGAAAAGTAGTCTTACTTATATGACCCTATGTAACGAAACCATACCGCGATTTAAAAAAAGGCACAGCGCCATCTAGTTGTGAATTTTTAACTAAAATATTAGATTTTTTAATATTGCGTACAGCGCCAACTACCACGTGTTTCTGGAAACTCTTACGTTATAATGAAACTAAATTAAATATCACGACAAGTCTCAATGTAACTGCAACGTTGAGAACCTACGTAACTTGATTACATTATAATTCAATGCTCAGTTCTAAGTGATAACACCATGGTTATTTTCCCCACTACGCCGTTCCGTTTTGCTCTTTTGATTTTTCCATTGTTCCGAAGTCAAATGTAAGTGTACGGAACTACACACAATACTTAGATCATTCTAAAAAAGTTATGATAATGTATGATTATTCATTATGAGATAACAATAATCGCTTTATTGAAATCGTATGTATATGCAAACGTGTATGTTTCAAAAGTTTATTAAAATTTAAATTATAAAAGAAGTTAAAACCAACTTCGCAGAGTAGTATTCGGAATCAACTACTACGAGGTCATTGACCAGTAATGTCACACCATTTCAAAAAAGCGGTATTTTACAAAACAGGCAAATTGCAACGATTCCATGTAACTTTCAGCCGTAACTGATCAGTATATCGCTTTAAAATATATTGCGTTTCATCTGCTATCGAATAACATGACGATTTTTGCATTTGTTTGAGAGGAAATTTTGTAAACCTGTAAAATGTATTTAACCGCCAAATTTCGACTGATGATGTTGTAATCCTATTGGCTTTTTAACCCACCAATTGGTTGCTCTTGTTTGCTGCAGCGGCAATTTTAAAAAATTTGGTAGTTTGTGTTTTCAAAATGTTTTTTAATTTGCCGAATGAGTATGTAGTATGTAAATAAACAGATAAGGTTACTGTGACGTAAATATGCAACAATCTAAAATAGTTTCTTAGTGTAGGTGATTTTATAGACGGCTAGAAATTATAGTATTAGGTATGTAAGTACTTAGATACACGGAAGATTCGGAACATTGTGTTGTTAGCAATCACAATTTGATTAAGTATAATCGTGCGTAGCCAGAATTTAAGAGTAGAGGAAACAGCAGCAGGGGCAGTGAGGAATGTGCAACAAAATTTTATATCTATTTGAATTTAACTATTAGCGTTACGTTTAACAAAAATTTTCGTACTTTACTACACTTTAGATAATACGTTACATTACTCTTTTAACGTTAAAGGAACCAAATTATAAACACGCACCAACTAAAACCACACGCTCTCTTACCTACCTATCCATCTAGTGTACCCCGGGCTAGTCCTGGATATTCTAGGGGCTCGGTAGGGAAAAACTCAAATTAAACATAATTTTCACGCGGACCGGACGAAGTCGCGGGTAACAGCGAGTTTAATATAATTGGTTGCTGTTGCGGAGCAACAAAACGCATCCTAGTGCGCAGCGGCGGACGGTGCGGCTTTCCATCGGGCGCACTGTGTTTCGTCTAGTACAGGGGTGGGCAACCTTGTGAGTCGGAAGAGCCAAAAATGACGATTTTAAATTACAAAATTTTTAAAGAGCCACAAAATCTTTTTCGATTCCACGATCACCCCCCCCCCCCCCCCCGTTAGAAGTGGGATAGACTAGACTGCGGGGAAAGTCTGCTATAGAGACAAACCAAGTCTGTCGGAAGCTCTGAGAACATTCTTCGAAGGGCGTCTCCAGGACTTACGGCCACAGGCAGATGGTAAGTCACAGGGTGGTTTTGGAGAATTTCCACAATTAAAAAGATATGAGTGATTATGTGGGATTCTCCCACTAAAACCCTGGGATGTTCCTTCTTGTCACTATTGTTGGGTCACAGGGAAGGCAAGCGTACAACAGCTACCTGCAACAGTCTCGACTCTGGGGGTCTAAATATTACCCACCGAAACTTCACTGCTGCGACGCCTGAACACGAAGCGTGCGTCTTAGTCAGTCTCACGGCTGTCATAAAGCTTCCATTGTTGGCCACACGTGGGAGGTTGGCATACTGGAAGTGTTAGGCCACCCCGCTCCAGAGCGCCAGGGTGCCAGCACCCGCAGCGCTTTTCTCATTGCCGTTGACGTCAAAACAGCAGCCAAAGCAATTTTCTTCGCTGTCTAACATAGCGTAAACTATAATAGACAGCGACGCGACCGGGCCAATTTAGGACTCTTAGAGGGGTACGCTCGCCACTCCACTCCGTACAAAAAGCGAGGGTGTGCAGCGCTATATCCACGGCGCCGTCCTCGCAGTGGGTACGTTGCCTCAGGCTCAATGCCTACCACATCATGCAGGTATTTACTAAAATATCCGTGCCCCGTGAGGAGCTGTGTGAGGTGGTAGGTATGTCAGTGCCGCTTTTCTACCCAGGACCTCAGAATAAATAAGATGGCAGAGACGAGCTCAATGCTTACCGCCGAGCTCTAGCCTGGTGCGCCATTTAAGAATGAGATCATTGCGCGCTCTAACACGCCAGCTTTCAATCTCTTCCGAAGATGGTTGTTTGTCATTTTGACGCACCAAAGCATTGGGCCGGTAGATTTCTGCCAGAACTGCGGCCACTAGGTTCCGCGACGGACTGTCAGAATTAGACATGCCGTCTCTTATGATATTATGTTCTCTGGGCTATGGCCCGCTGCGGACATCGCAGCAGAATCCTATCAGAAAGAAAATAGTGCTCCATATAACGCTTTCAAGCGCAGCACACCACCATAAGGCGAGTTTGCTTGTTTAACTACTAGTAAGACTTTTGTGGTATTTTTGAAAATGAAAGGGTGATAATGTTCTTGAAAATGAATAATATGATAATTATGTATGCAACTAAAGAGCCGCAGGTCTACACCCAAAGAGCCACATGCGGCTCGCGAGCCGCGCCTTGCCGACCCCTGGTCTAGTACATGCTAGCGGGACAAAATCCATGACGTAATTTACCGGTTCCCTTAATGGCTAATCGTAAACGACCCCCCATAGGTCCTGAATCTACTAGAATTGATTTGATTATCATCTTACTAGGTTTTAATATCGGGGGTGGAAGTCACTATTAAGAAATCTTAATTTGAATCGAAAAATTTGTCACGTTTTTAGCACGCTTTTGACGTCATTGATTTACAATTTATAATAAAGTAATACAAGTTTTTTGTGATAGATCATTTTGCTCAAAGTGTGTACTCTATTTAATAATACATTTTTGTAAAAAAACCTTTCTATTTTTGAAAGAATTTTAGTTTGAAAACGTTTAAGTAAATCTTCCATATTTTTCTTTAACTGTCAACTTTAAAGGACGGCAACTTTTTTTATCCTCTGGTATCCAGCTAGATTTTTTTATATGTTCTAACTACAACATTCAGGTATAGATTAAAGTATATTTTAGACCCCGAAAAGCCCCGCAGCTTGATTAATGCTCTTTTTTCTGAACACCTTTTACATTGGAGTTTTTCCAAGAATGAGTGAAACACGAAAAAACTGAACAAAACAGTTAGATTTTTGAATTTTTATGAAATAATCATGAAATATTAGAAGCTCCTGACAATTTTAAGAGAAAACTGAAAATTAAAACTTCAAACTTTCTGAAAATAATACATGAAAAGCCGAAAAAGCCTAAATAACACAATGAAGAGTTCTGAAAACATTATATGGTTTGATCAGAGGGTTGTGGCATAAAAATCAGCTTATGTGTACACCAGGGTAATATTTCAAGATCATCAGAGGGCCATTTGGCATAAAAATCCAAAAATCCATAAATGACTGTTTAGTAAAAATAAGGATATGCATAGTTAGAGATCTTATGGAATTGAAAAGTGCAAGTGACCTTGTTAATGCTGAAAACTAACTACCTTAAAGACTCATATCGCAGTGCTGCTAAACAAATTGAAAAAGTTGTAGTCGGTCTGTGAAAATCCAAAGAAAAGTTAGTTTACTAAAGAATGTTGGCAGTTGACACCGGACGAGCTTTAGCTTATTATGAAAACTTCAAATCCATTTTTCATTTATAGAAACAAACTAGAAAGTGTTTAATTAAAGGGAAACACGAAGTGCCATCACTAAATAGCTTAGACAAGTCCAAAGCTTCATAGTGTCCTTTCTATGAACACATTTTTGACACTCAATCTTGAACTGTAATTAAACTTCGTTGAAAATAATAGAAAAGTGTTATACATAACATAGGCACGTATTAAACTTTGGTAAGTAAATGGAGTTGTGATGAAACATCTGACCAAAGCCTGTATAAGCATATGTTTTAGAATATCAACGCCACTGATGAAGCTTTATTCGTGTACTGTCTCTGTTGTTGCTGACGATGATTAATGTCAAAGTATGTAATACATTTACTGGCATACATTGAACACAAGTAATACATCTGTGATACCACTCCGTCTACTATGAACGAGGAGTCAAGAACGATTCCAACAACGCTGGCTCCGCACTTATGAATGTTTGCTTCACATTGGTAATATTTAGAAAAAAAAAGAGCTCGTAGTTGCTCTTCAGATAATGTTCATGGTTTAGTTTAACAATAATTTTTATTTTTTGTAATTCTGGAACAAAAGAATAAATATTCACGAGCACGACGATCACGAATAAACAATTTACATCTTTGACTTATATTTTTTATGATTTATTTTTCATTATAAAAAGATCATTAATTTGATTTACTGGAGTAATAAGCAGGTGGACCCATCTAGTTATTGAACAAATTGTCGATTATAATAGAGACAAAATGTTGAAAGTTACGAGAACTCTTCAGTGTATTATCAACATGTGTCGATCCATATGCATTTAGCATTAAAATTTACTTAAAATTGCCTAAAATGCTTTAATAATACATAAAAAGTTGAATTAAGTAAGAAAATAATTTTGTCCCGCTAGCTTGTACTAGACGCGACACAGTGGGGCGGTGCGACATTCGACATTACTACATTGAACACTATCAACATACTCGCTTTGGGACGTAGAGGGAGAATATACCTTGGGACATCACCGCGATCCTCTTAAATTATATTTTATTATTCTTGTTGGATGTACGAGATGTTCTGGCGAATAAACCAGCATTTACAGTCCACTGCGTTTGATTATGTCCACTGGATCCTCGACAGTTGCTGTATTTAACTAAAGACGAGAGCTAAATGTTATACCTAGTAAGAAGTGCGCCGACTGTGCTGTCTCCAAACTTCCCCTAGACTGCCACTAACGTGTCATCAGCGTAGGTCTCACTCCGAAGTAAAAACTGCGCTGATGACCCTAACTAATGTTCCACAGATGCGCTCGTGGCCTTGCGGACTCAGTGTTCTGTTAACGATCACTGCAGTAAGCAATTTTCACTATGGCCAGTCCTTGGATGGGTGACCCTGACCATCCATGTGACCACTTTGTGCAATTTATTTGTGTGTTTCCGTGCTTCGGAAGGCTCGTAAAACCGTTGGTCCCGGTTGCCAGTAAAATGGCAGTCGTTAAGCCAAGTTGAAAGCCTTTATAGGCGGCTTAAAAAATGTCAACAGCAGGCAGTCACAACCTGCGCCTGTCCATTTCAACACGGCAATACGGCTATGCTTCGGAAGGCTCGTAAAACCGTTGGTCCCGGTTGCCAGTAAAATGGCAGTCGTTAAGCCAAGTTGAAAGCCTTTATAGGCGGCTTAAAAAATGTCAGCAGCAGGCAGTCACAACCTGCGCCTGTCCATTTCAACACGGCAATACGGCTATTACGTGGGACAAATTTTAAAAGAGGGAAAATGTGGGCACATACTATATACCTCTGCCTACACCTTTGGGGATAAAGGCGTGACTATATGCACGAATGTACAATCAACTTGCCGCTCCCGTAGATAGTTCACCTAGTCTGGCAGAATATTGAATGAATGAATGCGTTGTAGATGTAGACTACATCAACAACGCATTCATGTACAGGGACGATTATTATTACAGGTCAGTGACAGGGACACACTAACATTAGCATGTCATCACACGACTGCACTGGGATGGAGATTTGTCTACTCGCTAAGGCAAAAAAGTCATTAAGGCGCGGACATCATGTGGGCGTTGTATAGAGTACCTGTGTCGTATTTATTTATATCGACAGATTCGTAAAGCTGGTACCTAGGTATATTATGTTCTTTATTGCAGAAAGTGGGTAGGTATAGGACAGAATCTAAGACGCGCGGAGTTCCTGGCTATTGGGTTTTATACTTGTTTCTTCGAAGGGCTGCTTAGACTTAAAACATGCCTAAAGAGAGTGCAGAGACGCAGATCCGCGGCGCATAGGTACTTCGCAATCGCATAGCTCTTGGCTTCCGTCGGCGAAACCTAGTTCTCATTATTATCTTCCACCACGCCAAACCAGAATTTTTGAGTGATGATACTCTCTTACTGGGGCCATCAGAGGGTTTCACCTTTTTTCTTTGCTGTGGTCTCTTCTGTTACTTGGCAAGTGGCGTCACTCTCTGGTGAGGCTAGCTTGCTTGGGCCTCAGGCTGTGGTAGGGGATATACACTTCCGTATAGACGGAGAGACGCACGACGACTTTTTGTTGCTTCTGGTACCTAGTCACTTTCCGTGCAAAGAATGAAATATTCAACTAAATCAAGGGCAGGTCAGTTAATTAAAAGATCTAATTGTATCACAGATTTTATTTAACACATTGAAGGATTTGACTATTACATAATGTTGGAAAGTATAGTAGTAATTAGTAATACATATAACCTTAACTTTATTGCTGAAACAACACAGCAAAATCTTATTGCATAGTTTTGATCATGGTCATATACCTGCATAGATATCTCTATCTTGGAAAATAACGTCTCTCACAAAATAGTTAAATCAGTAGGTATAATTATCAAGCTTTTAACTGTTTTAATATATTTTATATATTATTAACCAAATTGCGTCATTTGATGTTTTGAACATCTATTCTTACTTACAAATTCTCGGTACAATTTTGTCACACAAACTAAACTTATGATTTTGAGCTCTGCTCAAATAAAAAATTAATAAGTACAAACATTTTCACTTATTTCATAAAATACTTAATTAATCTATGAAAGTACCTGAGGCACTGTAAATATCTTATTACTAAGATTATAAAAAAACATACAAACACACATACTATTCAAAGTCATTCTAAGGTTACACATAGTCAAAATAAAATGAGTGCTATAGACACACCACCGACAGTTATCAGCGTACAGTCAGAAGTTGCTGACCATGTAAGAAGCACAAGCTACGCCACACCTCAGCCAAAATCTTAGGCACCCATTAAGTACTAGTCGTCACGGCCACTGAGTACTGCTCCATCTTTGTGGGATGCCGTGTTATACGCGTTCGGTCGCGCTTTGCTAGTTTCGATAGCATGATGTTGTCAACTTATACATTTTGTTATCTTCTCTCGTAACACTGTCGTTTCGTCAGCATTTTATAAAGCTCCGCAAAGAATGCATGAAGCTCAAAATTCAGCGTCCAATGTGAACACATTGTCATTCTGATTGGCCATTACACCACACTTCTGGTACTCGGCCACTTTCTTCTCGAAGAAGTTGGTCTTACCTTCTAAGGAGATGAGATTCATGAAGTCGAAGGGGTTCTTCGTTCCATAGTGCTGTAAATAAATATAAAAGCCTCCATTGTAAATAAATATAAAAGCCTTCATTATAAATAAATATGATTTTTGGAAAGCAATCAAATGTAAAAAACCCGCAGAAGACAATTCGAGTCCTGCTAGAGATAAAATTCTGTTCACATTTGATATATAGCCCGTTCGCTCTAAGTTTGCCGCCGGCGTAGAGACTGGTGTAGAGGCGTAGTATGGGAGGCGACCGGCAAACTTAGAGCGAACGGGTAGTACAAAGATTTTATTTACTCCTACAATAGATTGACAAGACTTGTTGGAATTTAGAGTAACTCACCTTTTCTCCAATAAGTTCAAGCAGCAGCCTGTCGGCCACAAACTCGATGTACTGCGACATGAGCTCACAGTTCATGCCGAGCAGGCGCACTGGGAGCGCGTCGGTGAGGAACTCCTGCTCTATCACCACGGCGTCCTTGATTATCTGCAGGACTCGAGCGGGTGATGGTTTCTGTACCAGGTGCTTGAACATCAGACATGCGAAGTCACAGTGCAGACCCTGGAAAAGGAATTAATTAAGGTTCAATTTATAGAGTCTATCAAATATCATAATTATGTATTTAATTAAGTAGTTTCATTTCAGTACTATCAATTCTTTCCTGTGTCAGTATTGTAATTAGAATGATCTTGTGTAATACAGAATTTTTTGTAGTTGTCAATGAGAAGTATGGTACAGTGAAAGACAGTCTGTGTTTCAAGTTGAATTATTGTAGACAAGAATAAAATTACTATGAACAGTTTTCCCAGACTACAGTTAAGAATCTAATGAACTGGAAAGTCTAAGATTATGACCAAATA
This sequence comes from Miltochrista miniata, assembly GCA_933228765.1. NCBI lineage: Eukaryota > Metazoa > Arthropoda > Insecta > Lepidoptera > Erebidae > Miltochrista > Miltochrista miniata. The sequence goes on from OW121753.1 coordinate 4,070,976, forward strand.
GCTTTCCTGACTATTGATAACCCTCTAGTAAACTAGGAACTTAATGTAAGGATGCTTCCGCATTCTTATCACAATTCATGATAAGGCTCACTTAAACAGATAAGCCTATACGTGACTAGATAGCCTAGTTATTATAAATTACTCAGCTGATAGTCAATACAAACCTCATCCCTAGATATGAGTTCATTGCTGAAAGTCAATCCCGGCATCAGTCCTCTCTTCTTTAGCCAGAATATTGAAGCAAAGCTGCCAGAGAAGAATATGCCTTCTACAGCTGCAAACGCTATGATACGCTCGCCAAATGAGGCGGTCTTGCTGCCAATCCACTGCAATGCCCAGTCTGCCTTCTTCTTTACACATGGCAGTGTTTCAATAGCATTGAACAGAAAGTCCCTGAAAATTAAATAGCACTATTACTTTATGTAATTGAAACAGATAACAGTCCTTTTAGGTAATAGTGTTCAATGCATTAATAAAATATCTTTTATAACATATTTACTTGGCGGTGAGACAAATGTAAACATTTAATTACTTTTTAACATTTTTATTACTATTCACACTAAACTAAAGATAGATGGCATGTTGAAGATGCAGACTTGTCATATTTTACTTTTATCTATTAATCACACAATACACTTTTCGCCATACTTGGCTAACAAAGTTCGACAACTACTGTTTTCTTTGTTTATGTTTTGTCACTCGGCCAAATAAATACAGTATAAGTAATCAAGACAAGGGTTAAACAGTTTTACAATAAATTATGACAGTAGATGGCTAATTATTTCTCACCTTTCCTGTGGATCTCTAACATAAGTGTCAATCAGCATGGAGTACATTTCAGAGTGTACATTCTCAATGGCAATCTGGAAACCATAGAAACATCTTGCTTCTGTGACCTGCACTTCTTGGGAGAATCTCTCCACTAAATTCTCATTCACAATACCATCTGAAGCCGCAAAGAATGCTAGAACATGCTTGATGAAATGTTTCTCACAGTCCTTCAGGGTCTCCCAGTCTATCAAGTCCTAGAGTAAACAACATTCATTAGTTAGGGTAGTTTTAACAGAGATCGGGCTAGTTCCTAAAACTACAAAAATGGTTACCTTTGAAAGGTCTACTTCTTCCACAGTCCAAAAAGAGGCTTCAGCCTTCTTGTACATATCCCAAATATCAGGGTATTCTATTGGAAATATAACAAAGCGTCGTGGGTTATCTCGAAGTAGAGGTTCTAGCTGAGGATCAAATTCTAACACCTCTGGTTTATCATGTTCCACCTCCATTGCGCCTTGTTGCACATTTTCGTCGCGTTTTGCCAAGACATTGTTTTTAACAGGAGACTGTAACAGAAAATAAGACGAATCGTTTTGTCATTGTAGAAGAGAACCCAGTTCTGTTATTAATTTTAACATAATTAAGACTAATTGAGAATGTAACAAGATAAAAGTATTGTAAGTAGTCCCTAATAGTTCATACATTTTCTCGTACCTAATCTCGAGATATTAATTTTCACTAACCTTCAGGTGGACTTTGCTGAATTCGTTGAGAAGATTTTCTTTACCCACGACTGGAGCCATTTCAATTTTATTCTTGAAAACAATGTATGGTAATGTAATTAAATCACGAACACTGGTTATGGCTTAATTTTAATTGTTTTCTTTAGCTATATTTTAAGTTTAATTAAATAAAGTATAAATGTTAATCATGAACCCAATTCATCACAAACACAGCAAGCAAGGTACAATTTAGGAGTTTAGCTATAGAATTAAAATGAATGTTTTTGAATTTGTTTTGAGAGTAAGCAATTTCCCTCCTTTTAATCTAATTGGTAACTACACTTTGATCCGGAGTGCACCATGAGATTTAAGATTGATTATTTTTACCACACTACCGTATGTCGCTAACTTAACAAAAATTGACCATGATTAATAAAAAACTTTAATAAACTTTAAACCAATTTCGGATCAACCTTTCTCTTTAGAAAAAACAGCCAAAGATATTATTTTAGTTCATAGAAAAACTTCAACCTAAAATATCCGATAGACGCTTCGGAAAATGTTTTCATTTGTAACTTGGTTTTTATTAAATAACCAATCACAGATGGATACATAAAGGGCGCGACACTGTAATAAAAAGTAAAGATTATTATACCATTTAAAAATTCTTCTCCCCTGCTAAGTGTTAGTTTATGTAATGGTTGTGGTACATAAAACCCAACGTTGTTATGTTACGTAAGTCGCTTAATTACATAAATGATGTGAGAAAATAATATAAATATTTTAACCGCCAAAAACTTAAAACATAACACGAGTATCTATTGGTTTTTCATTAGCCAATCATATTCATTGTTATTGTTGCTGTTTTCGTCCAAAGAACAGGCGAAGGTATTTAAAACCATACTGCGAACTCTTGTATTATTCAGCTGCTTTGGTTATTTTTCTCAGTCCTCGTCCTCTAAGTCCAGTAAAATTTAAGTACAGCCCTCAGTCAAAGTCAGTCTTCTCTAGTAAAGCGGTGGGACTTTATTAGAAGTGTCTCTTTGAGTTTGTCGAGAAATGAAAGAATCACGTTTTACTGCGTTGCAGCGTTGTATCACTTTCCAACACTTGTGCACGTTGTCGAACTTTTATGCTTAAAATCCACCACTTTTTACTCATAAAACACCAGAAATCCAGAAATACACTAATTTTGAGTGATCAGCTTGTCTCCAATTTCGCGCGCAAACTCCTTCATTTCATTCACATTTTCATTAATATTTATTTTCAAATTGCGAGAACTTTTTTTTCTACTCTCACTTTCTCGGCTTAAGGAATAGAGGCTTTGTCAACAGACCAAGTAATTCGGTCTGAATTTAACGACACGGCTAGTGTCCGTAACGTTTGCCTATTAGACCCAACTCGTCAACAAAGTGTCACAGTTCATGAGATACAACCCGGTGACAGACAGACCAACAGCGGCGAAGTCTCAGTACACTAACTATTAGCTAATCTGGGCATTGATCTGATGTCTCGTAATAAAGAAGTGTACCAAGCCAAAACTATTACAAAAATATTGTATTGAGTACTCATTTTTGGGTTGTCAAAAATGTCAAACTTGTCAAAGTCAAAGTGATCAAATTCTATTCTATTTTAGTCTTGTCTGCTCTGCTCTCTCTCTTGGCTGCATTTCGTCAATAGTGTCGACAGTCCCGGAATTTTGGTTTCGTGTTTTATATCAAATTATTAACAAATACATAAATAAGAATATTTAAAATGTCCGACAATGACGACGATTACATGTGTGAGGAAGAAGAGGATTATGGATTGGTAAGTGACTTCTCATTACATCAATGATCATTGTTTGTCAATTTTCCTCTGACTGACGTTTTGCCATTTTCAGTTTTCTCTTGTTCGTTTATAAATAATACAACATTGTTTACGTAGTCTTTGGAGTATGATTTAGTCGTTTATTACATATCTGCAAATAAAAAAGACAAACTATGGTTACAATAAATTTTATAACCCAGTTTAATTTCTACCATGTATATACTTTTAATGTCAGGTACAAGTTTTATATTTTTGTGTATTTTATGTATTTTTAGGAATACTCGGAGGACAGCAACTCGGAACCAGATGTAGATTTAGAGAATCAGTACTACAACAGTAAAGCATTGAAGGAAGATGAGCCTCTAGCTGCACTCATTAGCTTCCAGAAAGTTCTTGAACTGGAGGGTGGCGACAAGGGCGAGTGGGGATTTAAAGCCTTGAAGCAAATGATAAAAATTAATTTCAAATTGGTATGTTTATTAAAAAACATTTCTGGTAAATTATAATAATATTTAACAGTTTATTTTATTTGTTTATTATACACTTTATTGTACACCAGATTCATAGTTTCAGTTGACATATATTGTATATGGGTAGCAATACAATGGGCGACCTTATCGCTAAAAGCGATATCTACCAGGCATCCTTTGGATGGAGAAAGTTGGTAAGGTACTGAGTGGTAGTTGTTTGGCGTACCTACTTATACTTTAGTCAAAGTTGTTTAGTCAATGTAATCATTACAAATGAAAATGTCAACTCTAAGTTCTGGGTTCGAAGTTTGAGTGAACTTGGTACCCAGAAGAAATAGCTGAAGAAGTTTTACACAAAGCGAAATAGAATATTTACTGATATCTTGTTTATAAGTCTGCCACTTACGTTTATATGTTTGTCTTCCATGACTTTAAAGTGTCTAATTTTTATAATAATTGTGATTAATATTTCCATCAAAGTTTTATTAGAACCAAACCTGCCTTTATTCATTCAACACGACATTCAGTCACTATGCAACTTGCTCCTGTCAAACGCATCACCCCTACTAGGTACTATTTGCAAATCTGCCATTCCTTCAACTTCTATTAATAGAACAACAATATCATATTGTATTACAGAACAACTTCACAGAGATGATGTCTAGATACAAGCAGTTGCTGACATACATTAAGAGTGCAGTCACCAGGAACCATTCAGAGAAGTCCATTAACTCTATCTTGGATTACATTTCTACCTCGAGAAATGTAAGTACTGCAGTATTGTAGTCTTGTTTGTAACAATACCATGTAAACAACATTTTATTACTGTTTAGATTTTTATTACTTTTCACACAAAACTAAATATAGATGGCATGTCGAAGTTGCCTGCTTCGTCATTCTACTTTCACATTTTTATCTATTAAACACACCATACATTTTTTGCCTCACACTGCTAAAAATGTTTGACAACAACTGTTTTCTTTGTTTATGTTTTGTCTCACGGGTAAATAAATACAGTATAGTCACTATTTTAGAAAGCAACGCATTGCAGAGCACCCACTAGTTAAATATGCCTTTTATTAATAATAAACTTTCTATAATGCAGATGGAGCTACTACAAGATTTCTACGAAACCACATTAGAGGCACTTAAAGATGCAAAGAATGATAGGTTATGGTTTAAAACAAACACTAAACTCGGCAAACTATACTATGACCGAGGAGATTTCAATAAACTGGCGAAAATACTGAAGCAACTTCATCAGAGTTGTCAGGTACAATGCAACATGTCATTAGACACACAAGATATTTCTGAAGTTTTGGCGGTAAAGTCACAAATTCAAAAATACATTCAAAAATATATTTCTGAATGTGACATAATTCAGAATAATCTTTTTGAATATATTTCTGAACTATATTATTTATCTAAAATATTATTAATTATGCCATAATGTCTGCCTACCCCGATGGGAGACAGGCGTGATGATATGTATGTATGTAATATATTATCTAGACATCACACCTGCAAAAGAGCCTTTATTTATTAAGAAACTAGCTGACCCGTGCAACTTCGTTTGCATGTCACATAAAAGAGAGAGTATATCACCCGTTCCCGTCGCATTCGCGTCGTTAAATTCATTACTACGAGAGAGAAAGGTTTCTCGTCGGGTGTATTCCCGTCGCATTATTGTAGAAAAAAAATTGATTTCCTAATGGTTATTGTGAACCAATCCTAAAAAATAGACACATACTGTCGAGGACATTTTTAAAGAACTTTTTAAGAGGAACATTTTTATTGTACATCATTTTTACATAAGTATTTTTAAACATTTACGCCGCGCACGCAACATCCCCCGTTTTTGAAACATTGGTTTTTACATATTTTTGAAACATTTTGTCATCAAAGGCAGCTTCCAGTTGGGCATATTCCTTCATTTCAGATAGTCAACCAAAGTATTAATAAGCATGTACATTACAGACCGATGAAGGAGAGGATGATTTGAAGAAAGGCACACAATTGCTGGAGATATATGCGCTAGAGATTCAGATGTACACAGCACAGAAGAACAATAAGAAACTGAAAGCGCTCTACGAACAATCGCTGCACATCAAGTCGGCCATACCACATCCGCTGATTATGGGAGTTATTAGAGGTAATGTGAAAGTTCACTCAATTTAGTCCAGGAAATAGGGGAAGCTTGCATAATGTATGGGGAGATATAAAGCGTTTAGTCGCATAATGCCTAATTCGCAAAATGGCACCCGAGTCTGAAAAGGACTAATTCGCAAAAGGACTAATTCTTAAAAAGACTAATAAGCGAAATGGCTAATTCTGAAAAGGACTAATTCGCAAAACGACTAATTCTTAAAAACACTAATTCGCGAAATGGCCAACTCTTAACAGCGTATGATGTTGGTGTTGAATGGATATAAAAAAAAACCACGACGATTTGCAACCGTTTAGGAGGTACTGCATCGAAATTGACAGGTAAAGTCGAATTCTGCGCGCCCCGACTTCGATAAGTTAGGTTAGAAGGCTTAACGCGGGAGCGGAGCACCGCCATGGTTTTTTTTTATATCCATTCAACACCAACATCATACGCTGTTAAGAGTTGGCCATTTCGCGAATTAGTCTTTTTAAGAATTAGTCCTTTTGCGAATTAGTCCTTTTCAGAATTAGCCATTTCGCGAATAAGTCTTTTTAAGAATTAGTCCTTTTGCGAATTAGTCCTTTTCAGAACTAGCCACTTCGCGAATTAGTCTTTTTAAGAATTAGTCCTTTTGCGAATTAGTCCTTTTCAGACTCAGGTGCCATTTTGCGAATTAGGCATTATGCGACTAAACGATATAAAGTACCCACCAAATTTTTTAAAGATAAACTGTTTTTTTTACATAATCTACTTCTATTCTATACTGGTCAAGCCCTTTCATTTGATACTCATATTGTGGTAATTGTGATAATCTATTTACATACAATGAAACTGTAGAGGGTCGAGAATCTGTACATGGAAGATATTTAGAAAATTTATTTGCACGGCATTAATCGATACTGAAGCCGAAAATGTAATATATACCCAAATTTTTTATCTGTCTGTCTGTATCCCGCTACTGAATCAATTTGGCTTATACTTTTACTTTCATTTGGAGCTTAATGATTAAGGGTATTGTAAAACAATTGACTTAATTTTTAATCTCTTTTATGATTAAGCAAACACGCAGTTTCACACGATCCTAGAAGTTCGATGAAGAAATACCTCTTCTTTCATAGACCTTATGTGACGTAAACGAAGCTGCGAGGGTCAGCTAGTTAAATAAAATAAAATAAATGGTGATTGTAGAATGCGGCGGCAAGATGCACCTGCGCGAGGGCGAGTTCGAGAAGGCGCACACGGACTTCTTCGAGGCGTTCAAGAACTACGACGAGTCGGGCAGTCCGCGCCGGACCACCTGCCTCAAGTACCTGGTGCTAGCCAACATGTAAGGATACCTTCATTATTTTATTATCACTTTTTGAACATTTAATTTATGTAAATACAGAAGCGCTCATGACCCCGAGGGCTCAAATGTTCTGTGAACGATCACTGTAGTAAGCAACTTTCACTATGGCCGGTCTTTGAATGGGTGATCATGACCACTTTGTGACATTTATTTGCGCGCGTTTCCGTGCTACGTTAGGCACTTTAAGCCGTCGGTCTCGGTTGCCAGTAAAATGGCAATCGTTAAGCCAATTTGAAGGCCTTATGGGCGGCTTGAAAAATTTCAACAGCGGGCATTCACAACCTGCGCCGTTCCATATAAACACGGCAATGCGGGTCACCACCTATTGCGTATTATAATATGCCTCTGCCAACCCCTTCGGGGATAAAAGGCGTTACCATCTATATGTATTCAGAGACACATCAAATAACGATTGATGTACATACAATAGATAATATTCTACTATTCTATTCCAATGGTTATAAATTTTCCAGGCTTATGAAATCCGGTATCAACCCCTTCGATTCCCAGGAAGCGAAACCTTACAAGAACGACCCCGAGATTTTGGCCATGACAAACCTTGTTATGGCATATCAGAACAACGATATCAATGATTTCGAATCAATACTCAAACACAATAGGAACAATATTATGGACGATCCGTTCATCAGAGAGCACATAGAAGACTTGCTAAGGAACATACGGACTCAGGTGCTTATCAAGCTGATCGGTCCGTACACGAGGATTCACATACCGTTTATATCTAAGGAGCTGAATATCGATGAGAAGGATGTTGAGAATCTACTTGTTACATGCATTTTAGATAAGTGAGTATGAATTTTTAATTCTTCAACAAAAATGTTACTTCTGAATCTTTTCCTCTTAGTGCTCTCTCTCTCTCTCCATCTTACTGTTTGTGTTAAGTTTCTTACTGTATGGTCAGTCTGGAGATGGGTAAATATATGGTAGTCGCTAATCATTAACTTATAGCAATAGGCTTCTTATGTTGCGAGCCTAGTGCAGCAATCTATTGCTCAAAATTGCATTAAAATCTGTTAAGTAATTTAAAAAATCTTGGCATCTTTGCGAAGAGACAGTAAAAGCGGCATTTTTCATGTTATGATTTAACCACTTATACGTTGTGTGCCGACTAAAAAGAATTCGTCGTATGCGAGTGATGTCTTGATGGCTTGACAGAAGATGAAGATTCGAGTTCTGCTGAAGACCGATCATTTTTTACACTAGCTGATGCGCGTGGTTTCGTCTGCGTGGAATTTGGTTACCGTGTCCGCTCTTTCCATGCTAACGTGTTTCTGGGACAAAATTTCAGCCAGATTTGTTCAGCCAAGCCGCGCAAAGCGTGATTGAGTAGGTAACAAACATCCAAAAATCTTCATACACTTTCACATTTACATTAGTAGGATAAATAATAATAATAACACTTCCAGCACGATCAGCGGCCGCATCGACCAAGTGAACTCCGTCCTAGAGCTGGTGGGCAGCGCTCGCGGCGCCGCGCGGTACTCCGCGCTCGACAAGTGGACCACGCAGCTGTCCGCGCTGCACCACGCACTCGCCGCCAAGATGGCGTAACTACTCCCCCCACCACCCCCTTGCAATATGTACCCTCTCGGATGATCATGGACTTAACTTGGGACCTTGTGAACATTCACTGTGCAGTAAGGTTGAAAACTTGGCTCTATTATATTCTCGGCGCTCGACAAGTTGCAGCACACACTCGCTGCCAAGATGGCGTAACTAGTCTCCACCCCTCTCCCCACCTGTAATGTGTGTCCTCTCATATAATCACGAACTTTAACTTGGGACCTTGGGAGCGTTCGCTGTACAGCAAGGTTGAAAACTTGGCTCTATTATATTCTCGGCGCTCGACAAGTTGCAGCACACACTCGCTGCCAAGATGGCGTAACTAGTCTCCACCCCTCTCCCCACCTGTAATGTGTGTCCTCTCATATAATCACGAACTTTAACTTGGGACCTTGGGAGCGTTCGCTGTACAGCAAGGTTGAAAACTTGGCTCTATTATATTCTCGGCGCTCGACAAGTTGCAGCACACACTCGCTGCCAAGATGGCGTAACTAGTCTTCACCCCTCTCCCCACCTGTAATGTGTGTCCTCTCATATAATCACGAACGTTAACTTGGGACCTTGGGAGCGTTCCCTGTACAGCAAGGTTAAAAACTTGGCTCTATTATATTCTCGGCGTTCGACAAGTTGCACCACACACTCGCCGCCAAGATTGGGTAATTGCTCCCCCCACCACCTGTAATGTGTCTCTTCTTGTATGATCCCATGATCATACAAGTCCATACTTTAACTTAGGACCTTGTGAACATTCGCTGTGCAATTAACTTAGGTAGTGCGTGAGAGGTGGCTCGGTAAGTGGATGGCGCAGCTGTTCGCATTGCACCACGCACTCGCCGCCAAGATGCCGTGACTACCAACCCCCCCCCCCCCCCCTCCCACCTGTAATGTCTCTCGTATGATCATGGACTTTAACATTGGCTGTGTACAGGAAGATTGAAAACTTGGCTTTATATATTTTCGGCGCACGACAAGTTGCACCACGCACTCGCCGCCAAGATGGCGTAACTGCTCTTCTCCCACACCCACCTGTAATGTAATGTGTCTCCTCTCGTATCATCACGGACTTGGGACCTTGGGAACATTCGCTATTCTGATGATCGATTGATCGAGCGCCCAGCTCGATAAATCGACGGCGCACAGCGCAACTGTCAGCATTGTACCACGCCCTCGAGGCCAAGATGATCTAACTACACCCTTGTAACTTGTCTTCTCGCGTACGATCACGGATTTGAGATCCATATTCTCATATACGCGACCCTCGACAAATGTATGGCATAAATAGCCTCCCCCCACCACGACCCATTCGTTATCTTGTACCGCGTCTCCTCTTGAGCACGAATTTTAACTTGGAGTAATTATGTTTAAATTATACACCATTCGCTGTACAGTAAGGTTAAAAACTTGACGTTATATAATGAGTGGCGCTCGACAAATGTAATATGGTACAGTTGTCCACATTGCACCACATGCTCGCCCGCCATGTTGTCATAACTACCCTCCCACTAAACCCCTTGCACCACAAAATAATAAGGTACAGAACGCAATCTCATGTAAGTACTTTTTTTCAAACCTACCCTCGGTTATGGACACTCGCGCACAAACCAGTGTCGAAAATTACTTTGAAAATTCTTTGACCTCGTTTCCGTGAGCGTTGTCTGGGTGCGTAGGCCAAATGCACTTTCTATATAGATTTCCTTCTGTACTTATTATTTCGTGCTTGTACTGCGTCTGTTTTCGCACTGTCGTCGTTTCGTATGGTCCTGAGTCTTGTATGACCTTAGGAAAAATAAAGTTAAAATATATTTGAAGATACTTTCGTGAAAAAGAAACTAAAAATCTCCGCAATTGCCTCATTGAACATGGCGTATTAGTTAATACAGTGCACTTTTAGGCAATACAAATTATAAATGGATCAAAACATGAATTAATTGTAAGGTGGAATGTGATATTTTATATTAACGTGTAATCTGTATTGGCTGGTGGTGCGTATGTAACTATTGAAACTGCATTTTTCTGGTAAGTTTGTATATCCAACAAGATGCGATGTTTTGTTATCTGAAGAATGCTCATACTTCACATTAGCAGTGCAGTTTGTCTGTCAATACATATTTAAGTTAACAATCAAGAATTTGTTTTATTTTACCTACCAGCCTGAATGTTTTTTTTATATTAAGCTCGCCAAATTGACGTCGCCAGCCTGATCGAGGAAAGCCGTGGCGTATCTAGCGATTGTGGGCCACTCTCACAGTCCGTAAGACTCTCAAGGTCCTGAAGTTGGCGGCTCAGAACAGAACGCTCAGTTCTGGCGAAGATTCGTGGCATCTCTGCCCGGCACGCGTTGTTCGGGATCTTAAAGGAAAGGGTGGTATCAGGTTGAAGAGATCATAAAAACATTCGCCGTGTTCGATTCGATCGGTTAGAAGGCAGCCAAGGACGCTATGGTTATTCGCTGCGCTAACAGTTCGAGGCCTCCCTTTACCTAAGGACAACCAATAATTTTTCGGATAGCACGTCTCTGCATAGCGTCAAGCGCGTCTAGTAAGTACCTCGCGGAGTCATCCTAAAGGTGAGAACAGTATTCGACGCAGGGGCGAATCTTGTACAGTAAACATCTCTGATGTGGCGTGTAGTACCTACCGTCTCACCTTATTTAAGACTCCTAGTTTCCGCGTGGCCAGCCCAATACGCTCTATGGATTTTTTTTGTTGTTGAGCTCACGCCGGACGTCTATACCGAGGATCTCCAGGTTGTCCTTTAGTGGAACCGTAATGCTCTGAAGAGAGGGTAGGGGTAGGAATGGGGACTTCTTACCTGTAAACGCACACGTCTGTGTTTTTCTGGCATTGGACTCGACCACGTTCTCTGAACGACATTGGGTATTGCGACACAGGTCCCGTGAACATGTGAAAACCAAGCAGCTTTGTGGAGACCTGTTTAAGGATGGTGCTTGATATTAGGATCCATTTTGATAAGCTCTTTTCATCAACATATATTGGTAAGCAGAGGCATAGTATACGCCCACATTTCACGTAATAGCTGATGAGCCTATTGCCATTTTGAAATGCACAGGCGCAGCTCGTGACTATCCCGCATTTGATTTTTTTTAAGTCGCCCTTAAGGCCTTCAACTTGGCTTAACGATTATCATTTTACTGACAACCGGGTTTCATTACGAGTTTTCCTTCTCTACGCGTTTTGCAAAGGTGTTCCCTTAGTCGCCTCTTACGACACTCGCAGGCATAATTGGGGTGGCGACATTTTGTACTCTTTCCCGTCGCCACACGGGGATTTTCCATTAAGAGTGCAGAAAACATAGTTTTAGTACATGATCTGGTTTAAAAACAGTAAAGATAAATAAAACAACTTAAATAATAGGTAAATATTTATATTCAATAAGTTTCGTATAAAATAATTTTCAATGGACGGACCGATTATCACAGGTTAGTTATATACACATTTCGATTAGTAGGTATATAGTTTTCTAGGTCGAAATTAATAGTTTTAACAAATTATTGATGTTACGCATTTTAAAAATGGCACTAGAATAATATTTGCATTTAACAATAAGGGCTCTTTTAGTGTCATGCGTGTTTTCGCGCGCATGTTTTCATTATCATGCACGCCTCAAGCACGCGGAACGCGGGTGAGACGGGACGGTGATGCGGGCCCGGCCAGCATGCGCGCGAAAACACGCATGACAATAAAAGAGCCCTTAATAAAGGTGTATAAGTGCACATAACGAGATTTCATCTCCTTGAATAATTGCTGAACATAGAATATAATTAAAATAAGGTACATTCAATGAATGCTTCCAATCAATCAAATCAGCTTATAGCAGTCCACTGCTGGACGTAGGCCTCTGCCGGTTTGAACCAAAAGCATCCAATTAATGAATGCTTTAAACTAAACAGACGATAGAGCAATATCTTCAAGATATACATTACATAGATAGCACTTAAATAGGTGATCCAATACAATATATTTAAGTAAAATTAAGTACATAACATCACAAGGATATCAATTAAAATCTTCCTTTGTATAACAAAAGAAGGCTTCATAAACTGATATTCTATCACAGAACTAAGTTCTGAGATTGCTATAAGAAATATATTCATAGCGGTATAGCTATTTAATATCTATATCTGTCACTGTATATTACGATATACGAGATACCCAAAAAAGGCGGTGGGCGTAATTCGTAAAGTCTTGTATCTAGGGCCCACTCAAATATACAAAAATTGTATCAAAATCAGCACAGCTATTTAGTTAAGAGAGTTACGTTGACATACAATAGCATGATAATTAAATATATATTATGTATCTCTATAATATAAATATACCACCAATCAGTTTACAGTTGCCAATAAACGTCAATAAAACTACCAATCAAATTGTATTACGTCATCGATTGACAGAACATAATGTGTCGTTATTTACATCATTTTGACAGCGTAGCCAGCATGCAAAATATTAGTTCCGTTTCTCGACTGTTATAAACGTGTACTGTAACTGTTACCAATGCAGCCAGAGATGAGAGAGTGTCACATGCTGAGGTCGCACCTGCGGTTTACCGCGGCGGTTTCTAACCTCAAAATGTCAAACCTTGACTTGGTTTCCTTGATTTTGACAGTTTGATGACATTTTGAGGTTAGAAACCGCCGCAGTAAACCGCAAGTGCGGCCCCGGGCTTGGTCGGTAACAACTCTGTTAACAAAACAGCAAGTTATTACTAAGAGCACAGAAAGTCATTAAAATAATTGAATTCTAGACTGTTTTGCCAAGCTGTAACTAAGGCGTTGTTCTAAGCGAACGACAAACGCGGCAACGCGACGCGATACGACTCGACGCGAAAATATCATGTAGTTGCTGTTATGTATTGTGTCCTAAGATGTCGCGCTGAAACGAGACTTGATAAGTAGTATTATGTCGCGTCCCGTCGTTCACCCAGGACAACAGGTAAAGAAAGTCTGTACCCAGTAGTGAGTCAGTGGTGCGGCGTGTCAGTGAGCCAGGGTCGGAAGATGGGCAGAGTGCTGGGGTAGTGAGTGGGAGCCTCCCCCTCCCCCTCCCCCGCCTCCCCCTCGCGGTACGGGTACGTGCCCACCAGGAGAGGCAGTTGCAGCTTGATCTCCTTCTCCAAGCTCTTCGGCTCGATTATGAACTAGGTGAGAAAATATTCGGTTAATTTTGTAAGGGAAAGGAATTTGCTTTTTAGGGTTAGTTCTTTTCTGTTTCGAGTATTTGTTGTTATAGCGGCGATAGTAATATATTATCTGTGAAATTTCAACTGCAAGCTGTAACTAAGTTATCACGATTCATGAGATACAACCTCATGACACAAACAGCGGATGAACCAATGGAGTAATAGAGTTCTGTTTTTACACTTTGGGAAACCCAAGGGGTAAATTGGGTAACCCAAACGATAAATTGTCTCTGTTGAGTACTGGATGGATGAGTCAGCAGTATACTCCGATCTATGCCATTTCATTGAAAAGTGTATCGTCGACTACTATTCCGTACGGTGTACTCACAACCATTAATCATTTAGCTTTAGCATATTTATGACAATATACCATTTTTCTCATGTTCTTATAAATCAACCAAAATTACTTTACGACAACTATTGCGCCGTACATTATGGTCCTTCGAGCCGGATATTTCACTCAGACGGTATAAGACAACGGGTGGATATAAAACGCTAGGCAGAAAGGAGTGACGGTTACAGTCTGTTAAATATAGCTTAATCTCTTTGACAGTTAAATATATAAAATAAATTAATAAATATTCACGGACATTTCACACAACGCTATCTGATCCCAAAGTAAGCTAGGAATAACCTGCTTGTGTTATGGGTATCAGACATCGGATATTAATACTTATATACTTTTTAAATACATACATAATATTATACAGTGAAACACCCAGACTATTGAGACAAACATTTATGGGTCACACAAATATTTGTCTCCGGTGGGAATCGAACCCACAGAGCAGAGGCCAATTATTTATTATATTGTATTTAAACAAAAATAGACTATTTTTAAAGCAGCAGTAATCTCATTCACAAACATACTTATGCCGTTCAAATAAAGTCTATTTTTATTTACGTGAATACCGCTGACATCAGAATCGAGCAATTTTATAGGGGGCTACTGACGAAAACGTTGTAGCGCACTGAGATGAGGTGGCAGCCTTGCAGGTTGGTGGGCGGCAGCGGCGGCACGTACAGCAGCTCGTGGCGCCACGTGTCCGCGCCGCCCGCGCGCGTCTTCCCGTGGGATAGGGCCGCCAGTTCCCGCACTTCCCGCGCCGCCACTTTACCCTGCACCTTGTACTCGATCGTCTGTAAGTACAACAAAAGAGTATAGTATCTATCTAGTGCAAGTTATAGCGAGCGCCTATCGAACCAGACGCGCCGAGCGCGTTAAGGCTTGTATGTTCGAAAGACACTAATCTTGGGGTGAACTTTATACTAGGAAATATTCTTCGATTTGATCTGATAAAACTATATTATTGTAATTTATTAGATACTCTTGCTTTTTTAACGTATCAAAACACGACTAGGAATACTTTGTTCGATCGAAATCGCTCTCGAAAAATGAGAAATATTGCAAAAATCTTAACAAGTAATGTACTTTTTTTATCTAAATAAATGAGTTTAATTCTCATAAAAACTTGTCATAAAACAATATTTTACGTATAGATTTTTTCGTAAAACCCCTCAGATTTTATAATAGTAATATAATGTATCAGAATCGAATGAAATACGGCAAAAGCGTACGCTGCAATCGTTTGAATTGCCTTAGGATTTGTCAAGGTCGAACATTGCAGTCTTAATGTAAATTTGTTTAGAATCGAGATATCGCCACCCCAGTATATGCGAATTTGTTTGCGTCCAATATGACAGGTATACGCACTTCACCGGGAGTGAGATGGCACTCGGTGGATTTTGCACACACACAGTTCTTGATTTCAAGCAATTTAACTTTTTCGAAATAAAACAAACGCCGCGACTTAGGTTACACCCGTGTCATAGTTCACTCTGCACCACAAAAAAACCCAACGCACGTACAGATATCTTGATCAGTACGTGCGTTAAGATCTAGCACTTTATGACTTAATCAAAAGATGAATTTCAAAATGTTCAGTTCTGTAAACTTGAAACTCCCTTTACGCGGCGATAGCGAAAGGTAGAATTACTCAAATCTTCGAAATTTCGAGTAAATGCACAGTGTGAAGAAGATAATGGGGTCACGTACGTTTACCTCATCATAACTCCGATTAGATATTTATAGAGACAACAGATAATACGAGCAAAACCCAAATAAAAATGAGTCAAAGTCGAAAGAAACGTTCAAGAACTAAGCAGCAGCCAGCAGTGAACATTTTGGTACACGATAAATGAAGCGGCGCTTTTTAAAAGGCATCATACGGTAAAGAGAATTATCCCCGTTCTACTTGATCGAGCATAACATAACACACCACAACGTACTGTTTATTGTGAACCCGGACACTAAGATCTTAAATATAACGTATGTATGCAGTCAAGGTTTCGATTTTCTTGCATATCACTATTGGAAATAGCGAACACTCACCAGTCATATATTGACATCATTCCGTAGTTGTCAATAACGACGACCATTATCTTTGTCGGATGCCCACCTTTACGATTATACTACAATCGTAAAGGTTATCCATCCAGCTCAGTTTTAACATTGCTAATGGACAATTTCAACTTTTTCAGTGTAGCTTTCGAATATACAAGGTGTCCCAAAACTAAAAAGAAAGACTTTTCCTTTTCTTACGCCGTTAACCACGTAAATGATCTCTAACTTGTGATACAGAGTACGCGAAACGGAGAGTCAACTTTTAGAGAGATGTATTGCATTAGGAAGATGCAAGCGAATAACAATAACCAAAAAATCTCAAGCAGAAAAAATGTATCCTGCACTTTATTTTTTTTTTTTGTTTAACGTGAGGGAAAATCCTCATAGGATGTCATGCCGGACTCTTACCGACTAAAAAACCTCACGCCACGCCTAACAGCCTATGGTTGAGAGCCCCGGGTAAGCCCTCAGGAAGGATGTCCCGTGACTCCCAACAGACCTACGGCCGCCATTGCGGCCTCGCCCAGGGGGTGGTTCGGGTGCAATCCCGCGTCTATGGGGGGTTTCGGGTGTGACCCGCTTCTAAGGGGGGCGTGCGTGAGTTGCTCACGTCACGCTGCCGTCATGGGCCTGCTTCTGTAAGGACGGTGAGCGGCCCTCTCACCGTCCTCAGACCCCCGGTCATGGAGGCCGATAGTCCTCGGCGAAGACACGTCGGCGGCGCCCAGGGCGCCGACTGCGGAACTCGGGTGGGAGAGTTCTCTCCCGCACCCGGCCCGCCGCCTCCTTCACGAGCATGACCTGCTCGCAGAAAGAGGCGGCGCAGTCCCACTTACTCCCGCTGGAGAGCATGGCTCGCACCATGGCCTCGAGCGAGAGTGTCCACGCCCAGACCCACTACGAGGACCTGGCGCTGTTGTGCCCACGCCGTGCACTCCACCAGAGTGTGGAGCGCCGATGTATCCTGCACTAAAAAAGATAACTAAAACAGTTTAACGCGTTGTTTTTGCTCATTTCAATTACAAAGAATACGCAGTTTCCTAGAAACTACTGCTTTCGTTGAATAGTAAACAAGCATATCACACATGCCCACTGCATCGTATGCGTGTTTTAGGTGTAATAACATTAATGATTCAGCTAGACGCAATGTGAGGTTACTTTACATGCTTACCTTGTATGATTAATGATTAGCATAGCATAAATATTGGATTTCCAGCTTTAAGTACTAAGTAAATCAATACGGTGTTCAGGCCTTGCCTAACGCTTCGTTGATCTTCTAACTAATAACCGATCTAGTAAGACCAATAGGAATATTAGTTCATTAATATTATGAACTAGCTGACCCGCGCAACTTCGTTTGCGTCACATGGGAGTGAAAAAGAGAGAAGTGTGGTATAAATATTTAGTGAATATAATGTTTCCCGTCGTATTTACTCCGTCGCTTATGTTCATTAGAGCTAACCCGCACAACTTAGGTTGCGTCGCATGAGAGTGAGAAGGAGAGAGGCGTGGTATTGATATGTAAAGTGATATAATGTTTCCCGTAGTATTTACTTCCGCCCGTCCTTTTTTGGTACGGATCCGACTCGCACTTGACCGGTTTTTATCGTTCATTTAACTGGCTACCACTGCAGACCACGATTATTGCCGTCGTCACCTCGCTCATATTTTAAAACTTTAAAAGGGTTATTGTAAGCGAACCGTAAAAGATAAGCATATGCTGTTAAGGACTTTTTTTTTAACTTTTTAAGAGAAACAATTTTATAATACACTATTTTTAAGTAACTTTAACCATTTACGCAGAGTACGCAATGGAAACTCTGAAAAGAAAGAAATTTTCCCCGTTCTCAAAACATTATTCATGGCTGCTCCGCCACGATTGGTCTTAGCGTGATGGTATATTGTCATTAACCATCCTCAATAAATTGACTATTAATCTGTAAAATTATTTTTGAAATGCAACCTGTAGTTTCTGAGATCCTAGCACAAACAAACTCTTCAGTTTTAAAATATTGTGAGCAAATCTTAAGAGATAGACAAATAAGGTTATTGTGAGCGAACCTTAAAAGATAGACATATGCTGTCGCGGACTTTTTTTTAGACTTTTTTAAGAGCAACAATTTTGAACTACACAATTTTTACGTAACTTTAACCATTTATGCAGCGTACGCTTCGGAAGCTCTCAGACGGTATAAAAAAATATTCCCCGTTTTCGAAACATTCTTGATTGCTGCTCCGCTCCTATTCGCCTTAGCGTGATGTTATATAGCCTATAGCCATCCTCAATAAATGGACTAACAAACTGTAAAAGAATTTCCGAAATCCAACCAGTAGTTCCTGAGATCCTAGCGTTCAAACAAACAAACTCTTCAGCTTTATAATATTAGTATGGATGTGAAAGTCTGGAGTTTGGATGTTTGTTACTCTTTCCGCTCTAACAGCTAAACGGATCTGGTTGAAATTTGGTTCCGAGATAGATTACAATCTGGAATAATACATACGAGTGTACTACTTTTTATACCGAGGATAAGTTTCCATGGGGAGCAGGAACGGAAAGAAAAATCATCTAGGCGCCATCAGTTATATATTATCATCTTAAGTCTGATGAGCCTTAACTAAAAGCAATGCAGTTTTTGTACATAAGGTTTGAGGTGATTCTCCCCACGACAGTATTGATTATGCGAGGGTGAACGATTTTTCAGGTGAGGCATTAGCTAAGCTAAGTTCTGTAACAGTTTGAAAATAGTAAATAATTTACGCGTACTCGATTTAACTGGGAGGATTTGATGACTCCACTAGAGTGTTTCATCAACATCCACTCCCAGAAAATTTATCATTGGCTTTGTAACAAAACAATCAGATTAGTAATTGAACGAGGTAGGTATTGGCTAGAATGCATTGAAAACTTGATCGCGGTTCTGAATTTTCATGTGCTGCGAATCCATACTAATATTATAAAGCTGAAGAGTTTGTTTGTTTGTTTGAACGCTAGGATCTCAGGAACTACTGGTTGGATTTCAAAAATTATTTTAGTTTGATAGTCCATTTATCAAAGATGGCTACAGGCTATATAACATCACGCTAAGACGAATAGGAGCGGAGCAGCCATGAATAATTCTTTCTTTTGAGAGCTCCCATTGCGGACGCTGCATAAATAGTTAAAATTACGTAAAAATTGTGTAAAACAAAATTGTTTCTCTTAAAAAGTTATAAAAATAAGTCCTTGACAGCATATGTCTATCTTTTAAGGTTCACGTACAATAACCCTCTTATTAAGTTTTAAAGTATGAGCGACGCGGCGGGAGTAAACTTGGTCTGCAGTGGCAGCCAGTCAACTGAACGATAAAAACCGGTCAAGTGCGAGTCGGACTCGCACACGATGAGTTCCATACCGAAAAACGGATGGGTGGAAGTAAAAGCGACGGGAAACATTATATCACTTTAACACCTCTTTCCTTCTCTCTCATGTGAAGCAAACGAAGATATGCGGTTCAGCTCTAATGAATTCAAGCGAGGGTAAATGCAACGGGAAACATCAAATACTCAAAATATACCATAACTCTCTCTTTCTCACTCTCATGTGACGCAAACGAAGTTGCACGGGTCAGCTAGTGCAAAATAATCTGCTTTACTTAGGTATATTTAGGGTCAGAAGATTATTTGAGAGCCAATTTGTACTTAGTTTAATAAAATCCTCAGCTTTAGATTTGACTTCTTGGCGATTCCTCTAATATAGCTGTGTTATGCCCCCAGAAAAACACGAGTTGACTTATTGGAAAAAATCTATGACCTAGGACACTTCCCTAGGGAACCCCTCGGGGAAGTTGGGCATAATCACTAAGGACGCTGCCTATTTTTATATATTGTGACCGGTTATTCATATAATCGCTGATTTATTGGAGTTAATCCTCTATTAGACAATTCCACTAATTTCGATCTTTTTAATAAAAATAGGCATAGCAACTGTATCAAATGCCTCTTTTAGATTAGAAACAACCCGATACATTTAAATCTGTTATCAAATGTTTTGGAAACAATTTCACTTAAGCGAAGAACGGTGTCTTCTTTTATAGACATATTTTGACGGAATATCTGTCTTTGTAGATTGAGTGGACTAGAGCTTGTTCAAAAGCTTTAGAAATTTCCAGCAAAAATACAAAGTTTACTGAGATATTCACTGGTAGACAGCAATTTGGTGGAAAAGACCGGTTTTCTTTACATGTTTGTGATCATTTTCGCGGTTGCCAATTTTTCCCCCTTACGTTGTTTTTTATACTACGAAGGTGGCAAACAAGCTTACGGCCCACCTGATGGAAAGTGGTTATTGTAGCATATGGATGGAGGTTTGAAACACACGCCAGCTATTGAATAAACGTTACACTAAAGACAAGAAAACAAATGAAAGAGCTGGTACAGTAGATATACCTCGGTGAGCGCGGCGCGCGTCGCCTTGAGCGTGGTGCGCGAGTTGTTGGCGAGGGAGGCGCTGAGCACGATGCTCTCGCCGGGCACGTAGGCGCCGCGGTCCAGCGCCACGCGGCACGACACCACGCCGCCGCCCACGCGCCCCACGTGTACTATAGAGAGTGGCACGCACCTCGGTGAGCGCGGCGCGCGTCGCCTTGAGCGTGGTGCGCGAGTTGTTGGCGAGGGAGGCGCTGAGCACGATGCTCTCGCCGGGCACGTAGGCGCCGCGGTCCAGCGCCACGCGGCACGACACCACGCCGCCGCCCACGCACCCCACGCCTAGCCGGTGCTCCACGCTGCACGAGTACTCGCGCTGCACATACATCACACGTACTGTACCTCATCGACTCTCTAACTAGAAGATAAAGATAAAATTTTCTGGGATTCTACGAGGGCATTCGTAAAATAAGGTTTCTTATGCTGCTGAGATAATGCTACGTGCTCGGAGAAATCTAGCAATTACTCATCAACTCTCCTTCTACTACCACCTTGGTATATTACTCAGTGTAGCATCTTTCGAAGATGGAGCTCCCTATCTCTGTTGCTGCTCTATATCGACTGGGTGCCCTGCACCAAGCCGGTCGATGCTACACTGAGTTCTTCATCTGAAGATGAATATGTGACGGTTGTAAGCGCAAAGGCGACTTATTACGTGTTGCTCTATGACTACAACAATATCAGCAAAGTAAGCTAGCAAAAACATAATGCTTGGCAGTCAGGTTAAATCTAGAATGAAAAGCACGTAAAAGTAAAGTTTAAAGCCATAAAATTTAACTCACTGCTAAAACTGATGGTTCTGAATTCAAGTCGATCGGATTCATCACAATGAAAACCTGTTGATTCTTGTGTGTGAGACCGTTGGGCTCCCTTAGTGCTGCCTTGCAGTAGTACTGGACCCATCCGTGCGTCCCGAGGAAAGTGGACGGTAGGCCCATCGGGAGGCCTAACTTGAACGGGAAGCTGTGAATCCCAGGAGACAGCACTGATGTGGCGTTACCTACGTCAT
Organism: Miltochrista miniata; assembly: GCA_933228765.1. NCBI lineage: Eukaryota > Metazoa > Arthropoda > Insecta > Lepidoptera > Erebidae > Miltochrista > Miltochrista miniata. Next base: position 4,092,908 of record OW121753.1, read on the forward strand.
TGAATAAGTGATTTAATCAAGCAATATAATCAGTTAGTCCACTACTGAACTTAGGCCTCTCTCAAATTACGCCACAATACACGCTCCTACGCCGTCCGTATCCAGTCACTACCTTTTCAGGTCGGTCCTTCTGGCAGAGGTCGGCTTACTTCCAGGAAACCAAAGTATTTGTCTATGCAATACACAGTTGAAGTGGTAAAAAGGAGGACTATAGAAGACCTGGTTTATGCAGACAAACTGTTGACCAAAATACTTTTAACTGAAGCTAACGTGACGACTACAAGCTCGGTAATATTGTTCATCGAGAAACAAATTACCAGCATGTCTTGCAAATATTATCTTGTTCTTTCTTTGTTGTTTCAACTTTCAAGGACATCTAAACTGCAATATGCATTTGATGATTACGATGCACGTTAATTAATTATGAAGGTTAAAATTTACATTTAGCTAAGCTGTAAGCTGTAACGTGTGTAAACATTATTTATTTTAGATACGTAATTTATGTAAATTCTGCAGCTTAAAATTCTAATTCTAATACAAGTATGGTCAAAAACTGACCCACTAAAACAGTGATTCACTAAAAATGGCGAATCAAACGAGAAACTGCTCGTAACAAGTTTAAAGAGGTTGTACAAATAATGATGCGTGACCTTGAAGTTAAACGTGTATTTGTCCAGCTTGATATTTTTGTACATACCAATCATAACATCAATTTTATTATAAAGGTTCTATAACATTGTATTTCTATCCGCGTTCTCATAGATTGTGGAATGAGCTCTGTCTGGCTTTGCCCAAACGCCTATAATAAGGCGATATTAAAATCCTGATGTTCATATGCCACTTTCGGTCATGTAGACCGTACGCTTCTGAATGAAAAATAGCGGCCCAATATGTCAACAGGGCTCAAAGCCTCTTATGGAACACCTGTTGACCGATAACCGTCCTGCCTAGCGATCCATGTTTTGTCGGTTTTTTAGTGCCAGTCAAAGGAGTTTCTATGCGAGCAAGGGGTCAGTGCTATGAACATCGTGAGGAGGGGAGTGTGAGGCTGTTAGGGCAGAATTCGCGGCAGCGCTAGGAGCAGCGCAAGGAGCAATGCGATTGGTATAGTGTGGCTGAAGGGCACCTTAGCTTAATTACCTGCTTCCCCAAGTAGCCTCATTCGGAAGTCGATATAGTTCTCCTTGTCGTACAGTCGCTCGTGACGCCCAGACCCCACTCTTACGACACCTTCTCCAATTACGTGGAAATGTAATCCTGAAACAATACATAAACAAGGTTAAAAGAAAAGTGTCGTCGATATCTCTAAAAGGTGACCTAATTGATATTTCAATTTTATTTTTACTACACCATAGTTATGATCTTCATTTACTGTTCGTTCATTTAATAAAATTATCATTTTTCTACCACAACATCGATTACGTCTTAATTATTTGCTCTAAAATTTTAGAGAATCGACATAGTCCATTGAAATGTTACATGAGCTTTGCATTTATTAGAGGACGCAATTTTATTTTCGGGACATGTGTGGGGGGTCAATAGAAGCTTAACCTCAAGTTTGTGGGGTCGCCACCCTTGTCCCGCCATCTTGAAAAGAGGGGGGAAAAAAACACTTTTTTCGCAATATTTCGGAACCTATGAGTCTTACAAAAAAATTGTAGAGGCATAATTTGTAGCATATTGTTTTGCCTACAAATGTGTATCTAACTTAACAAAAAATTTTACAAAATTTTTAGAATTTTTTTATAAAGGCTGAAGGTACTGTGTAACCGGTGGGGCTGTCCTATGCTGAGGAGATGGATAGGACTTCACTCCTGCGCATCCAGTTCATAGTGCTATGGTCATTTAATTTTAAATTAAATCTAATCTGTAGTTTTAAATAGATATTGCATGTACGTCACTTCACCCGCCTTTTAATTTGTACAATATTGACATTTAATTTATTTATTTCTTTACACATACTAAATTTATTTTATTTTAATTTTAATTGAGATTTTAAATCGATATTGCTTATACGTGTATTGACATTTTAATGAAATTAATTTTGTAATGTTTTATTTATTTTATATTATTTTAATTATTATATTTTGGATTTTAATATTTCAACTGATAATATAATTCTTAGGTTATAAAATGTAATGGTGATAATATGTATATAATACTGACATTAATAATGAAATTTAGTTTGTTGCTTTATATTTATTAATCTAATTTAACTAATTGTGTTTCTGTGTTCATTGTCAATGTTTTTTATGTAATATGTGAAATTGCTTTAGTTATGGACAAATTAGTCTGAAATAAAGAATTTTATTATTTATTATTATTTATTATAAAAATGTTCTTTTTTGCTCTATAACTTTTTTTTATACATTTTACAAAAAAATACCTCAGACTAATCTTGTAGATGATTTTTTAAGAGAAATTAAAAAAAAAACAATACAGAGCAATAAAGAAAATTTTTATAATTTTATTTTCAATTTTTTGTTTATAACTTCTCTAATTTTTAATTTAGGGCTTAAATTTGTTTAACATATTTGTAGGCAAAACAATTTGCTACAAATTATGATTTCACAAATTTTTTGTAATACTCATAGTTTCCGAGATATTGGGAAAAAAGTGTTTTCACCCCTTTTTAAGATTGCGGCCGGGGGACAAGAGTGGCGACCCCACAAACTTGAGGTTAAGCTTCTATTGACCCCCCACACATGTCCCAAAAATAAAATTGCGTCCTCTAAGAAATGCAATATTCGGTCCTTAAATTGTAACATTTCAATAGACTAACAATGCTTCGGCAATATAGAAAACTACTCGGAGTTTGTCGAACACAAAAACTCTTTACTGTTTGCAATTCTATCATCACGGTATCATAGGTACTTATTTGCTCGGAGAATCATTATGAGGTCGAATCGGGTTTCTCTTCTCTGCGTTCCAGATTTCTTCTGGACAGTCAAGGGGTTTCCCGGTGCGATATAGTATCAAGATATTCTGTTGGATAACTAGTAAACTAGTACAAGAAACTTGAGATGTAGCTGCCACCGACTCAGTGAATCGTTCACACGTGTAATATCTCAATGTTAGATGCTTACCTACTAACAATATGCATAGATTCAACCAAGAGGTCAAGTACATACGTCATCAAACTCAGCAGATACACAATCGAATTCGTAATCTATCAGTGTTTTAAATAGGTTACACTTACAATAGGTATAGGAGACGGATACAAATATATGGGCGCGACTGTTGCCCCATTTCAGACAACAAAACCTCTACAATCAATCAAGCAAATATGCGTGTGGCAGTCTACTGCTGGACGTAATACCTCACCCGAATTTTGGGAGAGTTAAAAAATTAAACATCTGGAAAGTGAAGCTCAATTTTTTAATACAAAGGTATGAATTTTAGACCAATGGACTACTTTATTTGATCAAACCTACGAGTTAACTGGACTGGTTAACAGTGTTGGTTACAATGAATTAATTAAGAAGAAGGTATATCGGTGCGACGCGCGACGGTGCTACACTGCACTGGTCCAGCACCAGCAAAGGCAAGTGTAGGTCCCCACTGATTTCGTAAGGAGGTCGCTGAATAGCATTATTTATAAATCACACACTACAGTACTCATGCGGATTACAATAGAAATACTGTGTCAGTAGAAACAGAAACAACTCAAACAACACACTGAGAGTATTTAAACAATGAGCAATAAAATGTCATAATATTAAGTTACATGATTTCATTACCTCACCTTTTAATTTTATAGTGACTTCAATGTGACTGTGATTGCACTTGAAAAATTATCTTGCTAGTCATTAACGAGTAGGCTGACGAGTTAGTAGTGTTAAAAGCATAATAGCCTAATTCCACCTTGAAGCTCACTATTCAGATAGCGGGTGTCGGCAGCAGTTGCTCTAACTATAATTTATTAGTATTGAATAATAATTAATCGTTTTTTTTATATATATATTTAGCTCGCCAAATTGACGTCGCCAGCCTGATGGAAAGCCGTGGCGCATCTAGCGATTGGGGGCCACTCTCATCCGTAAGACTTCTGACAGCGGTTCTCAAGTTGGCGGCCCTGTGATGTGCCTCTTCACGCTCCTCTTGAAGAACCCGGGATTGTAAGATGAGGGAAACACGTGTGCGGGCAGGTCGTTTCAAGTTTTTATAGTTCGACAGAGGAACGATCTTTTGAACGCTAAGTTCTGGCGAAGATTCTCTCCACTGTGTATGAGTGGTATCTCTGCCCGGCACGCGTTGTTCGGGATCGGAAAGGAGAGGGTGGGATCAGGTTGAAGAGCTCTTCAGAACATTCGCCGTGATACATTCGGTAGAACGCAGCCGAGGAGGCTATGGTTCTTCGCTGCGCTAACGGTTTGAGGCCTCCCGTCACCTCAGGACAACCAATTATTCGGATAGCACGTCTCTGCATAGCGTCAAGCGCGCCTAGTAAGTACCTCGTGTAGTCATCCCAAAGGTGAGAACAGTATTCGACGCAGGTGCGAATCTGCGTCTTGTACAGTAAACATCTCTGATGTGGCGTGAAGTACTGTCTCACCGTATTTAGGAGTCCTAGTTTCCGCGAGACCAGCCCAATACAACTCTCTATGTAGTTTTTGTGATGGAGCTCACGCCGGACGTCTATACCGAGGATCTCCAGGTTGTCCTTTAGTGGAACCGTAATTTTCTGAAGAGAGGGTAGGGGTAGGAATGGGGACTTCTTAGCTGTGAACGCACACGCCTGTGTTTTTCTGGCATTGAACTCGACCACGTTGTCTGAAACCCATTGGGCAATGTGACCCAATTCCCGGTCGAGATCCGCCACGAGTTGCCGTCTCTTCTTGCCGTCGCCTCGCCTCTCCGCTGGACGGCCAGAATAGCTCCCATGCAGAGTACTATCATCCGCATAACAATGAATGCACCCAAGGGACAGCATGTCATTGATATGCAGAAGAAAGAGAGTTGGGGACAATACCGTATTGAACTACCCTCAGTATTATGTCCATGCTGTATTGAGCTAACAAGTCCAGACTGTTTGAGAGTTATTTCCCATGTTCTTAAAAGGATGAAAGTGCGCGTAGCGCCGCAATCCTGAGCCTGCTTCTAGTAGGTCGACACTTTTTGCCACCGATTTTTTTCACCAGCCGCATGCGGCAAAATTCGGATGCTATCCAACTTTGGGGCTTGCGGCTTTAGCCAATTGCGACCTTGCCGAATTGACATTTAGGCATTTGCACCAATATTTGTGAGGCTTTAGTCACCCGTGTAAAACCACAATCATGGAAGAACGAGATTGATATAGAACCGTCGGCGCCCAGTACATTTTGGCGGCTCCATCGCATGGGTGTCGATTATTAAAACCAAAAGAAAAATGATCACACGGAAATCTACCTCTATTTCTACACCTAAATGATCCATCTTTTTTTTTTTCTTTTTTTTACGTGAGGGAAAATCCTCATGGATGCCTAGCCGGACTCCGAAAACTAAAAAACCTCATGTATTCCGCCTAACAGCCTACGGTTAGGCAGGATATGTGAGGTTTTTTTGGACAAAATAAGTTTTATTTTATTTTATTCTAAAGTGTATCAGATATTATAACATTTTTTAAATATTTTTTCTTGCCAATAAATAACATATTGATTCCTTACACATTGGCAAACAGTCAGAGAATAAATAAAATGGGAACAATAAATTTTATTAACATTTATACTCTATACCATGGGTTCCGAACCTAGGGGTAATTACCCCCGCGGGGGTAAAACAGTAATTCTATGGGGGTAACAGTGGTGATGCCCAAAAAAGATAAATACAAAATAAAAAAAAAATCAATGTAAATACCTAGGTAGGTACGCGGCATCGCGATCTCTCTTGTTCTTAAAATCTCAGTGAAGCATGGAGCTAGAAGGTGCTCCCTCAACCCCGAGCACTAGGAACATTTTAGCGAAAAACAGCTTCCGAAAACACAATCATTGCTTACAGAGCTCTGAGCATGTTGGTACCGTTTGGTACCATTTGTAGATACGAGAGCGGATTTCTCAACTCTGGTAACATATTGAAAACAAATCCAGAAACTGTCTGAACGTGGAGCGTGGTATGAGACATTGAGCGTTCATCGGTTTTCGCACAAAGAAAACCGCGTAAAAAATTGGTCCGTTCGAAATATACGTCATGGATGCCATGCCGGACTATTACCGAATAACAACCACCGCTCCTTATTTACTGCCTATGGTTGGGAGCCCCGGGTAAGCCCTCGGAAGGATGACCCCAGGATTCCCAACAGACCTTGGCTACCACTGCTGCCTCGCCTAGGGGGTTCAGGTGCTATCCCACGTTTTTGGGAGGTTGTAAAACTCACGTTACGCTGTAGTCTTGGGCCTGCTTCTGAAAGGACGGTGGTCAGACCCCCACTGTCCTCAGTTCCATGGAGATGGAGGCCGATAGTCTTGGGCGAAGACACATCTGCGGCGCCCCCGCTGCAAATTGCGGAACTCGGGTGGGAGAGTTATCTCCCGCTCCCTCCCCAAAGTCTCTTTCAGGAGCATGACATGCTTACTGAAAGAGGTAGCGGAGTCACGCTTACTCCCGCTAGAGAACATGGCTCACACCATGGTCTCTAGCGACAAAATGTCAACCTCCAGACCTGAGTTCCTCACCACTGAATTTCACAGTCTGCGGCAAGGGCGGCGCAGACTGCGGAATTAGGGTGGTAGCGTTCTCTCCTGCTCCCTCCCCGCCGCCTTTTTCAAGAGCATGACCTGCTCGCAGAAAGACGCAGCGGTGTCCCACTTACTCCCACTGGAGATTGTCTCCAGCGAACATTTATTCACGTCCAGTCCTGCCACGAGGACCTGGCGCTATTGTTTCCACTCTGTGTCCTCCCTGCGTTCACTCGCAGTGCTGACACTCCGCGGTGGTTTTCATGTGTCCCCGTGAGATCGTGCGGTATCCTTATCACCCTGACGTCTATTACCTTCTGCAGGCTAAGTAGTCTAGCCGCATTGCGGGCCGTCAAAGATTCCACTCAAACGGGGGCCCCGTAAAGGGATAAAAGTAAAATACTCAGCACGAGGCACTGCAGGGAGCGTTGGGTCCTCTTATGTTGGACAACAACCGTGACAGTGCGACTGTTGCCCCCTCAGTTTCGGGACAATACTTCAGAAGTGGTGTCTGAAGTTCCATCGGCCATCGAGTGCGAGCCCCAGATACTAGATCGATCGAGATAGATCGAGGGCTCGATGAAGATGCTGCCGCTCCCTACCTGTATGCTGGATCCCGCAGGTGGCCCTTTCCAAGGTCCGTGAAAGCACAGGACCTTGGATTTGTGAAGGGCAACCTTAGAAAACCAGCAACTTGAGCAATACCTGCCGTGGACTTTAGGGCTGCGTCTCGGTGCGTTGCTCCTCGCGCGTCACTAGCAACGGGCCGCGCAGCACCCAATCATATCTGATGTTCCACAAAAGCAGTCCTAGGACCGATCCCTACGGAACACCGCCAACAGGGCCTTAACGAAGTCAGGAAATCTATGGCCTTCTGGAAAAGATAAGCCCCAACAATTCAACGGAGGAAAGGAGGCACTCCGTTATGAATAAGCGCCTCCTTAACGCAGCTCCAGGCCAAATTGTTGAAGGCGTTGGCGGTGTCAAGAGACACGGCCATCACCACGTCGCCGTCGTCCTGCGATATTACTTCCTCCGTCAGGTCTCAAATGCGCATGTTCGCGTCCACGTTGAAGCGCCCCTAACTGAAACCAAACCCGACAAGGCGCTTTGCAATAATACGCTCAAAGAGCTTGCACACCTTATTGAGGAACACCATCGGCCGGTACCGCGTCTGCCGGCCGCCCCGCCTTTCGGATCAGAACCAGTTTCCACGTTTTCCAGACCTAGAAAAACGGACCTGGCGAAGAGATTCATCCGCTGAGTTGCTAGGGTACCACAGGCAGACACACTTATAACACCCCTCGTTTTTCGTCGGGGGTTAACTAACTTAATGATTGTAACAAAGTGGTATTCTAAATATGCATTTTTAAAGTATATAGACATTTTTCCTTGCCTGTATTGCTTTCTTATTTTTTTTAAATTTGGGGGTAAAATCTGTTTCACTAACATGTGATAGGGGTAACAGCTCTGAAAAGGTTAGGAACCAATGCTCTATACAATAAGTTATTGCAAGTACAGTATAACAACAACCTGTTTTAATTTCCTAACATTGTAAAAATTAATTAGAGTAGAATTTGAATTAAATTTAAATTTTGACTGCCTCTGTGGCGCGGTCGGTAGTGATACCGCCTGCGGCGCTGGAGGTCCTGGGTTCGATTCCTGGGTCGGTCCAAATATTTGTGTGATCCACAAATGTTTGTTTCGGAGTTTGGGTGTTTTCTATGTATAATATGTATGTATTTAGAAATATATAAGTATGTATATCAGTCGTCTAGATCCCATAGCACAAGCTTTATAGCTTAGTTTGGGCTAGATGATGTTGTGTGAGAATGTCCAACAATATTTATTTTATTTTTATTTTATAATTTTGAATTATTAAAACTTTAAAATTGTAAATCAAAATATATAAAAAACTGAAGTGTTAGTAATTTGGAAATAACAACTCTGTACTAAATACATGTACAATTTGTATATTTAAGGTATTAACAAAAATAACCAAACTTCGTTATGTCTGATTTTTTATTATCAGATATTATCCTCCATAGATAGACCCATTTTGACTGTACTTTCACTGTTTGATAATGAATATTACAGGACTTTGCTGCTTTAGGTAAAAACTCATCAAAAAAATTTAAACCAATTAAAAATTTGGTACCATTACAGGTAGGTATGTATTTTCTTTTGGTACTCTGGTTTCTTTGGTTATCCCTAGATTTAGGCTTCATAAAATAAGCAATTCTTTAGCGGGCAATTGTATTCTAATGTACAATACATTGCCAACAGTCATAACAGGTTTGAGAATTAATAAATTTAAAAAACTAATAAAAATTGAATTGTGCCCGAAAGCTTATTACAGCATTAAAGACTTTCTAGAAGACAAGAATGCCTGGCAGTGACATGAATTGCTCCTTTCTACATATTAAAAAAAAACTGTAGGTATTAGATACTAAGATGAATTATTTTGGGAGGGACCAGACTGAGTTTCTTGGGGTGTCCTTCTCAGTCTGTAGCATTTCCGAACCCCAGTAAAGTCACAAAATTTTTGACAAACTGAATTTTTTTTTGTAAATTTTAAAATTTTATTTTATTTTGTTCATCTGATCGAAAGTGGGGTTCTTACTTCTAAAGATTCTTACATCTTAAGATGAGGAGATGACAATTGGCAGGCCACAGCCCCAGTGATAACTAACTATAGCATACTTGTAAAAAATTGCCTAAGATCGCTAAAAGTTATTTAAATTAAATGGAAGGATATAAGCATGAAGCAACAACTTTATTACAACTGTTTGATAATTGAATGAACTTACCCAACACAGGTGTGTCATCCTGCAACTCCATAAGCACTTTCCCTGACAAATACTGGCCAGGAAAATACAACAATGAAGTGTTGTCAAACACTATTAAAAACTTCAGTAATTTGCGAGGCATTTTGATATCTTCGTTACTCTTGAATCACCTGTTTACAGAATACAATCAGAGTTTTAAATAGCTAATTAGAGTAACACAGTGACTAACTGATGAGTTCCTTCTACTTGCATATTAAAATTTATTATTAATTTATACCGCAGTTCCTACAAGATAATTTCACTAATTAATAACACTTTAATACATTAACTAAACCTTCTAGTCAAGAAAGTCACGCCTACAATATCCTATACTCGTAACGTAACTCATATGCAACTAAGTTGAGAAATATTTTAAGCGAAGGCCATCAACTTTTGTTTGGGACGACCACAACCTACCTTGATTTTTGAGACCTTACAAATGAATATCACGTCAAAACACCGAAGAAACACATTAATATCTATTTATTGTGATGAGAGTTAATCCTCATTAAATGTATAATTCAGAAAACTTTAGTAAACACAGAGAAATAACGAACTCAAACAAAAGTTCTTGTATCAAACAAAACTTCAGCAATACATGAATACAAGCCCGCAACCAACCCAATCCCATCTCAACTCAACTTCTCAAGTTTTACGTCACGAACGTCAAACTAAATGTCAATTTTCAAATCACGTCGCGTCGCGCGTGTAGGTGTCAAGGAGTGCAGTCAAATTCTAGTGTCACGTTAACGTTGACAACTTGATTTTCAGCGTGGTTCCCAGTTTATTAGTTTACTTTAGGAGGGTTACCTTCAGCGAATGATTTTAGTTAAAAATGCAGATGTTTGGAGCTAAGAAATCCATAGCAAACAGTGTAACAATATTTGTTCTACTGCGAAAACTGATGAAGTTGTGATCAAATTACTAGCGAAGTTTGCAGAGTGCTCGAGTGGCGTCCGCGGCAGCTCGTGACGTTATTTTGCCGAATCTCTGTCCGTTTAGCCGTAGCCGCGGTAGACGCACAGGGTTTAGTTTGAATTCTGTAACTTTAAACGAATAAATTTTCCGAGTAGTGACTAATTTATATTTTGAAGTATGTATGAATATGGTATACACCAGAAAAACAATTTTTATCGTGCCGAAGGACTCAAAACTTAAGTAAAAGTTGGGTAGGTAGATATTATGATGTTTGAAAAGATGATAAAACTTCGCCACTCCGCCCGGCCTCTACCCAAGCTACAAGACTTTTCTTTGAATTCGAAAATGAGATGTTTTTCTACCTACATTGTATATTCAGGATTATATCTCAGAGAGGTAGGCAGAATATTCATGTATAATTTTATAATAAACGCCTTCATTTCACCTTTCTAGTTTGTATCTCAAATAGTTGGTCTATGTCATAAATTATGACATAGACCAAAGTGCCTGTGTAATTATTTTGACCTCAGAATATTATGACTCATAATATTCTGAGGTCAAAATAATTACACAGGCACGTACTCGGGCATACAAGCCAAGTGCGGCAGGCTGATTACGTATAAAACAGCGATCAGCGATAATCGCGCAATCATTGCGCAATCATCGCACGATTTATCGCTGGTGGCGGAAAAAATGGTATTACGTTAAATTCTATAGCGAATCGTTCGCTAATCGTTACGTCGCACTTATCACTACGAAACTAGCGCCATAAACAATTACGTGGCGATCACTAAAAACTGGGAACTGTCACATCTGTTGGGCATTTCATTAGTGTATGTGTGTGCTGAGAGACCACTTTTATTTTTTCGGATTTTTGCAGTTTAACTAACAATGGTGCGTAGTAAAATTTGCGAAAATATTTGTAAAGCTTAGTGATCGGTTAGAAAGCGCGTCCAAAAACGTGCTCGCAGCACTATTGTTAGTTAAACTACAAAAATTCGCAAAAAATGAAAGTGGTCTCTCAGTACACACATACACTAATAAAATATCGAAATCGCTGCCTGGAGGTTGTCAAAAACGATACGTAATACGAAATTACCGCCAGATCGCTGCCGCAGTATAGCACAAATACACTTTTTAATTTACTGATTGTCCTACAGAGGCAGCACCGTCGCTAGTTGGCTATGGCAAAACGATCGTTGATACGTAATACGAAACAGTCAACAAACAGCGATAATCGCGCGATTTCCGCGAGATTATCGCTATCGCTTGCCTATTGTAACATACGTACAGTTTGTCTATAAAGTCGTGAAATTAAATGAGGGCGCTGCTGAATGCATGTATGCAACCCTTTATAGTACGACCAAAATGATTTTGATACGAGGAGTTCGTTCCGAGTAAAATCTTACTAATATTATAAATGCGACAGTTTGTTAGTGTGGATGTTTATTACTCTTACACGCTCGAACGGTTAAAGGGATCTGGCTGAAATTTGGTACAGGGATACATTATAATCTGGAATAATCATGGCTACTTTTTATTCCGGGAATAAGATCTTACGGGAAGCGGGAACGGGAACAATACAAATATTATAAATGCGAAAGCTTATGAGTGTGGATGTGAGACTCTTTCACGCTCGAACAGTTGAACTGATCTGGCTGAAATTTGGTACAGGGATACATTATAGTCTGGAATAACACATAGGCTACTTTTCATCCCGGGAATAAGTTCCTACGGGAAGCGGGAACGAGAACAAATTCGACACGGGCGAAGCTGCGGGCATCAGCTAGTGAGTTAATAAATAAAAGACATTATACATTTTTAATTTTGTTTCTGTTTAATTGAATTAGATCCAGAATAAAGTTATTGAACCAGATCCAGAAGCCCCGGTCTAATAGCGTCTTACAACCCACCAGCAGGTGCCTAGCAGTCCCAATTAGGGATGCAAACGATATATCGATATATTTAAAATATCGATATATCAGTCATAAATATCGATATTTTAGTATCGATATCGGAATCAAAAATATCGACGATATATCGTTCTTCATGAGCGAAATATCGATATTTTAATATCCATATTGAAACCCAAAATTTCGACGATTTATTCTTGAGCGTGAGATGATTTCACTCAATCAAAAAATATTTAAATAAAAAGAAAATACATTTATTGTTAAAAATTACAGAGAAACATAAATATTACATATCTATATTTACACTATTACTATCTAAACTAAACCTAAATAAGGCCCCCGTGGCATTGTGCCCAAAAGACTAGCAGCATTCCCCCTTTGAATAGCAATACCTATTCGTTGAGCGAGAAAACTGCCAGCCCTTGGGTCACCAGTTGACTCCACAAGGCGCTTTTTCAAATTCTTGAAAAATTTTTGCGCATTGGGACCCCATGGACCTAAGGTCTCGACACCGACTGGACAAAAACGATACGATGAGTCGAGACCCTTATATTTATTAATTTTAATATTTTCAGCCGCTTCCGCTGCGGCACTGGCTTTTAATTTTGTTTTAGGAAGATGGGACGGGGCTAGAGTGTCAACACAAGTTGCATCCCACACCAGGACCCGACCCATCTCCCACGGTATCAAAGTTACACCATCCGGTCTCTTGCCATCGTCCCTGAAAACGCCGTTTGGCTCTAAGAGCGCAGGCACATTGGCGGTGGCAAGAGCACGGCGGATGATGTCATTCAGCGCAGCGTGGCGTGAGAAGCGGCCTGCGCTCTTTAAACATGAAAGACCATGATGCCCCAAAGTGTCAACGTTAAAACCGCAGGGGCATCGATGTGGAGCGCAAAGCGTGACGCCAAGTCTCAAACCAACTGAAATTCTTAGGATGTCCGGTTCCAAAAAAGTTCCGGTGTTGGCTATAGGGAAAGCTTTCAACCAATCACCGGATTCCTTTCTACTGAGCGCTAATAATCTGGCCCGATCCGGGCCTAGACTAGCATTTAAAAAGGAGTCAAAGGTTAATTTTGACATAGCGTCGTCCCAGCTCCGTTGTAAATTTGGATGGGTGGGTAAATTTTGACCCGGACAAGCCATTAGCCAAGCATTCTTGGCATCTGTAAGGCCAGTCGTCTCATAGTCTGTAAGACAATTCGTCAGAATTTTACCTACGAGACTCGACGTGGCATGTACAGATGACAAAAAGGCTGGCAAAGCCACACTAGAAATTTTGCGGATCCCTAGCCCACTATATTTAATGGGAAGAGATGCCTGGGACCAAGATTGTTCGCTCAGTTGTATATTGAGAATTGATTCCAAAGAAGATTTGATTAACGAATCAATAGAAAATAAATGACTTTGATGTTTCCAAAAAGGACAACAGCGAAGCAAATAAATAGATTTGGGAACAAACATACAAAATTTCAGAATTGTGATTGCGTAATGTGAACTAATAGAATGTAGCCGATCTACATTGGATTCAAATTTTGAAATTTTTTGTGCTATTAATTCGGGAATAGCATCTTCAAATATAGGGGACCCTAGGAGGTAAAGATTCTCTCTGCTAACAATTTTAATATTCGGACATAGGGAATTGAATTTTTCAACGAGTTCCGAATTGATGTGATTATTATGAAAAAATAATTCACACTTATTAAAATTTAATTCCAAACCAATTAAATGAAATTTATTTTTAATTTCTATAAGATCTGACAGAACAGAATCTGCATCACCTCCAAGAGTCCCGTCATCTAAATACCAGACGTTAAATTTTGACTTTAAATTTTGGATGATGGGGTTAATGGCTAGGCTGAAAATGGCTGGTCCGAGGGGATCACCCTGTTGGCAACCGACTTCAGAAGAAAGTTCGTTGCATTTATACATTAATTTGGAAGGTTCGTGATAACAGTTAAGTAAATAGTTATAAATTTCAGGAACATTGCTTCTAATTTCTGACAGCAGGATGTCACGGTTTACCGAATTAAAAGCATTTTTCACATCAATTTTTAGCAAAACCTCACACTCACCTTTATTAAGGTAGGTGCGTAAGGCGTGGACCGCCGCCTCACACCCACCTTTGGTACCAAACCCTAATTGAGTCGGTTCAAATTTTTGTTGTAATTTTGACAAGATGTATCGGACAGAAATTTTGGATGCTAAACGCCTAAAAGTGGACCCAACAGCAATAGGACGGACTCCTCCGTCTTTTTTAGTGAGAGCAATGAGATTAGCTCCATAGATAACAGGAGCGATCTCAGGGTTAATGTTACCAGAGAGCATGAGGTTTACTAATTTTGTTAAACAACCGATGAGGTGCTTACCTGCATCACCCACACAGTGAGAGGTTAGGTCTTTTAGGTGTTGTGGAGAAAGACCGTCAAGACCAGCTGCTGATCCGACTTTAAAAGCATTAATCGCACTCACTGTGTCCTTATCCTGTGCAAGTAAACACACATCGGGTGATGTAGGCGGGTCCAGAACGTAGTCCGAGACTGGAGCTGAGGGATGTTTTGTCTGTAAAGACGTAAGGGTATCTGTTGTATCTGGAGACAGTACATCACTTGAAAACAGGAGACGTGCGGCTCCTTTTAAATCTCCGTCGCTAACTTTTGCTTCTACAAGCTTGTTAACATCATAAAACTTTTTGTTATAATTTCCAGTAAAACAGCAATTTTGAGTCGGAAGTGTGGGGTTAGAACAATTATTTTTTATTTTTTGTGTGAGAGATATAGTCTCGTCACTAAATTTAGCATGTAATACTTTATAAGGAAATAGCAAAAGATTTTGCCAATTTTCAATGCTATTACTATCCAAACACTGCGTTATAAATTGAGACAAAAGTGTAGCGACAGAGATCCTGGCACCACGAGGAATTCGTTTAACTAAACTCACATTATTTTTTAAATTACTCAAAAGGTGATGAAAAGGCGTGCCAGAAGGGTTACTATCAGATGGAATAGAAGCATGAGGTTGTGCGAAATTATCTGAAAGTAACGTTGTTGAGTTTTGGCTGGGGCATTTATGTAATTTTGATATATGTATACGAAGTCCTCGAGCACTTTTAAAAGATTTTAAACAAATGGAACAAGAAAAAGTATAAAGTGACGTACCATCTTCCGATTGCGTCAAGCTTTGCATTTACTTATTAGTTATTATAAAACAGAAACTACAAAAACAAACACAAATAAAAATACAATAAAAATAATCTTGACGTTCGCGTTGACGCTCTGTCACCGGGCGCCGGGCGCATGCGGAGGAGCCAGCAAAACCAGAAATAATTTTCAGCCTGAAAAATAACAAATATAATTAGATAAATCGCATTTAGACTTAAATATTACTTAAAACCAAGCCTTAGGTGGGCCAAAATTATATAATTGTTATTTAAAACAATTAAATAATTTTTGTTAGACCGGTTGACATAGTTGACGTTCAGAAAATTATAAAATAAAAGATTTTGGTATTTATCTCGATATATAACCACTTAGGTTTTGGTAAATGAAACGAGTTAAGATGAAATTAATTTCATGTGTTATTTACAAGTGTATTGTGGCGTAGGAAAGGCCTACATCCAGATTTGATTGATTGATTGTTTTATTTTAGATATCTAGTTTGAATTACCAACACTATTAAAATGTTAAAATATAAGTATTTAAACTTTCATGGTCACTAACACTATTATTAGAGTTAACGGGATATTTACCATGTACTATTGAGTATTTCCGATATTTCGGAAATACTCAATAGTACATGGTAAATATCCCGTTAACTCTAATAATAGTGTTAAAATATAAACTTAACACTAGGCTATATGGCTGCCACTGCCACGGTGTGGCGGAGTGATACTGCATGCGACTGCTACGCTGAGGTATTTGGCCGATTGTTTTACTTGAGTTCAATTCCCGGGTAAGACAATCGGCCAAATACATTTTTCAAAGTTTGAGTGTTTTCGGTTTATACTATTCGTATTATTAAAGTGTTAAGTGGTCGTGTCTGTACAATGGAGATACTTAAAAAATAATACTTGTATTATAATATCTTAACGAACGATACTGCACACAACGTTTTTATTAACCCTTGTCTGTTGCTCCTTATGCCTGTTTGTTCGTTCGCTATGGACGCAAATACTACTGAACGGAACTTTATGCGTATTTTAATAGAGAGATCTAGAAGCTTAAATCTGAGCTTTGTTCCATGGCAATCGGTTGAAAAAAGGTGGAGTTATGAAAAAAAGTAGAATAATCAAGGTTATTCCCGTCCGATCATTATTCTTAAAAAAAACAATAAGAGCAGCAAAAAAATCGATAGATCGATATATCGTTCATCAATATCGATATATCGTTTATAAACATCGATATTTTCAATATCGATATTTTATTTCGAAAAATATCGATATTCTAATATCGATATTTTTTATGAACGATATTGCATCCCTATTGACAACTGACGTCACTGATATGTTTCTTGTTGCCAGTGTTGCCACACACATAACTATTTTTAGTTCCTCAAACATTCATTTCACGTCTTTATAGACAAACTGTAATAAGCCTGCGGGTCGTGTAATTTTAGAGAGACCTGATTTTATACATTTGCATATTTGCTTATGCATTTGCATATTTAAGCCATCTTCAGCGGTAATTGCATATTTAAACTAAAATCTAGCTGCAATTCATATTATCCGTAAATTTTTAATATTTTTCCGAGATCAGTGATTACTTGTTCATATTTGGTGTGCGTGCTTATTGATCTGCTCTTTAGTTAAGTTTTTAGGGTTCCATACCAAAAGGGTACGATCTTCCTGAAATGTTTCCACCACTTTTTTGCAAAGACTGTCTTTGACTTACCACTGTATTTGAATTTGAATAAGAAAACTAGGACTTTGACATTAAGTGCGCCTTCACACTAGCGTAGGCGTTCGGTGGACGTATGCGCGGCGTAGACGCGACGTATACGCGACGTATACGCGGCGTATACGCCGCGCTAGCGTCACACAATTTCGTTGACGTTTTGGTATCATCGTTAACAAAATAGATTCTGACCAGGAAACACTATTTTTAAAAAAACCTTAGAGAAGAGGCTTTACTTTTAAAAAAGAAGATTAGTGCAAACTGCAAATAAAATTTTGTTCGGGGTTGGGGAAAAACTACCCGGGCTGGCGCACAGTGGATCGATTCATACAAATCGGCGGACATAGGAATCTTGGAAATCGAAAACAATATTACACAATTTTGATTAGACTTCAATTTTAAAAAATATTCGACAAAAACTGATTTCAATGTATAGAAAAGCACATTCAAAAAGGGATAGCATGCGATTTTCTCGTGTTTTCTGATTTTAACGCTTATAGTGACTTTAAATGGGTTGTTAGCAAAATATTTGCCAAACATTTTAGGTACCCCTAGGCACCCCCCTGGGAGCTATGTGACAAAATATCATTTTTCTCATTTTCTTTAAGAAAATATGTCTAGTTCGTTTTTTTACAGTTATAATTGTTGATAAACTACATTTTAGCTTAGTACTGACCTACCCACATCAAAAATAATATGAGTAGCATACGGGATCGGGAGTTTTTGAGAGATACTTGTAAGCAGGCGATTATAAGTTTATCCTACTTTTTTAGCAACATTTATGTATTGCATAGTGATTTACCATTAAGATTTGAAGAAAATAATGTATTATTAAAAAAAAACAATAACGCGTCATATAAAACATATATCGTATATATATAATTAATAAAATAAAAAGTGGTAAAATATTGGCTTAAAATAAATAAAAATATGAAACAGAAACGATTCAATTAACATGTATGTACATTAAATAATCAAACAAAATTAGAATTACATAAACTTTAAAAAAATAGTAGCTTAAAATTAACAAAAATATATAACAAAGACAATTAATGATTCGGAGGAATTCTACGACGCATGTATGTAATTATGCATGTATGTATTATATATTATGTTTAGTTTTTTTTTGCTTTTATTTTTAATTTATGGTAAGATACCTAGGTTCAATTTTTATTTATGATTGTACATTATTGTAAGTATTTTTTGCCAAGTCATTAAAGTTCTATTAAATTTAAACTATGTACATTAAATGATCAAACAAAATTTGAAATATGTAGACAAAAAACAACATTATCCGAAGCATCCGTTTCTGAATCTTCTTCTGCTTGCGCAGAGACTAACAACTCAACAGTATCTATAAATTCAATTTCAGAAACTTCTAGAATTAGTAGATTTAAAGTTTCTTTAAACAATGCCTTCTTTTGCTTTTTATATATCCGTGGCCGTGTTTGTGCTAAAATTGGGTTGGATGAAATCAGCAAATTATTTAGAACATCTTCATTGCAAGCAATGCTATTTATTTTACGTGAATGGTGTTCTCTGTATTTTCTGAAATCCTTATTACTTGACTCAGATAACTCTTCCGAAGGAATTCCTATCGGAACTATAGATAAATGTTAAATAATTTACGGCCCGTGAACTAATAACTTATGAATACTTGATGGCATGTAGTACCAGGGTGGCAGAGCTTTACATAGAATTGTACCCTTGGTACTTCATGCTACAAGTATTCATCAGTTATTTTATTAGTTACTAATTCTAGAAGTTTCTGAAATTGAATACATAGATACTGATGAATAATTAGGCTCTGCACAAGCAGAAGAAGATTCAGAAACGGAAGCTTCTGATTATGATTTTTTTTTGTCTACATTTTTTAAATTTTGTTTGATTATTTAATGTACATACATGTTAATTGGATCGTTTTTGTTCCAGATGTTTATTTATTTTAAACTAATATTTTACCACTTTTTATTTTATAAGTAAGTTTTTGTATTTTTATGACTATGATATATGTTTTACTAGCTGACCCGCGCAACTTCGTTTGCGTGATAAATGAAGAACCGCTCGACCACTTTTGTGCAAACTTCACATAAACCATCTACTAAATAGTCCGAACAAAGCCTAAACATTTGGTTTGGATAGGTGAGCCCGTTCTAGAGTTATAAAATTACAACGAAAAGTGGCATTGATTTTTATATATGTATATAGAATATAGATATAGATATAACGTGTTATTGTTTTATTTGATTAATACATTATTTTCTTCAAATCATAATGGAAAATCACTATACAATACATAAATTTTGCTAAAAACGTAGGATAACCTTATAGTCGCCTGCTTATAAGTATATCTTAAAAACTCCCGATCCCGTATGCTAGTCATATTATTTTTGATGTGGGTAGTGTCCTACCCACATCACATTTACTAAGCTAAAATGTAGTTTATCAATAATTACAACTGTAAAAAAATGAACTAGACATATTTTCTTAAAGAAAATGAGAAAAATGATATTTTGTCACATAGCTCCCAGAGGGGTGCCTAGGGGTACCTAAAATGTTTGGCAAATATTTTGCTAACAACCCATTTAAAGTCACTATAAGCGTTAAAATCAGAAAACACGAGAAAATCGCATGCTATCCCTTTTTTAATGTGCTTTTCCATACATTGAAATCAGTTTTTGTCGAATATTTTTTAAAATTGAAGTCTAATCAAAATTGTGTAGTATTGTTTTCGACTACAATATTAAGATAAACACATTGGCATCATGAGTTAGTTTTAAAATCGGGAAAAAGTGTTTCAAGATTCCTATGTCCGCCGATTTGTATGAATCGATCCACTGTGTGGCGCCTCGGGACCCTATGCTATTATTTTTTATATCGATTTCTTTCATTAATTACACAATAATTAAAACGATTCATACTAAAATTAAATTATAATTATTATCTCAGTCCAGCAGTGGACTGAGATAGGCTGATTTGATTGCACATTATGCACTTTTGCTTTCTCACTTGTACTTTATTCCACTATTTTCATGAATATTACGTATACCTAACCGGTTTCGCTTCAAAGCATTCTCAAAGGTAACTCAACTGTTCATGTTTCTAAACACTTAACGTGTTTAGAAACATATGAGTTACCTTTGAGAATGCTTTGAAGCGAAACCGGTTACTCAACTGTTCATGTTTCTAAACACTTAACGTGTTTAGAAACATATGAGTTACCTTTGAGAATGCTTTGAAGCGAAACCGGTTAGGTATACGTAATATTCATGAAAATAGTGGAATAAAGTACAAGTGAGAAAGCAAACGTGCATAATGTGTTATAACAAGTTCCACCAAGTGCCAACAATCAAGAGTATAAATGATAAAAAAAAACTGGTTTTATTGATACGAAAATACATGTTAATTTGCAATCCAACATGGCCACTTCACCGTTAATACAAAATTTTACCGTGGCCATATTGTATTGCAAAATTATCATGTAACTAGCTGACCCGCGCAATTTCGTTTGCGTCACATGAGAGTGACAAAGAGAGTGGTATAGTATTAATATTTTAAGTAGGATATATAATCCCGTCGCCTCGCTTATATTCATTTAGAGTTGACCCGCACAACTTTGTCCCGTCCCGTCACATTTATTTTTGTCCGTTTTTTGGTACGGACCCTTAGATCATCTAACCACAGGATGCGCCTTACTTAAGCATTGTTTTCTGCCATTGCACATGACCATTTGGTCTTTTGGCTTTATGAAAAGCCTGTACATCAGTACATCATTTTATATGATTAAACTAGTACATTACATTGTAGTTGACTGTACAATAACAATTAACACACAACAGCCATTACGCGTTTGTCGATTAATACATTTTTAAATGCAATGAAATTTTATATGTCTTTGTGTTTCCCCCTTCACTTGTATGAAAACTGGCAGAATATTTTTGTATGCGGTGGTTCGCAAAGGCTAGTCCCGTGTTATATGGTCTAAGTACGGACCTCATCGTGTGCGTGTCCGACTCGTACTTGACCGGTATTATCTTTCAGTTGACTGGCTACTGCTGCAGAAAACGTTTACTCCCGACGCGTAGTCGAGTTGCGTCGCTCATATTTTATAATTATTGTGAAGGTTATTGTAAGTAAACCTTAAAAGATAGGCATATGCTGTTCAGGACTTTTTTTGTAACTTTTTAAGAGGAAACATTTTGTAGTACACAATTTTTACGTAACTTTAACCATTTACGCAACGTACGCAATGAAAGCTCTTAAAAGAAATAATTTTTCCCCGTTCTTAAAACATTATTCATGGCTGCTCCGCTCCTATTTGCCTTAGCGTGATGTTATATAGCCATTAGCCATTCTCAATAAATGGACTAAAAAGTTGTGAAATTATTTTTGTAATGCAACCAGTAGTTTCTGAGATCCTAGCACAAACAAACTCTTCAATTTGATAATATTGTGAGCTAACCTTAAAAGAAAGACAAATTAGTTTATTGTGAGCAAACCTTAAAAGATAGACATATGCTGCCGGGGACTTTTTTATAGAACTTTTTATGTAACTTTAACCATTTAGGCAGCGTACGCCTCGGAAGCTCTCAGACGGTAAAAATAATTCCCCGTTTTCGAAACATTCTTTATTGCTGCTCTGCTCCTATTCATCTTAGCGTGATGTTATATAGCCTATAGCCATCCTCAATAAATGGACTATCAAACTGTAAAAGAAGTTTTGAAATCGAACCAGTAGTTCCTGAGATCCTAGCGTTCAAACAAACAAACAAACAAACAAACAAACTCTTCAGCTTTATAATATTAGTATGGATTCCCACTCAGCATATAAAATAACCAGGATCCTGCCGTTTGGCAGAATTTGTTTCGTCAATTTTCACTCCCCAAAAAACTTATCGCATAGTTTCATTTCCTAAAAAAATCTTTAGCAAATTTATATTTCGCATTTTAATTGCTTCGTGAAATAACATCTTGCTTAATTTTTATTAAGTCAAATATACTCATAAGATATTTTCCAGTAGCAATCATTTCCATGCCGAGGATAAGTCGCTTGTGAACAGGATTGTACACGATCCCCCAGTTACGCGGCGTATGCGTCGCGTATACGTCGCGTTGGCGTCGCGTATACGCCGCGCATACGTCCATCCTACGCTTACGCTAGAAAAACGCTAGTGTGAAGGGGCTCTTAATCTTTGTGTGAAATGAAGTGAAAATAATTTAATGCTTCCTCCACATTACTCGCGAAGTTGGACGAGTACGATAGTGTGGAGAGGCTCCTCGGCTTACTTCGTCAAAAATTTTCTTTGACTCGGGCAACTTCGCCGACGAACTTCGTTCATTTTCACGAGTAATGTGGAGGAAGCTTATGATTTGGCATAATGTTTCGAGTAACCAAAACCATTAAAAAATAATTTTAAAAAAAGCCAATTTCAATTATGTCAATGTCAAGTCAACAATACAATTACAAAACGGGCGCGGCGGGCCGTTTCATGGATTTGTTGTTTGTTGTGCTATATCGTGTATGTATATACAAAAACAGATTAAAGTTTCAACACAACATTGCTTTCAAAACTGTGTAGATTAAAGAAATCTGCCTCAAAATGCCGAGTGAAATGATAACATTGCAACTCGGCCAATGTGGTAATCAAAGTATGTGAACTCGCGTACATAGTTGTTATTAATCGTTAATTTTAAATGTTTTGTATTTGGAGTACCTATTTATTTCTGGTTTGTTTTCAACAGTTGGCTTTGAGTTTTGGAAACAGTTGTGCATAGAGCACGGAATATCACCTGAAGGGATATTGGAGGAATACGCTTCGGCAGGTTCGGATCGAAAAGATGTGTTTTTTTATCAGGCGGATGATGATCACTACATACCGAGAGCAGTATTGTTGGATCTGGAACCTCGAGTTATACATACCATAATGAATTCACCGTATGCTAAGGTAAGAGACGTTTTTCTTTTATAATGTTGATCAATATTAGCATATAATTCTTTTGGAAACAGTTCAATTCCTGACAGAGTATGTTAGTGGATCAGTTTAGTTTTAGGAATTTATTTCTGTTTCTTAATAACATTTTCATGTCGTGTTTCAGCTATACAACCCAGAAAATGTGTACCTCTCCAAGCACGGAGGAGGTGCAGGTAACAACTGGGCATCAGGATTTGCGCAGGGTGAGAAGTTGAATGAGGAGGTGTTTGATATTATAAACAGAGAAGCTGATGGTAGTGACAACTTGGAGGTTGGTACCTACTGTGGTATTATGTTATAGTATTCTTTATAATTGGAAACTTCTAAGACACCTTGGCAAGAATTTATACCTACCACAAAATGAGATACTACCCGTTCGCTCTAACTTTGCCGCTGGCGTAGAGGCGTATACCCGAATTGTTAATTATACGAAGTAAATTGACAGTAGCTAATGTCACTTTGTCATAGAAAATACGCAACACTACAAGAAGAAGTGACATTAGTTGCTGTCAATTTACTTCGTCTAATCAAAAATTCGACTTTAGTATAGAGCCGAGCGGCAAAGTTAGAGCGAACGAGCAGTATAATTTTATATTGATCAATATTTCGGTCTCGGGTATTAACCCTTTCAGCTAGAAGGTATATCTTACACTTACTAAAAAAATCAGCTACTGTATAGTGGAAATTAATTTACTTTACACTTTATTATATGTCAGGTAAATAACATTAGAGTAAGTAGGTACATAAATAAAAAAATATATTGTGGAAGTTGATAATTCTATTGTTGATCATACCATAATGAAAATGTGTAGGGCCTGCTCTACTCTATTATTGTTGATTTTTTAACTTCCCTATATTAATGATATCAGTTTCAAATATGTTGAGAATTTTCTGTTAAATAACTTAGCTCATGCTATACATAATAGATACTTATAGGGTACCCAATAGATATAGTATTATTAACCAAGAAATAAAAGCTTGACTATATTTTTTTCCGCAGGGTTTTGTGTTATGCCACTCCATAGCTGGTGGCACAGGCTCAGGGATGGGCTCCTACATTCTGGAACACTTATCTGACAGGTTTCCAAAGAAACTAGTGCAAACTTACAGTGTTTTCCCCAACTTGGATGAAATAAGGTATTATAAATGGGTTATATAATTATACTAGCGGTGCCCTGCCACGCTTCGCTGTGACTTTTTTATGGTGGTTTTATGTACCTATGAGAAATGAGTAACAAACTAAATGATGGGTACATTTGAAAAAAAATGTGTGCGTGTACCTACTATTGTACACACGTAAGAAGTGAACTTCTTCATGACCTTATTTTTCGAAAGACATATCATGAAATATTTATAGGAGTTAGTAGTCCAAAAGTTCAAAAGTCAAAAAGTCAAAAAGTCTAAAAGTTCAAAAGTCAAAAAGTCAAAACGACAAAAAGTCAAAAACTCAAGAAGTCCAATAGTCCAAAAGTCCAATAGTCCAAAGTCCAAAACTACAAAGTCCAAAAGTCCAAAACTCCAAAAGTATAAAAGTCCAAAACTCCAAAAGTATAAAAGTCCAAAGTCCAAAACTCCACTACTCCAAAACTCCAAAACTCCAAAAGGTCAAAAGCCCAAAACTCCAAAAGTCCGAAAGTCCAATAGTCCAAAAGCCCGAAGTCCAAAAGTTCAAAACTTCAAAGTCTAAAAGTCTAAAATTCTAAAAGTCCAAAGTCCAAAACTCCAAAACTCCAAAATTCCGAAAGTCCAAAACTCCATAAGTATCAAAGTCCAAAAGTTCAAAGCTCCAAGAGTCCAAAGTCCAAAACTCCAAAACTCTACAACTCCAAAACTCTACAACTGCAAAACTCTACAACTGCAAAACTCCAACTCCAAAAGTCCAAAAGGTCAAAAGCCCAAAACTCCATAACTCCAAAACTCCAAAACTACATAACTCCAATACTCCAAAATTCCAAAAGTCCAAAAAGTTCAAAAATAACATGTCATGCAAAACATATCTGACCTCTTTATTTGGTAAGTACTCTCTTTTATTATTCTGAATGCAAGGAGGCCCCAATCAAACTTCTCTAAAAAAACATCAATCTGGTAGGTACCTTCTAAATAGGTTGTTTATAATGTTTTGTTCTGTAGCTGGCAGAATATAATTAAAAAAAAAACGATGAGCGCCATCTATTGGTAAAATCACTTTTTAAAGTTAATTTATTCTTATTGCTGTTATGATAAAAGTGTATAAAGTAGCCTAAAATCATCTCTAAATCCTATTGTATATCGTGTCCAATTTTGAGCTCAGTCGATTCAGTAAATTTTGAGTTTTTAATAGATACTTAAACGCACACAACATTTTTATATATATAGATTTACATGCTTAAAGCCTGTCACCCCCAGTTTCTCTCAAGACATACATTGAACTCACATTTCACTGGACACCTCAAACCCATGCCCCTTTCATACACCCAATTAGTTATGTTTGGAAGTCGGCCTGGTTTGTTGAAGTTTATGAACATTGCCCTGCTCTATGACATTACCCCTAACATCCAAACTCACTAACTTTTTTTCTACCATTAGTACAGATTCCAAATTCATATCATAATGTTGTAGAGTGCTCACTTCCTGTTCCTACATCAGTGAACGTAATACATCCATATATATCTGTACTATAAAATGATTGCATGTCAATTTATTATTTCATGGCAATTATGCCATGAAGCACTTATAAAATTACTATCCCATTTGTTACAGTTCTGCATAATTAGTTTTGTGATTGTTAACCCCTGCAAGGAAACACAATTGC
Source organism: Miltochrista miniata (assembly GCA_933228765.1). Lineage (NCBI taxonomy): Eukaryota > Metazoa > Arthropoda > Insecta > Lepidoptera > Erebidae > Miltochrista > Miltochrista miniata. The sequence goes on from OW121753.1 coordinate 4,118,875, forward strand.
TTGTGTCTCTGTCTGATACTTTGATAATTCTTTTTAATGTAATTTTTGCCCCTTGCCCCATAATTTCACTCACATATTACTACTACTCATTCATTTCCATACACACTACTTATTTACTCGGCCTCTTCCATCCATTCTCTCCTCTTTCATACAAGCCTTGACAAATACACATAATGCCTTGCAGTCCTCAGACTGTGGTCGACTCAGAACAATGTTTTACTTTGCTAATGATACCACCTTATCGGCGCACGACACGGCCACGGCACAGGGCCAATTGAGACAGCGTGCAGTACATTTTGCGTCCAGATGTCGGCGGCCGTGGCCTTGTCATGTCGGCCAATAAAGAAACACCCTATGTATGAAAAGAAAGATTGTTTCACTGCGATTAAATTCTCAAATATATGTACGTAAATTTATTTCAGTGATGTAGTGGTGCAGCCATACAACTCATTACTCACACTGAAGCGTTTAACGGAAAGTGCAGACTGTGTCATGGTACTTGACAATACAGCACTGAACCGTATCGCCAGCGACAGACTGCATATACAGAACCCCTCGTTTGCACAGATCAACACTCTTGTGTCTACTATTATGAGTGCAAGTACTGCCACATTAAGGTAATATTACATTCTAATTTCTGATAGGCTATTTTATGGCGAACATACTTCCTAGCAAATAAAACTTGCTTCTACTTACTGACTAGCTTTGAAATTGTTTTGGTTAAAAGAAAACCAAATTATATAAAAAACATTTAAAAAATCAAAATAATTCTTTGGTTGGGTATACATTACTTATTTCTTTGCGCTCCTATTAAGCTCAAATTTATTATGCTCATAGCTTAAGCCTTAGATTATTACGTTGAATGCTATGTATCCTTGGAACAAGATCCTGTGTGAAACATGTGCAGGGAAAACTTCAGGAGTTGCGGGCAGCAGGTAGTAGTTGATATTTTCTGTGTTCAGGTATCCATCATACATGAATAATGATCTGATCAGCCTGGTGGCGCCACTGATACCCACCCCGCGACTTCACTTTCTCATGACAGGCTACACACCACTCACTGCTGATTACGAGTTGAACACCGTAAGTCTATTAAGAGTTTACTTCAACACTCTAATTCATTTACTTATCTAGAATATAATTTTCGAATGTTGTTGTTTCAGGCGCCTAAAATTCGAAAAACTACAGTTTTAGATGTAATGCAACGATTATTGCAGCCAAAGAACATGATGGTCTCGCTAAGCCCGGACCGGACAAACCAGCATTGCTACATATCAATATTGAACATTATACAGGTGAATAAACAAGTTATCCTTAAAGCTTTTACTGTTGTTAAAGAGACTCAATTTCTAATGAAGTATTACACCTAGTGTACATTGTGCAAATAAAAAAGATTGTAATAAAGCATTCAAGCAAAATCTCAATAAGTGTAAACAAGATAATAGGTTTTGTGATTTATTTGAAGAACTGCAATACATTATGATTATACTGATATTCACTTCGAATTGTACATAGGGAGAAGTAGATCCGTCGCAGGTCCACAAGTCTCTGCAGAGGATCCGCGAGCGTAAACTGGCGTCGTTCATACCGTGGGGCCCCGCGTCCATCCAGGTGGCGCTGTCGCGGCGCTCGCCCTACGTGCACGCCTCGCACAAGGTGTCGGGCCTGCTGCTCGCCAACCACACCAACATCTCCTCGGTGAGTGCAACACTGCAGGTACACAAATCACCGAGAGGTTCACCCCGCGTCCATCCAGGTGGCGCTGTCGCGGCGCTCGCCCACGTGATTATCTTTTTGCATCAACTGACAAATTGCAAATCAGCTAACTGTGAGGAACTAACCATGTAACTGTGAGGAACAGTTAACGGCATTTTCAATTTCAATTTTGATTACATTATGCTAATTAGACAACTGTGAGTGTTCTTATTGAAGATCTGTTCCACTATTTTCTTTACGATCCTGATTATCACATTATGCACTTTTTGCTTAATCACTTGTGCTATAAAAGCGAAACCGGTCAGGTTATATGTATTAATAATAAAAATTGTGGAATAAAGTACAAGTGATTAAGCAAAAAGTGCATAATGTGTTACAAGAAATTCCACCAAGTGCCAACAATCAAGAGTATAAATGTGATCCTGAATATGTTTGCATTGAACCCACAAATACGCCGCTATCTGAATCATCCTTTCTCATACCGACCATTATTATGCTTCCACAGCTATTCGACAGATGCCTGCAGCAGTACGACAAGCTGCGCAAACGCGAGGCGTTCTTGGAAGTGTTCCGCAAGGAGCCAATGTTTAAAGAATCTCTGGAGGAATTCGATGAATCTCGGAGTGTTGTGGACGACCTTGTGCAAGAGTACCAAGCTGCTGCCACACCTGACTATGTGCATTGGAATCCAGGTGAGATACTGCCTTTCAGCAATTCATTTTAATACCTGCATATATGTAGTCATGCCTTTCCTCCAAGGGCACAAAGGCATACCACAAGGCGTCATCATTAGTATCTCAATAGTTCATCATAGTAATACAATCACGTCTCTGGGATATGTAGTAGATCATGACGGTTTTTATGGCCTGTAAAATATAGCTTGATCTCGGTGACACTTTTATTAACTTTAGTTTCAATGGCATTAAGTAGATATTGTGGTTCTAGAATTGTGTTCTCAACACTTAAAACAAAAGCTTTATTTCACAGAGAGCAGTCAAATATAACAGCAACAAGGCGATGGAAAATTGGACTAACTTGACAAAATTGAGGCAGTGCTCCACAAGTGAAGATCCATAGAGATACTCTATGGTGTAGCGGTGATGTTATCCAGTCGTTTAAGTTTAACCAACACGTGCCATTATTATTTATGTTTGTAATCTCATTTCTTGTTAACCTTATTTGTAATCGGCCATTCCCTACGCACACAAATAAAAAACTCTTTTTTTTTACCAAGAATGTATTTTTATTTAAATAGTAGCTATCTCCTCAACATACCTTATTCCATACATTTATCACTGTGGCGAACATTAAACAATGTGGTTTGTACGTCCCTACTGACAATGCAAAACTGCGTTACTTATATAAACATCGATATTACGTGAACTAGTATATTATTGAATAGTTTACTTGTGACGTCACTGAACACAAGTGCCCCTGAACATAAGTGAATGCATTACAGTGCTAAAAGCTACGGAATACAAAAATAAAACCCTTGCAATACTGCGCGTTTGATGTTTAACGCGCTAGAGAGCTTTAAATTTCTCTGCCTATCCCTTAAATCCTTATCATGTACTTCGTTATTTATTCATTACAATGGTTTATATTACAGGATCATTACTGCCATTATATTATTGAAAAGTTACCACATTATCTAAAAATATATTGAAGACCCTTTCATCTCGATAGAATGTTTAGTTAAAACACTCTATGAGAACAACATCCTATTAAAAACGACCATGATTAAAACCTTCCCTGATTAGACATTTAATATGTACAATTCTAATGACAGCAAAGTTACAAAAAAGATATTTTAATAAAGTATTCAAAATGATGGAATGTAATCCTGTTTCCCACATTTATTGAACCACAAGTGACCATATCCTACAGGCATTACTACATGGGAATCTGGGTGCATGGATGGGAAGTCCCGGACCAAACAACCAAAGGTAGGAATGCAGGTCAAATTAGGTAACTAACAAAATATCTCAGGAATATACAAGCCTGCCAAGGGAATATCCTTAAGTTAATATGGTGTGATGTTCGGGCTACAATGCAGCGTGCAAACATGACAGTACCACTAAGATGGCTTAATGCACACCCATCCTCAACACACACAACTATAACCTAATTTTATACATCAATATAACAGTTGTTCTTATAAAAGTTTGTTTAAATTTTAACGTACCACTACTACAAATGAATCACAAAATGTTGATAGTAATATTGGCGGGTGCCAGTGAAAGAAAATCTTCTGTGATGAACTACAAATAAAACTATCTTAGTGATGTTGGTGTACGACATACATTAAAATAAAAGCAATGCAAGGGCATAAACACGTAATGAGTCCATGTGTTTCAACCCTAAAGATATACAAGTACTACGATATTTTCGCCGTATGTAAAAACACTGCCGTGCGAATGTTATGCTGCAGCGTTCTTTACTTTGTGCGGCAAAAATGTCGTAATGTCAGCATAATTTACGACAACGACAGACAGGTCTCCTACATCAATTTTTTAACAAACTGTGAACATTGTATTATTAAACACGGCTGCTGTCTAGTTCCTTTTCTATTGACTTGACTGTACATGTTACCGTGTGCCCAGATTAGGGGCGTCAATAATTTTTGACAAACATTTTTATTTAGCTCTCCTAAATGACGTCGCCCGTTTGACGGAAAGCTATTGCAATATCTAGAGATAGTGGGCCACTCTCACAGTTCATAAAACTGTTGCCAGTGGTTCTCAATTTAGCGGCCCATGTACCAATTAATAAGAAACTGATGCAGATACCATATCAAAGTGAGATGCTTTACTAGCAAAATGAGGGTAGTGTAACATTAGTTGATGGCAAGGCGAGTGGTGAGTGCGGGCTAGGAGGTCTGGCTGGGCGCCTGGAACTTGGGCTGGATGATGGACGTCTTGCGCAACGGAACGGTTTCGGGCGTGGGGATCGCGTCGCCGGTCGGCTGCTTCGCCGGCGCTGCTGGAGCCTTGAAAGGTGCCGCTAGGTTGCCCGGTCGCTGTTTCGCCATTTGGTAGTCGCCAGAGTCGAAGAATTTTTGCTGTAGAAGAAAAGGTTTGATATGGTCATTTAGAGAATATTCGTGTAAGTACAGGAATGGAACAGAGTATAATTATTTTCGGGTTTGATAGGGTTGCTACTAAAAAGTATTCTTAATAGTTGAATCAGATTGTCTAATAAAATCGATGACAAAAATACATCTAGGCCAAGCTGTATTGGCACATATTATGATGAAACATTTAGAACACTACAGATGACATTACCTAGTTTTTACATCAGTGACAGCAGATGTCTCTAGCTGTATTCAATGTTCTATATTTAGCTATTAATTTCAACACATATAACCTAAGGCAGTAAAGCTAACTCATTCTATTGTCTATGAACATAACGGATACAGCTCTGGGGCAGACAGTTAGCTATACAGAATTGTAATTATGTAACAAATCCCATAGTCGTATTTCAGGATACAAATATCAATCAATATACAAAGTCAAGAAATAACTTGGTATGAAGCCAAGTACTCCAGACAAAATCGTACTAGTTTTAAAAAGCACAGCAAACAGAAGCTGTGGAACTAAGAAAATTTGGTTTGCAGAATCAAATTGATGAGTATGGCACTTAACTGATGGTAGCTTCATCTGTGTAGTGCCACTTCAGGTCAACTACTAATAAACAATAGTTGCACTTAATTTAATTTGCCTGATTGACTATCTTCATACATTACCTACCTACCTCCAAGGTTTGAACATAAGAAATTTTTAAGATTTTGTACAACAGTTTATTGAAGTAAAACTTCTTTAGGCGCGACCTAGGGAGTAACTCAGATTTCTTTTCTGAGGGAAGTAATGCTCCGCTATTCAAAATTCGAATGAATGATTTTAATATAACATTTGATGCCGTCAATGGCAAAGAAGTTTTACTTCAATCGTGCGTAAAGGTTACACGCACACACTTTTTTTTATACTCCTACTACCATTTCAATACTGCTCTTCCATAAAATGCATGCTTACCCCCTTTGCTAGCCTCTTCTGCAGAAAAGCTGAGTGGCCTCCAGGTCCTCTGCCAAGCATTGCATTTGGAAACTTAGCCTTTAGCTTTGCCTCTTCTAGTTTCTCTAACTCTTTTGGCTGCAAGAATATGGGTAATATTATTAGCTAGATGACAATCAAGGGTCATAAATTGTACTGGGTACTCCCAGCCGTAGACGGTGGTCAGGCATTGTGTGGTTTTAGTCGGTAGGAGTATGGCATAGCATCCAAGTAGGATTTCCAAAGGTAAAAAAACGGGTCATAAATTGGAAAATTTACATATAACATGCACTTTCCAACAAAGACATAACAATGGGTTTCCATGTTTAATTTATACAATCAGTAACACAGAGGTACCTATGCATTTTAGTTATACCATGGCAGTAATGTACTCCTCATAAGCAAGAATGATTGAATGGCAAAACAAAATTTGGTAGTAATCCTTTGTCCATATATGTAGTTAGAACCAATAAGACACCTTTGTTTGTTTAGAATTTGTCTACAACCAACATGGTTGTAGACAAATTCTAGCAGCTTTAAATTAACCACAAGTAAATGTCTTTTTTTATCTTTTCTTCCCATCTATAATCAGCCCTACAGCTTTAATCAAATTTTTTGATGCTTTTCTTTAATACTTGGATCAATTCATATTTTCTCCACTTCCTTTAGATTTAGGCTAATCACATTATTTTCAACCGATATATGCAGTTATTTTATCAGATTTTATGCATTTACAAGTAAATGTGACTGATAGTAATTAGTGTGTACTGACTGATTATAAGCATATTTACAATCTTTGCTACACCTGTTTACCTCCCATATGGACAGGGCACATATTCTCAACAAAAACTTCTCAAACTAACATTTTACTTACTCATTGGGTGTTATTGCAAATAGTCGATCTAACTAATCTATTGTGTTGACCATTTATAATTTATGAGACACTTACATCTTTTGGTGGTTCATTCTGATCCGGTGAGTCATTCATTTTGAGATCTGCAAATAAAGTGGGTAAAATGCTTCAGTATAGCTAAATTATGAAATCAGTGTTTAACAGTCCTTTTTTAACAAACTACTGCTAATAATTCAAGATTGTTTACCCACATGAAAACAATGCTTGTTGTCAAATGAGTAAAATTTGCAACGCACGAGTTGGGTCGTAAGTTTATTAAATTGTATGCTGGTTTCAGAAACTTTTCGATTTCTATTTCAACAAGTCAATACCTTTTAATTTCGTTAAACTATGTATTGGTTGCTGTAGAAGCTAGTACAAACCCTTGTTTACCTTGATGATGTTATTCTACAAAGTGATGAGTTTAGCACAGAAGCACTGAATTACTAGAATATAACAGAAATTAATGAAATATAATATCACACTGCATTAATTATCATGTGCCCACAATTGCATGAAATAATTGAAATACAATCTGTCGTGAATTTTAGTTCGTAACGTAAAATTAAAATGGCGTTTATTTTTCTTTTCTGATTTGAAAAATATTCCATGGGCCCGGATAAAAAGTCTTTTGAGTTTCATAATTTTATTTAGTTACCTATCTGATACACTGCATTATCTACTTATTCTATAAAAATCTTCTGAAAATACTATTTCAATAGAGTTCTCTAAGTTTGTGATGATGAATAGGAGACGTTGAGAGGTTTCTTTCTTTAGATAAATTACTAATTAGGCAGCATAGTCTCTAAACTTAGCCAAAAAAAAACACAGAATATAAAAAATAATCTCACATCACTTGTCAAATCGAGAACGAGAAAACGTCAAAACGAAATATGTTTTTGTATGTACTTTGTACAATTTACAAAACAGAACTGTGAAATTAGTTTTGCTATGAAACTGCGGAATTAAATTTATTAGGTACACGATGGATTATGAAGAAGATGATATAGATGGTTCAATAGTTAGCGTGCATGTGCGCAATTTCTTTTGTCATGATAATTTAGAAGTAAAGTTAAACAGAAACATTAATTTTATTGTTGGTCGAAACGGGAGCGGGAAAAGTGCTATTTTAACCGCATTAGTTGTTGGTCTTGGTGGTAGAGCTTCTGCTACTAACAGAGGAAGTAATTTATCTTGTGAGTATTGTGTTTCGTTTCTACTATAATATTTAGTTTACAGCTTTATAGTTCATCTGCAAAGCTTGGTAAAACAACCTTTGATTCGGATGTTATTTTTTCGTTCGGTGTTTTTCAAGTATAATTAATCCACAGGTTACCATGTAAGTTAAGTAAGTACTCCACAAAAATATGTATAATAAGTAAATAAAATAAATAGATATTGTGGAACATTGTTTTATTATTATTATTATATTATAATATCAGGCAGGCAGTTGTAACAACTGATAGTGCCTATATCCTGCTAGTGCCCACTGGTTGTCTCTTTGCAGCTTAAAAGATACAGATCTAATTTATTTTTAAACTGATTGATATTTTGTGCCGAGATCACAGTCTCTGGCAGCCTGTTCCAAGCTCTGACAACCCGGTTACTAAAGTTTGTACATTGTGTTTGTGTTGTACATTTGTGTTATACATGTGTTGTACATTGTGTTCACACATTTAGCCCAAATTAAACTATTTAAGCATGTGCTATGCTGTGGGATCTAGAAAACTCATAGACATGCTTATATATTTCTATATATCTTATTAATATTATAAATGCGAAAGTTTGTGAGTGTGGATGTTTGTTACTTTTTCACACTCTAACGGCTAAACCGATTCGAAATTTACGGGTATAGAATAGAATAGAATAAAACTTTATTTGCACACCATGTTAAAATTTTACATAAATAAATAATTACAGATATTGTACAAAGGGTGGCCTTATCGCTAGAAAGCAATTTCTGCCAGGCAACCTTGGGATAGACAGAAAAAGATATAGATTATAAGACAATAATAGATTGTAGTCTGGAATAACACATAGGCTATTTTTTATCTCGGGAATAAGTTCCCACGGGAATGAAATTTTACGCGGGCAATGCTGCCGGTACCAGCTAGTATCAATATACATAGAAACGCCCAAATTCCAAAATAAACCTTTGTGGAACACAGAAATATTTGATCTGACCCAGGACCTCTGTGTAACAGTCGGTTGCACCATTGCTGACAGTATGTGTCGTCAATGACAGCTATTAATAGCTTTTATCATCATATTATTTTTACCATGTTACATGTGGAAATGAGCAACTTTTGCTAATCCTTAACAGCAGTGAGGAAAAATTATTATTATTATAACGGGTGTTTTTTTTAGAGGTATAGAACTTTAAGTTGGCCTAGCTGTTTTAACCGGCGGTATTTTTGTCAGCTGTAAAGTGATTTATGTTTAGTATGGTTTGGCATTTTAACATAAATAGACTGAAGCCTGAACAATGCTTCCAAATTGTGCAAATTTATTTTGAAAATCATGGTTCTTTCCGAAATGCGTATCGTGATTTTCATAAGCGAATTTTCTTTAGCGGTGCAGCTCACTTTTGGTTGAATGGATACATCAATAAACAAAACTGCCATATTTGGGGTGATGATGATCCTCAAGTGTATGTTGAGACACCGTTACATCCAGTAAAACTGACTGTGTGGTGTGCTTTATAGGCTGGTGGAATAATTGGTCCATACTTCTTTAGAAACGATGCTGACCACAATGTTACAGTCAATCGTGACTGCTATAGAGCGAAGATTACTGACTTTTTCGTTCATCAATTGAACAACCATGTTGTGCAGGAGTAGTGGTTTCAACAAGACGGCGCAACATGTCACATTGCTCGTGCCACAATTGATTTATTGAAGGAAACGTTTGGTAACCGCATAGTTTCACGTTTTGGACACGTGGATTGGCCTCCAGAGTCGTGCGATTTTACGCCACTTGACTATTTTCTGTGGAGATATGTGAAGTCGCTCGTCTACGCCAATAAGCCCGAAACGATTGACCACTTGGAGGATAACATTCGGAGCGATATTGTCGCTATACGGCCACAAATGTTGGGAAAGTCATCGAAAATTGGACCTCTAGATTAGACTACGTCCGAGCCAGCCCTGGCGGTTATATGCCAGAAATCATATTTAAATTATAATGCCAGAAGATTTCCTTTCGAATAAAGTCATTTCCATATCAATAAAAACAATCACCTTCGTTTTATTCCATTTCAAAGTTCTATACCTCGAAAAAAAACACCCTTTATATATGCATAATTCAGGCAGGCAGTTACAGAACTGATAGAGCCTGTATCCCGCTGACGTTGATCAGTTCCTTTTTGTCTTGTTTTGCATGAATTTTTCCAGTTTGTTTTTAAACAAATTCACACTGGTAGCTGTCACTACATCTTCTGGGAGTTTGTTCCAATCGGTAACAGCTCTGTTGGAGAGGAAATGTTTATGTGGATTATTATGTGAGGTAATTTTTCGAAGTTTCAAACAGTGTCCTCGCAAGTGGAAGTTCGTGTTCCTCTTAAACATCACATTGTCAAAGTTAGGTAGGTCATAGTATGCATTCATAATCTTGTAGGTCTCGATGAGGCCCCCAGGCTTCCTTCTATCTTCCAGTGTTGTCAGATTGAGTATTGTCAGCCTGTCTTCATAAGGTTTCTTTCGCAATTGCATTGGTATTTTAGTGAGACCTCGCTGCACCCTTTCCAACAGGTCAATATCTTTTTTGAAATACGGACTCCAGACTTGAAAAGCATATTCGAGTAAGGGTCTTATATATGTTTTATATATCTTCAGCATCATTTCCACCGTGAGAATACCAAAAGCCTTCCTTATTAAATAAATAAAGCTTTTAGCTTTTTTTGTTATTGCCATAATATGTTCCTCCCATTTTAAGTCTTCAGTAATAATCACTCCTAAGTCAGTCTGCTTACCAACGGCTACCAGCTTCGTATCACCCAGCTTGTATGGTAAATGAGGGTTTTCTTTACCAATGTGAACTACTGTGCATTTGGTGGTATTTAGGTTGATTGCTATCCTATTTAGGTCTTTTTGTAGCTTTTCATAATCCATGAGAGGGTTTGCATACAATTTGGTATCATCAGAAAAACATGCTTACCCTGCAGTCCAGTTGAGAAGGCAAGTCAAATGTGTATAAAATATATAGCACTGGACCCAATACAGAGCCCTGAGGCACTCCGCTATATATTTCTCGTTTCTTAGATAAGGCGTTATTCACTCGGACCCGAAAGATCCTCTGGCGTAAGAGAGCTTCAATCCAGGCAAGTAGTTTTCCTCTAATGCCTACTATTTCCAGTTTCTGTAAAAGCCTCGTAATTGGTACTTTGTCAAAGGCCTTCTCATAATCCAAGTAAACAACATCTATAGGCTTTCTATTATTAAAATCATCAGTCCAGTCTGCCAAACACGTCAACAAATTTGTCACAGTGGAACGCTGTGGATAGAATCCATGTTGGTGGTCTCCAATAACAGGATGCTGCTTAAGAAAAGTCCTTATTTGTCTCACTATAATCCTTTCCATGATTTTACATACAACACTGGTTAGACTGATAGGCCTATAATTTGATGGGTTCAATTTGCATCCTTTTTTAAATATAGGCGTCACTGTAGCTGTTCTCCACGCAGTTGGCAAGGTTCCCGTATCATATGAGGTTTGCATTATGATTGTTAAGGCTTCTGTGACGTCGCATTTCTGGAGCGCCTGGCCCAGATGAAATCACGGCCAAAGCGTGATTTCATCTGGGCCAGGCGCTGACTCAGACTTTAATTCTCTTATTTGTTTTCCAATGATTTCTTTCGAGAATTTCGGGTCTTCTATAGAATCAGCCACTCGAAAATTAGGGTTCAAAATTGGCAAAGGACCATGCGGTTCCTCCCGATAAACACTAGCAAACTGGTCTGCGAAAGCCTCCGCTATGTCATTGGAATCGCATAGTGTTTCACCATGGTTGTTTTTTAACACTGTAGGAGCACCTGTCTTAGAAGTCAACTGCTGTCTAATGTATGAGTAGAATCGCTTTGGTCCAGCCTGCAATATAGTCTCTTCATATTTTATTCGATTTCTACGAGTGAGATTTGTTAGTTTATTGTTTACTTTTCTATATTCTGCATAATCATTGTCCATTCCTGTTATAACAAATTTATTCCATAGTATCAGTTTTTGCTTAATTAGTTTCTGTGTGTCCGTGTGTATCCATGGTTTATATAGAGTGTATCTATTGACGGTTTTCGGGACATGCTCCTCAATAGCGTTTCCATACTTTGTTACAAGGATATCAAACTGGGTCTCTACACAATTTAGGTGCATTAAACGATCTGGCAATGCCTTCAGCATTTCACCGATCCCATCATAATCAGCCTTTCTGTAATTAAATCTGAGTTGTGGTCTGTTTTGCCGTCTGGCCTCAAGTTGTACTGTTGATATGAGACAACAATGGTCACTCTTCCCAATCGGTCCCTCATGCTTTGTCTGCGCAATCAGTGCATCGTCATTGGTCAACACCAAGTCAAGAAGTGAAGGCTGACATCCTTTACGGAATCTCGTTGGTTTGTTGACCAATTGCTCCAGGTTAACTGTTCCAAACCACTGCACAAAATTGGCTTCTCTAGGTGTCAGATAGCCACAGTTTTGAAGTGGCCATCTGACACCAGGAAAATTAAAATCTCCAATAACTATTGTTGCCTGTGACTCTGATGCGATTCGGATTTGTTCCAGAAGGGCATTGTCCTGTTCTATAGTTGAAGTCTGACCCCGATACAATCCACACAACAAAAACTGCCTTGAACCAACTTTAACATCCAACCATATACACTCAGCGCAATCATGTTTCTTGTTATATATTACATTTAGCCTCGTAGTCATCATTTCAGATCCATGAACAGCATAAATAGCTACTCCACCACTTCTCTTCTCAATACGGTCATCCCTGTATATGTCATAACCTGGTATTCCTATAAGTGAATTGAGCATATCTGGTTTCAGCCATGTTTCAGTAATCACAATCAGAGCAGGTCTCGTTAGCTTTACTCGGGCCAGAAACAAGTCCAATTTGGAGTGAACCGACTGTATGTTTGTGTACAGAATTGTTAGTGAGTATAATGTTGATGATAGCTCCTCAATACATTTGCTAGTCAAATCCGTTGTGTTTGCCATGTCCTGTGTGGGTCTCCTTGGTATGTTGGTGGTAGAAAAATTTAGTTTTTTTGCACATTGATTGTGGTTATTGTTGGCTGGCCGCGTATGTACCTTATAGTAATACCTTTCTCTCCATTTTCAATGCGTGCATTGAGTTCTTCACGGAGATGCTTGAGGTACTCACGTTGCATTGGTGTTAGGTCTGCTGTGACAGCTGACGGTTTCCTCAGTTTTGACTTCTTGCGCAACACTTCCAAAGCATCATTTTTGTTGCGTAGAATTAACTTTATAGGGCGTGGGCGGGCACTAGAATCTGACTTCCGAGCCCCCAGTCGAAAAGCCTTTATACCAGCACACTTGACCTTATCAGTATCAAATTATTGTATTATGGTGTGAATAACTGTTATATTATAAACTTATGATCTATGTTTACTACAATAATAATAATATTATCAGTGTAGTGATTAATGACACATTCTCAATATGACACAACAAAACAACATTACTTGTCTGCCTCTGTGGTGCAGTCGGTAGTGATACCGCTTGCGGTGCTGGAGGTCGTGGGTTCGATTCCCACCGGAGACAAATATTTGTGTGACCCATAAATGTTTGTCTCAAGAGACTGGGTGTTTCTATGTATAATATGTATGTATTTAAAAGTATATAAGTATTAATATCCGTGGTCTGATACCCATAACACAAGCAGGTTATTCCTAGCTTACTTTGGGATCAGATAGCGTTGTGTGAAATTTCCGTGAATATTTATATTTATTTATATTTATTTGCACTTGCTTTTTGCTCTATACCAGTGATGAGCAAAGTACGGCCCGCGGGCCAACTCCGGCCCGCGAAAGCATTTAATCCGGCCCGCCAACGTCTGTTTGTCTGTCCGCCATGAGGCTGCATCTCAGGAACCGCAATAGCTAGAGAGCTGACATTTTAACAGATGATGCATTTCTGTTGTCGCCAATTCTAAAATCAAAAAAAAGGGGGGGATTAAAGGGGTCCCAAACAAAAAACTTGATTTTTGTCGTTTTTGGTACGGTACCCTCTGTGCGCGAGTCCGACACGCTCTTGGCCGGTTTCTTTTTTATAATTCTGGCCCTCCTCTCAAGATTTGATTTGAAAGTAGGAGGCAAGGTGCTTCATTTATGTGGATTATACCGTGGACAAAACTCAACACTAGACCAAGACAACACCCTACTGAGTTCCCTAAGCCATGTTTCGGAGACTAATACGGTTATTATAATGGGTGACTTCAATTATAGTGGGGTCAACTGGCCCTTTGATGATAATGGATACCTAACTCCAATAGAACATAACTTTCTGCAATGGTACAAAGACAATAATCTTGAGCAGTTAGTGGATAGACACACCAGGTTTCGACAGGGAAATAGACCTTCAACTCTGGATTTAATTTTAACGAATGATCCACCATTAATAGCAGATATCTACCATCAAGCGCCTATTGGAAAGAGTGATCATACTTGTCTAGTCACAACCATACACATTCAAGCACAAAATCAGATCAGCACTCCAACTTGCAGACTAAATTAAGTAAATTATAACAAAGCTGACTTCAATAAAATCAGAGAAAAATTACATACCATACCACCTGAAAGTTTAGCTAACAACGGCTGTGCAAGAACACAATGTGACATTTTGCATAAGGCCCTAAATGAATCTATCAATCTGTACATACCTCGTATGAATTGCAGATATAATACCAAGAATAAGCCCTGGGTATCAAATGAAACGAAACAACTGATTAAACAAAAAGTGTCACTATGGAGCAGATACACCTTGACTGGGCTTGATCAGACTTACCAGGAATATAGGAGATTGAACAATAAGCTTACAAATGTTAACAGAGCTTCACATATATCTTACGAGATGGACATATTTACAAGCGGGACCAAAAAAATTTTATTCATACTTACGACAGCAAGTTGCATCAAAGATAAGCATCCCAACCGTTCTGCGTAATAGGCAGGGCGAAACTGTAACTACACCAGACGAAATAGCTAATGTATTTGCAGATCAGTTCCTAAGTGTCTACCAAAAGGAACCACTTGATAAATTACCTTACTTGGATCCACTGCTACGGGTAGGAGAATCCATTGGAGATATTGAGTTCTCAAGAGACAAAATCGAACATGCCATTAAGGATCTGAAAACAGACTCTTCGCCGGGCCCAGACCAACTACCAGTGATCATTCTGAAGAAATGTGACCTTGCGGACTACTTAAGTATAATAATGCAGACCTCATACAACACAGGAGTGCTGCCAGATATGTGGAAAAATGCCATTGTAACACCTATATTTAAAAAGGGAAGTAAATTGGAGCCCACTAACTAACAGACCTATTAGCCTGACCAGTGTAGTCAGTAAGATTATGGAAAAAATTGTAGTAAAGCATATTAGAGAGTTCTTAGCTGAGCATCCTGTGATTCCGGTGCAGCAGCATTTCTTTTGCCCACATCGGTCCACCATATCCAATTTGTTGTCATGTCTGTCATCATGGACCAAAGATTTCAATCGCAGAGAGCCCATAGATGTAATATATTTGGATTACGAGAAGGCTTTTGACAAAGTACCAATTAAGAGACTTTTACATAAACTAGAATTTGTGAGAATTCGTGGAAGACTACTGAGTTGGATCAAAGCATTTTTGGAACAGAGATCTTTTCGGGTGAGAGTGGGTGAAACACTGTCGGATCGGACCATCGCACCATAACCAGTGGAGTACCGCAGGGCTCCGTTTTGGGGCCAGTACTATACATTATTTACACCTTTGACCTACCCCACAGCTTGAAATGTGGCGTCAGCGTCTTCGCGGACGACACAAAGATATTTGCTAACCCACTGATGAACTATGAGCGTCTTCAAGATGATCTGGACAGAATAGCAGACTGGTCCTAGAAGTGGCTCCTTAATTTAAATGCCTCGAAATGCTCAGTACTACACATAGGAAACCGCAATCCTCATCGTACATACATATTGAACAACACAAGAGTAGCGGAGGTCCAAGTACAGACAGATCTAGGGGTGAAGATCACTGAGGATTTAAAGTGGGAGGCTCATATATCATCTGTTACGAAGAAGGCGAATAGCTTGATCTACCTCATTAGGAAGGCATTCGGAACCCTAACTCCAGAGATGATGATGAAGATTCACAAGTCCTTCATAAGACCGATACTGGAATACGCATTTCAGATATGTAGCCCATATTTTGTTAAAGATATTGAACTCCTGGAGAAGGTACAGAGACGTTTTACTAAAGTACCTAGAATACTCAAACAAAAACCCTATGAGGAGCGTTTGACGATATTGAGGCTCACAACTTTGAAGGACCGCAGGGAACGTGGCGACCTAATTGAAACATTTAAGATACTGAATGGGCACTATGACGTTAAAGATTTGGACAACTTATTTACACGCAACGATAATGTTCGTCTCAGAGGTCATCACTTGAAATTGAGCACAAGTTTCTCCAACAACAATCCACATCGGCATTTCTTAAGCAACAGGGTTGTCCGAGCATGGAACAGGCTGCCGGAATTTGTGGTGTCCGCCGAAAATACCATACAATTCAAGAACAGGCTTGATAAACATTTAAAGAACTAGTAGCGATGAAACCAATGAAGGAAAAAAGGATACAGGCACTATCAGTTGTATACAACTGCCTGCCTGCTAAATAAATAATAATAATAATAATAATTTCTTAATTTTACTGGCCCCCCATTAAAAAAGCTTGCCCACCACTGCTCTATACCTTCTGAACTACTGCTACAATGTTGTATTTCGTCGTTGCGCCTGACAAGTTCCAGATGTGATTTTTACAAGGTTTTTGGAAACTCTAAAATACATGTTTTTTCAAAAAGTGTGTAAGTAATGAAAAATCTGTAAATGCAGTATTATGAACATTCATTTATTACATAAGTAAGATATACATTTGAATTGCAATGTTGCATATATTTGAAGATTTAATATTTTTTTTCTGTAAATCTGCACATACCTGTTTTGACACTGTGCATGCAAATTATTCATGTGCCATTTTCATGCACATAAGGAATAATGTTAACACTGTTTTCTCAAAAACTAGTCTATTATGTGACATTTTGGTATTAAACATTCAGTGTACTACTTTCATTTTCACAATTATTGGTCGGTCGTTTTGTAATGTATTAGTATTAATTAAAACTTCTGTTGTTAATCGTAAAAGTTAAATTAAAAGTATGTAAAATACCTAAAAGTCACAATATAAACTCCTCTATAAAGTCCTTAATCCACTTACACGAGTCCAATGCAGAGTGCAGAACAAAATAGATGGAGCTTAAACTTTTGAATAATTACGTATGATCTTATGTCTGTGGAAACCGTGAACAGCTTTATGCCTATTCTTAATTAGGTCATCATATTCAGGCAATCAAAATTACGCCGGAATATTATGGTCCTACGTCTTCCGCATTCAGTCACTCTCTGTGACCTTTTCAGGCGGTCGAGCCATCAGGAGGGGGATCATCCTATCCTACGTTCATCAAGATCGGCTATCGTTTCTTCTATAAATGTGTACCTACCATCAAAACGCATGCTCTGAGAGCTATATCGACAACTCTGGTATTCTGACGGAAAACATCGTTTCAAATCAGGTTTCAAGGTACTTAAGTAGACTCCTGGGCAACCACAAGCCTCAATCTTTCGACTAGGATTAGTCCCTGCTACGTCGTTTCTTTACGGTGAGACAATTTGTGACACTACTCTCGAGAACAACTTGTAAACATGGCTCGCGCACAAGTGATATGGGGCAGGTCTTGTCACCTTTTTTTAAGATCAGAGTTAGTGTTGTAAAAACGCTCGAGTCGGCGCTTAAACGCTCGAGTCGGCGCTCGAACAGTTTGTAAACGCTTGAGTCGGAACTCCAGTCGGGTCTAAAACGCTCGAGCAATGGCTGGAGCGTTTTAGTAAAAAAGCTCATTCGGAGCTTCGAACTCGACGCTTCCACGCTCGATTCGAGCTTGAGCGTCAAATGAGAAATAACTTTAAGAGAGATTTATTCCTATTTTATCTTATATTTAATGATATGTCAAATGAGAAATAACTTTAAGAGAGATTTATTCCTATTTTATCTTATATTTAATGATATATCTTTGCCATTAAACAATATTTTATTATAATCTAAATAAAAAAGGATTAGGTACCTAATCAAAATAATTAAGTATTTTTGGTCTTTTTTTGTTTTTATATATACAGGATGAATTTTTGAAAAGGGCTTGGATGGCCAACTCCGAAACTATAAGGAATAGCTAAAAATGCTCAAAGGAGTCACGAGCCCGATTTTGATAAAACTTAAAACCTCATCATTAGATTTTTGAAAAACCAATAATCCTAGCTGAGAATCGAACCCATTGATTTTGAAAAAAAAAACACATCCTTTATTATTACACCATACGATAGTGTCGATGATAAGGATCAAATTCTGCGAAGTAATGATATACGGCAAATTTAAGGAAAGTTTGGAATTTTAATAGAATTCATATTTCATATACCTAAATTTTGTATCATAGTTTGTTTCGTTCAAAATCCCAGAATAGATCGTAACTATACCGTGTTTTAAATCATGGTCAGAATGATTATTTGGAGAATATTCTAAACGGAATCAATAATATTGAATGCAGTACTATCTTTGAGGTCTCGAATCCAGCTATGTATTGAAAACAATGGTCTACATTTTGAACAATTAATCAGTCAACGTAAGCAAAATAAATTGTATTTTGTTAAAGATGAGCACTTTCCTTTAGTTTGCCGTATGTCATTACTTCCCAGAATAAGATCCTTAATAGCAACACTATCGTATGGTGAAATAATATAGGGTGTGTTTTTTTTTACGTAATCAATGGGTTCGATTCCCAGCTAGGATTATTGGTTTTTCAAAAATCTAATGATGAGGTTTTCAGTTTCATCAAAATCGGGCTCGTGACTCCTTTGACCATTTTTCGCTATTCTTTATAGTTTCGGATTTGGCCATCCAATCCCTTTTGAAAAATTCACCCTGTATAGATTAATTTAATGTTTTTTTTTTATTTTATTTTTTTTACTTTAATGGTTTTTGTTATTTTTTAAGCCACATTGGTGCATGTGGCTTAAAGAAATATAAAAAAAAAAACATTAGAAAGACAAACGGAGGCTGTCATAATCATCATATTTTATAATAATATAATCATCTTATACACAACACATTTTTTTTAACCACGAAGAAAGAGACTGTCTTTGTACAAGTTTTGGATACGTTTAGTTATTTTGTATCGACTTGGTAGGGTGTTATTGGAATTTAATGCAGATATAAACTTTTGAAAATGTTCTTCTTCAACGATATGTAAATGAATGATTGCCATGAATCAAAAAACTTTTTCAAAAGAGTGTCTAAGTCTGTATTTTTCTCTGTGTCGAAGTGGGTGAATTTACGTTTTCCTGCACCGGAGCTACTCAGGCGGCACGGGCGTGGGGAACAGGATGTGCTTGAATCTAGATCCGTGGACTGGACATAGTAGACGTATGTTGTGATGATTTTTTTTTCAGTATGGATGTGGATGTTCTCGGTGAAAAACTTCTATTGCACATTTCACACGTAAAACGATCCGCGACAGTTGCAAAATTGTCCCATTTCCAAATCTGTCAATTACTCACACGCTTAGAAAATGCAAATCTGACCATTCACCACTAGTTTCCATGTTATCATTTTCGTTGTCACTAATAACACTACAATCATTTTCTATATTGTGAGAAATACTCGACATTACGAATAATAACAATAATAACCATTTTATCTAATAGGAATACAGTTAATATTATTATATTGCATGACTGACTAACCACTCAACCTGCAATAAGTCACAATATTCTATTCTAATATTTAATATATAGTTATTTGTTAAATACCCACATTTAAAACTTATAACCAACGCATCGCTCGACGGTTGAGCTGGTAGCTCGAGCGTTTAAGTTGCGAGTCTGAACGCTCGCAAACGTTCAACGCTTGAGCGTTTAACGCTCAAGTCTTTAACACTCGAAAGCGTCGACTCAGCGCTCAACGCTCGACTCTCAGCGCTCATATTTACAACACTAATCAGAGTCACCACACTTCCTATCCCCGCTTTAGCCGTCTGTTCCAGCCGGAGAATGAAATTTAATACACTTTAAGGACCCCAAATTTAAGGTGTTGTTTATTAATTCCGTCCTCTCAAGGGGATTTATTATTTTTGAGTTGCTCGAGAGCCGCGCTGACTTCGCTGTGATCGATATCTGGGATATTGGTGCGTTAATGGAACCCTGTGGCCATCATTTCTAGGCTAATTAATCCGTGATAATTATAGGTATCTGTAAAAGCAGTCCATTTCCTCGAGAATATTAATGCAATTAACCTTGAGGGTACAATTTTGCTACCTGTGGCTGTTTGTTGCTTTTGAACTGTTGGCTACAGACCTTAGTGCCCCTGTTCTACTCAATCGTAGCCTCGAAAACACTGATGTTATTACGTCTGAGGTCGTGTCTTATCAGCTTTAGAATTTTGACGTTAAGGTCAAACCGTTCTGATGAATACGCAGGCGTAGGTCTCATTTCCCGTCTAATCTTCATAACTTCGAGAGTCTCGAGCTTTGAACACCTTTTTTGCCATTGCTGGACCAAAATCTTCGAGCACTTGTTGTAACGTTTTTACTACTGTGTCGGTTTTATCGTTGTCATTGGTGTCTAGCAAATCGAAACGATTTCTAAGTTTCAATTGAAACCTTTCGGATCCCAATTCTATGTGGAGCGTAGTAGGTCGAACAAGCTTTATTGCCTGGGCTGTTTCTGAAAATACTGGGACAAGTGAGTGATTACAACCGGCATTAAACCACCTGACAATCAAAAAGACATCACTTTTGTCCGTTATGATAAAGACTTTCTCATTAATTGTGACTTGGTCGGGGCTTCACCAAATCTACTTTCCATGGGGCCTCATGTTAAAGAAAGAATTCACTTGTAATATCTTCGCTATGTCTTCATACACAACCTCGATTGCCTCTTTCGTGCTTCTCAAGGTAGTGGCAAACACCTGTATCACATTCAGGGAGTTCTTGTTGATGAGTTCCAGTATATGATATGCTACCCAAGCTGATATACTGCTGACTTCCCACACCACTGCTAATGAGGTAAATTTTCACCATAAAATCGACACCACCGTCGGAGGTCCTAACATCACTTTGCTAAAAATAGGGCATTTCATCTGGTGTGAGGGTTGGCGTGTTCTAGTGTTCCTTGATTAAAGTGTGTAAGTGAAGATACCCTTTATTCGGACCTCGCACAAGTCTAGTATGTCTTTGCGACTCAATTCTACCTCGAGTTTGATGAGATTCTCGTTCAGCTATGGAGTGTACCTAAAGTGCGTCGTTATATGGAGCCAGGATCAGTCGTGAATGGTAGCCTGTCTAAGCCCGTAAATTCTTTACACTTCCCTCCCGCCATTGTTGTGACCGCTACCGCGACCGGAACAGCGCAAGTGCAGGGAACTGTGGGTCGTTTATTTTTATAAGCTTTCATATTGGTAGCGGTTTGGGCCTTATTGTACGACGTTGACCAGACGGCTAAGTAGTGCGTAGTGTTTTGTTTTGTTTGCTTTTCTCTTCGTCATGACCTCATCCGTTTATCAGCAGGAGCACCACTCGCAGATAAGACCGGAAAGTGGCCCCTATATTGTGGGTGGGACTCTATCCATAACAAACTTATTAAATAATGATAATAAATAAATAAAAAGCACATTACTTACGAATTTCGACACACTTTTCTTTTCAATACTAATAAAAATGACGGTTAACGTCACATTTGACCATATTTGTCACCATAATGTTACATATTTATCATGTTTTCCGCGCGATATTGGCAAGATCGCATATTCCATATGTGCGTGTGTGCACATAAGGTTTTTTTCCAAAGCTTAAAACACCTACGGAATTTTGCAAAATTGGTTCTAAGCTACTAGAATGTGTAGATTTAGACGGAGATCATAAATATGCAAAAATCGAAAAATCGAATAAATGCACATATGGAACTTGTCAGGCGCAACGACGATTTGCATAATGGTGATTCATTCCAAGTTGTCCAGTATGCTCCACTTTTTCAAATTGTTTACTTTACCTGTCCAGTTATTTATTATTATCTTCTTGTGATGATGCCGGCATCTCCAGGCGGACGATCCGACCGCCTGTATTGTCACCCATTTCGTCCATTTCCCTGGACCTCTTCAAGGGATAGGTTTGGGTATCCCAGCAATTGGTCCATTTGTACAGAGATAATTGTGACATTTCAATATTTTGTATTGTGCGAAAGCAATATTGTGTGAAAGCAAAGTTTTACGCATTATAGTATTGCATAAATTTATAATACTGATTATTCTTGTAATATTGTTTCCCAGCTTTCATAAAGAAGGGCACTAACTCGGCAACTATTGAGATCAAAATAAAAAATGACAGTTCGAGAGCATACCGGCCAGAAGTATATCATGACTATATAACAATTGTGAGGACTATAAATGCATCTGGAGGCAGCAGTTATAAAGTGAAGTCTGCGTCAGGTAAATGACTTGCTAGTTATGATGACTTAATTAAATTATATACACTGCTGAAATACTATTTTTGAAATAAGCTTGTGATGTCTAAAGTTCCATCCTATTGTCGGACAGAAGTGCGGAACTTACTAGACATATGATGCCTAATACAGACTCTCGCGAGGCGCCTCCTGGAGGCTCTCGACATGAGTCTGGCGACAGGAGTGCTGCCATTCACACTCTCGTGGCGCCTCCTGGAGGCTCTCGTCACTCTTGTCACTATCGTTTAATGCAGTGCCGCCAGTCAACAAAGAAATGAGTGAGCGCAAGAGTGTGGATGGTTGCCTCGCCTCTCGCGTTCTTTGACTCTGTCCCAAAACCGACACGAGCGGATCGCCGAGGACGCGAGACGAAGCGAGGCGATAGTCCTCACTCTCGCACTCGCCTCTTGTAGCCCACTACTTATTCTGAGTTATAAATTCCTAAAACCATTTTCAGGTGAATTGATATCAACAAAATACGAAGAGGTAAACGCAATAATACTAGCACACGACATACAAGTTGACAACCCTATATCAGTGTTAAATCAGGATGACGCAAGGAGTTTCCATGCATCAGACTCAAAAAAGAAATACAGTTTGTTCCGTAAAGCAACCAACTTGGACCAGACAGAGAATAACTATGTACGCGCGTTGGAAAACTGCACCAAAGCAACAGTTATTTGGACCAAGAAAAAAGAGGTATGATTTAATCCATCAACTTAGGCCTCCCAAATTCCTTTTTTCACAGTTGCTCTTTCCGCACTTTGAAAATGTTATAGAGGTGGGCCCTTGCGACATATTCTAGGTTGATACTTTGATAGTATATCTTGGCGGGTGGCCTCCTCCCTATACGTTTTAATAAGACTCCTTTGAAGTGTGTATAAAATAAATTAAAGGCCTTAAAAACTTAATTGCTTTTTATTAGTTACTAGAGGACGTCACGCGGTTCCACCCGCGTAGTTCCCGTTCCCGTGGGAATACAATATTTTTTCTTCCATAAGAACCTTCTCCTGACAATACCTTACACAACAAATAAAAGAATTAGTGAAATCGGTCCACCCGTTCTGAAGTTATGCGCTTACCAACACATTTTGCGGTTCATTTTTATATATAAGATAACAGTTTCATATTTCCATTACTAGGCTAGTGCAGAACTGGAAAAAGAATACAAGAAATTGAAAACAAAATATGAACAAATGCAGTCCTATGATGAGATGGAGGCTGCGAAGCAAAGACTGCAGAACGAGTACTACTGGAGTGAGATAGCGGAGTTGGAACGGAGCGCAAGCGTCGTGCAAGAGACGTTTGACAAACAGACAGCGAAGTTGGACAAACTTGTCGAGAAACTTAGCAGGATCGAGCAGAGTTTTGGGGACAATAGCGGGACTATTAGGTGCGTATAGTTATTATGTTTGTAACTGTAGTATCAAAGGTTTGAAGTCTTGCGCTTAGGCTAACGATATCTACATTTTCTTAGCAACATAGAGGCTTTTACAATCAGTTGTCATTTTTCTCTTGCGGGGACATCGACATCTGCGAGTGGATGATCTGATCTCGCATCACCTACTTCATAGAATCGGTTAGTAAGAACTTAGGAGATTAAAACAGTGCCAATAAAACGACAGTCGTATATCTGGCTTTACAGTGGGATATCGCTTTTTGCTTTCAAGACCTTGACATATATAATCTTTCAGCGCTTTAAAGGAAGAGCTAGAGGAAAAGCGTCTATTGAAGACATCGTTGGAGCAAGAACTGCAAGGGTTGGAAACTGAAATGAACAAAGAACAGACAACATTGCGTATCGCTCAGAACACCAGTGGGAAATACACAGAGTCGCTCAATAGAGAGCAGCGGAAGATTAAAGACCTTGAAAGAGAAATACATGCTATCGGGTTGGTAAATTTGGTGTAACTCTATATTATATATATATTTATATAATAAAATCACATGTTCTGATTAAAGAACGCGACTTCTGTGCTTTGGAAAGGCATGTTAAGCAGTTGGTCGCTGTTAATCGTAACATGGCCGTTGTTAAAGCTAAGTTGAAAGCCTTTTGAGTGGCTGGAAAACTTTCAAAAGCAATAATAAATAAATAAATATTCACAGACATTTCACACAACACTATCTGATCCCAAAGTAAGCTAGGAATAACCTGCTTGTGTTATGGGTATCAGACCACGGATATTAATAATTATTTATGGTGTAACAAAATTGACTCTCCAAATTTGGTCACGGGACGTGGGCTCGAGTGCTTGTGTCAGGATCAACGGAGCTTGCACGGACTTCTTTAACATAGAAAGGGGTGTGAGACAGGGTTGTGTAGCGTCACCGTGGCTGTTTAACCTGTACATGGACAGTTGTTTGAAAGAATTGCAAGAGAGTGCGTGTGGTATAAAACTGAACGAGCTGACCATCAAATGCCTCCTATATGCTGACGATCAGGTGATCTTAGCTGCATCGGCGCAGGAGTTGCAGTTGATGGTTAATATTATGCATGAGGTGCTGAAAGGTAGAGGAATGAAAGTGAATGCATGTTTTGAAAGAGAGAAATGTATTACGAATTGCCTTATTATTATCGAAGGGCAAAGAGTGGAACAGGTGAAAGAATTTGTATACCTGGGTTTAAAATTTACGAGGGATGGAAAGTGTGACCAGGATATTGAGAGAAGTTCTGCCGAGAGCCCTGGGACATCCTTCCGAGGGCTTACCCGGGACTCCCGGCCGTAGACAGTTGTGTTGTAGGGCATCGTGTGGTTTTAGTCGGTAGGAGTCCGGCATAGCATCCATGTAGGATTTCCACACGTAAAAAAAAAAAAAAATTATATTGAGAGAAGAGTTTTGGCAGGAAATCAAGTGAATGGGGCGATGCATACCTTTATGAGCAGTCAAAATGTGTCTAAGAAGGCAAGAGTGGCTGTGCATAGGGGTGTGCTTATCCCCACACTTATGTATGGTAGTGAAAGTTGGGTGTGGCAGATGAAGCATGAAAGTAAAATTAATGCAGTGGAAATGAGAAGTCTACGAAGTATAGCTGGAGGGAAATTGATGGACAAAGAAAGGAATAGCGTGATTAGAAAACAATGTGGTATAACTGAAGATGTAGTGACAAAGATAGAAAAAGGAATGCTTAGATGGTTTGGACATGTTGAGAGGATGGATGAAAATAGACTGACTAAACAGATCTATAAGGCGAGAATGAATGGGCAAGCTGGTAGGGGGTCACCCTCGGCGTACGCATGGTAACCAAATTGATGACCTGCTGGAAAAAGGCCAGGTCAAGAGTACCCTTAACCGGCGAGCGTGTATGAAAGCACTTATGAAAGTAGAAGAAGCGAAAGTGGTATGCCAGGATCGTAGCAAGTGGAAAGCCATAGTCTCTGCCTACCCCGATGGGAAACAGGCGTGATGATATGATTGTATGTATGTATGACGTGGCATCAGTCAAGAAACATTACAAAAATGAAGAAAAAAAAGTCATATGCATACTTTAACCGTAAATCCGTTTTAAAGGTCCTATAAATTTTCATTATCACCCTTTCTATCGCTACTGAGCGGTAGTAGAGAGCGACAGCGACAGCTAGACGGGTGCCCCGTGTTTGTTTTGCCACGGCGACCATGTTACCTCGAATTGCCGCGGTAAAAAAAGAATTCTTAATTTGCGACCAAAAAAAAATAACCCCCTTTTTTATTAAATATTTGTATTTGATTTCCGATGCGATCTCATTAAATTTGTAGAGTCAATTTTGTTACACCCAGTATACTTTTTAAATACATACATATTATACATAGAAACACCCAGACTCTTGAGACAAACATTTATGGGCCACACAAATATTTGTCTCCGGTGGTAATCAATCCCACGACCTCCAGCGCCGCAGGCGGTATCATTACCGACTGCGCCATAGAGGCAGAAAGCAGGTAGTTACAGTACGGGGCCATAAAGAATGCACATCGGCAATCATCGCATTTCCGAATGCAAACGAATGCTCATTTCCATGTACATCAATTATTAGATTAGTCGTTTATCAGAATTTGAATTTAGCACTAAGTACTTTATTGTTGTTTTGTTTTGATTTCACGTGAAATATATAGAGCTGTAAAACACGATGTAACTATTTTTAATTATTGCTATATTCTTGTTAGGAAAAAACAATCTTCAAATAATCTTCATAAATATATATTTTATATAAGATCGACAAAAAGTGTAATATTGTGGTAACAAATTGCTAGGCCATCGGCCACAACACGGTTTAACCCTGTACCCTTAGTCGACTTATGCGACATATTATTTTTCTTATTCTAATAGAACACCGCACGGGGAAAAATACGGAATTAGTATAATAAAAACAAAATCATGTATATTCAATTCCTTCCATTTCACTATCTGTGCTCTCATTGAGGTCTGTGTCATTGCCACTATCAGCTGTATTTATTACTAGCCTATCCAATCTATCTATTTTGTCGTCCATAGCGTGTTGAATTCCTCGATATTCATTCTCGCATTTTATCGCATGATCGCAAACCTTTTTCCACTCATCAGCCCCGATCATGTTTAATTTTTCAGTTAATAATGTCTTTATTGAACTTAAATTCATATCCACGTTTCTCGCGGCTACATAGCCTTTTAGTTGAGACCATATATTTTCAATTGGATTAAAATCCGGATGGTACGGTGGCAATCGCAGCACAGTGTGCCCATGTTCGGCTAGTATCTTGTTCACGGAAAACTCTGTAAATCTGTCCTTGTGCTGACATATAATATTATATATCTGAGGTTTTGTTAATTTATGATCAACTGAAATTTCGTGTCTTTATAACCAATTGATCATTTCCGGTTTATTGGTGTTTGAGTTGGGGGGTCTTTCAACATATTTATTGTAAAAGGGTGCGTTGTCGATAACCAGAACAGAATCATTAGGTATATTTGGAATTAATTGATTAACCAGCCACTTCTCGTAGTTTTCGTTATTCATTTCGTTGTGATAATCACCTTTAGCGTCCGTGGATTTATACGTTAAAAAGGCTCCTTCGTTACCTGCGTGAACAATTATCAAACGTTGACCTTTTGAAATCGGTTTTTTTACCCCTATTTGCTTATCATCACTCCAAGTTTTTCCTTTAGTGTGGGTTGTATGTATCTAGGACTCATCCATATAGATAATGTTTTTTCCTGCTTCGCGAAATTCGCGTATTTTGTCCAGATATTCAATTCGTTTGAGAGCTACATCGTGCTTTTCCATTAGAACTTTTCCATTGTCTTTTATTTTTGTGAACGCAAATCCCATTTCATAAAGAATTTTTCTCAACGTCTTTTCAGACCCATTATAATTAATAGCCTCAGATAATTTAGCTTTTAATGTTTTTATTGTAGGCAGTTGTTTGTAACGCGGATGAAAATCGTGCACCATTCTTCTAACAACATCATAATCAAAATCGTCCATATCTAAACGAAATAGTTTTTTTTGGTCTCCCATTTTTTCGAGAGCTGGATTTTGTTCCACTGGAATGTGTATTATTAGTGCCAGTGCCGACTTCGTTTAATATATTGTTCAAAGTTCTTTTTGAAATTCCAGTGGCATCTGCAACTCTCACTGCACATTAACATCCTCATGTTTTTTAAATTGGTTGGCTTCAGATAAAAAATATTTATAAACATTATGGATAATTTCGCGTGACTGGTAGACTAACGGCTTACCTTTTTTCCCTATAGATGCCATAGCAGGTACTAATTTAATTTTATAGGGGTTTTAGCAGCTCTATATATATATTGGCTTAGATAAGCGACTGCACTCTCTCGCATTTGAACCATGACTGACAAAACAAACGTCATGGTGTGTCCGACACAGATATCGCTATACGAAGTCGAAATTAGCCGATTGCCTACTTCTAAAGCTCGATGTGCATTCTTTTTGGCCCTTTACTGTACATGTTGCATTTAAAACGGCAATAGGCTATTATGTGGGACAAAAACGAATGGTAAAATGTTGACGTATAGTATACCTCTGCTTACCCCTTCACGGCTATAATATGTTGTGTTGCTGAGCTTAAAACCGTCTCAGGGCACTTGCTACCGGTATAGATTATAGTCTGAAATAACACATAGTCTACTTTTCATCCCGGGAATTTGTTCCCATGGGAAGCCACCGAAGTCGTGAGCATAGATAGCATCTAGTTGAGTATGCGGTATTAAATAGTAGTAATGGTACAGGTCGGGCGGCGCGGAAGCACGACGAGCAGAGCTAGAAGCGCGCGCAGAACGTGCTAAGGCTGGAGCAGAAGCGGCACGAGCGCGGTACGACACGGCGCAGCACGAGGCGATGCAGGCACGCAACCATCGCGCAAAGGCGCAGCAAGACGCCGAACAGGCACAGGCGCGGGTACAGAACCAGAAGAATTCGCTCAGTGAGTTTTAACAGGCTTTTTTGACGTGACAACGTCTTATAATTCGATGGAGCCGGCTGCACGCACAAAAAAATATGACGTATGCGGCGTTACCTCGCTCTGTGGCGTTCCATTTATTTTAGTATACAAATGTTTTTAACAGATGGCGCTATAATCAATCGATGTGTTATTCCATAGTAAATGTAACCAAAGTTAGTAAAAAACCAATAAGCATATACATATATACAATAGTTTCTGACGTGACTGAGTTGTCACGTTCAACTATCGTCAGTAAACCGACTTTACAGACAACCGATTTTTTTTAACGTTATGAAAATCCTTCATGGGTGCTATGCTGGACTTCTACCGACTAAAATCCACGTGTTTCCTACCTACTGCCTACGGTTGGGAGCCCTCGGATGGATGACTCCAGATTACCAACAGATCTTGGCTACCAGTGTGGCCTCACCGAGGGGGGTTCGGGTGCTATCCCGCGTCTTAAGTTGTTGTAGACTAACCCTTCTGTAAGTCAAGAGACACATGGAAAGATGGGGTAAGATGCAGACCGGCATGACGTGGATAAGACAGTGTTTCTTTCTGTGTGCTTCGCTTCGTAAAAATATTTATTTCTTAGTTTGCCAATTTTTTTATTTTCTCGTAATGAGTATCGATTCTTTACTGGCAGTAGGATCATGTTTAACCAAGCAACTGACTTGTCTCTACCAATTTAAATGAAATAATGATAAATCTAAACTACCCTTTAAGCATTTATCATTAGTCTGAACGCAAAAGCGTATTGTAATTTTGATTCTGTTGTCAGGACGGACCGCGTGGGTCAATTCGTTGTCAGGGCCGATATCCGACATGTTGTAGGCACGAAATAAGATTACAATCCTTTAGCACTGGTACTAATTTATTCACTTACAAGCAATAAACTCAAAAATCACAGTTAACCACTCGGATTAAAACGGATGGAAACGCAGTAAGTTCGATACAGAAAGGTGACCGTTCTCTACCACGTCTCGTTCGAAAGTGTCCGGTCTGTGCGCACCGCACAGCGCACATCCCCTCTCCAACATGACACAACACACACATAGACAACTGACATCTGTCAGGCTGACAACGTCACCTTCTGTATCGACCTCACTCAAGCGAACTGCTTGACGTTTCCAAAATTGATAAGAGATGGCGTTTTAGTAAAATTAGAGTCATTAATTATCTTGGTTCTGCGAGACGGCCATCATGACAATTCACACGTCCTCGTGTGTTAGCGCTTCGAGTTATCTTCGGTCTGCAACACTGGCATGAAGACGACTCACATGTCCTAGTGTGTAGCATCACAACATAACAGCATCTGAAACAAAATTTTCCCAAAGTACAGCATTTATCGCTCGGCCTTCCTGACCGAGGAGTAGGCATCAGTTAAATAAACTCTAAAGCTTAAGTCAGCATTGTTTCATTCTAAATAGTTCGCAACGCTTATCAAATCTGACTACAGTAGGTAAAACCTTCAATCGAAATGAGTGAGTCCACTACGCAATACTCTTAACACAACACCATGCCTCCAAAGGCATCAAGTGGGACCTCCATCCGGTACCCAACTTGACCACACTGTGGGACCTCTATCCGGTACCCACTTTAGACCACAACCTCGGGATGCCCCCCTTCGGCATCCCGGCATCACGGCCTACATAGAGTCTACTCACATGAAGGTCTAACCCCTTTATTTTTTTTTTTTTTTTTTTTTGTCCTCCTCTGCTGTTTTTTGTCAGGGAACCTGGTGTGCCCTCGAAAGGAGATCCCAGTAACCCTGACCAGACCTGGCCGCCAAGCTTCGACGGCACCTCGCCTCTATTATTTGTGGGGACCACACCACTTTCTACGTGGAGGAGACGCGTGGTAATTTCCAACGCGCCACCATCTTGAGCCTATATCTGCTAGGGCGACAACCTGCCCAGTGTGTCGCCCTCAGACTCACGCCTATGGAGGACGAAGATCATTGTGTGATCTCCGGCGCCCAGTGCGTCTTCTGCGGCACGGGAGAGAACTGATCCTCTCCCGTTCCTTCTCCGCCGCCTCTTTTGCGAACATCACCTCCTCACAAAACAAGGCGGCGGAGTTCCATACCTGTTCAGAAGGTCTAACCCCTTCATTATCTGAACAACATACTTAATGGAAAAAGAAAAAGACTACGTGACCTGTAATTTTCGAGATCCATCCTCGTAGCTCAGGCACACGGCGATGTGCTAGTGACCGCACCGCCCGCCCGTGCCACACGCTGTATGCGGCGGCGCTCGCGCAAGCCACTGTCGACCCGCGCTCTGCTACTCCGCTGCGCTGGTGATGGAGGACCCACAGCGACCACAGCGCAACCGCTCACAGTAAAGGTTGTCGAGGCCTCGGCGCTGTTCAGTTCATTTTTAGGAACTCGCTACATGAAAATTAACAAAATTTTGAGTTAAAGTACACCAGTAACCGGGACCAACAGCTTAATTAACTTATCGTCTAAAGCACGGAAATGCTCCCAAATGAAAGTGTCACAAAGTGGTCACCCATTCAAGGAGTAGCCACAGCAGACGTTGCTTACGGCAATGGGCGTTTACAGAACGCAGAGCCCGCAGGGCTACGAGTGCTTCTATTAACACAAGTCACCTTCCTTCCGGGCGTTCTTACTGTCTATGAATTCAATTGAAATTCCTTACAAACTTGGTCAAGTTCTCGAAGCAATAAAGTTCATAAGCCTTTACGACCATTAACGATGATGTTGCTGAATGGAGTACGATACCATACGCTTCCCATCATCAGCATCGGTAAATAGTGCAGCTAACCTGAGTAACATATATCCGGATGAACCTCTGCGGCAGGTTCTGGTTTGAGAATGGTAAAAATGGGTTCACTAGTCAGACATCGTATCAAGCCTTGCATAATTTGCTATTGATGTTGACCCCAAATAAACGCTACCACATTTTCAATCAAACCTCTGCTATATGTATAGCACAGCTCTGGACATGCCAACGAAAGCATCCCATATGATCTAGAAATCATCGGACCTAGAAGACTTGAAAGAATAGGTGAAAATTTTACCTTTCATAAGCTCGGCCCTACCTGACAAGCGCACAGACTGGCGCGATTAGCGCGCAGCGGCATGCGTCGCGGATCCCAGCGGTCGTCGCTGACGCTAGCGCTACTTATCATCTCGACCTGTAACTAGTAGCATTGGGTTCAAATCACGTCAAAACAATTTGTACACAATCTGTTAGCAATAAATGTAACTGAAGCAAGTCATAATGTCTTTCAATTTTTATAACTACGGACCTTCACAAGAACTTGAGAATAGCGGCGAACTAGCACCGCGTTACAACCACTCTTTCCTTTTTGGTTATACGATACGATTCAATAAATCAAATCAGCCTATGGCTGTTCATTGCTGGGAATAGGCCTCTATGATATCAAGTTGGTACACTAACAATGAAAGTGAGTTTAAGGAATTCCAGTTTCTGATGTAAGTTTCCTTAATGAAGGGAAACATCCCTCTGTCACAAGTTATGGTCATAATCGCAGTCAATAGTCGCGATTATTCGCTATTTTTCCAAGTCCTAATTTGCATGATGAAGTATAACGCCAAGTAATAATTTTGTCACGGCAAATCATAATCTCTTATCGCAAATAATAGCTTGTCAGACTCACAGTCTTTCACAGTATCTTACATAGTCGTTAACTATTACATTTACAAGGAATAGATTCTTCAACAAGCAAATATTTGACACCAGAATAGAAATAAACATGAATCTGCTCACCAAAGTTAAGTAGGCATCCAGAAAGTGCGTGCACTGTATTTTCTGTGACAGAAACAACCATCGTACTGCTGCTTCTACAGAAAACTCCCATTTTCCGCTTTTGTATCGCCTTATAATGCACACGTTCTGTCGCCACGTGGGACAATGGAGTTGCATCCCACTTCTGATGCCGGAGTCAGGACGGACCGCGTGGGTCAATTCGTTGTCAGGGCCGATATCCGACATGTTGTAGGCACGAAATAAGATTACAATCCTTTAGCACTGGTACTAATTTATTCACTTACAAGCAATAAACTCAAAAATCACAGTTAACCACTCGGATTAAAACGGATGGAAACGCAGTAAGTTCGATACAGAAAGGTGACCGTTCTCTACCACGTCTCGTTCGAAAGTGTCCGGTCTGTGCGCACCGCACAGCGCACATCCCCTCTCCAACATGACACAACACACACATAGACAACTGACATCTGTCAGGCTGACAACGTCACCTTCTGTATCGACCTCACTCAAGCGAACTGCTTGACGTTTCCAAAATTGATAAGAGATGGCGTTTTAGTAAAATTAGAGTCATTAATTATCTTGGTTCTGCGACATATATATATATATATTGTGTCTTATGTATGTACTATTTATTCACACCTACCCTCTGCTACGCACACTCGCGCACTAATGGGTACCGAAAACTACTATGAAAATCTCTTGACCTCGTATCTGTGAACTCTGTGAGCGGTGTCTGTGTGTGCGTAGCAAATTTATTATGTTGGTTTCCATCTGTAATATCTAATTTGTGCCTATGTCCAGTAGTGGTCGATTGATTTGATTGGCCTTTTCTGTACAGTACAAATGCAGCAACAAGTCCGCGAGCTGGAGTCCCGCGGCAACGACTCCCTGGCGGTGTACGGCAACATGATGCCGGAGCTGGACCGCCTCGTGAAGCAGGCCGTCGCCAAGGGACAGTTCTCTAAACCGCCCAAAGGACCCATCGGTGCGTATACCTTACACAGCTCTTTATTTTTTTGCTAATATGCAGAACTAGCTGTGGCCTCGCCCGCGTAGAAGTCGTTATCGCGTAAAATCATTATCCTCCTTTTGCGCAGTCAGTTAAAAAGTAGCCTATGTCCCTTGGTCTCAAACTATCTCTATACCAAATTTTATCGAAATCGATTTTCGCGGTTTAGGCGTGAAAACGTAACAGACAGACAGTTACTTTCGCATTTATAATATCAGTAGGGATTTGTTGGATTGAGCAATACACCTATAAATTTATGCCATAGTCGACATAGTCAAAAACTCTTTGTCTTTGTAAGTAACGCCACAGATCTTTGTTCAGTCAAATTTTGTTATTTGGCTATTTACTCATTGGCATGTAATCGAGAATTGTAAGACACTGTCTCCTGCAACACAGTTCGCACTAGCGCAGGAGACAGGCGATCTTCACTAGATGTACCTTAATATGTCAGTAAAAATATTATTATCTTGGGCGCTCATAAATGGCGCCACTTGTAAGTAAACAAGTCTTCTTTTTACAGCTCCGACATGTATTTTTGGGTTATTTTTCAATAATTTATTTTAAAGTTAAGTGAGCATGGGGTGGCGCATAGCTTGTCACGAACTTCACCAGTTTTTAACAGTGAAATAACAAGCGTAAATGGTGTGCACAAAATAATAAAGTACAGAACTATACTTTTTTTTCGCACCTACCCTCTCAGCATTCTATAAACAGCATCGAAACCTACTATGAAAATATTTGACCTCGAGTCTATGAACTCTGTGAGCGATGTCTATGTGAGCGTAGCCTCAGCGAATTTAGTATGTATGTTTCCATCTGTACTATCTAATTAGTGTGGTGTGTCACTAGGCGCGTACCTTAAGGTGAAGGACAAGAGCTGGGGCGGCGCGCTGGAGCACATCATCGGCGGACACATCAAGACGTTCTGCGTCAACTCGCAGGACGACTCGCGCAGGCTGTTCGAGATCATGGGGAAAGTGAGTACATACCTACTTATAGAATGATATCTGTATATTACGTAGAAACACGCAGTTCGATATACTGAGCAGCGATGGACCAAATGGACTCATCTACTTGGAACTACGAATAATGTATACTATAGAAATGTAACTTCTATAAAGTTACCGCCAAAATCTTGGAGCAACTTACCCATACTAAAATACAGCAATAAAACACAACACTCACACATTCATAGTTCAACACTTGCCCGCGATTGGTCGCGCCAAGGTCATGGGGGCTCGGCGCCCCACCTGAAGCGGCGAACGTGGACGGTGTTATACAATAATAAGAAAGCTTGTTATTGAATAAGTTGTTCAATCAATAGAAAGTTATTATTTTTCTATTCATTGAACAACATACGCCTACAAATGAAAAACGGTTACGGTTTTTTTACAATTATGTGCCTCGGAAAAATTAATTAGTTTTTTTAATTTTTATGGCGGTTGGAAATTGGTAAAAACTCCTTTTTAGCAAATTAATGCAAACGAATTATGACAAATTGTTCATTTATGCTTTTAACAACATAACGTCGTAATTGCTTTCTATAGGATGGCTTTCTTTAAGGGGTTTCGTGACGTCATTTCGTTCTTTTATATTGGCTAAACACTTATTTTTTATTAATTGCAAAAACATATATAATATATCTTACAGTACCTACAAATAGACACCGCAGATTTTCTTAATCGCTTAACCTTTCCATTATTTAGTGTGTACATGTCATTAGTTTAAAAGTGTATGTTACTGTACCGCGCATGTTACTGTACTGACTAGGCATCCAATTACGTTCATTTCTTTCCAAACGAATCGCATTAACCCATTTTTCACGCTGGACTTCATTTGTTGGGAATCCGTGAAATTCAAATTATAATTTAATTTCTATGCATAATATCATCCTACTAATATAATATCGTACTAACAATATTACTTTAGCGCATAACATACTATAAACACTGCAAAAAAATAATTTGATTTTCGAATTGAGTTCATGTTGCATAACACTTTTCAACGTCACCAGTACGTGTTTTTAAAATGAATATTTACCAGTGATGGGCGTAATTAATTACAAAAGTAATTCAATTAATAATTGAATTACAATGTAATTAAGTTACAATGTAATCTAATTACTCAGTAATTAATTACATTGTAATTTAAATACTTTGGATGTTCCGGTTAATTAGTTACTAAGTAACTAGTTGCAAAGTAATTAGATTACTTTATAACTAGTTACTTTGTAATTAATTACTTTGTAATTTTCATACATTCAAGCAAAGCAATACCACAGCCGGCAATCCAATATGGCCGCCGCGCCGCCGTTGTAAAAGTTCATGTTGGGTATCGTATAAGTGGTATTTTGGTATGCTGAGTACGAATTTCGGGTTAATTTAGCAATCCAATATGGCCGCCGCGCCATCGTTGTAAAAGTTCATGTTGGGTATCGTATAAGGGGTATTTTGGTATGCTGAGTACGAATTTCGGGTTAATTTAGCAATCCAATATGGCCGCCGCGCCGCCGTTGTAAAAGTTCATGTTGGGTATCGTATAAGGGGTATTTTGGTATGCTGAGTACGAATTTCGGGTTAATTTAGCAATCCAATATGGCCGCCGCGCCGCCGTTGTAAAAGTTCATGTTGGGTATCGTATAAGGGGTATTTTGGTATGCTGAGTACGAATTTCGGGTTAATTTTGCAATCCAATATGGTCACCGCGCCGCCGTTACAAAATTTCATGTTGGATATCGTATTAGGGGTATTTTGGTATGCTGAGTACGAATTTCGGGTTAATTTAGCAATCCAATATGGCCGCCGCGCCATCGTTGTAAAAGTTCATGTTGGGTATCGTATAAGGGGTTTTTTGGTATGCTGAGTACGAATCACATGATAATTTTGCAATCCAATATGGCCGCCGCGCCGTAGTCAGAAAATTTCATGATGGGTATCGTTTAAGGGGTTTTTCGATGTGCTGAGTACGAATCACATGATAATTTTGCAATCCAATATGGCCGCCGCGCCGTAATTACAGAATTTCATGATGGGTATCGTTTAAGGGGTTTTTTGGTATGCTGAGTGCGAATCACATGATAATTTTGCAATCCAATATGGCCGCCGCGCCGTAGTCACAAAATTTCATGATGGGTATCGTATAAGGGGTAATTTGGTATGCTGAGTACGAATTTCGGGTTAATTTTGCAATCCAATATGGTCACCGCGCCGCCGTTATAAAATTTCATGTTGGGTATCGTATAAGGGGTATTTTGGTATGTTGAGTACGAATTTCGAGTTAATTTAGCAATCCAATATGGCCGCCGCGCCATCGTTGTAAAAGTTCATGTTGGGTATCGTATAAGGGGTATTTTGGTATGCTGAGTACGAATTTCAGGTTAATTTTGCAATCCAATATGGTCACCGCGCCGCCGTTATAAAATTTCAAGTTGGGTATCGTATTTGGGGTATTTTGGTACGCTGAGTACGAATTTCGCGTTAATTTGCAATCCAATATGGCCGCCGCGCCACTGTTGTAAAAGTTCATGTTGGGTATCATTAAACGATACCCATCATGAAATTTTGGGACTACGGCGCGGCGGCCATATTGGATTGCAAAATTATTATGTGATTCGCACTCAGCATACCAAAAAACCCCTTAAACGATACCCATCATGAAATTCTATGATTACAGCGCGGCGGCCATATTGGATTGCAAAATTATCATGTGATTCGTACTCAGCACATCGAAAAACCCCCTAAACGATACCCATCATGAAATTCTGTGATTACAGCGCGGCGGCCACATTGGATTGCAAAATTATCATGTGATTCGTACTCAGCACATCGAAAAACCCCTTAAACGATACCCATCATGAAATTTTGTGACTACGGCTCGGCGGCCATATTGGATTGCAAAATTATCATGTGATTCGTACTCAGCACATCAAAAAACCCCATAAACGATACCCATCTTGAAATTTTGTGACTACGGCGCGGCGGCCATATTGGATTGCAAAATTATCATGTGATTCGTACTCAGCATACCAAAAAACCCCTTAAACGATACCCATCATGAAATTCTGTTATTACGGCACGGCGGCCATATTGGATTGCAAAATTATCATGTGATTCGTACTCAGCATACCAAAAAACCCCTTAAACGATACCCATCATGAAATTTTGTGATTACGGCGCGGCGGCCATATTGGATTGCAAAATTATCATGTGATTCGCACTCAGCATACCAAAAAACCCCTTAAACGATACCCATCATGAAATTTTGTGACTACGGCGCGGCGGCCATATTGGATTGCAAAATTATCATGTGATTCGCACTCAGCATACCAAAAAAACCCCTTAAACGATACCCATCATGAAATTTTGTGACTACGGCGCGGCGGCCATATTGGATTGCAAAATTATCATGTGATTCGCACTCAGCATACCAAAAAACCCCTTAAACGATACCCATCATGAAATTTTGTGATTAGCGTATGGGAATTCCAGTGAAATTCCTTCGTCACTCAGGAATTGAGCTGATGGTCTTCAAATTTTATAGCTGAGTACCAACCTGGATACATTGACCTACATCAAAAAACCGCATCAATATCGATTCACCCCTTGGTTGGGCCGCGACGAATCCACAGCACAGGACAGAGTTGGTAATTATGAGTGTTGGTTAATTGAATTAATGAGTAACTAGTTGCAATGTAATTAGATTAACGTGTAATTCCATTACTCATTAATTAGTTACTGCTAGTACTCATTGTAATTAATTACTCAAGTAATCTGTTACAGAGTAATTGAATTAAGCATTACAAAGTAATTATAATTTGTAACGGTTAATCTAATTACATTTTGCCCATCACTGATATTTACTCACCTATGGAGGGTGATTCCAGCGTTTTTCATATCCGTATGGTTTCTACACCACTTCAGAACACACGAAGGCATATTTGAAATATAATTAACGCGAAAAAACCATTAAAATCACTGACAGATTGGTTCCGGTGACACAACCGAACGCTATGCGTGACAGCGCGGACTAAATGTGTCGCGCGGTCCCCATTTTTAACCGACTTCAGAAAAAGGAGGAGGTTCTCAATTCGTCTGTATGTATTTTTTTTTATGTATGTTAAGCGATATTTCCGTCAATTATAGACGGATTTCATAATTTCTTTTTCTGTTGAATAGGGTTTACTTCTGAGGTGGTCCCATTTTCACCAGGTCAGGATCTGATGATGGGATCCAGGAGAAAAGGAGGGCAACCACCAAAAATTGTAGGGACAACTAGTGCGTTTGTTAACTTTTTGATTAAGTGCTTTAATGTACTACAATTTAATGAATGTCTGGAATCGATCTGATGATGGAACCGAAAGACAGTCGAGGGAATTCCTTATTGATTTACAGCCGCTACCTTGTGTTTGGGCTTGATTGATTTGTATTGATGAGAACTTTCACCTAGATAGATATATTTTTCTGTTCACCCGTCACTTAAAATAATGAAAAAAAAAATTTCAATGAAAAATAAAACCGACTTCAAACAAATCCTGAAAAAAGAAAGGGCAATGCCGAAATTAGGCCCTGATTGCCCATACTTGGCATTTAGCTGAAAAAATAAGTAATAATTTTGCATAATTTTTGACGCTATTCACGACTTGATAGAAGTTAGGATTTATTTCGTCAACATAAAAAGTTATTCAATAAATACACCGCCATTTGCATCTGCTGGGTTGCCACTCTTTTGCAAACTCATAATATACAAATGTACTCTGTGTTGCAAACTAACAGAATAGTAGTATTTTTACAAAATACTCAGATTAAGTTTTTACTTAGATACCTTTTTCTTTTTTTTTATACCGCTAATATAGCAGACAAGCATAACGTTTGTAACACCAGAGGTGCTACACTCGCGCTTCCAACCCTGTAAAAATCTTTTAAGACCCCTTTTGAAGATCCCCATACCGTAGACGTTTGGAAAAACAGAGGCAGAGAAATCATTCCACAATTCTTTATCCGATCTTACCGTGCTCGAACGCTCCGGATGGAAAGTGTGGGGATGAATCTAAGGCGGGTTACGTAAATATTTGTTTATTATAATTATTTATACTACTAAGAAGACAACCATGCACCGTGACCTGATGGAAAGATCTTGATAAGAAAACGTATAGGTACATGGGATACTTATTTATGTATAGATCTAATTTTCTGAATGGTAAATAGTAAGTTTTATTGAATTTCACTGTATTATAATAATTATTATACACGTTGACGCTGAGCTTACAAAATATGGATATACTTGTTGCGACGATCGACAGTAGACATTTTGTTTGTTTGAATAGCAACACTAAATTAAACTGACTTTAGTCCGTTCACAGTTATATTACCTCTGACCAAGGAACTTATACTTCAAGTTCCTTGCCTCTGACTGACAGCTTGTCGATCATTTCCTGTGTGTTGGCATAGCAGTAAAGTCCCCCAATGAGTGCCAGCCTACGACGTTTTACCGATTATAGTGGAGATTGTAACATCCAACCGTAGCACGAAGCGTTTTGTTTTTCATGTCATAATATACTTAACTTTACTAAAACAGTGCTGTTATAATTATACGATTGAATTTGAGATTTATTTATTTATTTACGTATAAAAAATTAAAGAAACATTTACTGCCATCACCAAAGGTGGTGAAGTTGCTGCTTCCACAACGTTCCACATCTCAATTAATGGTCACACCCGAAAAAAAACGATAGCAAAAGAAGAAAGTAAGTTTCGACTAAACGTTAGATAACATGGGAGAAACAAAAACTTATTGGGGTAACACAACAATCAAGATTGAATTGAACAAAATTGAATTGAAGATAGGCAACCTAAGTGCTAGAGGTAATATATCTCTGAATGGACATATAGTCAAGTGAGCGACTGACAGTCACCCAGTGTTATGTCATTGTCAAAATGGTACTTCATCATTGTACGTTTTTCTGTTTTTTTATCAATAATTAAATATTCAATTCTGATCATGAATACTGACTTTAGGTGAATGAATATATGTATGAAAGACAACAAATACATAATTAACTAGCTAAATGACTGCAGGAAGAGTTTCTGATAACTCTAAAGTGCTTGTGTAAGGGCACATTTATAAAAATTAAAAGCCTTGATATTTTGGAAAATCCAACTTATGTTTTAACTATTCTTTTATGAATAAATTATTTTTATTTACAAGCAATATATTGTACCCATTTTCATGATTGGGCACCCAGGGCCTAAAGTACTATGAAGACCTGGCATTGCCCTTTACAAAGCACAAAGTAATATGTATTTTGATTTATTAGATTTTATTCAATATAATAATGAAGTTGGTGCCATGAATAATACCTAGGTACATAAAACTATGGGTTTACTTGGCGCCGACTTCAATATGATATTGAATAAAATCTGATAAAATCAAAATACACTCGAGAGCAATGAATCCGGGTCACTTAAAGAATCCTAAAAATCTCGGAAACTAAAAATGCTAGGTTAATGCAATAAATTGTATTTAATAGACAATGTAATACTCCTTAAATGAAGGTATTAAAACTTCTTAGTTATTGTAAAGTTATATCATAAAAAAATCAAATTTGAAAAAGGGCCACTTTCGAAGATGGAACTACGAAATTACAGCATTTGGTGTTGCTTTTGTTTGTAATCTGTCATTTATGTGGGTACATAAACCATGTTGATAGTGCTCTATATTCATTAATCAAGCTGAAATTATGTCGCTTACGCCTGAAGAATGCACCAGAATACTTACAATGCTGGAAACCGGCCGGAGTCAGCGCGATACAGCCAGGACTGTCGGTGTGTCGCTGTCAACAGTACAAAGAGTTCTCCGACGTTACGAAGAAACTGGTTCTAACCTACGCAGACCAGGAACGGGCAGAACCAGGTGTACCACAGCACGAGAAGACCGATACTTGGTGAACACCATGCTTCGAAATCGCTTTCTCACAGGAACTGAACTCACCAATCAGTTTCGACGCCTCGGAGGAAGTAACCCAAGTGCATGGACAGTAAGACGTCGGCTTGCTGAATCTAACTTAAAACCCCTTAGACCTGCAAACGGCCCTAAACTGGAGCGTGGGCATCGTATTTCGAGACTAAGGTATGCCCAGAGCCACGTAAATTGGAGTATTGAAGATTGGTCAAAAGTTATGTTCTCCGACGAATCAAAATTTATGCTCTACAAGCACGATGGAAGACACAGAGTGTATCGAAGACCAGGGGAAAGATTCAAGCAAGCATGCATCGAAGAAAAAGTAGCCTACGGTGGTGGGTCTGTACTTGTGTGGGCCGGAATTTCTTCTGAAAGTCGCACAGAGCTGGTGATCATAGAAAACGGCTCTTTAACTAGCGTAAGATATGTGGAAGAAATCCTCAATGATCACGTTGGTCCATTTATGGTCAATTTAGGTGAGGATGCTATATTTATGCATGACAATGCCCGACCTCATACAGGTAGGATTGTGAATGACTACCTTCAAGAGATGAACATTACTCGTATGGAGTGGCCAGCGCGCAGCCCGGATATCAACCCGATCGAGCATGCTTGGGACGAGCTAGGCAGATGCGTAAAACAACGAAACCCTCCCCCAATCACGCTTCGTGAGCTCAAAATTGCTCTCACAGAGGAATGGGAGAATATTCCCCAAAATCGTATAAGGAACTTGGTGTACAGCATGCCAAACCGCGTAAACGCAGTAATGGAAGCACGAGGAGGCAATACGAAGTATTAAAATTCAAGAAAATCGTAATAATGTTCAAAAATTTCATGTTTCCTATTTTTGTTTTAAGGAGAGATCAGCAGTTTTTTCTTTATGTAATTTTGTGTTAATAAAATGTATGGTGACTCATATTTTTTTTACTTTCATTTAAGGAGTATTACATTGTCTATTAAATACAATTTATTGCATTAACCTATCATTTTTAGTTTCCGAGATTTTTAACATTCTTTAAGTGACCCGGATTCATTGCTCTCGAGTGTACATATTACTTTGTGCTTTGTAAATTTCTTTTTTCAGGATTTGTTTGAAGTCGGTTTTATTTTTTATTGAAAAATTTTTTTAAGCAACGCCTTCCGCGGTCCCCATTTGGTGGAGCCATTTTTTGAGCCGAATTATGCTTCTATAGTATACATTATTCGTAGACTTGGAACAAGAAATTGAATACGCTCAAAGACCTTGCAGACCTCATCGAGCAACACGATCGGCCGGTTCCCGCATTTAGAATCAGGACCAGTTCCCTGTTTTCCACACGTTAGGTAAGTCGGGACCCGAGTTTTTCGAGAGTCAGGACCCACGCTCGACCTGGGATGCCTTCAGGTCCTCGGCCGGTGCTCTTGTGGTATTTAAGCCGCAGCACAGCTACCCTTAGCTTACCCCTCAGTGATTTTAGGTACATTCTTGCTGTAATCCGCGTTGGGAGTCTAGAGACGGGGCCAGAGGACCCTCTCCAGCTGTTAAGGCTGGAGGCGCCTTGAGGTGAAGGCCCTTGGAAGCGCCTTAGTACGAAGCTTACCTCTACACATGAGGTATGGCCGCCCCATGGATTCTATTCCAGTGTCTCTAGGGGTTCCTCCCGGGCCAACCTTTTGTCCTGGTTTACAGCCCTCTCGAGGGTCCTCTTGGCTCCCTTGTTAGAATTGTATAGGAGTCACTTTTCGTACTAAACGAGTTTTGACACATGTAGGATTATTCCCAAACGGGAATACATCTGATTGATCTCCCAAGTTAGGTCAGATTTGAGAAGACTGATTTCCCATTTGAAGCCGGACCCCGGTCCCCGGCCCGAGCCACGGTATAGCTCCGTCGCTCGGGCCGTCGCATCATCTGAGTGTGGCGACGCCCCTGACTGAATCAGGTCTATCGACGATCTGTTGAAATCTCCTACACAGGACCATTATTGGGCGAGGACGGCATGCGGCAAGAATGACGTCATTTATTTCTGTAACACCAATTTATTAAGAGTTGTACGAGTAAACCCACAAAACCATTTATCATCACATATTAACCAACCAAACTGGTGTCGTAAAAACGGGTACACTACATTAATACGAAAAACTTAATTCCGAAAGTCACAATCACGAATTTCATAATTCCGAATTTCATAAGTCCGAATGATTCGAAATCCCGAAAGTCGAAAATCCGATTTTTCATAAATCCTTTTTATTAAAAGTATAATTTTTAAATTCCGAATGTTTACAATTCCGACTGTCAGAATGCCGAATTTCAAGAAACCGAACCGTTGAATTCCGAATCATTAAAAATCCGCCATATTATAAATACGAACTCCGATTATCAAAA
The DNA here is from genome assembly GCA_933228765.1 of Miltochrista miniata. Taxonomy (NCBI): domain Eukaryota; kingdom Metazoa; phylum Arthropoda; class Insecta; order Lepidoptera; family Erebidae; genus Miltochrista; species Miltochrista miniata. The sequence goes on from OW121753.1 coordinate 4,162,857, forward strand.
ATCCGAAATATCATAAATACGAAGGGTGAATGTCGTTTCCACCCGTTCCTGTTTTAACCCGATAACTTATCATTAAAGACGATTATTTATGTTCCCGATTCCACCCGTTTTTAGGGTTTCGTAGCCAAATGGCAAAAACGGAACCCTTATAGATTCGTCGTGTCTGTCTGTCTGTCCGTCCGTGTGTCACAGCCATCATTCTCCGAAACTATAAGGCCTATGCTATTGAAACTTGGTAACTAGATGTATTCTGTGAACCGCATTAAGATACTTATATAAAACTAGAAAAAAAGTAGTAAATTTTTGGGGGACCCCATACTCAGAACTGAAACTCGAAATTTTTTTTTTCATCAAACCCATATGTGTGGGGTATCTATAGATAGGTCTTTAAAAATGCTATTGAGGTTCCTAACATCATTTTTTTCTAAAATGAATAGTTTGCACAAGAGACACTTCCAAAGTGGAAAAATGTGTGTCCCCCCCCCCCCCCTCTAACTTCTAAACTAAGAGAATGATAAATCTAAAAAATTTATATGATGTACATTGCCATAAAAACTACCAACGAAAATTGGTTTGAACGAGACAGAACTGGTAGTTTTTTTTTAATACGTCATGAACCGCAATTTTCGGTTAGAAAAATCACTACCACTGCGAACGTGTTAAAACATCAATCAAAGTTACAACGAACTATAAGAACTTTTATATTATGTTACTAGGTGCTACGAAACCCTTCATGGGCGAGTCCAACTCGCACTTGGCCGGTTTTTTTTAATAAAGTATAGTCAAGTCTAACTACCGAAAATATTATTTCCAAGTGAGTGGAAGGCAAACGACAAAACAAAAAAAATAACCACGAAGGCAAAGGCGGGAGCTCATCTCCGCTTCGCTCCCGCCTTAGCCTTCTAACCTAACCTATCCGACTCGGGGTGTTAACCATTCACTTATTATGGTTAACACCTCGACTCGGATAGGTTAGGTTAGAAGGCTAAGGCGAAAGCGAAGCGGAGCGGAGCTCCGGCCTTAGCCATCGTGGTTATTTTTAACCGACTTCCAAAAAGGAGGAGGTTCTCAATTCGTCTGTATGTTTTTTTTTTTTTTTTTTTTTTTATGTTTGTTACCGGCAAATCGCTTGAAGGAGTTAACCGATTTTGAAAATTCTTTTTTTGTTTGAAAGCTGGTGCTTCCCATGTGGTCCCATATACAGGAAGTCAGAATCGGATGCTGGGATCCTGGAGAAATCGAAGAAATCCCTCGAGTCGAGGGAATTCCTTAACGATTTACAGCAGTTATATTGTGTTTGGGCTTGATTAATTTGTATTGGGGAGAACATTACCCCTAGACAGATATAATTTCAGTCTACCCGTCACTGAAAATCATGAAAAAAAAAATTTTTAACAAAAAAAAACCGACTTCAAACAAAAACTAAAAATTGAAAAATAAAATTAACTTAGCACAAAGTAATAGGTAGTATATTTAGTTTTATATCAGATATTATTGACTGTAATACTGAAGTCGGTGCCAATATTTCTATGAGATATTAAAATATCTACCTAAACCTATAGTTTTACTTGGCGCCGATTTCAGTATTACATTCAATAAAATCTGATATAAAACTAAATATACTACCTATTACTTTGTGCTAAGTTAATTTTATTTTTCAATTTTTAGTTTTTGTTTGAAGTCGGGTTTTTTTTTGTTAAAATTTTTTTTTTTTGTTTTGTCGTTTGCCTTCCACTCTTGGTAATAATATCTTCGGTAGTTAGACTTGACCGTACTTTATTAAAAGAAACTTTAACAGTGAATTTTCGGATATTTGAAATTCTGAATAATGTTTTTCGGGAAAATAACAGTCCGGTCTTTTGATTATTCGTACTAATGAAATTAGGAAAAATAAAAATTCGTACTAATGACTTTCGGATAAATGAATATTGTCCTTTTGAATATTCAGAGCTTTGTTTCTTAGGATTTTTTCTGTATACGACAATTATTATTGAAATGAAATAGTATTGAATTTATAGAAGTGCTTAATGGAATTGAAATAATATAATATAAATTGTAGAAACTCAAATCAATATTGTTATAATCTGAAGTTTACTAACATAGTTTTAAGTTTCATTTGTTACTAACATCATATGAGTCGTTGTTGCTTAAATAAATAAATTTTATTATTATTATGTTTCTGTCTTTCTCGGGTACCTTCTTTTTTTTATTACGAAGGTACCCGGTCTTTTGGTAGGCTTACATGGGGACATATTGGTCCAACACGCAGAGGTCCTTTGAGACTTTTAATGTAAAGGGATATGGGACCCCCACTGCAGACGATTCACGCCCGCCTTATGTAGAAGAACTGTAATGAACCGCCCGCAATGGGAGCTAAACTATTGGAAAATATGCTAACTACAAAATGGGCTATTGTGTTGGGGGTTAAATGGAACTAAGTAACGTATGCTATGGATGATTACGGCGTCTGCCATTTCAATATATTATTACCAAAATATTGGCAGACGGTGACTCGCCAACTCATTAGATGGGCCCCCTATGCAATCGCCATAGGCTCATAAGCCTGTAAGGCGACAGAGGGCAACACCGGTGTGAGTGGCTAGGGGTGTCGAGCGGTGCGGCGCCGGTTTCGCCATCGCGGGTTAGACCCGGAGCGGGTTTCCCCGTAGTTATGCCCTTGAAAATGACACTTCCACCCCCGAGCATAAAGCTCTGGCTTCCTCTGTCTGATCGGCCAATTAAGGCAAGCCAGAGTTGAGATTTGCTGCACTTCCGGGAGTACGGTCTCCCGTTAGCCCATTAAATGCTTACTGGTCGAGAAGCGCAACAAAGCTCTGAGGAATCGGGACCGATGTGTAGCCACGCACATTCAGCTCGCCACAAGCTGCCCTGCGGATGTGATTATTATTATTATTATATATTATTATATTAGGAATTATAATCTTCGGAATTTTGAACATCGGAATATTGAAATTCGGAAAAACATATTTCGGAATTTTTGGGTGTTCCCCGTAAAAACATGTCGTATGACGTCAGGTATACGGGCGTAGCGGGGAGTCCAAACCGGGCGTCACATGCAGCGCATTCCTACCCACCGTCCATCCCGAGGCCCTGCGCAAGCGGGTCCGCGCCGGGGAACACCGCTCCGCACTCGACGCGCTCGATATCGCCGACCCGGTGGTCGCCAACTTCCTCATTGATAACGTCGGCGTGGAGAGTATTCTGCTCGTGCCGGACCATGGTGAGTTTCTAGCATACTAGCTGCATTCAAAGCTTTCTTTTCTTTATGACCTAAAACATTTATTTATCTTCTACAGGAATATGAAGCTCACGGGTTATTTCTGACTATTCTATCTCTGTACCAAATTTATCCAAATCCGCTCAGCAGTTAGAATGTGAAAGAGTATAAAAAATACAAATTTAAGGGTGTATAATATTAGTTAGGACTGGAATTTTTCATTACAGCAGAGCCGACTTATGTAGTTCTAAATGCTGGTCCAGTCCGTTTATAAGTGGCAAACTTGCAAAGGAATTTCGTTTCAAATCTCATTTTGGTCTGTGAAATTTTAGTAGAGAGCTAAGTAGCTTGGCTAAATGCCTATATGTGTATGTGTCAGATACGGCGATCCACCTGTCGGACAGCCAGGAGAACGTGCCGCGCAACTGCGCCAAGGTGGTGACGCGCGACTGTACGGAGTTCCACCCCGCGCCCAACTACCGCAGCTACGGCGGCAGTGGCCGGGCCAGCCGGTACCTGCACCTCAGCACCCAAGAGCGCAACAAGTGAGTTTGTGTATAGCCCGCCCACCGTCCACCGTCCACCGTCCCTTACACACGGCGATCCACCAAGTTCCACCCCGCGCCCAACTACCGCAGCTACGGCGGCAGTGGCCGGGCCAGCCCGTACCTGCACCTCAGCACCCAAGAGCGCAACAAGTGAGTTTGTGTATAGCCCGCCCACCGTCCACCGTCCCTTACACACGGCGATCCACCAAGTTCCACCCCGCGCCCAACTACCGCAGCTACGGCGGCAGTGGCCGGACCAGCCGGTACCTGCACCTCAGCACCCAAGAGCGCAACAAGTGAGTTTGTGTATAGCCCGCCCACCGTCCACCGTCCACCGTCCCTTACACACGGCGATCCACCAAGTTCCACCCCGCGCCCAACTACCGCAGCTACGGCGGCAGTGGCCGGGCCAGCCGGTACCTGCACCTCAGCACCCAAGAGCGCAACAAGTGAGTTTGTGTATAGCCCGCCCACCGTCCACCGTCCACCGTCCCTTACACACGGCGATCCACCAAGTTCCACCCCGCGCCCAACTACCGCAGCTACGGCGGCAGTGGCCGGGCCAGCCGGTACCTGCACCTCAGCACCCAAGAGCGCAACAAGTGAGTTTGTGTATAGCCCGCCCACCGTCCACCGTCCACCGTCCCTTACACACGGCGATCCACCAAGTTCCACCCCGCGCCCAACTACCGCAGCTACGGCGGCAGTGGCCGGGCCAGCCGGTACCTGCACCTCAGCACCCAAGAGCGCAACAAGTGAGTTTGTGTATAGCCCGCCCACCGTCCACCGTCCACCGTCCCTTACACACGGCGATCCACCAAGTTCCACCCCGCGCCCAACTACCGCAGCTACGGCGGCAGTGGCCGGGCCAGCCCGTACCTGCACCTCAGCACCCAAGAGCGCAACAAGTGAGTTTGTGTATAGCCCGCCCACCGTCCACCGTCCATCGTCCCTTACACACGGCGATCCACCAAGTTCCACCCCGCGCCCAACTACCGCAGCTACGGCGGCAGTGGCCGGGCCAGCCGGTACCTGCACCTCAGCACCCAAGAGCGCAACAAGTGAGTTTGTGTATAGCCCGCCCACCGTCCACCGTCCACCGTCCCTTACACACGGCGATCCACCAAGTTCCACCCCGCGCCCAACTACCGCAGCTACGGCGGCAGTGGCCGGGCCAGCCGGTACCTGCACCTCAGCACCCAAGAGCGCAACAAGTGAGTTTGTGTATAGCCCGCCCACCGTCCACCGTCCACCGTCCCTTACACACGGCGATCCACCAAGTTCCACCCCGCGCCCAACTACCGCAGCTACGGCGGCAGTGGCCGGGCCAGCCCGTACCTGCACCTCAGCACCCAAGAGCGCAACAAGTGAGTTTGTGTATAGCCCGCCCACCGTCCACCGTCCATCGTCCCTTACACACGGCGATCCACCAAGTTCCACCCCGCGCCCAACTACCGCAGCTACGGCGGCAGTGGCCGGGCCAGCCGGTACCTGCACCTCAGCACCCAAGAGCGCAACAAGTGAGTTTGTGTATAGCCCGCCCACCGTCCACCGTCCACCGTCCCTTACACACGGCGATCCACCAAGTTCCACCCCGCGCCCAACTACCGCAGCTACGGCGGCAGTGGCCGGGCCAGCCGGTACCTGCACCTCAGCACCCAAGAGCGCAACAAGTGAGTTTGTGTATAGCCCGCCCACCGTCCACCGTCCACCGTCCCTTACACACGGCGATCCACCAAGTTCCACCCCGCGCCCAACTACCGCAGCTACGGCGGCAGTGGCCGGGCCAGCCGGTACCTGCACCTCAGCACCCAAGAGCGCAACAAGTGAGTTTGTGTATAGCCCGCCCACCGTCCACCGTCCACCGTCCCTTACACACGGCGATCCACCAAGTTCCACCCCGCGCCCAACTACCGCAGCTACGGCGGCAGTGGCCGGGCCAGCCGGTACCTGCACCTCAGCACCCAAGAGCGCAACAAGTGAGTTTGTGTATAGCCCGCCCACCGTCCACCGTCCACCGTCCCTTACACACGGCGATCCACCAAGTTCCACCCCGCGCCCAACTACCGCAGCTACGGCGGCAGTGGCCGGGCCAGCCGGTACCTGCACCTCAGCACCCAAGAGCGCAACAAGTGAGTTTGTGTATAGCCCGCCCACCGTCCACCGTCCACCGTCCCTTACACACGGCGATCCACCAAGTTCCACCCCGCGCCCAACTACCGCAGCTACGGCGGCAGTGGCCGGGCCAGCCCGTACCTGCACCTCAGCACCCAAGAGCGCAACAAGTGAGTTTGTGTATAGCCCGCCCACCGTCCACCGTCCATCGTCCCTTACACACGGCGATCCACCAAGTTCCACCCCGCGCCCAACTACCGCAGCTACGGCGGCAGTGGCCGGGCCAGCCGGTACCTGCACCTCAGCACCCAAGAGCGCAACAAGTGAGTTTGTGTATAGCCCGCCCACCGTCCACCGTCCACCGTCCCTTACACACGGCGATCCACCAAGTTCCACCCCGCGCCCAACTACCGCAGCTACGGCGGCAGTGGCCGGGCCAGCCGGTACCTGCACCTCAGCACCCAAGAGCGCAACAAGTGAGTTTGTGTATAGCCCGCCCACCGTCCACCGTCCACCGTCCCTTACACACGGCGATCCACCAAGTTCCACCCCGCGCCCAACTACCGCAGCTACGGCGGCAGTGGCCGGGCCAGCCGGTACCTGCACCTCAGCACCCAAGAGCGCAACAAGTGAGTTTGTGTATAGCCCGCCCACCGTCCACCGTCCACCGTCCCTTACACACGGCGATCCACCAAGTTCCACCCCGCGCCCAACTACCGCAGCTACGGCGGCAGTGGCCGGGCCAGCCGGTACCTGCACCTCAGCACCCAAGAGCGCAACAAGTGAGTTTGTGTATAGCCCGCCCACCGTCCACCGTCCACCGTCCCTTACACACGGCGATCCACCAAGTTCCACCCCGCGCCCAACTACCGCAGCTACGGCGGCAGTGGCCGGGCCAGCCGGTACCTGCACCTCAGCACCCAAGAGCGCAACAAGTGAGTTTGTGTATAGCCCGCCCACCGTCCACCGTCCACCGTCCCTTACACACGGCGATCCACCAAGTTCCACCCCGCGCCCAACTACCGCAGCTACGGCGGCAGTGGCCGGGCCAGCCGGTACCTGCACCTCAGCACCCAAGAGCGCAACAAGTGAGTTTGTGTATAGCCCGCCCACCGTCCACCGTCCACCGTCCCTTACACACGGCGATCCACCAAGTTCCACCCCGCGCCCAACTACCGCAGCTACGGCGGCAGTGGCCGGGCCAGCCGGTACCTGCACCTCAGCACCCAAGAGCGCAACAAGTGAGTTTGTGTATAGCCCGCCCACCGTCCACCGTCCACCGTCCCTTACACACGGCGATCCACCAAGTTCCACCCCGCGCCCAACTACCGCAGCTACGGCGGCAGTGGCCGGGCCAGCCGGTACCTGCACCTCAGCACCCAAGAGCGCAACAAGTGAGTTTGTGTATAGCCCGCCCACCGTCCACCGTCCACCGTCCCTTACACACGGCGATCCACCAAGTTCCACCCCGCGCCCAACTACCGCAGCTACGGCGGCAGTGGCCGGGCCAGCCGGTACCTGCACCTCAGCACCCAAGAGCGCAACAAGTGAGTTTGTGTATAGCCCGCCCACCGTCCACCGTCCACCGTCCCTTACACACGGCGATCCACCAAGTTCCACCCCGCGCCCAACTACCGCAGCTACGGCGGCAGTGGCCGGGCCAGCCCGTACCTGCACCTCAGCACCCAAGAGCGCAACAAGTGAGTTTGTGTATAGCCCGCCCACCGTCCACCGTCCATCGTCCCTTACACACGGCGATCCACCAAGTTCCACCCCGCGCCCAACTACCGCAGCTACGGCGGCAGTGGCCGGGCCAGCCGGTACCTGCACCTCAGCACCCAAGAGCGCAACAAGTGAGTTTGTGTATAGCCCGCCCACCGTCCACCGTCCACCGTCCCTTACACACGGCGATCCACCAAGTTCCACCCCGCGCCCAACTACCGCAGCTACGGCGGCAGTGGCCGGGCCAGCCGGTACCTGCACCTCAGCACCCAAGAGCGCAACAAGTGAGTTTGTGTATAGCCCGCCCACCGTCCACCGTCCACCGTCCCTTACACACGGCGATCCACCAAGTTCCACCCCGCGCCCAACTACCGCAGCTACGGCGGCAGTGGCCGGGCCAGCCGGTACCTGCACCTCAGCACCCAAGAGCGCAACAAGTGAGTTTGTGTATAGCCCGCCCACCGTCCACCGTCCACCGTCCCTTACACACGGCGATCCACCAAGTTCCACCCCGCGCCCAACTACCGCAGCTACGGCGGCAGTGGCCGGGCCAGCCGGTACCTGCACCTCAGCACCCAAGAGCGCAACAAGTGAGTTTGTGTATAGCCCGCCCACCGTCCACCGTCCACCGTCCCTTACACACGGCGATCCACCAAGTTCCACCCCGCGCCCAACTACCGCAGCTACGGCGGCAGTGGCCGGGCCAGCCGGTACCTGCACCTCAGCACCCAAGAGCGCAACAAGTGAGTTTGTGTATAGCCCGCCCACCGTCCACCGTCCACCGTCCCTTACACACGGCGATCCACCAAGTTCCACCCCGCGCCCAACTACCGCAGCTACGGCGGCAGTGGCCGGGCCAGCCGGTACCTGCACCTCAGCACCCAAGAGCGCAACAAGTGAGTTTGTGTATAGCCCGCCCACCGTCCACCGTCCACCGTCCCTTACACACGGCGATCCACCAAGTTCCACCCCGCGCCCAACTACCGCAGCTACGGCGGCAGTGGCCGGGCCAGCCGGTACCTGCACCTCAGCACCCAAGAGCGCAACAAGTGAGTTTGTGTATAGCCCGCCCACCGTCCACCGTCCACCGTCCCTTACACACGGCGATCCACCAAGTTCCACCCCGCGCCCAACTACCGCAGCTACGGCGGCAGTGGCCGGGCCAGCCGGTACCTGCACCTCAGCACCCAAGAGCGCAACAAGTGAGTTTGTGTATAGCCCGCCCACCGTCCACCGTCCACCGTCCCTTACACACGGCGATCCACCAAGTTCCACCCCGCGCCCAACTACCGCAGCTACGGCGGCAGTGGCCGGGCCAGCCGGTACCTGCACCTCAGCACCCAAGAGCGCAACAAGTGAGTTTGTGTATAGCCCGCCCACCGTCCACCGTCCACCGTCACTTACACACGGCGATCCACCAAGTTCCACCCCGCGCCCAACTACTGTAAATACGGCGGCAGATACTACTACTACCAGAGACAAATATTTGTGTGACCCATAAATATGTTTGTCTCAAGAGTCTGGGTGTTTCTATGTATAATATGTATGTATTTAAAAAGTATGTAAGTATTAATATCCGTGGTCTGATACCCATAATACAAGCAGGTTATTCCTAGCTTACTTTGGGATCAGATAGCGTTGTGTGAAATGTCCGTGAATATTTATATTTATTTAGCTTTGTACACCCTGACAGACTACACCATTCTTCTGGTAGTGCCACTTCGCCAGCAATTGTTGTTACGATGGTACAGCTGGAGGTTTGGCTCCTCGACAGAAATCCCATCAATGTTGGACCAATATTGCAGCTAAAGGAATCCCAGCAGACTTTCCTAACTTTATAGTATTCCGCACCATGAAAACCTCTTCTTGTTTGATAACCATAAGTGATGATGGAGCATGGACTTGAGAATTGGGTAGAGGGAAATGGGAATTGGGAAATTGCTCGATATGCCATTGATATTTAGTTTCTGGTGTAATCTATTTTGTTATGCACATTAATGACTTCACAAAATCATTTCCTCATTTCACACCTGTCATGCGTCCCGTGACAGCTCACAATATTTTTCTCACAAATATAATGTTTCTCCCAGGCAATTACTAGCAGAGATCCAGTCAGCGAAGGCCACACTACAATCTCTGGAGGAGAAGGCGGAGGCTCTCGGCCGACTGGCGAGGGAAGCCGCGCAAGGCGAGGCGACCGCTTCGCAAGCGCTGCAAGCGCTGCTGGGCGAGCGACACAACAAGGAGCGGGCGGAGCGCGCAGCTGCTGAAGCGCTGGATCTGCAACAGGGGCCGCAGCATGCCGTTCTGGTAATGGCCTTACAGTTACTTGTGTCGAGTTGTTTCGGGTATTATCCCGCTTCTTTGGGGTTGGTCTGGGTATGACAGTTCTTGTAGCTATTGAGCTACTATTATGATTCTGTTCTGATGCTGCTGCCTAAACGATATTTTGTTGATTTAAATATTATAAATTCTCCCAAAATACTTTGACGGCTTTGGAAACAGGAAAGGATTGATTTTCACACGTTTATGCAGGCGCAGATCTCCCGTAGTTCCCCAAGGAATACCTATGGTAGATTAACAGTTTTAGAATTTGGCAAATATGATTTGAGTTGAGGACACGCGCTCACGGTTAAATTCCTTCGAATCTGGTTACAGAGTCTGTCACAGATGGCAGCACTAGGCTCGTACGCTATTGGTGCGAGTTATTTTTTTTAATGAATATGGGACTATGAAAAAGAAAGGCTAAGGATGCATGTCGAGTACGTAACAGATACAATTTAAATAGAAGACTTGGGCACAAATTTAATGTGAAAAATTTTTTGGCAGGTATCATCGCAAGTCGAATGATTATATAGGTGCAATTCTATACATTCGAGCCGTGCAACTCAACTAAGTTACCGGTAGATGGTGCCTACGTCGCCCCAAGACGTAATGAGGTGAAAGAATTTGACGGTCGAGAGCAGTGTCTCGGTGGTCCAGTTGGTTAAGGCGTCTGGTCCGGCAAACCAGAAGACGCAGGTTCAAATCCTGCTCGAGACTAAAAATTTTTTCACATTAAATTTGTGATTGAGTTAGCATACTAAATGCTTTTCAAAATTATCTCTAGAAGACTTGGGCCCTGGATATCACATCAATGTACAAAATAGCACTGGCAAATGACCCAACATGAATTCCGTCAAATCTCTAGTGATAGTTTTGAGTAGTATTGGGGTACAGATTTAAGGCTTACATTGTGAGACGAGAATCTTGACTGATTGCATGAATGTTGTGCAGGTGGACGAACTAAACACGTCTAACGAGAAGCTGGCGAGTCTCCAGCGTCAGATCGAAGAGCTATCGGCGAAGGCGGCTCGCAGTCGACAGCTCATCAACGAGCTGGAAACCAAGATGGTGGCCATCAAGAAACAACTTAGCGGGCTGAATACTGAATGTCGGAAATTTACTGTAAGTCAATATTCATATTTATTATTTACTAGCATGTTTTCCTGTATAAAATAGTGTTCCCGATTCCCATGGTAACTTATTCCCGGGATAAAAAGTTTGCGCGACACCGCGCCGTCTGTCAGAAACTCGAATCGGATTTTGGATTTTAGATTATCGGTCTTGTCTCTATTTAACAGGAACAAATAGATTCAGAGCAAATGAAACTGGAGCAAGGGACTACGGTGCAGAGAACCTACCAACAGAGACTTAGAGAGAACAAGGCGGAGATGAAGAAAGTTGAGGAGGAGCTCGCTAAGAAGTTGGACAATATACAGAAGAAGACGCAGGAGGCGCTCAAGTTGTGTCAGAGAGTCGAGAATGCTAGGTTTGTATAATAATACTAGCTGAACGGAAAACGTTGTTTTGCCATGTTTTTTTTTCATATGGGGTATAAAATAGATGTCCGATTCTCAGACCTACCCAATATGCACACAAAATTTCATGAGAATCGGTCAAGCCGTTTCAAAGGAGTTTAACTACAAACACCACGATACGAGAATTTTATATATTAGATACACTATCTGTTGTACATTTTTCGTAGTGAAAGATTTAAAATATTTTTTTTATACCACTAGGGTGGCAGACAAGCGAGCGACCAGTTGGACTTGTGGTCACCTAGCCTATGGACGATTGCAACACCAAAGGCACTACACTCGCGCAGCTGACCTTAAAAAACCTTATATGGTGCGTTAGTAATTTCGTACTGAGAAAAAATACTTCAAACTCGAAATACTGTTACCATTTCTGACATCTGGAAATTTGTTACCGTTACATGACATCGATTTCGGAATAGTCAACCCTAGCGTAAATTGGATCTCACAGAAACTTAGGCCAAAACTGGTATACCACTTTCTTGGCCGACTACAAGCTTTTTTATGGGTTCCGTACCTAAAGGGTAAAACGAAACCCTATTTATAAGACTTCGTTGTCCGTCTGTGTATCCGTCAGGAGACTGTGTTTTAGGAACCGTCATAGCTAGAGAGCTGAAATTCACAGATGATGTATTTCTGTTGCCGCTATAACAACAAATACTAAAATCAGCTCTCATACACTAACCGTGATGTTTTGTCGTTTTTGGTACGGAACCCTCTGTGCGCGAGTCCGACACGCACTTGGCCGGTTTTGTTTTATAACAGTATGTACTTGTGGCGACGGGGTCCCCTATTGCGACGGGTAAGAGTACAAATGACGTCACCCCAGTACATCCCGACGGTGTCGTAAGAGGCGACTAAGGGAACGCTTTCGCAAAAAGATCCATTGCGTAGAGAAGGAAAACTCAAAATGAAACCCGGTTGTCAGTAAAATGACAACCGTCAAGCCAAGTTAAAGGCCTTATGGGCGGCTTGGAAACATAAGGTGATATGAAACTATCAGGTGAAATGTGGGCGTATACTATGCCTCTGCCTTCCCCTTCGGAAATAAAGGCGTGATTATATATTATACTAGCTGACCCCGCAACTTCGTTTACGTCACATAAGGTGTATGAAAGGAGAGGTATTTCTTCATCAGACTCATCAAGCAGCGTGTGAAACTGCCCTGTTTGCTTAATCATAAAGAGCTTAATGATTAAGACATTTTAAAAAATGTTACGATTGTATTATATGTATTCATGTATTGATTAAGCCAACACACCAGTTTAGATTTACACTCTCATCCAAAGAAACCGCTACAATTAAAATTTTAAACATATCTGATTCTTAAAAGTGTTATAACTTTCTTATTTATAAACCGATTGACATGAAATAAACGCTAAATGTTAAGTGGAGCAAACCTCAACACAATAAAAAACCGCATTGCAATCGGTTAAGCGGTTACTGAGATTAGCGTGCACAACCGTACAGACATACAGACAAACAGACAAAAATTCTAAAAATCATTGTTTTGGGTCTTATTGCGTTCATAAAGCCCCCCTATAATATTTTTTCTTATTTATCTTCCATGTACAGACAGCGACCTGTTACGATTTTATTATATGTATTGATATATATATGTATGTATGTACTTATTATAATTGTTTTCCCTCCCTCAGAGCACAAGAAGTAGTGTACGCGGAACTAAAACAAACCCACCTCAAGTTGTCCTCCATCAGAGGCGACGGGCTCACGAAGGCGCAGGTCGGGGAACAGCTGCTGCAGGTCGAGGGCAAGTATAGGCGGACGAGGGCCACACTGGATAAGTTGAAGAAACTTATTGAAAATGTATGTATAATGTGCTGTTCAACATTTTTATTCAGGGTGTAACTAATATCATTGTTTTTAAAATTAGGAAAATCCTGCATGGATGCTATGCCGGGACTCCTACCGACTAAAAACCACATGTTCACTAACTACTGCCTACGGTTGGGAGCCCCGGGTAAGCCCTCGGAAAGATGATCCCAGATGCAGAGCGTTTCAAGTTCTATGGGATACTGAGATATGATCTTCTTTTTATATTCAGCACGCCAAATTGAGGTCGCCACCAGCCTGATGGCAAGCCGTGGCGCATCTGGCGATTGAGGGCCACTTCTGACAGTGGTCCTCAAGTTGGCGGCCCTGTGATATGCCTCTTCACGCTCCTTTTGAAGAACCCGGAATTGTAAGATGAGGGAAACACGTGTGCGGGCAGCGAGTTCCATGTTTTTACAGTTCGACAGAGGAATGATCTTTTGAAACGCTCAGTTCTGGCGAAGATTCTGTTTTTTTTTCAAAAGAATTTTTTATTTAATTTTAAATTCAAGAGTTAAATCAAATATTTGTGTGATTTTTAATATTATTTTCTGAGTTTGTGAATTTTTCTATCTTACTAACATTATATTTCTAAGTTTGTGAGCTAGATGTGTGAATAAGTTAATGTCTTAGTTTTTGCTATTTCAGGCTCAAACAGCTGAACAGATTTGTCTGAATTTCTCTACAGGGCTTGAATAGTCTGGAATAACACTTATGTTGGCTGGGGAAATGGACAGCAGAACTGGCCATTGGCCAATCAGCTCGGCATAGCCAGCTAAAATTAAATAATAACACTTATGCTACTTTTTATCCCTGTAATAAGTTCTCATGTGAAGTGGGGAAGGGATCAGAATTTTACACGCACCGTCTAGTATTGTTGAAAACCCAACAACATGGCATGTTCTACATCAAAGTATATTGTTCGCAGCTGAAAGTAATAACGGACCGCCACTTGAAGGTGTGCTACCAGGTACAGACGCTCATCGCCAGGCGGGTGCAGCACACCTTCCAGACCATACTGAGGCTGAGGGGGTACTCGGTAAGTTCGCTACAACATACACTTGTTACTTGTGTACTGTACATAGATAACGGACCGCCACTTGAAGGCGTGCTACCAGGTATAGACGGTAAGTTTGCTACAATATACTTTTGTTACTTACTAAGTGTGTTAAAATGTAAGTTGTTAATGATAACATAACGGAAAGAATACGGAATCTTTGAACATGTTTTTCAGAGTACTCAAAATTTGCATCAATTTCCGATGACGATCTAATTATTTAAAAAAATGTTTTGTATACTTGCGTACATAAAACATTTATTTATAACCGAGCCAAATGATGTTTCACTTCCAAAATTGGACTTGATGGAGTTGGCCACAAAATAGTTCAACAAGACACAACTCTTATTTACTCTCTGGCTAGAACCTTCTGAGGCTTAGACCATATAAGACGGGACTAGCCTTTGCGAACCACCGCATACAAAAATATTCTGCCAGTTTTCATACAAGTGAAGGGGGAAACACAAAGACATATAAAATTTCATTGCATTTAAAAATGTATTAATCGACAAACGCGTAATGGCTGTTGTGTGTTAATTGTTATTGTACAGTCAACTACAATGTAATGTACTAGTTTAATCATATAAAATGATGTACTGATGTACAGGCTTTTCATAAAGCCAAAAGACCAAATGGTCATGTGCAATGGCAGAAAACAATGCTTAAGTAAGGCGCATCCTGTGGTTAGATGATCTAAGTTCTGAGGCAACGATAAGTACCTTGCGCCACAGCGCCCATGTTGGAAACCCCTGCTCTAGATCTAGAACATTCTGAGGCAACGATATGGGCCTTGTTTACCGACCATTCTTAGCTGGGTGTCTTATGACTAACATTTTAATATTTTGTATCGCATTCTAAACTTCTAATTTTTCTTTTTGTCAAACTATTCTACAAGAATAACATACAAACTGAAAACAATCCCTTTTCACCCTCCGCATTATAAATAGATGCTTGGTCAGGCGCGACCTATTTGTAGTATGACATGGCGGCGGGTTTCTGCGTTTTAGAAACCCGCCGCCCCGACGCAAACAGTCTTATGCCTAAGCAGTGCCTTAATGAGTTCCATATCATGAACCAGGGTCGAATGCACATCGACAACGGCGAAGGACTACTAGAGATAGTGTGCACGGGGCGCGAGAGTAGCGCCAAGCGACACGCGGCGTCGACCTCGTCTCTGTCGGGCGGGGAGCGTTCCTACTCCACCGTGGCCTTCATCATGGCGTTGTGGGAGTGCGTCGAGCTGCCCTTCTGCTTCATGGACGAGTTCGACGTGTTCATGGTGAGTGTATACACCCTATGTATGGTCCTTCGAGCCGAATTAACTATGGACTGATCCGGCTCGTAGGACCATAAAGTGGTCAACAGTTTGTATTGTACGCCCTTTTCTTTTAGTTAGGGTGAACAGAATATATTCATCAGTGACCTACTACCGCAATTAGACAAATTTTGGTCTCATGCGTTAGACTTTTTATAGACTGTGATTAGTAAATTTTTATGTGAACGACATTGAAACGTAAGACGTGCAATCATGCGAATGTCAGCTAGGATAACTCTTGCGGATGCATATCTTTCATCTTCAGTTCACACGAATAAAATTCGTTCGCGACTTCTTTCTTACAATTCTGCTTGGACCTATCTACACTAATATTATAAAGCGGAAAAAAATATGTATTTTTAATGTTTTTCTATACTAATATTATAAAGAGGAAAGATTTGATAATTTGTTTGTTTGTTTGCATCGAATAGGCTACGAAACTACTGGACCGATTTAAAAAAATCTTTCACTGTTGGAAAGCTACACTCTTCCCGGTGCTAGCATAGGCTATATTTTATTCCCGTATTCCCACGGGAACGGGAGCTACGCGGACGAAACTGCGTGACGTCCGCATGTACTTTATACAGACACTGTTCCGCAGGACAACGTGAACCGTAAGTACGTGATGGACCTGCTGATCGACCACGCGCTCAAGAACACCAAGCGGCAGTTCGTGTTCCTCACGCCGCAGGACGCCTCCTCCGTCACCGCCGGGGACAAGATCAGCATCCATCTGTGAGTTTACATATAAATACAATTAAATACATACATATATCATACTTCATACTAATATTATAAATGCGAAAGTTTGTGAGTGTGGATGTGCGTATGATACTCTTTCACGCTCGAACGGATGAACAGATCAGGCTGTAATTTGGTACAGAGATACATTATAGTCTGGAATAACCAAAGACTTCTATATAAAATGAGGTAGACATGCCCTACGCACCGATTTTTGAAACCTATAAACTGCGCTAATTAGCAGCGTTGTTCGCACTGTTGCGAGTCAAAACTTCGAGAGTAGGTACTCGAATTGCAATTGGAGTCCATACGCCTTCTCTTTTTCTCTTGTTCTATCCGTATATTGCTATTGTGTGTGGTGACAATTACGTAAATAGTATTTATAAGTGAGTGTAGTCTTAGCAATGTGGGTTTTTGAGGATTGCTTTTGAAATCTCGCTTGTTAGAGTACGGCGCGTCTACCTCAGTTTATATAGAAGTCTTTGGGAATAACACATAGGCTACTTTATCCTGGGAATAAGTTCCCACGAGATGCGGGAACGGGAACAAATTTTACGCGGGCGAAGCTGCGGGCATCAGCTAGTATTATTATATATCATGCTCTCATCGGGGTAGGCAATGACTATGGCTTTCCACTTGCTACGATCCTGGCATACCACTTTCGCTTCTTCTAATATCATAAATGTTTTCACACTCGCCTTTGTCTTTTTCCGAAAGGTCTTTGATTGAAGCCAACCCCTACCCTGGATACCCATTCACTCTCGCCTCATAAATCCGTTTTATCAGTCTATTCTCATCCAAGCTTTCTTCGCCCTCAAAAATTTCTTTCTTTTAAATATTCGAAATGTAAAAATAAGTATACCCTTCTTGCGTTTTTTTTTAAATTTTTAGCTCGCCAAAATGTCGCCGCGCGCCCGCCCAATGGAAGTCATAGCGACCTCTAGCGATTGGAGCTCACTCTCAGTGTGCAAAACTAGTGATAGCGGCCCTTAAGCACCTCTAGTTGGCGTCTGTATGATGTGCCTCTTTACACGAGCGAGCCGTATTAGATGTAGCAGCATTTTCAAGCATAATTTACTCAGTGTCCCAGGAGTACAACAACTTAGAACTCTTGAAATGAACAAATTTTTTTGCTCTCTGAAAGTCACTTATGCAATTCCTCTCTTATAAGCTTGTTCCCCAAAAAGATAAATATGTATAACACAAAATTTCCCTTTGTTACAGAATGGCGGATCCACGGCCATAGTATGTTAAGCATACGAGTATTATATTCTGCAGATTATTTTGTATAATGTTGTGATTAACAATAAAGAGATTTTCAATCATTGATTTCAAATCCATTGTTTTCATTACCCAGTCTTGTGATGGAACAAGAGTTTCGATAGAGTAGGTTAGAAAAATATCTATTAACCTATCTATTTTCCAATCGGCAATAGGCTATTACGTGGGACATAAAAACTATAAGGTGACATGTGGGCGTATACTATGCATCTGCCAACCCCTTCGGGGATGAATGCGTGACTATATGTATGCATGTATTTTCCAATGTCAAACCCGACTGACAAGAACCTGTGGCATGGCATATGATCAGAGATTGAGTGCCTCTACCATAACTGGTAAACTTCAAGTTATCCTGAAGTTGATAACTTTGCCCCTCAAAGAAGCCTAAAGTCGTGTGTGTCAGGTTGGCGTGAGAGGTGTCTGAATAGTCACAAAATTTGCACCAAATAACTGTGCCTTTTTTTTTTTTTTTTGTTTAACGTGAGGGAAAATCCTCATAGGATGTTATGCCGGACTCTTACCGACTAAAAAACCTCACGCCACGCCTAACAGCCTATGGTTGAGAGCCCCGGGTAAGCCCTCAGGAAGGATGTCCCGTGACTCCCAACAGACCTGCGGCCGCCAATGCGGCCTCGCCCAGGGGGTGGTTCGGGTGCAATCCCGCGTCTATGGGGGGTTTCGGGTGTGACCCCGCTTCTAAGGGGGGGCGTGCATGAGTTGCTCACGACACGCTGCCGTCATGGGCCTGCTTCTGTAAGGACGGTGAGCGGCCCTCTCACCGTCCTCAGACCCCCGGTCATGGAGGATAGTCCTCGGCGAAGACACGTCGGCGGCGCCCAGGGCGCCGACTGCGGAACTCGGGTGGGAGAGTTCTCTCCCGTACCCGGCCCGCCGCTTCCTTCGCGAGCATGACCTGCTCGCAGAAAGAGGCGGCGCAGTCCCACTTACTCCCGCTGGAGAGCATGGCTCGCACCATGGCCTCGAGCGAGAGAGTGTCCACGCCCAGACCCACTACGAGGACCTGTCGCTGTTGTGCCCACGCCGTGCACTCCACCAGCGTGTGGAGCGCCGTGTCATCGCTGCGGTGCTCGCAGTGCTGACACTCGGCCGTGGTTTCCCGGTGTTTTCGCCACAGATACCTACCGAAACTACCGTGCCCGGCAAGCATCTGTGTCAACCGGTAGGAGAGAGCACCGTGTCTTCTCTCCAGCCACTCGTCCATGACCGGTCTGACGGCCGCGATTGTGGCGAATCCCCCCTTTGGTTGCTCAAGTCGCACCTTCCATGTCTCCACGGTTTCCTGGTGGAGCAGGGTCCGCTGGGCCTCGATTTCTCGAGACGCAGGCCTTTAGCCCCGCTCCAGCGCCTCCTTGCGCCATCTGAACAGTGACGCAAGGGCTCTCGCTTCCAGGTCCCATGGAGGGGTCCCGGCTAGGAGACATGCCACCTCACCGGAGATCGTGCGGTATCCTCTTATCACTCTGATGGCCATCACTCTCTGCGGGCTCAGCAGTCTAGCCTCATTGCTGGCCGTCAGGGTCTCCGCCCATACGGGAGCCCCGTACAGGGCCATGCTTCGCACGATCCCCAGGTACAGCCTCCTGTAGGGAGCGTTGGGTCCCCAGATGTTGGGCATCAACCGCGCGAGTGCGGCCGATGCTCCCCTCAGTTTTGGGACCAAACTTCGGAAGTGATGTCCGAAGTTCCACCGGCCATCCGAGTACGAGCCCCAGGGACTTCATCGAGGGCTCGATGCCGATGCTGACGCCCGCTACCTGTAGGCTGGATCCTGCAGGTGGCCCCATCAGAGGTCCCTGGAAGCACAGAGCCTCGGATTTGTGAATTGCGACCTCGAGACCCAGCCGCCGAATCCGACCCACGACCTGAGTAACGAGGGTGTCGTCGGCGTAACACGTTACGCCGACCCCTCTGAGCAACGGACCACGCAGCACCCAGTCGTAACCGATGTTCCACAGGAGCGGCCCTAAAACCGATCCCTGTGGAACACCGCACGACACATCTCGCCGACCCGGCCCTAGCCAGCTCGGGTAAGTTATGGCTCTCTCGGAGAGATAAGCCCCGACAACTCGACGGAGGTAGGGAGGCACTCCATGATAGATAAGCGCCTCCCTGACGCAGCTCCAGGGCAAGGTGTTGAATGCGTTGGCGATGTCGAGAGACACCGCCACCACCACCTCACCCTGTGAGACTGCTTCCTCCGTCAGGCCTCTAATGCGCATGATCGCGTCTACGGTGGAGCGTCCCTGACGGAAGCCAAACTGGCTATCCGCCAGATCAGGCCCCACGCGTGAGAGGTGCCCGACGAGGCGTTGTGCAATAATGCGCTCAAGGAGCTTGCACACCTCGTCGAGCAACACGATCGGCCGGTACCCTGATGGGGAATTTGCCGGCCGCCCCGCCTTTCGAATCAAGACCAGTTTCCCTGTCTTCCAGACCTTGGGAAACTGGCCATTCTCGAGGCATGCGCTAAAGAGACCAATTAGTCGAGGCCCAATCTCTTCGAGAGCCAGGACCCACGCTCGGCCTGGAATGCCGTCGGGTCCAGGGGCGGTGTTTCTGCGGGATTTAAGCCGCAGTACAGCCGCCCCTAACTCACCCTCGGTGACTACGGGCACGTAATAACTGTGCCTAAACTGTACCTATGTTAAAAAAATTAAATTATACTATAATTAGTACAAGTCGTGTGAGTTTCAAAACCTTAACAATTTTTTTGTTCTTGATTTGACAGATATCACGTGTGATTTTTTTTTTTAATAGCAGTTTTCTGAGGTACAGTTTATTGATATACAGGATGAATTTTTCAAAAGGGGTTGTATGGCCAAATCCGAAACTATAAGGAATAGCGAAAAATGCTCAAAGGAGTCACGAGCCCGATTTTGATGAAACTGAAAACCTCATCATTAGAATTTTGAAAAACCAATACTCCTAGCTGGGAATCGAACCCATTGATTACGAAAAAAAAACACACCCTATATTATTTCACCATATGATAGTGTTGCTATTAAGGATCTTATTCTGGAAAGTAATGACATACGGCAAACTAGAGGAAAGTGCTCATCTTTAACAAAATATAATTTATTTTGCTTACGTTGACTGATTAATTGTTCAAAATGTAGACCATTGTTTTCAATACATAGCTGGATTCGAGACCTCAAAGATAGTACTGCATTCAATATTATTGATTCCGTTTAGAATATTTTGCAAATAATCATTCTGAGCATGATTTAAAACATGGTATAGTTACGATCTATTCTGGGATTTTGAACGAAACAAACTATGATACAAAATTTAGGTACATGAAATATGAATTCTATTAAAATTCCAAACTTTCCTTAAATTTGCCGTATATCATTACTTCGCAGAATTTGATCCTTATCAGCGACACTATCGTATGATGTAATAATAAAGGGTGTGTTTTTTTTTTTCAAAATCAATCGTTCGATTCTCAGCTAGGATTATTGGTTTTTCAAAAATCTAATGATGAGGTTTTAAGTTTTATCAAAATCGGGCTCGTGACTCCTTTGAGCATTTTTAGCTATTCCTTATAGTTTCGGAGTTGGCCATCCAAGCCCTTTTCAAAAATTCATCCTGTATATGTTCCGGAACATAGTATCCACATGTTGGGGCGATACACGACTATGCGCGCCAAGCTGACGTCAGAACGGCGTGTCCATATAATTTTCTATTTATATTGAATTGCTTGAGGTACAGTTTTTTTTAACATAGGTACCTACAGTTATTTGGTGCAAATTTTGTGACTATTCAGACACCTCTCACGCCAACCTGACACACACCTAAAGTCGTATGCTGCAACTAGCTTTGGTGTGCTTAGCGATTTCCTGCTCTGGATGTCAAAATAGTTTTTCAAGGTTTCAGTAGCGAAAAATTCTAAATCTATGGTTTAAACACTGACAAGCTTTCCAGGTAGACTTCCATTTGAAAATGCATCCAGATACGGTACCATTGACAATTCCTACTTCCGTTTAGCTTTAGATGCATAGCATTTCATAATTATATATTTTTTATTTTAAAGTTGATTTTCTCAGTCAACTTTAAAATAAATGTGTGGTCCTCTGTGGCCGGACCACAGTTTAGTACTCAGATTCTATAGTTCGAAATTATACCTACTTAAAGTCTACTTTCATCGGAATATAAATATATTTTTAGTACCTCAATAGATATCTTTTTAATTAACAATTTATGTGGTCCGGCCGCCAGGCAGTGCTCTCTGGCCGCGCCACCTCAAATTAAATAGAGTATAATGAACTAGTAATAAATCAATATCCCGAAAAAAATCTACCTAAAGAGTACCTTGCATACGACGAATATGGTCCATGAAAACCCCTTTAGTTAAGGAGTTATTGGTCGTAGGCTGTGGTCCGGCTGGAAGGTATACTCTGCAGCAAGTCAATTTTGCAATATTTAATATTAACTATCCATAAATCAATTTATATAATTGTACCTTTTCACTACTCTTCGTTGATACTGTTTTCTCTCAAGAAACTATTCATTTTGATTAAATTATTCTTAAAAGTATGTGGCGCGGCTAGGGAGGATTACTTTCAGCAAATATAACGAAATATACTCTATTTCTTTATGCCAACGAAAACTTCATAATAAGTAGGTACTTTATAAAAAGACCTGGACTTCATCTATAAACTTTTATTTTTATTACCTACAATGATTTTGAAAAAGGTGCACTTTTTGGTTTTTGTTTACCTATCTACCTAAGAATAGAAGAATTTGACGAAGTACTGAAAATTTTGGTTTAAAATAAACAATAAGTATACGAAAACAAATAGATATTTTCATAATCAAATATAAACAATAAAAAATTGTTAATGCAATACGCTTTGGTACTCATTTTTTCATTGGTATTTCTTGTTTAAACGGCTAAATGCTAAAATTCAATTGACTTTAGTTTGTTATAAAACACACTATTTCCGTAATATAAGTATTCTTATAATAAAATGATAGAATAGTCAAAACTGTACATTGGAAATATAAAAAAAAATACTCGCTCGGTGTTCAACATAAGATACCGAAGCCGAAAATATAGTTAGAATTTTTTTTGTCTGTTTGTCTGATTATTGTCTGTTTGCTTTGCTTCGTCCGGAAAGATCTCAAAAACTACTCAATAGATTTGATTCAAATTTTGCACAAATATTAGCTAGGGATAGGGTCTTCAAATAGGCCATATATATTATCACGCTATGTATCCTAGGGGCTAAGCAAAGAACAATCAAATTGGCATTATAACATAATTTTCACGCGTACGAAGCCGCGGGCAACAGCTAGTTTACAATTGCTAATATTTGATTATGAAAATATATTTGTTTTCCGTATGCTTATTGTTTATTTTAAACCAATATTTTCAGTACTTCGTCAAATTCTTCTATTCTTAGGAAGATAGGTAAACAAAAACCAAAAAGTGCACCTTTTTCAAAATCATTGGTTCGTATTAAAAATAAACGTTTATAGATTAAGTCCAGGTCTTTTTATAAAGTACTTATTATGGAGTTTTCGTTGGCATAAAGAAATAGAGCATATTTCCTTATGTTTCCTAAAAGTAATCCTCCCTAGCCGCGCCACATACTTTAAAGAATAATTTAATCAAAATGAATAGTTTCTTGAGAGAAAACAGTATCAACGAAGAGTAGAGAAAAGGTACTATTATATAAATTGATTTATGGATAGTTAATATTAAATATTGCAAAATTGACTTGCTGCAGAGTATACCTTCCAGCCGGACCACACCCTACGACCAATAACTCCTTAACTAAAGGGGTTTTCATGGATCATATTTGTCGTATGCAAGGTACTCTTTAGGTAGATTTTTTCGGGATATTGATTTATTAATAGTTTATTATACTCTATTTAATTTGAGGTGGCGCGGCCAGAGAGCACTGCCTGGCGGCCGGACCACATAAATTGTTAATTAAAAAGATATCTCTTGAGGTACTAAAAATATATTTATATTCCGATGAAGGTAGACTTTAGGTAGGTATTATTTCGAATTATAGCATCTGAGTACTAAACTGTGGTCCGGCCACAGAGGACCACACAAAATAAATGTATTGGGATACCTACATAATTGCTCTTTACACGCATACTGTCAAGTTTGGTGGATGGATACCATGTTGGGTTAGTTCATTATGGCACTCGCAGGGATACATCATTTTGTAAGATTAAACTAGTAAATTTCATTGTAGTTGACTGTACACATCGTTTTTGATGATCGGCCGGAGACGACGTCCATTTAGATAGGAAATGGATTGTCTTTTTTCAATGTATTTTCGAATTATTAATAAGCAATTTTGGAAGAAGTGTCGTCAGTGGGTAGGTACCCACTGACTAACGACGCTTCTAACATAACACACCAAGGATATAGATAGGTAAGGTATATCCACTATTAGAGCCGACGATATTGTTATTTTCGAGATCAGTAGTGTCAAGCCACTTTTGATAATCTGGTGTTTGAGTAAAATTATTCCTCCAGTAACTAGTACTAATATTCTTCTTGGTAAACGACTATGCATACTTATAACGAATATCACTGTAAGACAGTGTAGAGTAGGTACTCGGTACTCCTAGACCATATACGCCAATTCTCTATGGGAGCATTTTTTAAACTATGGGAGAGCTAATATTGAATGGAATGGAATGGACCATGAATACATTTCATGGTCCATTCCATTCCATTCAATATTAGCTGAGACCGCCGGACGGACGAGACATGGAGCAAATATTGAATAAAACATAAAATACCTTACGTAGGTAGTTAAACTATCAGCCACCAGGGAATCTGAACAACTACTCGTCTCATCTCATAATGTCCTTTTCTCGAAATGTCCTTTCTCAAAATGTCCTTTTCCCAAAACGTCCTTTTCTCGAAATGTCCTTTTCTCAAATGTCCTATTCGCGAAATGTCCTTTTCTCGAAATGTTCTTTTACCAAAATGTCCTTTTCGCAAAATGTCCCTTTCTCAAAATATGTGCACTACAGGATTAACCCCGCTCAACCCGAATTGGATAGGTTAGGTTAGAAGGCTAAGACAGGAGCGGAGCTTCCGCATTAGCCTTCTAACGGTTAGAAGGTTATAAAAAAAATAACCACGAAGGCTAATGCTGAAGCTTCTAACCTAACCTATCCAAGTCGGATTGAGCGGGGTTAATCCTGTAGTGCACATATTTTGAGAAAGGGACATTTTGTGAAAAGGACATTTCGCGAAAAGGACATTTTGAGAAAAGGACGTTTCGCGAAAAGGACCTTTTGAGAAACGCGAATTTCAAGAAAAGGACATTTTGGGAAAAGGCCATTTTGAGAAAGGACAGTTCGAGAAAAGGACATTATGAGAAAGGACATTTCGAGAAAAGGACATTATGAGATGAGACGCTACTACTTTTTATAAAGACGAAAGATTAGAGTGTTTGCATCGAATTGGTTCCGAAGTTTCCGAAGTTCTGTCCAGTAGGGACAGATTTGAAAAATTATTTCACTGTTGGTTTCCAATCAGTGAAATAATATTTCAAATCGGTCCTAAGGGAACTGGAGCTACGCGGGTGAAACCGCGTCACATCCGCCAGTTAACAATGAAGCCCAAGTCACACAGGTGGGCGTAGCGAGATAAGGAAACTATACACTACGCGAAATATTGGCAAGCTAAACTGTGGGGTTCACACCGAAAACTACAGACAGGCGAACCAGGGGGTGCGGATGGGAGAGCGTGAGGATAGCTTTCGTCGATATTTAACATATTCGCAACGTGTCCGATTTGCATATATAGTTATATAGACACGAGACACCACTACACTGCTATCCGAAACACAAGCGACGTCTCAGAGTACCCGAAACGGGGAGGACGAGCGAGTTAGCTAGCGAAGCGGCGGCCTAACGAGATGAACGAGTAGTTTCGCTGGAATCGATGGATATTTCGATGAAACGATGTTTGCCCGCCAAGCTCGCTCGCCCGCCCGCTGGCGATGTGGCCTGCGCTTAAAAAGGGGTCCCAAGTTTGGAATTATTGTTAGCCCAGTCAACTTAAGTAACCTCAGCAATGTGTATATAATAAAATAAAAGATGGTATTAATAATCAACGCCATTTATTTAATACTATGTTGTTGTGGATGACTGTACAGTGTGATCGACGCAGTTTATTGCACTATCGCCATCCTATAACCGATGTATCCATCACATGAGATCACATGCTATAAAAATGCTGGATACGTTTCAATCAACATTAGGTACTCTTCATATTAACTTCAAATAAATTGATATAAAAATAACTTACAGCTAAACATTGAAATTATTTCCTACTACGAATATAAATTTATTTGCATAACATATCTAGTCTTATATTATAAGGTGTGAGTTACACCTTAGTGGATAAGCGTAATCGTTCAACTTAATTCTAGGAAAAATTAACTAAAACGAACAATACCCGGTTCTGTTGGAGTTAGGTACACGAGGTTACAATATAACTGATGGAGATGTTGAAAGATAATGAAAGAAGTTGCTTTGGAAAAAAGATGGAGGCTCATACGTTTCAGTCGCTAAAGGTTTGCCGATTGTCATCGTTCATTATAAAACCACGGCATCGCCAAAATACGGTTGAGAAACTCAATTTTTACTTGCCTACTAAGTGTATGCAAGTACAATTTGCGTTTGATAGACAGACTGCAGCAGCAAGCAGGCTATTTACAGTCGTATCTTTAAAGTTGTACAGGACACAATATCAGTGCTGTGATGTTATAATGAACGAATAAAATATCTCTGTTTAAAGATCAAATGAATGGAGACAATAGGTGCTATCGAGCAATCCTTCGACCAAAATGAGAAGCAGTGATTCTGGAGTTAAGTGATATTTAAAACTCTTATTGCATTAAGGTCAGATCACTTTCTTAAACCATGTTCATTTTTTATATAACGCAGAATGCCAAAGGCAAATTCCTCTAATAATTTTGGCGCCAATTCATCGCCAGGCATCTTGCAATCAATTCTTATAAATATTTACCAAACAATATAATCCGCAGTAAGAATATACCTAATAGGTTTCAATTTCGATTGTGAGTCTTTGGTTGAAATACATTGCGGATTATATTTTTGTCATTTAATATCAAAGCGTGTTATATTCAATTCAATATAAATTTATTATTGGCTCAAAGCTCTAGTAAGTATCAGTCTCGCGAACGTGCTTCGTTCAACTTATCATCAAAAACAAATATATTACCATATCCAATAAATTATTTACAAAAAAAGATGAGAAAAAAGATAAGCATACGACTAACAAGCAATGGAATAGTTTGATGAATAAATTAGTGAAATTTGATTTGGACTTAAGAGAATATTATTATCAGGATATAAAAGTGAAAATGATTGGTAACTCGCAACTCAATGCACGATTTTACGGTACTTTACAAAAAAATAATACATAAAAAACCAATACAAGTATGAGATAGCGGTAGAGTGGTCAACCACAGATTATAGATACACAATACATTGATTGAAAATGATTACTTTGCAATGCATTTTTTTATTTACACAATAATATATTATTACCTACCCACATCTACGTTTATGCAGATTGTCTAGAGATGTGGAAACAGCCTTAGATATTACAAGATTTTTATTGAACACAACCTTGTTTATATACTACAGTAAATGTTACAGTTAAGTATTATTAATACGGTGGATTATGAACTGCTCCGATGTACAATGTATGGAATGTGTAAGCTTATACCGGCGACGCCAGTACTAGTCAGTTTTATAAAGGTCAGATCACACATAGTAGCATTTGGTGGTTATTTTGTTACATGTTCGGATGTAACAAAACGTGTCTCCAATGTATCATGTAACAGATAAATAAATTCAGACCTTAGGAGCAAATTATATTTACAAGTTGTAAAAAAATGTTCTAATGCTTAAATACATACACAAATAAATATTACCCACTTTATAATGGAATAATGTTAGCCTACAAGCTCAAACTTCATATTGCAAATATTTTACAGTGAAAAATAAATACATTCTTATATATATTATTATATTCTACTGTGAATGTACTGTAGCATTAGGACAGTAACGTTATAAGTTAAAATTAGAACTCAAAGATAGACATTATCGACTTTAGCAATTTAGGAACAAACATTTCATCTTAATTATCTAAATCTTTTTTGATAATTTATGGTAAATACAGATCGACTATCAAATTTACAACTTTGCCGAACGTTCAGACATTGATTCCCTCTCAATCGAAAGTGTAAGTAATACTCAAATTCCAAACGCAGTTAGTGCCTAGTATTGTCAGTAAGCAGCCACACAAATGCACACGGTTAGATGTTTAAGACCGACTTAGACAGTGCAAAATGCTCGAGCACTTTGTAAATGTTTGGAATATATTCAGTTCATCATTTAAAAATTGTCCGAGCATTCTTCCGCTAGATCTGTACCGACCTTAAACGTGTTGTTAGTATTTCAGATCTTTTCAACTGAGAGGTACTCAAATATCTGAAATCTTTGGTGGCGATGCTAACGTCTATCAATATTATGCCTTCCTCCGTTTACAACTACTAAACTAAGAATATAAATTAGTTCGTGTATCAGTTCAGAGTTAATTTAGATTCAGTCATTGTTCTTGCAATTCCATATTTCATCTAGACATATTATAATTTTACTATTTCCCTAGCTGTGTTAATATCATATTTAAAAGCTGCTTTTTGAATATATTATTATATTCATCTTACAGTGGAGTCGCATTATTGAAATAAGAGTTTTATACATCCCAACTCTAGCTTAGCGGAGGAGAAATGTGCAGCCCACGATTTTCAATTCCTTGACACTAGACAAACGACATCATAACAGGTAATGTATTGAATAAGTCTTCGACAAGTATTTCATAGTACATTATATTTCCTATCAGTGCTTTTGTTTGACTAGATATAAAAAAAATGATAATCACAGGACCGGATTGTCTTAGGCCTTTTAAGTCGTGCTTTTTATAAGCAACAATAATATCATCAACACTACTTTTGTACTTAATTTTATTTTGAAAGTATGATTATCAAGATCTGAATGAACTTGTGTCAATTTGTTTAAAGAGGCACTGTTTTTAAAAATGGGGTTTGACACAGTTGGGACAATAGTAGTGCTAGTATCAAACATTCCACGTCTCATAATGACGATTATCAGTGGTTTTGATGTGAAGTTTCTCTTGGCTCAGTGTGAATTGGATTTTATGAAACGAATAAAGTGTAAGGAAATAGATCGACTTCTAATTCTATTTCTCCCTGCTTCAACAAAAAGATGTTTCACTTTTATAGAGCTTTTTTTTTTTTCAAAACAAGAGGTTCGTTAAAATGACGCCCGGTATTTAGGAGGGAAGCACACATATAGTACATACGTAAGACAGCAAATGGTTTTAATGTTTGGTTCAGAAAAAGATTTAGTTCACTGTTTGAGAATGGAACTGCCAAACTTCACGTAAATAATTTCAAATTGATATTTTTAGATTTACCGAACGTATTTTAGAGATCTTTTGGGAGAAGCCCATGCCTGGCAGTAAGTGTTAATTACCTGAGATAATGATTAATAAACTGTTTCTGCATTTCTTTGCCAGGTGTGAGTTGACCCTTAGTATGCAACAAGTAAAAGAAAAGTTTTCCGAGTAGGTATATACGTTTTGTGTTTTCACATTTCAAAGTTAGTGCATTTTAATTCTCCACATTTATAAAGATCCTCGGCCAATCAAGACTCCGAGAGTTAACGACTTATAATAACTAAAGAATATCACAGCTTTTTACATATAATTTACTCTTCCGCAAGTGACAGCGATTCTGGTATGGGTGAGAGGTGCCTCGTGGAAGGGGTTTTAGTGGAGGGGGTTTTGGGACTCTTGTGGTCAGATTGTGGGGGGGTCGGTGGGAAAATGTGTTCCGTGTCGTGTGACGTACTGGCGGTGTCGGTCTGCGATATTGATTGGTCTACCATCATCTGATGTGCCTTATCCTGTTGACAATTAAAGAAGGTGCTTAGTATGCAGTCTGAATGCTGTATTCCTTACACTTTGCGGATATATCTGAGGCTAAATTGCAGGCGAAATACTGGTCTTGAAGACCATAAGCAACACCTGCCGTGGCCTTTAGGACTGCGTCTAGTAACCAGGGTGTTGTCGTCGGCATAGAGCTCTACCGTCCAATGTTCCATAGAAGCGGTTTTAGGACAGATCCGAGAAATCGCAAAATGATTATTCAAGAGCTTTAATTTTGATTGCATGAACAGTCCTCGCTTCGAAGTTTGGGGTCTATCACGAAGCAACATTGGAAATAAATTTAAAACTTCCGTTTTCAGCCAAGTTTGGGCCTCCAGGGCATTTGTACTTTCCCCTAGCGTTCAATTCTTGGAAGGTCAGCAAAATAGTGTGTATATGTATGTTTATAGTGTAGGCGGCAGTAGGTGTACTCACAAACATGTCGAGCGTGACGTGGTGCGCCTGTATGCGGTGACTCTCGTCCACGTTGACGTCGGGACACAGCAGGCCCAGCTCGCCCGCGCTCTGCACGAACTCGCCTGTGTGTGTGTCTGTGTAGTGTCGGCGGCAGTAGGTGTACTCACAAACATGTCGAGCGTGACGTGGTGCGTCTGTATGCGGTGACTCTCGTCCACGTTGACGTCGGGACACAGCAGGCCCAGCTCGCCCGCGCTCTGCACGAACTCGCCTGTGTGTGTGTCTGTGTGTGTGTGTGTAGTGTCGGCGGCAGTAGGTGTACTCACAAACATGTCGAGCGTGACGTGGTGCGTCTGTATGCGGTGACTCTCGTCCACGTTGACGTCGGGACACAGCAGGCCCAGCTCGCCCGCGCTCTGCACGAACTCGCCTGTGTGTGTGTCTGTGTGTGTGTGTAGTGTCGGCAGCAGTAGGTGTACTCACAAACATGTCGAGCGTGACGTGGTGCGCCTGTATGCGGTGGCTCTCGTCCACGTTGACGTCGGGACACAGCAGGCCCAGCTCGCCCGAGCTCTGCACGAACTCGCCGTCCCCGCCCCGCACCACGCTCACGCCGCCCGACGCGCGGATGACGTCAGCGCTCGGCGCCAGCCACGTGTAGCACGGCTCCAGGGAATCCCAGCTGAAACCTGACACACCACACTCCGTTGACTACAGGACGAAATACAGCCTCATTATCCATAATTAATATGATTTTTTTAGTATTATTATTTTATTTTATTTTTATAGTTATTTTTCCAATACATATTATTAAACCTGCAATTATTTTATTGTTATTATTTTATTATTTTAATTTTTACTGCTATGTGACATAAAAAAACATAATTACCTATCGTTTTCATTTATAATAAAACTAGCTGACCCGCGCAACTTCGTTTGCGTGATAAATGAAGAACCGCTCGACCGATTTTGAGCAAACTTCACATAAACCATCTACTAAATAGTCCGAATAAAACCTTAAAATTTGGTTTGGATAGGTGAGCCCGTTCTTGAGTTATAAAATTACAACGAAAAGTGGCATTGATTTTTATATATATAGATTTACTTTTGACATTTAGTATGAGCCACATATTCCAATTATTTATTATTATTTATGTTTCTGTTTCAACGTTGACATACCAAATGAATTGTTTTGTTTTCACTTATTTTATATTTAAATTCTAATTTTCTGACATAACCAAATGTATCTTGTAACGGGTGTTTTTTTTAGAGGTATAGAACTTTAAGTTGGCATAACTGTTTTAACTGGCGGTATTTTTGTCAGCTGAAAAGTGATTTATGTTAAGTTTGGTTTGGCATTTCAACATGAATAGATTGACGCCTGAACAATGCTTCCAAATTGTGCAAATTTATTTTGAAAATCATGGTTCTGTCCGAAATACGTATCGTGATTTTCATAAGCGAATTTTGTTTAGCGGTGCAACTCACTTTTGGTTGAATGGATACGTCAATAAACAAAACTGCCATATTTGGGGTGATGATAATCCTCAAGTGTATGTTGAGACACCGTTACATCCAGAAAAACTGAATGTGTGGTGTGTTTTATGGGCTGGTGGAATAATTTGTCCGTACTTCTTTAGAAACGATGCTGACCAGAACGTTACAGTCAATCGTGACTGCTATAGAGCTATGATTACTGACTTTTTCGTTCATCAATTGAACAACCATGATGTGCAGGAGTAGTGGTTGCAACAAGACGGCGCAACATGTCACATAGCTCGTGCCACAATTGATTTATTGAAGGAAACGTTTGGTTACCGCATAGTTTCACGTTTTGGACCGGTAGGTTGGCCTCCAGAGTCGTGCGATTTTACGCCACTTGACTATTTTCTGTGGAGATATGTGAAGTCGCTCGTCTACGCCGATAAGCCCGAAACGATTGACCACTTGGAGGACAACATTCGGCGCGTTATTGCCGATATACGGCCACAAATGTTGGCAAAGTCATCGAAAATTGGACCTCTAGATTAGACTACGTCCGAGCCAGCCGTGGCGGTTATATGCCAGAAATCATATTTAAACTATAATGCCAGAAGATTTTCTTTCGAATAAAGTCATTTTCATATCAATAAAAACAATCACCTTCGTTTTATTATATTTCAAAGTTCTATACCTCTAAAAAAAACACCCTTTACTTTCTTATTTCTCATTTCGTATCTGTGTTTGTGCATTTTCTTATTAAATTATGATTTTATTTGCTGTGCCTAATGAAACTGACCTTAAAGGCTGCAACTGAAAACCAGCGCTGCAATTACTTGCAGCATATGCTGAGTTGTAGCCTGTTAGCCACACTTACATTACTGTGCCGAGACCATAGATCCCTGCTTATTTTGTAATTTTTCTCACTATATGTATGTGTTATTGTGTGTGCTAATAAATATGATTTTCTTTCTTTCTTTCTTTCATTACGAAGTAAACAAAAGAGATGTCGTCGTTTAAGAAACTGTCAAAAATTATACTGGAGACTTCTGAGATATTGAATTTGTTAAGTTCGAAAGGTGAATGGCCAATAGCCGGTGCATAATGAAGCTCATCTCAGATTGTCTATACTTAATATTATAAAATGGAAAAACTTTATTGTTTGTTTGCATCGAAAAGGGTCCGAAACTACTGAACCGATTAGAAAAACCTTTCACTGTTGGGAAGCTATACTCTTTGCGGGGAAAATAGGCTATATTTTATTCCCGTATTCCCACGGGAACAGGAATTACGCGGGTGAAACCGCCGGTAAATAAAAAAGAAAGCACCGGAGCTGGAGCAATTTTGTATAAAACTCGCGCATTCACCTTTGTTTTTGCAATGGCAACATTTGAAAATTTAGTTAGGAATAATTTTACTGATGCTGTGTTAAAGTTCCTGAAACTTCTATGGTAAATGATTGATGCACTTATAAGGTTACAATAATAATTGCCTAGCTGTTTGCAAATTGTCTGCTGAATTGGGCACACGCTCTGAAGGGACCAAGACCACATAGCAGGGCAAGTCCTAAATTGGAACCCCCAAGGAAAGCGCAAACGTGGCCGTCCGAAACAGACATGGCAACAGAGTGTCATTGCAGAGGCGGAATGGGCGGAAGGCATTGGAAAGACATGGAGCGAAACAAAACGCGAAGCTCAAGACCGACAGGGATGGCGATGCACTGTGGACGCCCTCTGCCCCATCTAGGGGCCACAGGACCTTAAGTCAAGCTGTCTGCAAATCGATTCAATTCGGATCCAGGTCTGAAAACGATTGGCAAATTGAAGGCCTTATGATGGGCGGCATAAAAAGTTTTTACCGTGGGTCGTCACAACCTGCCTGCAGCCAAGCCAGCAGCGCTTGAGCGCTTGTGTAGCGCTCACAGAAATCAAAAGTGCTTCTGGTGCTGCCAACGTCCATAGGCTACGGTAACCAACTATTAGAAGGGCCGTAAGCTTGTCTGTCACCTCAGTAGTATAAAAAAATGTTATGTGTCCAACTTTGGTGTTTTCTATGTATAAAATGTAAGTGACACCTATAAGTACCTATATTTTATCAGTTAGTATAATCAACTTTATATGAATTAGATGGCATTTAAGATCCAAAATATATTTTAAATAAAGCTACATAAAAATCAAGTGTATCAAAATAAACTTACCTGACACCCTCAATGCAAGTTCCTTGCCGAACGTGTGCGCCATCGCGGCCGCCGCGATCGCACTGTATTGAAACTGATTCATGTCCACGTGTAACACAGCTAAGTCTATTAATTGTCCACAAGTCACAAACTCTAGCGACGAATACTGAGGAAACACGAACGTGTAACCTCTGACTGAATTCGCGCCTACATCACTTTCTCCCAACAATCGTCGTTTAGCACTCCTGCCTTCGCTAGCCAACTGCATATACACATTTAACCAGCCGTTTATCGTCATAGGTGTGGTACTAAACGATAGAATCTTGAGGATATGTAACTCTTCACGAAGAATTTCGTCTGAAGTGCAAGCGCCGTCGGTGACGTACGCGAATTCGCCTATTTTCGGAGGGTATACTTCTTCTACTTTCGACGCTATGAACAGACATGTGATACCTGGAATTTTAAATATTTGTGAAGCTTTCAATCTATGAAACGGCAATTATTACTGATGGGCTAGGAAAAGTAATATTTACCTATAAGTTGCAACCGTCCTTTTTGTACATCTTCTGTATTTGAAAGGTACCTGTCTATGTAGTCCACTGTGAGATGAAATGATTCTCTATGTAATTTGTATACTTCACATACCTGCGGAAGAAAAAGGCTATTTAGACTAACCATTCTGCGCCACCTAGAAAATACCTACGTATTAAATATCTACTGATGAATCTCTTTTCTGAAGCCTCGATGACACAGCAAATTTACAAGCTGCTATAGTTGGGGAATTTAAAAGTTAGGGAATGATTTAAAGTGAGATTCCGCTGCCTCTTTCCGCGAGCAGGTCATGTTACGTTACGTGAGGGATTCACTCACGCCCCCCCCCCCCCCCAAGAAGCGGGATAGCACCCGGCAAACCCCCCGAAGACGCGGGATAGCACCCGAAACCCCCCCCTAGATGAGGCGTAGTGGTAGCCGTAGGTCTGTTGGTGGTCCTGGGGTATCCTTCCGAGTGCTTACCCGGGCTCTCAACCGCAGGCGGTTAGGCAGGATATGTGTGTTTTTTTAGTCGGTAGGAGTCCATGTAGGATTTTTCTCACGTTAAAAAAAGGGTGTGATTTACAATGGGATAGTTAAAAGCAGATTGTATAAGCGCTCGATGGGACAGAGCGAGTTTCCAAGCTATTCGCGAACTCGCTGATTTGTAGCTTATAAACATACTCCGTGTCATTGAGGCTTTAGAGCTTTCCGGTTTAAAACAGCGCTACATTGGCTAAGATCTGCATGTACCGTCAAAACTTCAAAGTTAACCTTTTTCAAATCGGCCAAAGAGGCAAATATTGCGTCCAACAACGGTTTAACAAACTATGAGACTATCTATCTATCTCATTGATCTACCTCTTACAAAACAAAACCTTGATTTTTTTTGCATTTGGCCGATGTGCGGAAGACATGTTGACATTTTTCACTTCACTGTGTGTGCATATTGCTATCTACCCTTTCGAAGATTAAAGGCGAGAGCCAATATATACACAAGAACAATGCAGTTAAACAATTTCTAAGAATAGTTGTAATTAAGTACCTAATGAATATTTATGGCTCTTTC
The DNA here is from genome assembly GCA_933228765.1 of Miltochrista miniata. Classification (NCBI taxonomy): domain Eukaryota; kingdom Metazoa; phylum Arthropoda; class Insecta; order Lepidoptera; family Erebidae; genus Miltochrista; species Miltochrista miniata. The sequence continues at coordinate 4,198,282 of OW121753.1, forward strand.
ATTGTTGATCTTGAGGTCCGGACGTCAAAACGACTAGGAAGATTAAATTCGGTTAGCATAGACACATTAAATAGCAGTTCCTTTACACTGTTCCTGTTTCCAACGGATGTTTCGTCGACGCCATCGAAACTTTTTGGGATTGCCTTCGTTTATAAGACTTTTCGACACTGAAACGTAATTCCGCCGGGCTGGTTTCCGTATGTCTAAGTCAAAAATAATTTCTAGTTCATAAGTGTGGCAATACCCATGGACGCAATGCCGAGACATGATGACTAATACTACAGGGCGATCTGGAAGTTCCGGTGGGCCTTTGCAAGGATAATTCCAGGACATGCTTTTGGAATTCTAGTGTGGTTATGGCGCTACTAATTGTAAATAATTGATCTGATTTGAGTTTTTTTACCAGCAAACGCAGCGATACAGTGTGAGAACGTTACAGATTTTTTTTGTTCTTAATTATTGATGTAGTATTCCCGATCATCAGCTGTGTGCTTTTCATTGTTTTAGGAGTGGGGTCACTTACTAGCGAGCTTTTGATTTATACTTTCCACTAGGCCAGAGGTTCCCAAACTTGTAGGTATCACGCCCCCCTACTGTTAAAATTCATATACCCACGCCTCCCCTCAGCCCAGGGAACAGCAAGTTTGCTCACCAAACAATTAAAAAATAAAATAACAGTAATTACTATTTTTCTAATTTTAGTATTCGTTGTTATAGCGGTAACAGAAATACATTATTATGTGTCTTCAAAAACACACAGCATTGAGATGAAGAAACAGATCGGTGACTTGCCTCGAGTATCGAGAATAACAGAGAAAAACATACCTGAATCCGGTTAAGTTAAGTAAATTGTTTCACCAGAGGGCGCTATGTTATTGTCCACTTCGCGCTCAAATAGTTGTCAAGTGTCATAGCATTTCGTGATTTGCGAGAGTACGCGCATGAAATTTTGTATAACACAAAAATAAGTGATAAAAGTTATTATTTTATCAGTGAAAAGTGTTGGAGGTGTTAACACAGCACAGCATTGTTTTCTTTTGTACTTGGTAAGCGTTTTTTTTGTTGTAATGGAGCCGCTTCAGGACGAGGACGCACAGGGTGCCGGTCGAGAGTTTGCTGCTTCGGATGGAGAACAAACCTCGACCGTATCGGGCAGTAGCTCTTCCTCTTCCTCGGAGGTCGAGGAGGGCTTGGCATCACCCCTACCCAACAAGCGTCCAAGAACTGATCAAAAGAGGAAACGTAGACAAGTTCGGATCGCTCCGATCCCCGTGTCGACACTTTAATGTCGCAGGTATCATATATAACCGACTTCCTCTCTCAATTACCGCCATATATTTATACCCAAGAGAAACCTAGTATTAGCACAAGTTCTAACCAGTTTCTGACTAGACCTACACAACCGTCGACTAGTCAGTCTCAAGACGAACCCTTGACATTAGCTTTTGGTAGTTTAGGTACAGACTTCGACGAAAAGAAACTGATCCAATCTAGCGATAGTGAGAGACTTAAAGAGCTAATGAAGCTTCAACAATTTGATTCTCCCACCTGGAAAGCAATCAGGTACAAGAAGTCTCTTCAAGACTGCTTGGCTTCCCCTGGGTTTATAGGGCTAAAGGTAAATGATGAACTATGTCACTTCAATAAAAATAAGGATTACTTAGCTTCAACTGAACTCTTATTAGCAGGCCTTTCTAATAAGGTCTTAGAACAAAGACAATTATTAAAAACAGGTTTACAGTCTATAATAGACTGGGCTACAGCTAATCCAAGGGACTTAGATCCAAATTCTTTATTCGACAAGATATCAGAAACTTTTGGTCCGGGCTCTGCAAGCCATAAAAATTCTGAGACCACTATGCAAGTGCTATGTGGAAAGCGCTCAGAATGTATCGAAATTAGGCGTGATCGAATTTTAAAAGAAATTGGGAATCAAAATCTTAGGACAACCTTACAGAATGTTCCCCCAAGTTCAGAACATCTGTATAGTCGGGACGCATTGCAACCAATAATTCAATCTCTCGGTGGGTCCCAGGTCTGGCTCAATACTCCATCTTATTTGAAGGATAGGAAAGTACCAGACCGCTCAGAACGTTCAGAACGCTCTGATAGAATCCCAAATAGAAAATACAAAAACTCATTTAAAACTAAAAGATCTGATAGGAAAATCAAATATAACTCTAAGAGGATTCCCTTTCGTCAACATGACACCAAAAAGGGAGCCTCTGCCCCTAATAGTAAACAAGCATGAGTCTCAACGGAACTTCAGAGGAGGATGCCTAAGGTTATCCACAGACAAATGGATTCAAAGGGGAGCCAATCAATTCATTGTCAAGTCTATAAGCAACTGCCGTTTACCCTTCATAGTGAAACCTCCTCTAAAGTTCCCGTCCCAAAACCTTTTAAGAACCTTAGCTACCCAGGTTACACCAGAAATGACTCGCATAGTTCAAGAATTAAAGGACAAGGGAATCCTAGAGATACCACAAGCTCGGGATCCCGGATTCTATTCAAAAATGTTTTTAGTGAGGAAAACAGATGGGGGACTGAGACCCATTTTCGACCTCAGGGCTTTAAATACACACATTTCGACAAAACATTTTTACTTAATATCACAGGTAGACGTAGTGAATTTTCTTCAAGCCAACGATTGGCTAGTAAAAATAGACATTCACCAGGCCTATTTTCATTTGTGCATAGCGGAGGCACACAGAAGGTTTCTACGTGTCATTTACAATGGGGAAATCCTTCAACTGACAGCATTGCCGTTTGGCCTGTCTTCTGCCCCCCGTACCTTTGCAGCAGTATCAAACTGGGTTGCGGAAACCCTTCGACGCCAAGGTTTTCGTCTAATAGTTTATTTAGACGATTTTCTGCTAGCATGTCAGGACAAATCCAGGTTGTTTGTGCAGGTTACGGAAACGCTGTCAACCCTGGAATCTCTGGGTTGGCATGTAAATTACCAGAAATCTGTCATAGAGCCCACACAAGAAGTGGAATACTTGGGCTTGGTCTGGAATACCCAGAACCTAACTCTAGCGTTGCCAACCCAGAAAGTCTTCAAAATAAAAAGATCTTTGTGTCAGATGCTGAACAAAGACAGCTGCTCACTAAAGGAGCTACAAAGCGTGTTAGGCATGTTAAACTTTGCCAATCATGCAGTCCCTCAAGGTCGACTTCACTGTCGCAGAGCACAACTTTTTCTGAAAAAGTTCACCCGGAGAGGTCAGAGAAAGGAACTGTGCCCCAGTGTGCGACAAGAACTAACGTGGTGGCTGGATGCAGTAGAGTGCAGTCCAGCTCCACTTCACAAGAAAGAAGTGACATTGTTCTTAACAACAGACGCAGCGGATGCGGGCTGGGGAGCACATTTGAACAACCAGTACCTGTCTGGCAAATGGGCTCCAAATCAAAAATCATGGCACTCGAATTTAAAAGAGATGTACGCAGTCTTTGCTGTGATCAGGTCTCAGGGTGTCCTTCTGAAGAATGCACACATTCTAGTGCAGTCCGACAATCGGACTCTAGTTGCTTACATACGGAATCAAGGCGGCACTCGATCCATGAATCTTCTAGGTCTAACTACCAAGCTACTAACGTTAACCAGTTCCCTCAACATAACAATGACAGCCTTTTATCTGCCAGGGAGGTTAAACGGTATCGCAGATCGCCTATCAAGGGGCCAACAAGTACCCGAATGGCATCTACTACCATCAGCCACAGAGGCAATATTCGAAAAGTGGGGCACCCCAGAAGTGGACCTGTTGGCATCCAAAGAAACCGCCGTCGTACAGCATTATGTGACATTAGATTCAAGAGATGGATCAGCTCTTTTTTGCGACGCCTTCAGTCGAAAGTGGGAATTTCAGACCGCTTGGGTGTTCCCACCCCCAACATGATTCCCAGGGTCTTAGCCCACCTAAACAAGGCAACAGGGACGTATATCCTAGTAGCACCTCGTTGGACACAATGCTTTTGGTTCCCAGACCTTCAGGCGAGAGCGCTGTCCAATCCCTTACCCATAGAAGACCTGCGGAAGGTTCTTGTCGATTGGGCAACAGGGACAAGCCCCCCACAAGTGGAGAAGTTGGTACTTCAGGCTTGGAAAATTGGGGGTGGGCCGACCAAATAGCCGATTGGAGTAAAGATGAACAGCAGTTATTAATGAAAAGCTGGCGTTCATCAACTTTAAGTACCTACAGTACTCCAATAAAAAGGTGGTTGATTTGGTGCAATAATACCAATGTTAATAGTAAAAGCCCAGAAGGGAAAGATGTAGCAAAGTTTTTAGCTGATCTATATTTAGAAAATAAATTTTCATATAGTACAATTTTATTGCATAAATCTGCCATCTCTACCTATTGTGCAGCCACAGCAGACAGTCTGTCAAAAAACTTTTTTATTCAACAGGTCTTAAAGGCAATCTCTCTTTCTAAACCACAAGCAGTAAAGGTACCCATATGGGACATTAATATACTATTTGACTGGTTAAAGTCATCCTCATGTTCTGGTTCTTTATTTGATAAAAGTAGAAGAACAGCTTTAATATTGTTACTTGCCTCAGGCCGGAGATTACATGATCTTACCCTTCTGGAGCTTTCTGAGGACAGATTCTCAGAGACTGAAAATACTATAACATTCTGGCCAAGGTTTGGCTCTAAAACCGACTCGGGTAGTCACAGACAGTCAGGGTGGCTCCTTACGGAGCACCAGGACCGCCGCCTTTGCCCAGTAGCCCATGTAAAAGATCTTATTGCAGCTTCGGAAGCTAGACGCAATACAGAAAAGGAATTAAAGTGTCTTTTCATCACAATAACGGGCCAGGTAAAATCAGCTTCCAGAACTATCATTGCTGGATGGATACGTTCAATATTTAGACAGACAAATATAGTAGCTTCTCCAGGCAGCATTAGGTCGGCTGTAGCATCTCGGGGATGGCTGGATGGCCGACCTATTGATGAAATTCTGGAACGAGGGAATTGGAAATGTGCAGAAACATTTTCCAAGTTTTACTGTAGAGAAGTAAATAGATCTCACAATGAGAGTACTGATTCATTGTATAAGAATTTTAAGACTGTTTAGCAGTACATCCAATTGATCTCAATTTATTGTATCTTACATGTTTAATGTTGAGTTATTATATACTTTATAATTTAATTGTTTTGTTTCCAGAAGTTAGAAACATTTATTTTTAAGTTGAGTTTTCTTTTAAAACATTATAAATTCATAATGTTGAAGTGTTGAGTTTTCAGAAAGTTAATAATTTTGTTGGTAACTTAAGATATTTAAGTTCAGTTTTCCATGTTATTATACCAAATGGGTTTTTGAAAATTTAATTTGGATTAAAATTGTTATTTTGATTCCATAAAGGTAAAAATAAATTATGAAACAAATAAGCAGGTCTTTTGCTTTCATAATCATTTGTTAATTCACATAGCATTTCGTGTGTACCTTATCATTTTCACCAGCAGATATCAAACAGGTCTTCATCTCAATGCTGTGTGTTTTTGAAGACACATAATATAACTGTTTTGCATTAAAACAAAACAAGTATTATGTGTTGGAGAAAACACACAGCATTGGTTCAAGAGTCTTGCTGGCGATGAAGACACTATGACACTTGACAACTATTTGAGCGCGAAGTGGACAATAACATAGCGCCCTCTGGTGAAACAATTTACTTAACTTAACCGGATTCAGGTATGTTTTTCTCTGTTATTCTCGACTAGCTGTTACCCGCGACTTCGTCCGCGTGGAAATTATGTTATAAGCAAAGTTTGAACCGTATTCTATTTGAGCCTCTAGGATAAGTCGTAACCAAAATGTGGGAACAAATTTAGGACATCCTCCAACTTACCCGGGGAGTTATGCGCTAGATGGATTTTTTTAACGTGAGGAAAATCCCACATGAATGTACTATGACTCCCACTGACTAAAAACCACACGTATCCTACCTAACAGCCTACGATTGGGAGCCCCGGGTAAGCCCTCTAAAGGATACCCTAGGACTGCGCTAGATGGATAGGAAGAGACCTCATGGTTTTAGTGGGTCCAAGGCCGGTATGACGTACGTGTTTATTAATTAGCCCCTTTAATAATTAATTATAAGAGTAAGTAGTATGGTGAAGCGAGAATACGAAACGTTTTTTAGATTAGGGCCACAGACTGAAAACTTTACGCATAATCGGAAGAGTTAAGACGATAACACTAACGCTAACGGTAGCCAGTAAATGGCAGTCGTTAAACCAAGTTGAAGACCTTATAGATTTAATAATTTCCAAAAGTAGGCAGAACTAACGCCTGTCCATTTCAACACGGCAATGCGGCTCACCACCTATTACGTTACGTGGGACAAATTTAAAAAAGGTAAACATATAATATGCCTCGATACCCCTTTGGGGATAAAGGCGTGACCGTATGCATGTACTTATTATGTTTAAGGTGATTTAATTTATGTACCCATGTCACTGTAGCCAAAGCTCAACATTTTTCAGTAAAGTTGTTTTAAGAATGTTCATTATAAACAACGTTTGTGCGGCGTGTTGGCTTAATCATAAAAGAGTTGCTTAATGGTTATGGCTATTGTAAAATAATTCAGTCTACAATTCAAAGCAAGAAAAAAGCAATTCAGTCCACGCCTTGGCGCGGACTGAATTGCTTTAGAATAGACTTAATCTTTAAGCTCTTTTTTTGATTAAGCAAACAGGGCAGTTTCACACGCTGCTTGATGAGTCTGATGAAGAAATACCTCTCCTTTCATAGATCTTATGTGACGTAAACGAAGTTGCGAGGGTTAGCTAGTCTATACATAATAGTAAAACTGTTGAGGGTCGAGAGTCTACTGAAGCCGAAAATGAAATTACATTTTTCATGTGTGTCTGTCTGTCTGTATTCCGAATAAGTATCACGCCAAAGTTACTGAATGGATTTAAATGAAACTTAGTACAATCAGAGCTTATAATCCGAGGAAGGTTCTAGGATACTTTTGATCTCGATATTTTGCGCGGTTCCTTTGGGAGAAGCGATGAAAGACAAAACGGTTTTTTAGTTGTTACTTCTCAATGCGTTTTCGGATTCCAAAAATTTTTTTTTAGTGTTATAAAGAGAATACTGTAAGGAATGTTTCACACAAGTTTCCATGTTAAAGGTTTTCTAGTTCAGGAATTAGAGACATCCCAACTTACGCAAAACCTAGAATTCAAGGATCCCTTTGAATGTGAGGGTAAATATAAACTGGCGTGTTGGCTTAATGATAACAGAGCTTAATGAGTAAGGCTATTGTAAAATAATTCAGTCCGCGCCGAAGGCGTTCACTCACGCCCCCCCCTTAAAAGCGGGATCGCACCCGAAACCCCCAAAGACGCGGCATAGCACCCGAACCACCTCTTAGGCGAGAACGCAGTGGCGGCCGTGGGTCTACTGGGAGTCCTGGGACATCCTTCCGAGGGCTTACCCGGGGCTCCCAACCATAGGCTGTTAAGCGTTACGTGAGGTTTTTTAATTGGTAGGAGTCCGGCATAGCATCCACGATGGATTTTCCTTCACGTTATATAAAAGTATACTACATATTACATGGCTTGTACAATACCTAGTATAGCGTAGCCTGAAATTTGATTTATATTAGTGTGAGCTATGAGATCTAGAAAACTGATAAACTTACTTATTATGTTATATACTAAATGCATATTTAAAAACAAACACGTACTCTAATGAATTTGATTTTTGTTCTTTATCAAGCCTATAAATTACTACTACGAATCTTTACAGTTAGGTACTTTTGATTGTTGCCCGTAAATACATAAACAAATATATTTTGTGTCTGTCAAGCCGTTAGAATAATTTTATAAAAGAATATGAAATATAATTTCATTGACTGCCTCTGTGGCGTAGTCGGTGTAGTGATACCGCCTGTCGCGCCGGAGGGCTTGGTTCGATTTCTGGGTTGTTCCAATTAGTTGTGTGATCCACAAATGTTTGTTTCGGAGTTTGGGTGTTTTCTGTGTACCTGTAATATGTATGTATTTAGAAATATATAAGTATGTATATCAGTCGTCTGGATATCGTAGCAAACACAGAATTTACTTTTTCTCTATCGGGCCTCCAAGATATTTAGCGTGATAATATGTAACGGGTGTGTAAAACCGATCTCTAACTAATATTCCTGCAACGTTTTAGTTTAATCAATCCACATACTTACATATTTCATTACCCTCTGCCTAGTCCCTAGGATATGTAGCGTGATAATATATAGCCTATTTAAAGATCCAACCTCTAGATTGCTATTCAAATAAAAGATTAATTAAAATTATTCAGTAATTTCCGTATTTTCCAAAAATATACAAACAGATTTTCATTGTTCTCTGCCGAGCTCCTAAAAAATTTAGCGTAATAATATGTTGTCTGAGTGTAAAACCTATCTCCTACTAATATTCCTGCTACGTTTTAGTTAAATCAATCCAACGGTTTAAACATTTCATTGCTCTCTGCTTAGCCCCTAAGATATGTGGCGTGATAATATATAGCCTATTTTAAGACCACACCCCTAAGTAATATTTGTGCAAAATTTGAACCAAATCTGTTCAGTACTTTTCGAGATCCTTCCGGACAAAGCAAAGCAAACAGACAAACAGACAAAAAAAATTCTAACTATATTTTCAGCTTCGGTATCTTATGTAGAACACCCAGCGAGTATTTTTTTGTTAATATTTCCAATGTACAGTTTTGGCTTTTCTATCATTTTATTATATGTATAGATACTCGAGGCAAGTCACCGATCTGTTTCTTCATCTCAATGCTGTGTGTTTTCTCCAACACATAATACTTGTTTTGTTTTAATGCAAAACAGTTATATTATGTTAAAATTTGAGCGCTCTAGCTATCGAGGTGCCTGAAATACAACCTCGTGACGGAAAGACAGACAGATGGACGCCCAAGTTTCTTGAATAGGGGCCCGTTTTGGCCCTTTGGACACGGAACCCTGAAAAATACAATTCTTAAATAAAATAAGAGTAGGTAATAAGGTTTATATATACATCTCAGACAGTGGCGGCTGTACCTTAAGTGCGCTCGTGCGGTGAACCACCAGTTCAAAAGATTTAGACATTACAAAATTTTACGACATCTTTATTACATATTTAATTAATTACCTATCATTAGGTATGTAAGTAAAGTAACACCTATTCTTACAAAAACTTAAAACAAATAACATTATCTAATTGTGACGAAACAATTCAAGCTCTTTGCTACACTTTTAAAGCCTAAATTCCCTGTAATAAAAATCGGCGTGCGGTTTCCCGAGCGCACGAGAACGGCCCATACAACTTGTACTATATCCGAGCTAAAACGCCTGGCGCGTGAGACAAAACATCGTTCATAGAAAATGTACCGAGCAATGAGTCTGATTTCGTGCGCCGCACGCGCTCCGGAAAACCGAACATTACCGAGAGCACTCGATGTTTTGTTTGACGAAATTCAAATTCTCCCGGTATTGTTTCGCTGTTTCTGTGACGCGTATTAATTGATTGCTTGATTTTTGAATTGTTACTTTTTTATTTATTTTGATCTTAGTTCTATTCTATATTCTATTATCTTTTCTTTAATAAGCAAAAATTTAAGTATTTATTTATTAAAGAAAAGAAAATATTGCTTGTAAAGTGTGTGGTTAGTATGTGTAAAAATGAGCATAAACAATATCTAAGTACCTATACAAAACTTTTCAAAATAAACATACTGCATCATACACATGTATAGGCGTGCATTTATCCCCGAAGGGGTAGGCAGAGGAATAGTATACGCCCATGTTTCTCCTTATAGTTTTATGTCCCACGTAATAGGTGGTGAGCCTAATGCCGGGTTTCAAAATAATAAAATTGGCGGGACCACTAAGGCTCTTATTAAATTTTAAACGAATTTAAACAAGAGAACAAGTAAAGTGCACCACCGGTTTGAGGACCCACCAGCCGCCACTGATCTCAGACCTCCCTCTTGTTAATTTCACTTCTTTGAGGGACGAAGAGACACACCACCATCTTGGCCTGCTTCTGTAAGACTGGCGAGCAGCAAACCCGTCGTTCTCAGGCCCTCGGTCATGAAGGCCGGTTGTCTTGGGCGTATTTATCTCCCGCTCCCACCACGCCATCATTTTTTTGCACGCCGAAAGACACAGCTTGGGACTATGGCCCTCAACACGGTTTTTAGCGTGAGAATATCCACACCAGGCCTGCGACCAGGTCTTGGCGTTGCAGCGTCCATGCTGAGCACCGTCAGAATATGCGGCACCGTGTCCTCGCTGAAGTAACCGCAGTGCTGGCACTCAGGTGTTACCCCCCGGTATATGCACCACAGATATTTACCGAAGCACCCGTGCCCGGTAAATATCTATGACACGCGGTAGGTGAAGCTACAATGGCGCCTCTTAAGCCACTCTTGTATGATCGGCTTCACCACCTCGATAGTAGTGAGTTCCCAATTTGACAGCTCAGGGAGCAGGCCTATGGTATCACTGCCGCTCCTCTAGGGCCCTCGCTTTCAGGTTCCATGGAGGGTTCCCAGGTAGGAGACATGCAGCCTCGACGGAGATTGTGCGTTACCCTCTTATTATTCTGATGCCAGCGATTCACGGTCAGACTTATAAAAGGTCACTTCTTACAAAAAGAGTCAAAGATAGATGTGCTTGCATGATTTTGACAAGATTCCCGATTGTGAATTTAATAGAGATAAAAAAATTGCACAACGTAGATTACTAGCAAAATTTAGTTTGCTTCTAAACTTTGTTTTTATTATTGTAACCAATGCTACCCATGAATATTAATAAAAAAGGTATATGATTTGAGATATTTAACACAAAATTGTGTCTTAGCATCTTTTCAAAATTTGCATAGCTTGCTCTTGTGATGTCACTCTGATCTAACCGCGCCCCCCTGAACAGGTCTTCGCGCCTCCCGAGGGAGGCACGCCCCCCACTTTGAAAACCAATGCACTAGGCCTTTAAATGTCCCTAACTATAGAGACAGAATAGTTTCGCACTATTGTTTATTTTCTTTGATTACCTGAAAACTGCAATCCAGTTATTGAATTGGCGAAAAGTGCTCTGTCACTGATGCACTTCCTTCTGGTTAAAATGAGACGTGTGCATCACGAAATTATTTATTTATTTAAAAACTTTATGCACATAAAAGTACAAAGGTGGACTTAATGCCGTAGGCATTTTCTTCCAGTAAACCTTAGGGTGATGCAGAGATAGGTAATTTCAGGTAGGTGCTTAAGGATGTAATGAAAATAAGAAAAAAAAAATAAGTAAAAATGTATGATCAGCTTCAGAATAAGCTGAGCTTTGTGTTACAGTATTCTACCAAATAGGAAGGTGGACAGTAAATTCATAATACGACATCTACTTTTGACTATTAATTACAAAACTAAGTATTAGCTCTTTAGTTTGTTTAAGTTATGTATCGAGCTTGAAGTAGTCGTAAAAGTTACGATGGTGCGACGCTACATTCTCTTCGAATTGTCTGGCAATTTTGCATGGCAAAATTGAATGGCAATTTCGCAGATGCTGATAGCAACTTCTTTTTTGGAGGAATCCGTCAACGACTGTGATGTCGCTATAATAATGACGAAAACTGTTCCTATAACCTGTGACCAGTAGTCTTGGTGATCCTCAGAAAGAGAATGTCTAGGACCGCAAAGCGGTAGATCAAGCCATCAGTTGATGTGGGTTTCGCTCTGCGCATGAGTGCTGATCTGATGAGTATGGCATATCTTGGGAATATTCTGAAAGCGACCGGCAGGCCATAAGGCCTTCAACTTGGCTTAACGACTGTCATTTTACTGACGACCAACTGCTTAACGTGCCTCCGAAGCACGGCCATAGTAAATGTTGCGAACTGTAGTGATCGTTTACAGAACCAATCTATGTGACATCCCAATAATTGTACCACTTTAGAATTAATTTGCATGCCATAATTCGCCGAATATAATTTCCTCTGCATCCTATAACACCTTAGATGTAAAATACCAATGTTATGTTCAGCAATAAATAAATGATTATGATTATGATTAACCCTGAGTTCGCGGGACCACGAGTGCTTCACAGCGAGATGGTCTTCAGGTAAGTTGGCCTTGAAGTCAAACCCGTAACCTCACGACTAGCGGTCACATTCGACGCCATTGATCCATCACGGAACACACTTGTTACGATCGACCGTCGCGTTCCGTCCTTTCTAATAAGTATTAACAATTATGAACAGCTGGTACGTTATGTAAAGGTTGTTTTAAAGGTTATCGACGGTATAGTGTGGTTAGTTTATTGCGAGGTAGACAACGACATGCAGGTAATGTTTTAAACAAAGTAAGATAACGACTTTTACAAATCTATTAGGCCATTTTCCAGAACAGTCGAGAACAGAGAGTTTCCGAGTTATGTCCCCTAGTTGAATGACATTTATTACCGACTTACGAAGGGAATGTTTTTATCTATTCTACCTTTATTACCTTAAGGAACTAGTTACTGTTTTAAACATTTATTTTTATTTCTCAACAAATAAAAAGAATGCTACGAAACAGTTTTGTGGTCATTGTTCTTCTCGATAATAAAGTCTATTTGCTAAATATGTAAAGTATATTAGTACAGCCTTTGTGAATCCAAGCGAGTAACGGACTTTAATTCAAGACAAAACCTTTAAAAATTCGCGCACGTAGTGCATCGTATCGAAAAACCGCAGAAAATCACGTTTTTTTTATTTGTTGTTACCTAAAGCAGCAACAGAAATACATGTGTGAAAATTTTATCTGTCTAGCTATCACGGAACCTGAGCTACATCCTGTATACAGACAGACAGACGGATAGCGAAGCCTCAGTAAGGTCCTGTTTGTACTCTTTGGGAACCCTCAATCAATCAATCAAATCAGCCTGTGGCAGTCCACTGCTGAACGTCGGCCTCTCTCAATTTACGCAACAATACACGGTCCTGCGCCTTCCGCATCCAGTCCCAGCCTGAGGCCTTTACCGGGTCGTCGGTCCATCTAGCGGGTGGACGTCCAACCCCAAGTTTTCCGAAACGCGGTCTCCACTCTAGAACCCGTTTGCTCCATCGGCCCTTTAGGAACCCTATAATCGTTGAACTGTGGGAACTTAAAATCACAAAAGTAGTAGGGTTTGTCAGTCGGAAGTGCAATGATCCACTGCTGTTCACACCCTGAAAGTTGTCACATACTCGTAGATAACTGTGTGAGGAATAGTCGAGCTTATAATCGCTACCTATCAGGGTACTTGTTAAGGTGTCTCAGATTTCTTTGAGAGATATATTCGCAAAGAACAAACGAGAGCATTTTTTGGAGAAATGAAGAGATGGGAGAAACCTCAGACAGGAAATGAGAGGCCCTTTTTTTTAACGTGAGGGAAAATCCCTCATGAATGCTATGCCGGACTCCTACCGACTAAAAAACCTCACGTAACGCTTACGGTCAACAGCCTACGCTCGGGAGCCCCGGGTAAGCCCTCGGAAGGATGTCCCAGGTGTACGCGCACCGTAGCACACAGCCGCTCGAGCAGCGTGCTATCGACAGAGTAAAATGAGAGGCACTATTATCTATTGCAATCTGAGAGGTAAATTCGAAACGATGTTATTCATCAGAGAACCAGAGGCCGAATGCCTTAAAGTGGAAAAGGCCTACGTGCAGCTGTGGACTGCCATTGGCTGACTTGATTGATTTGCTGTTTTCTATCTAAACTTATATGATAAAGAGGAAAGATTTGATTGTTTGTATGTTTGCATCGAATAGGCTCCGAATCTAATGGACCGATTTGAAAAATTCTTTCACTGTTGGAAAGCTACACTATTCCCGGTGAACATAAGCTATATTTTATTCACGTATTCCCACGGGAACGGGAGCTACACGCGTAAAACGGCGTGACGTCTTCTATGTTTTCAGGTATACGAAACATTAGTAACGACAGGTTTGAGTGGACATTCACACATTTAGAGACGCCATTTTACAGAATTCGAACCCTTTAACAATATATGGAACCCCCCCCCCCCATGATCTTTCCCTCACAGGAGCTAGTGGTGAAATGGGCATATCGGAAAAGAACCGATTGATATCACAAGATGGTGTTTCATGACACGACTGTGTATGCAAAGAACCGGTACGCAACGAAACCTTACCGAATTCGATATTGTCCCGAATACGATCTAACTGGTTTTGTGTATGTTTCTATGTCTAGACTCTTGTTCGTAGTCTCCAAAAAAACGTTACTTCAGACGGGTAACAATACACAATCAGATTTACCACGGTTGGATGGAATTATGAACGCTAGACACTGCACTCGGCAACTTTAAATCATCGGAGGTTATCAAGGTTGCCGATCGTATTAGTTTTTATTGGAGCATCATCGACGCAGAGACCCGGCCCATTAAAAACTTTAATCTGTGTCCCGTTATCACTCATACAATGGTACTACTTTCATAACAAATTAAGTCAGTACCTGCACTGAACTAGAACACGAAATGCCCTTCTTATCTACTACCCGTTCGCTCTAAGTTTGCCGGTAGCTTCCCATACTACGCCTTTACGCCAGCGGCAATTCTAGAGCGAACGGGCTATACAGAGCTTTGCTTCGAATGTAACGTAGTTCCGTTTCATTTATCGAACAGAAATGAGCATATTGGAAAACTTCATTGAAAAGATCTACGAAATTATGTCAAGTAATATTGAATGCTTATTATGATTTACTATTAACATAATAATAGCAGCGCCACGTGCACCATACGTTTGCAAAACTGATGATGTGAATAGATACAGCTACTTTGTACCCTTTTAAATTAGGTACCGCGTGTGTAAGTAGGCAGTCTTCGATGGTTTTTGAAAAGTTATAAAAAATGCAATATTCAAAACCGGAACACATTCTAAACATCGTCGAAACATAAGCTAAGAAAAATCGCAAGTGCTGAATTAAATCGCGTTGGTGAAGAGGTCAATGTACGGCGCAAAAAATAGGTCATTGACCTACAATGTTACATCATTTTAGTACATGTGCATTTGAAGAATACTTCCTTACCTCATCCTGTATAAACTTCACTGGTAGGCAGCATGGAAAAATAAGGAGAGCTTAGAAATAAACACTCACTTTCAGAAAAAAAATTTCACTACTCAAAAAGACTAAACTCACACACAACTGACTAAAATTCTAGAACAAACTAAGTAAAATAAACCTGCTGTAGGAATCATATGTTTTACTGATAAAATAGCCCATACCTACAATATTGACAACAGGAGTGCTATGATACAGCACAGGTTCTAGGAAAAAGGAAATCTAGAATAAATGATAACTGCAGTTGCATACAACGGCTATAGTTAATTACCCTTTATAAATAAATGGACTACATTTAAATCTGTTCAGGACAATTTTCCTTATAGATATCATGTAACACAATTATCATCACTCACCTCATTCAGCCAGTCCAGTAGGATAGCCCTCATCCTGGGTTGTAGATTGGGGTGGTTGTCAAACATATTGCAGTTCTTCTTGTTGCTAGATTTAATGTCTCCCTGGCACATTGTGTCCCATACCTCATCAGAGTCAGCCCATGAAAGACGGGGGAGGGGGCACTTGCGTTTGGGTTGTGAGGGACATGGGGCTTTGCTTGTGCTGAAATAGAACACCCTATTTAAGATTTGCTGAGATATGAACATGTATATCCAACACAAACTGATTTGAAATAATGATTTGAATGCTTTATAAACTTTCCTGAATCGTAGAGGCATCTAAAACCATTCTGATAAGTATTATTATCATTATAGATATCAGGTAGAAGTACTGTACAAAAATGCCTAAGTGACTGAACAGCTGATATTTATAAATACAACACTAAGAAAGATTATGTCTATTTCTGAAACCAACATACCCTGGCCTTTTATTTGAGTGTGGTGTGGACTCCCCTCTAGACACATTCTCCAAAGGGCTCAGCACACAGTTTGGGAGGTCTGATATACTCGGTGGGCTTAAAAAGCTATCAGGATTATAGTCTATGTCTGTGTAAATACTCTGAGGTTGGTCAAGGGCACCATACTGGGAGCTTTCATCATCACTGGAGCAGGATGATGACTCTACAACGACATGGTGTGCCGGTTGATCATGGAGCTCTTCTTCCAGCACAGCTGAGATCTTCAGCGGTGGCATATTCTCGACCTACAAACATAAGCACAAGTCTTAACTCTGTGAACTAAACAGAATGAGGAATTGAAATTTAACTGGAAATTTGAAAATAAACAAACCTCATCATCTGTAGAGTCCCTTTTCCGTTTCAAGGTGGAGCGAGACTCACTGGCTTCACAGGAGGAGCTGGAAACCATGTTGGTATCAGTAAGTAAACAAACCATAACATCAAGGTCAGTATTGAGTGTAGGAGGTGGTGTATCATACATACCCAGTTTGTGCCATTGTAGTTGGAGTGGTTCAACTGGCACTTGATCTCCACTGCCTAAAACATAATCACTATTTAGTAAATGAGGTTATCACAGACTTTAGTACTACCTAAATTTAGTTATTATGCACTAAAATTACCACATGTCATGTTCAACTTGCAAATAGGGTTATGTTACTTGACAACCACAATTGAGGGCATAATTCCAAATATATCGAAATACACAAGTAATCTATTTTAATCTTGAGCTATCTACAATCGTCTAAGCACTGTAATTATGAAATATCTCTCAGTAAAATACCACTAAAATCAATGGATCCCGCAGCGTGCCCCCTGCTGATTGGCGGGAGATTTTTTTTCCGAAGCTTAATAAAGATGGATAAACCAACAATAATTTAATATTATGATATTTTACGATAGCTACAATACACGAACTATCATTTTATGTGCTAAAAATACTAAAATTCATGATTCAGCTGCAGTAAAAAATGCCACGAATCCGTCACAATCGCGCGCGAAATCCTCCCGTCAGCGCCATTATACACGTCGCTAGCTTGGGTTTCTCGGCACATCCACATATGGAATTTGTTAAAAATAGCAAAAGGATGTCACGATATCTTCATATAACCGATAAATTATAGAAATATTACAATTTAAACGGAATTAAAAGCTTTATTACCGCATAACCGTTGACAGTATAATTGGCTTGGCTTATCGCCCACCAAAGGTTTATAACCTAATTATGCCTACAAGTTTAAGTTTTCTAGCTAAGTAAATTATTATAAACGATGTCACACATCATGAATTTATCGAATATAATATCACAACATACCTGATCATTCACAAATTAGTCCAAATATTACAAAACGTACTTTTGTTCGTATACTAGATACGATGCAAGAACTTTTATCACTTTTAGGATGGGATACACACAATTTTGAACATATATTAAACGATATTTCATTGAACATGCGTAAAAGCTTTACACATAATAGTTATTACTAATTTTACATGATACTTTCAGCTTTTCACGGCTCGATAACGCCCGGCTTTCCGCGCGAAAATGTCGCGGTAAAACTCTGGTACTCAGCGGGTAATCTATTGCCTAACTTCACATTTATTTCTTCTGTAATGAAACGTCATTTCGCATGTGCATTTCATTTTTCGCATAAATTGAGCGTAATTTTAGATTGTCCTTATCCACTATTTTTTTTAAAAGTGTTATTATTAAAGTTGTTTTCTTTAATATTAAATTTAGTTTGTTGAGAACTATATGTTTTAAGCTTAAAATTTAAGGATGCTGATTTTTAAAGGTCATTTTCTTGTGCTAATAATGTAAAATTTAGGTGCCATACTATTTTTTTTCAATGAATTTGTTTAACTAAGACTAAAATAACATAAATTAAGTAATTTTGGAACAGAGATAGTCTTGAAGCAGAAATTTTACTTCGATTTACTACGAGTGAAACGGAACAGTTTATGAAAACTAACGCTTTGTTCTGATTGGTTGATTCTATGTGTTAGTACTACAGTGCTGCCAAAAACCGAAATGTTTTACTTGGTGTGGAAAGTAGCTAACTTCATGTTGCAACTCAGCTGGGCGCCAGCTGATAGAAAATTGAGTGAGAAAAGTCAATAAAGGTGCGCACTATTTCAGTATTGATAACGTGGCGGTATAGTGACATAATTTGTGAATTATGTGAACGACAGGTGAATTTTTAGTCAGTATCAGATAAATAAGTGCTATGGCTGTGCAAAATATAGCAGTTAAGTTATGTGGGGTGTTACAAGCACAAAGTGAAGAAGGTAAATTTATTGACCATGTTTTTGCTACGAACTGTTTGTAAATGATAATACAGATGCTCTTTGTTAACAAAATGATGGTTAGCTCAATCGTATATTCTATATTTACAGAAGTAACAGCGCGAGAATGGCGCCTCTTAGGGCAAGAGCAACATGGATCACAACTTTTGAGTTGGGTGTCAGATAAAGGCAGCGCGGAGGTTCTTAATATTGGAGTATACAACAATAAAAACAAAACATTGACCACACTCCACACGTTTGAAGAAAAATTGAACATAATACAGGCATCTGTAAACAATACACAAACATTGCTTGTTTACATTGTGAAGAACCATCTTAATGACTTTTCTGATGTAAAAGATCCAATATACTGTCCGTATTTAGTATGTCTGTTGCCCGGGAGTGACCGAACTCCAATTGAGATAGAAGAGGCGTCCAATAAACAAATTATGGTTCAATATGTATATGGCAAGAGTACTAAATATAGTCCTGGGATAAGGAATGACAGATTTTTGCTATTCAAACACTTGGATTGTAAGTTACATTATACTTTATTTGTTTGATAACTTCAAAAGTCTAATAATAATCCATTTTGATTACTACCTAAGTCATTTTTAAGTATAATATTCATTATTGCTATCTAAACTAAACCTAAATAAGGCTCCTGTGGCATTGTGCCCAAAAGTCTAGCAGCGTTCCCCCTTTGAATAGCAATACCTATTTGCTGAGAGAGAAAACTGCCAGCCCTTGGGTCACCAGTCGACAATACTAAGTGCTTTTTCAAATTCTTTAAAAAATCAATCCACATTGGGACCCCTTGAACCTAGTGTCTTGACATTGACTGGAAGACAATGATAGGATGAGTCGAGACCCTTATACTTATTAATTTTACAATAGGCATATCACCTAGGTATTATATGAGATAAAAAGCAAATCATGAAATGTGGGTGCTTAGTCTATATCTCTTGTTGGCATGTGTTTAGAGACGAGGAACTCAGTGCCAAGGCAATTCCTTCCTTTTTTTATTCTTTCATATCTAGCATATCTTTAGACCATCAACTTAAAGCAGGGCAATGGTCCAGTATTGTAGTATTTGCTGTGATATGGGCCTTTAATCTCGGAATGTCACCATAAATTTCCATCAGGCCGGTGACATCATGCTGATAAACCAAAAAGTTTTGATAACTAAACTGTAGTTTTATCTCACCTTTAAATAAAACTGCTGAGATTCTACAGCTAACCACAACACACTCACTAACACAATTCCTGAGGTGTTTTAAAGACAATCCACTGAGCTACCTGCACTGGTTGACTATACACACTCAACTGAAGGATTTCTTTTGGTGCCACTTTACTTTAAATGTTTTTTAAATAGTCATTAGGACTAAAGAACAATTCGATTATTTAATTTTTATGTAATATATTAACACCCTTATTATTATGTAATTAGCTTTCATATGAGGTAATTAAGGTATACTTACTAATGGCAAACTTAGACTAAGTATACTGGATACCTCATTTTCTTAATGTGTGCACATTCATAATGTGCACACATTAAGAAATGAGTATGGTTACACCTTTCTAGAAAAGAGTAGACAGAGATAGAGGCATGCTATACAACACACTTCTTTAGCTGAATTTGGTTCCATATAATAAATAACAGGTGGTGAGTCAAAAATTGATGTGTTGGAATGGACAATAGTGACTATTTCTTATTAAAATTAATTTTCAATGTATATGATATCTGGAGATATCTGGCTCTGCTTGTCCCTCGAGAATAGCCCTTTGTTTAACACTCGAGAATATCAAGGGGTAGGCAGAGACCCATTACACATCATTGTTTTAGTAGTTTCATTGGTCCCATGTAACAAGAGGCAAATCTATAAACCTCAACACTCACCAGGCACTGTAACCATTTTTATGCAATTTTAGGTATTAAAATATACAGGACACCAATGTTCCTAAATGAGTGTGATGATGGCTCAGACAAATGGGGATTTGATGGCATATACCCTGAACCAGAGAATATTGTCAAAGTGTTCTCATGGGCGCAGTGGGACTGTGTCAATCAGGTAAGAACTTCATGACCACTTTGAGTTTTTACTATGGGATGTTGCCACAGACATATTCATTTATCAATATTTACTGAGAGAACCGACAGTGTTACAAAAGATAATAAAATAATAATAAATAAATTAATATTTGTGGGACATTCTCACACAACATCATCTAGCCCAAATTAAGCTAATATATAAGCTTATGTTATGGGATCTAGAAGACTGATAGACATACTTATATGTTCTATAAGAGACATACTGATATAACATAATCGTAACTCCAGACTCTCGTGGAGGCGCTTCCTGAAAGCGCTCCTAGAGGCGCTCGACGGAGACTAGGCGAGCGGAGGCGACAGGAGTGCTTCTATCCACACTCTCGTGGAGGCGCCTCCTGGACGCGCCGACACGGTTTATACCTACATTTGCCTGCTCCGTCTACTACAAAATGGACGTGATTCAAGTGATTGGGATAGCGGGGCTATTTATGCCTATAAATATTGTAATGTCTCGCATTAATATCATATCACTAAAATAAGAAATCAAAAACGGAAAGGTCAACAAAGAAATGAGCGAGCGCGAGAGCACACGAGAGTGTGGATGGCACCCTCGCCTCGCCGCCTCCGGTCCTTTGACTCCGTCCCAAAACTGACACGGAGCGGAGCGTTCAGGAGGCGAGGCGAACGCATGTGAGGCGAGGCGAGGCACCCATCCACACTCTCGCGTTCGCCTCGCCTCCTGTCGCCTCCACGAGAGTCTGGATCGGCCATTACAACTAAGCAAAGCCATTATTAGGTTTCCCTAAATTATCCAATAACATTAAAAACTTATGTATAGGTAAGTAAAATATGTCTGTGCATGTTGACCATATCTTTTCATTAAAAAAAAACACTACACCCGTTTTTAGAGCTAGCTGCTCTAAGGCTTATTGCGGGCGTAACGTTATTTCTGGCGGTTACTGTAGTTTCATTATTTATCAGAAGAAAACAGTACATTGGTTGATGGTGGTATAGGGCAAGTATTGTGAAAATAGGTGTTTTTATTAGGCACTGCTTGGCTCTTCAGGACCAAATCTAAACCAACCTCAGCCGATGCGATGCATCTGCTGACCTAATAGACAGCTTATCTTACTAATTTTATAAATGTGAAAGTTTTGTGAAGATGTTTGTTACTCAATTCACGGTCTAATGACTGAACAGATCTGGCACTTGCTACAGAGATAAATTATAGTCTGGAATAACACAGGACCTTACTCCTCTTGAAATACGTTGCTGCTGAGCCAATTTAAAAAAATCTTTTACCATTGGAAAGCTACATTCACCCTGAGAGTAACATCCCTACTTCCCTACTAATATTATAAATGCAAAAGTAACTCTGTCTGTCTGTCTGTTTGTTACGCTCTCACGCCTAAACGGCTGGGGCGATTGAGATGAAATTTGGTATAGGGATATTTCGAGGCCCTGGGAAGGACATACGCTACTTTTTAACCGACTGCGCAAAAAGAGGGTTATTATTTTACGCGATAACGCGGTCGAAGCCGCGGGGAACAGCTAGTAGGCTATATTTTATTCCCAGGAGAACGGGAGCTACGCGGGTGTAATCGCGTGACTTTCGCTAGTCTAGTATAAAATTAGACTTGAATATATTTCTATTACTTTATTCATTGACTAGCGGACATCACGCGGTTTCACCCACGTAGTTCCCGTTCCCGTGGGAATACGGGATAAAAATATAGCCTATGTTCACCGCAAAGAGTGTAGCTTCCCAACAGTGAAAGAATTTTTCAAATCGGTCCAGTAGGTAGTTCCGGAGCCTATGGCTATTTGTTACAAACAAACAAACAAAAAAACAATTCTTTCCTCTTTATAATATTATCTAGTATAGATATAGATATTTTGTAGATATCCTTTCTTCATCCTGGTCCCATATCTTTAGTAAACATGCAGCTCACTATAATACAGCCAATATCTCTATTTAAATTTAAATCCGGTGTCATATCCCATACAACAGTTAGCGATAGTTATCACAGCGTGTCGGTCGAATTGGTATGCCGCAAACCACAAAACAATCGGTGTTTCCTTTCGTTTGCGCAGTTATTATACACCAATTTGTACCAATTCTGTAATGTAAATGAGTTAACTATTTTCACGCCTATTTGTTCTAAAAAGGTATACTACCGACTATTTTGCAGTTGCAGAGGTCAAATAGTTTATTGCACCTTCTTTGAGTACCTATGTAAACTCGATAAAGTGTCCACAATTTCACCTGCTATAGGGTCTAACCGACATCTTCGGGTTCCAAGTGAGCCAGAGCGTCGATTCTTTATTTATCTCGTGCTTTGCCGTTCTTAAATATGAGACAGATGACGTTTCACTCGTATATTTCCGTCCACACATTAACGTCGTGTGTTTGAAATGTACGCCATGACCTGCAAATAGCACACATCGGTGCACATAAAAGAAAGAAACCTCAAGTTTTTCTTGAGAAGGAGAACTCGTTTGGCCAGCGTGGTGCAATAAAGCGTATCGGCCTCCTGAAATGAAACTGGGAGAGGCCTATGTCCAGAGATGGACTGCGATAGGCTGAATTCAATGTCGAGGCGGTACTGGTTTTTATTACCAGATTCTTTTGTAACCTAATACAATTGTTGCACTAACTGTTGTCACGAATAGGTGGGAGCAGCCACCTGTCCCGGTCCAGTATAGGTATATTTACCAAGGAGATAATATGAACAATTATGGTTGGTACAATACAGCAGTTTACCTGCGTTTATTAGAATAGATAAGCATGAAGAACAGATGTACAAGTACAGTTAGTTACTGAGCAAGTAGGGGAGGATTCTTGAGGATTCCTTAGACCACCAGATCCAGTGATGACGCGCAGATTGAGTACATCACCTGGATAGCAGCCGCCGGCGTAAGAGGACCGGGACAGGTGGCTGCTCCCACCTATTCCGTGACAATGGCGCCCAACGTGGGGCGTCACACACGTCACACTGTATGGCATGTAGTTTTTTTTTGCAGTCCACGTTCTTATAAAACGTGACGTGTGTGTAAAAGTAACGTTTATATTTCTAGGTGCTATACTACATCCACTACCGCCAGTCGTCGCAGAGTTTCGCAGAAGGTGAAGAAGTGAAGTCTCCTTCTGAAATGACGCCGACACTCTCCGCCTTTCAGTTTCACGCTGACTTGCCGCACGAAACTGTTGTAAGTATTACTCTTTCACTATTATAATATATGATACTCGTAGGGAACGAGGTCCTGGCGCAGAAGCGCAGCAAAACTCTTAAAGCAAGTAAAAAAGCGATTCGCAAAATTTCAAGCGGACCTAACTTCGGAGTCAACATTATGATTGCAACCCTATTCTAATATCTTTATCGACACGTCTTTGAATTCTATGATTCTGCGAATTTTTCAAACAGAAAAGTTCATAAAAATGGTAATCCGAAACTAAGATGTGACCCCCTGTCTATGTAGTTTCCTTCGTATAAGATGAGAGGGAAGCACATGCCTACATCTTAACTACGTCTTAACTAAAGAGATAATTTTGAAAAGTAATTAGTAGCTAGTTAGCTACTAATCAATCACAATATTAAATTCAAAAGAAAGCCTTTTTATTTAGTGTCTTGATGGTGGATGGTCCAACGGTTAGGGCGTGAAAATCCTCATGGATGCTATGCCGGACTCCTACCGACTAAAAAACCTAACGTAACGCCCAACAGCCTATGGTTGGGAGCCCCAGGTAAGCCCTCGGAAGGATGTCCCAGGACATGTATTACAGGCTACATTAAATATAGGTAGGTATTTTCTCCTCATGTTCATGCAAATTAATGTCATTTAAAAATTCATCACTATATAGGTTCATCAGTCCATTTATTAATACAATTCTTCTTCTTAATTTAATGACTCTTCTATTACCAAATATTCAATTTCGCCTCCAGCTAAACATCCCTCTAAGCCTGCCGCATGTGTCGAGTTCTGGCGAAGGCGCGGCTTGCGGAGCTTATGAGGATGATCCCATTCCACTGCGCGTCCACGACTGTAGCCTCGACCTGCAGATAGTGTGCGACCAGCGAGGGATACTGTGCATCTGTCACCACTACCTCTATAAGGTAAGTTGCAATATTTTCATTAGGTCAACTGGAAGCTTTTGAATCGGTAGAGACGCGAGTTAAGAGGATTGACTGCCTCTGTGGCGTAGTCGGTATGATACCGCTTACGGCGCTGGAGGTCCTGGGTTCGATTCCCGGGTCGGTCCAAATGTTTGTTTCGGAGTTTGGCTGCTTTCTATGTATGATATGTATGTATTTAGAAATATATAAGTATGTCTATCAGTTGTCTAGATCCCATAGCACAAGCTTATAGCTTAGTTTGGGCTAGATGATGTTGTGTGAGAATATCCAACAATATTAATATCTATATATATGTACAATAAAAATCAATGCCACTTTTCGTTGTAATTTTATAACTCAAGAATTGAATCACCTATCCAAACCAAATGTTTAGGCTTTGTTCGGACTATTTAGTAGATGGTTTATGTGAAGTTTGCACAAAATCGGTCGAGCGGTTCTTCATTTATCACATTTTTTGTAACAAATGAATTCAAAAATGCGACGGGAACGGGTGATATACCTACACTCTATTATGTGACGCAAACGAAGTTGCGCGGGGTCAGCTAGTTATTTATATATTTTCATTACATTTATTTTTCGTAGCTATATTGGGTGTAACAAAATTGACTCTCCAAATTTCGCCACGTGACGTGGCATCAGTCAAGAAAAATTACAAAAATGAAGAAAAAAAAATCACATGAATATTTTAACCGTAAATCCGTTTTAAAGGTCCTATAAATTTTCATTATCACCCTTTCTATCGCTACTGAGGGGCAGTAGAAAGCGACAACGACAGCCAGACGGGTGCTCCGTCTTTGTTTTGCCACGGCGACCATGTTACCTCGAATTGCCGCGGTAAAAAACGAATTCTTAATGTGCGACAAAAAAAATTAAAAAAAAAATTAACCCCCCTTTTTTATTAAATATTTGTATTTGATTTCCGATGCCAAGTCATCTCATGAAATTTGGAGAGGTAATTTTGTTACACCCAGTATAATTGCATCCCAGCTGAATATTGACGAGAATTGGCCCCAGGTCGTGATGTACAGGCTAGTGTTCTAGTAAATTGTCTACTTCCAAAGTTTTTCAGAATTTTATTTACTAGCTAGCGGATGCTCGCGGTTTCACCCGCTCAGTTCCCGTTCCCGGGGTAATACTGGAATATAATATAGCATATTATGTCACCCGGGAATAGCGTAGCTTCCAGTGAAAGAATTTTTCAAATTGGTTCAGTATTTTCGGAGTCTATTCAATGCAAACAAACAAACGATCAAATCTTTATTATATTAGTATGGAGTAGACAAATCGAGCTTCCTACTAATATTATAAATTACTATATTTATTAGGCGCTCGTGGCCCTGCGGACTCAGTGTTCTGTAAGCGATCACTGCAGTAAGCAACTTTCACGATGGTCGCTCCTTGGATGGGTGGCCATCCATGCGACCACTTTGTGACATTTATTTGAGCGTTTCTGTGCTTCGGAAGGCACGTTAAGCCATTGCCAGTAAAATAGAAATCGTTAAGCCAAGTTGAAGGCCTTGGCGGCTTGAAAAATTTCAACAGTCACAACCTGCGCCTGCGAAATGGGGGCATATAATATGCCTCTGCTTACCCCTTCGAGAATAAAGGGGTGACCATATGTATGTAAACACCTTACTCCGTTTCCAGCCTCTAGACGACTCGACAACATCTCTAGTGCTAGAAGACAGTGCGGATCTGAAGGATTCTGGCGTGAACTTCGCCTACTCCATAACGCTATTGCAACACGGGTGCGTGGTACACAGCGTGGTGCCTGACCTGCCTTGGACCTTGGCCAAGTCGCTGAGACCTTCGTATACCTTGTATGATGGTAAGCTCCTTTACCTACTTGATTTTTTCCAACGTCGTCTTCAGTTCTTCATAGTGTTCTTCAAAAGGTGTTGTAGAATGTTTTCCCAGGGTTGTTCCTTGGGTAGGAGACAAGTTTTGCAAACGTACATAGGCTACGGTGACCATTATTATTGGTGCGCTGCATGTCTGCCACCCTATTGGTAAATATAAGATAAAATATTATTATATTATTAGCAATTCCACAATGTCAAAGTATAAGATTAAAAGAAACACCACGCCTAATACCATTCTCTCCAATACCAGAGCCGATCCAAGAGATTCTTTTTATATTTGCTCGCCAAAATGACTGGATTAATGTAACGAATCTGAAGGCAGTGAATTTGAGGGTGTCACAGTCCACAAGCAGCAAAAAGCAAGGCAATTAAAGGGGGGGGGGGGGGGGTGGCAAAGGTCCTCAGGTTGAATCTTCAATGATGCGTCTCTTCACTCTCTTCACGCTCTGCTTGAAGAACCCAGGGTTGTAAGAGGAGGGAAACACGAGCAGAGCGTTTCAAGCTCGGGGGTGAACTTAACTTTCCATATAGTTACTGCTTCACTACTGTATAGTGATGGAGTTCATCAAATTCAATCACACCTACCAATAGACTTCATTTGCTCAATTGATTGATGCAAATGTTTATCACTCCACTTCGATTGCAGTTTATTACTGTACAGTCAGCTGTTGAGAAAAGTAATCAGGGCCGCTTTTTAAGGATTGAATTTACTCGAAAAAACTTTAATATATAAAAAATGTGAAAGTTTTTGAAAAAATTCAGTGCTTACAGGGCGGTTCTGTATCCTTTCCTCTGCAGCTGACCGTACTATTGATGATTATTTTGATGATACAGGGACATGGACATGAGTTGCTCGCTCCTCACTTACATAAACTAGGTAGGCGCGATTTTTAACGTCGCTGGTGTAGAGTAAATTGTTAATCTTTATTGAAAAGAGTGGCCGTGAGTTTTATTGCCAGGTTCTTCCTCACAGGCTCTACCTATTGCATTGCGAATCTGGCAGTAAATCTTACTTCTTTCTTCTTACTAATATTATAAATGCGAAAGTTTGTGAGTGTGGATGTTTGTTACTCTTTCACGCTCAAACCGCTGAACGGATCTGGCTGAAATTTGGTGCAGGGATACATTATGGTCTGGAATAACACATAGGCGACTTTTTATCCCGGGAGTAAGTTCCCACGGGAACAAATTTTACGCGGGCGAAGCTGCGGGCATCAGCTAGTGTAAAATAAATGTAGAAGCAAACATTTTGACGTTCATAAGTCTTACTTTGTAACCTTAGTGAATGAAGATATTTTCATTTTCAGTCACTGTAGCCTATTGATGTCTGCAACACCCTTTTTAAGACCCCTTTTGAAAACTCCTTACTGTAGAATTTATGAACATGTGGCTCGAACTCTATTCAAGTTAAAAGACAAAAATATTTAAGCAATACTAGGTAACCCGGCGAACTTTGTTCCGCCATATCAAGCTGACCCGATATAAAATAGATTAATTTTTTTTTGGATACAAACCTTGCCCTGACTACAACTAACACAAATTAAAAAGAATTAGCGAAATCGGTCCAGTCGTTCTGAAGTTATGCGCGTACTGCTCGTTCGCTCTAACTTTGCCGCTCGGCTCCATACTAAAGTCGAATTTTTAATTAGACGAAGTAAATTGACAGCAACTAATGTCACTTCTTCATACAGTGTTGCGTATTTTCTATGACGAAGTGACATTAACTACTGTCAATTTTCTTAGTATAATTAACAATTCGGGTATACGCCTCTACGCCAGCGGCAAAGTTAGAGCGAACGGGTAGTACATACATTTCGCAGATTCATTTTTATTATATTTTTCAGACAACCATCTCTTAGTCAACATCCCAATGCTATACACACAACTCATAGACATAAGCTTACAACACGAGCCATGTTGCCACATCATTATACCAATGGAAGAATGCGACAGCGGACCTTCCCTCGCCCCCCTATTAGGGTGGGGTAACAACGCTATGGTGGATCTCAATACCCTGGATGTGACGTCATTGGTGGTCGCTGATAAGGACTTTACGGCTACGTTTAAGAGCAATACGGTGATTGAAAATAAACTGGCGATTCTGCATTATTTGATTCAGCACGATGGGAATATGGATTTGGCTGAGGAGGTAAGTTTTTTTTTTATTATAGACATCTTTGTATTAGAAATGTAGGTGCCTATGGATACATATTTTAGGAAGTTTAAAAGCGTTCGGTTCTCACATCGCCAGAATAAAAACTGCCCTTTCATTAGAGTCGTATTTCAATTCCCTAAGAGGTCCTTCTGTCATTATTTGCGAAGTTTTTTTTTTTTTTTTTTTCATTTGACTCGGTGCAAAAACGTGCTGTAAGAGTTGTTAACGATCCTATACTTACAAGTGGTGTGGAACTCTTCGCGACAGGAGAGACTTTGCCTCCTTATGCGTGTTCTACCGACTGTACAATGGTATGTGCTCTGAGGAATTGTTTGATATGATGCCCACGGCTACGTTCTATCATCGCACCGCTCGCCACAGACAGGGAGTTCATCCTCACACTCTGCGTCCGGTGCGTTCCAGCACGGTTAGATCCGATAGGGGTTTTCTTCCGCGCACGCTTAGGTTGTGGAATGATCTCCCTGCCTCGGTTTTCCCAAACGCCTACAGTATGGGGTTCTTCAAAAG
The DNA here is from genome assembly GCA_933228765.1 of Miltochrista miniata. NCBI lineage: Eukaryota > Metazoa > Arthropoda > Insecta > Lepidoptera > Erebidae > Miltochrista > Miltochrista miniata. The sequence continues at coordinate 4,227,243 of OW121753.1, forward strand.
GGGTCTTAGAAGGTTTTTACAGGGTCGGCAGCGCGAGTGTGGCGCCTCTGGTGTTGCAAACGTTCATAGGCTGCGGTGACCACCGGTCCTTTTGGTGGGCCGTATGCTTGTCAGCCACCTTAGTGGTGTAAAAAAAAAATTGCGAAGTGTGAGCATTTACGTATACACAGGTCAAACTTAAACGCCCCTCGTTTTTTTGTCGGGACTTAGAAAAGGGAATTCTTGGGTCATTGTAGACTTTTAAACCGATCGTCTTACCAAGAATGTCTCAATTTTTAACCTTACAGATTATTCTAAAAACTTTTAATGTGATTCACATCAATACATATTTGCAGTTGATATCGTGGATGTGTCTGAACCAACGCGATGGGTTCGGCGGGTTTCAGCGCGTGATGCAAGAGTACCTTATAGGTACGACTTACGCCGTTACGAGGCGTTCACTGCCGGCCTCAGCCCTAAGTCTTATGAAGATGCTGCCTTTTACGCAACACCTCAAGTTCGCTGATGTCAAGGTATGTAGTAGCGTAGGAAATATGGCTTAATTATAGGTTTCTGCACAAGAGTTTAAAGTAAATAGTTTGAGTTAAGTTTTTGAGTGTAGGTACTAGGTTTAGTGAATATATTAATGGCCTTTGGAAATGCCGTAAGACAGAACCGACCAGGTTGTATTAGTAAATTTTCTGGAACAATACAAGTGCAAGTGTTGTGTAGCATGTGTCACCAAGTACCACCAAACAACTGCACATAAATCGCGTTTTAATTTCTGATTCCAATTTAATTTAAATCTAAAATGAGTGTTGCCTGTGTTCCGCTGCCGGATACGACGGACCGGACCGATACCGGACGAATTATAGGCGATTGTGGAAGCCGATGATACACAATCTACGGCTGAATTAGCAGCAGCTTTCGACGTTAGCGTCAAAACAATATTGGTCCATTTGCGTCAAATTCAAAGCTTGACAAATAGATGCCCACGAAGTCAATGATCGCCAGAAAGAATTTTAAACCGCATTGTTACTTGCGATGAAAAATGAATTCTGTTTGATAACCGCAAGCGCTCAGCAAGTTGGTTGGATCCTGGTTCAGCACCTAAAGAATGCCCTAAACGAAAACTTACCCCTAGAAAAGTGATGGTCACTGTTTTGTGGTCTAGCGCCGCGCCGGTGTGATTCACTTTTACCAAACGAGGTGAGCATTGAGAACTGAACACAATGATTGAGAAGCTGGCACTCTTCAACCAGCTCCGGTCAATCACTCGTCTCCGCTGCTCCTGCACGACAATGCAGCAGACGATCTCCAAGTTGCAAGAACTGGGGTTGGAAGCTCTCCGTCTTCCGCCATACTCACCAGACCTTGCTCCTACATACTACTACTTTTTCCAGAATTTAAATAACTTCTTGGCGGGAAAGAAATTCAATACCCGAGAAGCAGTACAAAATGCCTTTGAAGAATTTGTTGCCTCCCGTTCAGCTGATTTTATTATTAAATAATAATAACCTTAATGTCACAAAATCAAAAACAAATAAGCAAAGTACATGTCCATATAATTTCATTACAAATTAATCAGGTGAATTTGTCATGGACTCTTGTGGTAACACGAGGTCAGACGTACCACGAGGTAACCATGAAGGCTACGGCTGGGGTTGCCAAGTCGTTCAACGCATCTGGCGACTGGGTCTTGAGGTGGCGCTCCACAAGTCCGAGGCTCTGTTTTTCAACGGACCTCGGTGACGACCACCTCCAGGAGCCAGTCTTATTGTGGAAGGTGTACGTATCGGCGTCGAGGCCTCCATGAGGTATCTCGGGCTCAGTGGCGGCTGTACCTTAAGTGCGCTCGTGCGGTGAACCACCAGTTCAAAAGATATTAGAATTACAAAATTTTACGGCATTTTTATGATTTAATAATATTTACCTACCATTAGGTATGTAAGTAACACCTATTCTTACAAAAACTTAAAACAAATAACATATCTTATTGTGACGAAACAATTTAAGCTCTTTGCTACACTACTAAAACCTAAATTCCCTGTAACAAAAATCGTCGTGCGTTTTCCCGAGCGCACGAGAACGGCCCATACAACTTGTACTATATCCGAGCTAAAACGCCTGGCGCGTGAGACAAAACATCGTTCATAGAAAATGTACCGAGCGATGAGTCTGATTTCGTGCGCCGCACGCGCTCGAGAAAACCGAACTTTACCCGAGAGCACCCGATGTTTTGTTTGACGAAATTTTAATTCTCCCGGTATTGTTTCGCTGTATGTATGTACCTATCCGTGACGCGTTAAATATTTTTATTGATTGTTTGATTTTTAAATTACTAGTTATTCATTTATTTTGATCTTACCTATACAAAACTTTTGAAAATAAACATACTGCATTCATATACATACCCCTATCCCTGAAGGGGTAGGCAGAGGCATAGTATACGCCCACGTTTCTCCTTATAGTTTTATCTCAGATTAAAAGAATGACATTTTATGTCCCACGTAATAGGTTGGTCGTGAGACTTATGCTTCAAAATAAAGTTGATATAAATTGGCGGGACCACCAAGGCTCATATAAAATTTAAAACTAGAGAGCAAGTAAAGTGCACCACCAGTTTGAGTACCCACCAGCCGCCACTGCTCGGGCTTATACTCGATAGATTTAGAACGCATTTCCGAAGTCTGACTCCTAAGCTTAAGGGGGTGGCGACGTTAACCGCACGACTGCTGCCTGACTTGAGGGGACCTGACACCTATTTTAGGAGGTTCGTGCGGTCTATGGCTTTTTATTGAGCCCCAGTACGGGCGGTTAACAATCTGCTCCAGTACACCTTTGGGCTCACATTAAGCAGCACAGTGGTTGAGAGTTAAAAGCCCGGTCTGCAGGCCAGCGTGGTACAGATCAGGCTTCGCCTGTCCGAGTGGCCTTCGTCTTCAAGGCGGTATCCGATCGGGGTGAAGTTAACTTGCTCAACTCGTTACGTAGTAAAAAAATTCAAGCATCTCCATTCCCAATATTCAGTTGCACAAAACACATGTGTTCACACAATACAATGAAACGGCAGGTGCGCGACATGTGCGTATCGGTGAGCCAGGAGAAACTGTGGAACAGCTCGGTGGTGATCCTGGCGCCGCGGCAGCGCGTGTGCCAGTTCGCGGAGGACGTGTGGACGCGCCTGTGGGCCGCGCTCAACGAGCCGCGCGCGCCGCGCCTGCAGCCCGCCACCGTGCTGGACAAGCTGCGCGTCAGCCTGCACTGCTATCAGGTGAGTGTACCGCAGAGTGTGGGGACAGTGGGTACATTCCGCTGCGCGTCAACCTTCACTGCTACCAAGTGAGGGCCTTATTGATCGCTAACACAGTCGCACTATCATCCAGTGCACGTAAGCTCTAATGCATTTGATTGTAGGAATCGATTCCTGTAGTCGAATGCAGTCTATCAATCGATTGTCACATGCAAGTTATGAACATACATCCGTGTGTGCAGCCCGAGGCGCTGTCCCGCTGCAGCACGCCGCTGTCCCCGGGCGCGCCGCCGCCGCCCCTCAGCGCGCCGCAGCGCCGCTCGTCCATCGGCACGGGGCAGGACCTGCTGCCCTTCTTCGAGCTGGACGTCTGCACCGCCAGCAAGCAGGAGCACATCATTGCCGCGGTCAGTTGCTACACACATTTCACATTTTTATGTAATTCTTTATTGATAGAATAGAATTTTCTAGGGCATACAGTTGCAGAAGTAATTTAATTAGATTGCTAACCTTCATTATATTTCTCATTCTGCCACTGACAAAATTTTTCATGTGTACCTACTTAAATAAAATAGATGTCTTTGCAAAAGTATGTATTCGCTAACCCACGAAATGCACCGAATTTGCCTTATTTGAGTTGTTTGTGCGTTGAATTTCTTGTGAATAATAATAATTTGACTATTGCAAATTATCTAGCTGCAACGCGCCACACAATCAAATCGTTGATTGCGATCATCAGCAGCCTTTTTAAACATTTGTCTCCATCAATAGAACCAAAAGTCATATTTACGTGCAAAATACAGCCGATCTTACTAAAATCAATACGCAATACAAGAATGCTAACATTTTCCACGCGGCCCCGGACTAACCAGAACCTTCGCGAGGTGAGCGTGCACCTCATGCGCGAGTGTGCGAGCGGGGGCGGAGGCGGAGGCGGGGGCGGGGCAGGTAGCGGGGGCGGGTCCCGCGGCGTGGAGAGTGGCGTCCACGCCGTCGCCACGCGTTGGGCCGCCGCTCAGCTCGACGCCTCAAGAGCCCTGTGTCGCGCCCTAACACGCCCGCTCGCCGCCACGCCACAACACAACCAGCAGCGAGGCTTCTCCTTCATGTATGAAGAGTTATTTCCAAGGGTTTTTGTTTCCTGCACTGCGTTTCATTTGGTTGCGTTTGGTACACACGGCGTTTTTTGTTGGTGATGTTTTCGCTTTTTTTTTCGTTGTGTGGTTTTTTTTTTCGTTTATCAAGAGATTTTGGCCTCGTACGCGCAGTTGTTTTCTTTGAATTTCACAATCACTGCATAAAAAGGTTATACTCGAATGCCTTTTTTGGGATAGAAGACTAGATTTTCGTGCTTTTTGGGCTTCTTGGTTAAATGATCATAGTTCGTTATTCGAAAAATATCGCTACTTATAATGCGACTAAAATAGAAGTATAAGCGTTTTCTTCTAGGTCTAAATCATACCTCTTTACTGTCATAATAAAAATCTTAAACGACATAAATTGCGTACGAGGCTAAAATGCTGCTCAATAAAATGCAAAGTTGTTGTATTTAGGTTTAGGAAATCCAATCATTTGTGTTATTTTTATTTTTAACTTGTATTGTGAATTTGTGACCATTCAGTGTACCTAATACATTAGGGATATTGTACCTACTTCTCATGGTGTTTATGTTTAATCCCTCTCTAAATCATCTTAAACTGGGATTGCAAATATTTTGGGTTAACCTCATTCACGCCATACTTGTCATTTTTTGCACATTGTAAATACAGTTAACCTACACTATAATTAATAAAAATAAAATAGTATACGTAAGTTACGTACCATTGTAACCTAAGTAAGTATCAAGTAACAGAAGTCGATGGCGCCATGAATATAGTAGTTAGCTTTGAACTTTGTTCAGATTATATAAAATAAAATAAAATAAAAATAATCAAATAGGTAAAGTCCCATGAAATAGAACGTGCGCCATGATGCACAATTGCAGTTTCAGACAAAACTAAAAGTGAATGGACAATATGGATATAGATGTTGGTAATAACCAACATCCCGTCATCTAGTGCTTATTGTAAATCATTTGTACTTATGCATAGTGAAAAGCTGATTGCTTTCAGGAAAATGTGATGAGAGAGAAATGATAAGATTATATATATAGGAATCGCGATTTATTAAAAAGAAGATAGAACTCGAGGTCGTGGGTATTTTTAAGTAGCAAGGGGGGTACGATTTCCGATGGTCTCCGCTGGGTCCCGACTTATCTTTGGGGAGGTGCTGGCCTTCTCGACGCGTCTCAATGGTTCCCCACTTCACTCCGAAGAATCTTGTGTAGATTTTGTAATTGGGACGATGATGATTTTGTAATCTTGTAATGTAGGTGGGACGATGCAATCCGTAGGGTGGATGATGCAGCCCGTAAGGGGGACTCTGAAGTCCGGAGGGTGGACCCTGGAATGTTCCATTGTGGGAATTAGGTTCTGCTTGTTTCTCCCAATAATCTTCCCAGAGACCAGTCGGCTCCCGTTCTGCGATGAGCAGCCCCGGAAGTCGAGAGGTCTCACAACCCTTGTTTTAAAACTAACTTTAACAATTTATATCTTTTTCAAAACCACCCTCGGCAACCCCTATATTTTCTTGAGACCAGAACCCGTCAGTTTTCACTTTTCACAATTAGCTAACGTTATATTTAAATAAACTTACCCGGTTTGGGGTCTTCCTATTCGTATAATTTGGAGCTGTTTGCTCCTTAAATAAATAAATAAATCGTTACTTACACTTAATAATGATTATTTAAATTTCCAATATGACGACTTAGCACCGTTTTGTATGAATATATTACTGATGGCTTGTTACGCGCGTCAGCGATTTTAAATTTTAAAATATGAGTGACGAACGACCCGTGCACCGACTTTATACTCTCGAATAGCGCCTCTGGTGGCCTAATTCATTACTAACTCAATGTACGACTGTTAGTACGACTAAAAAACTAAATAATCAGTTGTTGTGACACCTACTCGGTAGATGGCGCTTTTCTAATCATGGTTTTTTACTATTTTATATTTGAATCAACTAATTTAATTAAACGTTGTTTGACAACGTTACAATAGATTCAAAATACGGCTATATGTCGCCCAAAAATCAATATCAAGGTTATCACATACCACTTTGCTTGTGGGATAGGCTGGGTGTAGATCGCCTAAATATTTTTGTTTTTTATTTGTACATCTTGCTTCTTTTTTAATTTGTTTAAAGATTAAGTTAATATTATTGTTGCTTTTAAAAGACACTAAAATATATGTATTTAATTTAGTTTATTTTCTTTTCAGAGATGAAATGGATCCAGCACATGCGTACATATTGTTCAAAGTGCTCGAACAATATTACTTAGCGACAGACTCAATTGCGTTCCCTCTGCCTCAGGGATTTAGTTCATTCTTCACCTACCTCGGTTACCGTACACTCCCATTCCATTCATTCATTCAGTACGTTCACAGGAATGTATTTGAGCTGCAAATTGATGTCATGAAAGCTATTATTGCTTGTAAGTATATTTTGTAGAATTAGCTCTTTTAGATAATAATTTTGCCAATTTTAGCGTCGCCGGTCGCCGCACACGGGCTACCGACCACTAAACTCTGATGCAAAGTGCCGCCAGGCGCCACATGCCACTCGCTAGATTCTACACACACCTACTGTCTTCCTTAGATAAATATATTATATAGAATTATTTGGGATTGAATCTCTATTCAATCCTGAACTGCGATTTCAGATACGATTTTTCTTCATCATTGCCTTCATCATATGATACTCATTATTACATTCACTGCTCAAGTCCGACGTAATTTACCCTAAGCTCTTCATCAATATGAAGAGCTTAAGGGAAATTACATACATACATATCATCACGCCTGTTTCTCATCGGGGTAGGCAGAGACTATGGCTTTCCACTTGCTACGATCCTGGCATACCACTTTCGCTTCTTCTACTTTCATAAGTGCTTTCATACACGCTCGCCGGTTAAGGGTACTCTTGACCTGGCCTTTTTCCAGCAGGTCATCAATTTGGTTACCATGCGTACGCCGAGGATGACCCCTACCAGCTTGCCCATTCATTATCGCCTTATAGATCTGTTTAGTCAGTCTATTTTCATCCATCCTCTCAACATGTCCAAACCATCTAAGCATCCCTTTTTCTATCTTTGTCACTACATCTTCAGTTATACCACATTGTTTTCTAATCACGCTATTCCTTTCTTTGTCCATCAATTTCACTCCAGCTATACTTCGCAGACTTCTCATTTCCACTGCATTAATTTTACTTTCATGCTTCTTCTGCCACACCCAACTTTCACTACCATACATAAGTGTGGGGATAAGCACACCCCTATGCATAGCCACTCTCGCCTTAGACACGTTTTGACTGCTCATAAAGGTATGCATCGCCCCATTCACTTGATTTCCTGCCAAAACTCTTCTCTCAATATCCTGGTCACACTTTCCATCCCTCGTAAATTTTGAACCCAGGTATACAAATTCTTTCACCTGTTCCACTCTTTGCCCTTCGATAATAATAGGGCAATTCGTCATACATTCCTCTCTTTCAAAAACCATTACTTTAGTCTTACTTACATTCACTTTCATTCCTCTACCTTTCAGCGCCTCATGCATAATATTAACCATCAACTGCAACTCCTCCGCCGATGCAGCTAAGATCACCTGATCGTCAGCATATAGGAGGCATTTGATGGTCAGCTCGTTCAGTTTTATACCACACGCACTCTCTTGCAATTCTTTCAAACAACTGTCCATGTACAGGTTAAACAGCCACGGTGACGCTACACAACCCTGTCTCACACCCCTTTCTATATTAAAGAAGTCCGTGCAAGCTCCGTTGATCCTGACACAAGCACTCGAGCCCTCATAAAGAGATTTCAGTGCTCGTATCAAGCTGCTGCTCACCCCGTACAAAGACAATGTTGACCATAGTTCATTCCTCACCACTTTGTCATAGGCCTTCTCCAGATCTACGAATACGCAATATACCTTTTGACTTTTCGCCAAAACTTTTTCTGCTATGCATCGTAAGGAGAAGACCTGATCCGTGCATCCCCTTCCTTTCATAAATCCTGCTTGAACATCCCACATTTTTCCTTCACTTTCATTCATCACTCTTTTTATCAACACTTTCGCATACAGTTTACCGACGATGCTGAGCAGGCTTATGCCGCGGTAACTTTTGCACTCTTGCTGCGACCCTTTTCCTTTGTACAGCGGCACAATGACGGCTTTGGACCATGCTTTTGGTACGCTGCCACTCCTCCAGCACAGATTAAAAAGGCGGTACAGCTGGTCAATCACCACGCCACGTCCTGCTTTCAGCATCTCAACGGAAACCCTATCAATCCCAGCAGCCTTGCCTAGTTTCATACTATTCAATGCTTCCACTATTTCTTCCATGCTAATGTAGTTTTCATTGCCGATTACATTCATTTCACAAAAATGAGTTTGCACTTGCGTATCCTCTTTATCAAATAGACTTTCGAAATACTCCTTCCATATTTTTAGCACACACTCTTCTCCTCCCACATAACTTCCATCCTGGTTTCTGATCTTATTAAGCGGTGATGTCTGCTGTCTGTTGACTCCTCACCGCTTTTATGGACTTCCAAAAGAATTTTATATTCTGTTGGAAGTCACCAGATAACCTTTTATCAAATTCATCTCTATCATTCTCCTTCTTTCTTACTAACACCTCTTTTGCCACACGCTTATACCTTTTATACTCATCGTTGGCCATTCGTACATCCTCATCCGTTGCCTTCTGCATTCTTTGATTGGCCTTTGTAGCCAGCCAGTCCAACCATGCTTTCTTCTTATCAGACAACGCTTTCAGAACTTCCGCGGTCATTCTTTTTAACTTACATCCTTGGCTTCTCTTGCTCACACCACACAGTTCAATCGCAACTTCCACGAGTCCTTCCTTAATCGGCTTCCATAATTCTTCAATCTCACATACTTCATCTAAATTATCAAACTTTTTGCTTAGTTTGCTCACAAATTCCTCTTTTATACCTATCTCTTGCAAATTCTCAACTTTTATGCGTTCTAGTACACTAACAGGTTCACGCACACGGTGCCTCCACCGCTGAAACAGACCTCTTACTCGGCTGACAACCAAGAAGTGGTCTGTGTCAATCCCAGCACCGCGGTAGGCTCGAGTGTCTAGTACTTTCTTTCTCATCCTTGCGTCAACAATCACAAAGTCAATCATGCTCCTCTTACTTCCTTCTTGTCTCGTAACCAAGTGGATATCTTTGTGGTGAAACATGGTGCTAGTCACCACAAGATTCCTCTCCAAACATACTTCAAGCAAACTTTCTCCATTTTCATTCACTCGCTCATCACCAAACTTTCCCAATACTCTTTCATACCCATCACGCTTGACTCCAACCCACCCATTAAAATCGCCTAACATTACTATCCTCTCATTTTGTTTGCACTTACTCAAAACATCACTCATGCTCTCCCAAAATGCCTGCCTCTCACTTTGGTCTCGTAAAGATCGGCACCACCGCGCATCTTGCGGAGCATATACTCCTAAAACAAAGATGCGGGTAAGTCCAACCTTCAGCCTCAACCAAAGGAGTCTTGGGCTTACACATTCATATTCTGTGACACATTCATTCATTCTCGCAGACAGTACTACACCAACGCCCTGACACGCTTTACTGGTTTTAGGCACACCCGACCAGTAGGCAGTGTAGGGTCCATGTGTGGTGGTGTCACATCCTTTCTTCTTTGTCTCATTCACGCACAGAATATCGAGTCGTCTCTCTTTCATCATCTTGCCTACTTCCTCAATTTTGTCTATCATACCTCCTCTTACATTCAACGTAGCAAAGTGGCTATCCCCAGTCCACTTTTCGCCTCGATGGGAAACGAGACGTGATGGGTTGCGAACCACATCGCCGCCATTTTGGATTTTGTTATTGGTTTTGTCCATTGCGTTCCCACGAAAAGGGAAATTACATCGGCCTATCACCCCTATCTATGCAGTTCTATGAGGTTGGTATTTTGATCTTGTAGTTAGAGACGCACACAGTAGCAATTCATACAAGCATTTCAACTTCAGCTTTCTCGTAATCCACAAAGGCCAAATCCTGTGACTGATTGTTCTCGTGTGTTTTCTGGAAAAATTTGCCTTTTTAGCTGAAATTCGTCGAGTTTTCCGTGAAGGCGGTTTATGACTACTCTCGACAAGGTAAGAAGAGTTGGTCTATAGTTCTTTAGATAGATTGTTACAAAAGAAATAGTCTATTAGAAGCACAATGCACAAGAGAATCATCAAATGTACAATGGGCGGCCTTGTCGCCATTTCTTCCAAGCAACCTTTGGATAGATATAAATATGGATAATGGATATAAATGACTAGCTGACCCGCGCAACTTCGTTTGCGTAAGAGAGAAAGAAATAGAAAGGTTCCCCGTCACTTCTATTCTTTTCGCGTGGTTTTCTGTCGCGTATACATACTCCCGTTGTATTATTTTGGCACTAATTGGATTTTCAATATACCTAATGGTTATTTTAAACGAACCTAATTCGAAGCACTATCAGTAGGGTTACGGGATATTTTACTTTCCCGTGACTCTACTGGGTGCCAAGCGGTAGTGCCAAGGGAAATATGGGTTGAAATGCAGCAGCGCCACTGGTGTTGCAAACGTTCAATTTGCGAATCAGTCCGCTACAGTAACCAACTATCAGGTGGACCGTAAGCTTCTCTGCCATCTTAGTAGTATAAAAATCGGACAAGTGCGAAGCGGAATCGCGCACAGAAAGTTTCGTAACAAAAAGAAAAAAATCCCCCTTTATCCCCCCCTCCACCCTTTTCTGACGTTAGTATTTGTTGTCATAGTGGCTACAGAATATATCATCTGAAAATTTCAGCTTTCTAGCTATCACGATTCCTGAGATACAGCTTCATGACGGACAGATAGACAGACAAACGGACACCGAAGTCTCGTGAATTAACGGGACCCCGTTTATGGGTACGAAACCTAAAAATCGTTTCTTTGTACGCACCTATGCCATTAATCTAATTTCAAGGTTCTAGATCTCGATTAGAATTTAAGTCAGTTTTTGTTTTTATATAAATCAAATCAGCATGTACGCTCCTGGACGTAGGCCTCCTAATTTACGTCCTGCGCCTTTCGCATCCAGCCTGCGACCTCTTCTAGGTCCTCGGTCCATCTGGCGGGTGAACCAAGTCGCGATGCCAACTTTAGAACTCGTTTGATCCATCTGCCATCGTCTGTCGTCTTCTGTGGCCAGCCCCCTGGCACTATACAGTACTGTTTTTATATGGATAGATATAATTCTGACTAAATAAATAAAAACATACGTTACGTATAAGGGTAAATCTATATTTTTGCAAAAAATAATACATAATGTCTTTGTTAATTGGTATAAAGAGCATTCTCTGCATTTGATTAGGAGTTGATATCTTAACTTCTTTCTTTTTAGTATTTTTGGATTATGTAGGTCTTCAGACTTTTGAGGCTGAGGCAACCTGTACTTTCATCTGCTAAATGTTCATCTTTAACGCCTCTCCGTATAAAATAAGAAAGTAAGCGAAGATGGTTATAAATCATAGAGTTATATACAGGGTGTGGCGTAAATAGTGGTCCAACGTAAAGGGTGTGACATAACAGGTAGTCAACTACAACATACTACAATTTTGTCCGGTTTTGCCCAAGGGTTGCAGAAAAAAAGAACTTTTTATGAAATTCACCCCATTTTTTATAAATTTGGCTGTAGTTTGAAGAAAAATCGTTAGTTTTGAATTTTGATTTCTGTTTATTAAAGCCTAATACATTAGCTAACAAACAATAATATAGTTTGTTTATTTCCATTTCAAACTTGGAAAAAAAAGATAAATTTATCTCAATTTTACCTCAAGTTTTAAAGTATCACTAAAATACAAATGCATTTTTAAAAAAATAAATGTACTGCACTGTTGCTACCCATTATTTAAAAAATATGCCCGTCCAATACCGATTTTGAAATGGTATCACACTAACAAATATTATTTTTTAAAAGCTGGATATTTCATTTTCATTACAAACTGAAATTTTAATTTCATTGTAGGGAATCAAACTGTTTATAACCACATGGTCTCTACTTATCCGTCTATTGTCGGGCGCCTCGGAAAACTACTCGGAAGGATGTTACAGGATTCCTGACAGACTTTGGTCAACACCTTGGTCCCACCTAAGGGTCTGCGGTGTCCTTCCGATTCTTTTTTTTTTTTTTTTTTTTTCTGCAACCCTTGGGCAAAACCGGACAAAATTGTAGTATGTTGTAGTTGACAACCTGTTATGTCACATCCTTTACGTTGGACCACTATTTACGCCACACCCTGTATATTATCATAATTCCTAGCCAGCCATGTACAGGTTTTCCTTCTCACAAATGATGTACATGTATTTAAAATATGAAGGCAATTTCGCATATTGAAGGGCAAAAATCAATAAATTCAGCAGTTTTATTAAAATTATTTGATTTTTTTTACATTTATCATAAATTGAGACCATTTTTTAAAAATCGTATCGAGCTGTCAAACATGTGTCAAAAAAAAATGAAAAAGTACCGACTAAGAAGTACTAATATGAACTTTGGGGCAATTCCCCCCAAAATATTTTTCTACCCCATTTTAACCATGATAGAAGACAAATTTCAATAAAATACAAAACACGTCCCCTATCAATTCAATTAAAGATGTTGTATGCCAAATTTGAAGAAGATCGGACCAAGGGATCACGCTGTCCCATACAAACTTTGCAACCCTTGTTTACCCCCTAAGAAGTTGAATTTCCAAAAATCCCTTCTTATTGCTCGCCTACGTGACATAAGGAGCATTTGTGCGAAATTTCATGGTTCTAGACCCAGCGGTTTAGGCTGTGCGTTGATCGTAAGTCAGTCAGTTCTTGTTTTTATATATATAGATAAGTGCAATCAAGCAACGCGGTGTATTTAACTATTAAACTGAATTTAAGTATTAAACTAAAATAAAATATTAAAACAAAATTTAGGATTTAAGAGACACGAATTCATAACTTTCATTGATAAGTAGGAAGAAAAAAATATTTTTAACCAAGTTTTTGTATGAATTCAATGTTTGAGATTGTTTAATATTTAAGGGCAACGCATTCCAAAGACGAATGGCTTTTATTGTAAACGATTTGTCATAGTAGCTGGTGGAATGCGTCGGCATATCCTGTCTCAAGCTTTAAGACGATCTCAATGTCATGGGATTTGTAATTTTGTATTACTAAAAAAAGGTTGGAGCTTTGGGATTAAACCATTAATTTATTATATTAGACCATTAATAACAAACATAAAGGATAAGCATTCCTACGAAGGCGGATAGGGAGCCACTTGAGTTTGTCACGAAAATAAGATATGCGATCATATTTGCGTTAACCAAATATGAATCTTATGCAGTGTTTTGGAGGCGCTCAAGTTTATCGGGTTGCTCCTCAGTTTTTTTCTTCTCTTGCATCTCTGCCATGGGAAAAGCCTAGTTATAATAAAATTCTGTCTAGCTAGGTATTTCATTACGATCTAGCCCCGCAGGGCTCCTTTATCTACTGCAAGGGATGACGGGGGCAGGTGTACCTGTGCCTGGGATTGTACTCTATATATTAATTGGCATGGCACTCTCTGGTATCTAGTTTACAATTTTAATAATTTTTTCCGCAAATTTTAGGAACTGAAATTTTGCAAATTAAAAAAAAATGTATCAATAATGGATTTTTTTTTGTCTCTATTTTTAAACCTGTGATGGCCTCTAAATCCAGCCTGTTTATCGCGTGGATCGGGCAGTCCTGCAAGAGATGAGCAACTGTCTCCTCTACCCTAGGCTCACAGGCACACGATGGGTCCTCCTTACACTTGAAACGTGTCAAGTATTCGGAGAACCCACCGTGCCCTATCAGTAATTGGGTTGTGGTGCCGGCGATCGTCATCTTGCGGACGATCCTGTACGCCTCCACTGCGCATGGGAAGAAAAGCTTGGTGACGGAGGCCTGCTCGCCCTCACTGTACCTCTTGTTCCATTCGTCAAGCTTGCCCTGAAATAGGAGACGCTTCACGAATGAGACCGGGTACAGACCGTAGTCCGGTGTCTTTGTCAACTTCAGAGCCGCTTCCTTTGCGAGTTCATCCGCTCGCTCGTTTCCCTCCAATCCTGCGTGAACCTTGACCCAGAATAAGGAAATCCTTACCCTGGGCCCTGCCAAGATGGATTGCGGCTCTGGCTTGCACTGCCAGGGGATGGAGGGCATGACGGTTTGTAACTGTCAAGAGAGCGGGTCTGCTGTCGCTGAAGACGCCGAACGTGAACTCGCCTCGCCTGTGGACCTCACTGGCCGCTTTGCATAGCACCAGGAGCTCGGCCTGGTAGACGGTGCAATAGGATGACAGAGCAAGTTTGAGGGCCTTAATTTCGGCCCGGCTATCCCAAAATGATAGCGCGGTACCGACACGGCCCTCAATCTTGCTCCCGTCCGTGAAGATGCGGATATCAAAACGATTCGCATCTTCCAGCTGCCCCTCGTCTACCAGGCTTATGAACTCCAATGGCGGATGCTCCGCGGGGTGAGGAGCCTCAATCGCTGGAGACAATCGCTCGACCTCCCAGTCTCCCAGCCATGACTGGCTCCACTCCTCTCTTGGCCTCGTATATCGAGGCCAAGTGCAATCTTAGTGAATATCGGACGAAAGTTCCGTAGTCTTCGCAGTGACCGCGCCGATGCAAACAGTTTGCGACTGAAGCTGGAGTTTCCACAAGAATGTCTTGTCGAAATAGACACCCAAGCTTTTTAGTGTCACTAACTGGTGAGACATACCCCTCAAATTCTACTTGCGGTAATTACGCATCCACTTTTGACACCAGCCCTGGGCTTCCCACAATAATGAATTGTGCTTTCTTGGGATTAACAAGTCCTTAACTCTTACTTACTACTTACTCTTTTGCTCGGACTGCAGAGATATAATGTGGGTAACAACTGTCCTGGCTGCTGGATTATTTGTGGAATGAATTACAGAAGGCTTTGAATGTACCTTATCCCCGTCCTTTTCCTACCTCAACCCTTTCCTATCCACCAATCCTATTCCTACCTCATCTTCTTCCCATCCTTTCTCCGCCAAGCCAACGTTGCCGTGCGTATGTGCTGCGTGACTAGGGGCGAGCCTAGTATTAGCGTGCCAATTGCCCTGGGGCCGGGCGACCCCAGAAGAAGGCTAGCCTTACTTAGACATGCGGGGCTCTGTCTGGGTGGACTTTATTTTCCCTTGCTTTTCGTGGGAACGCAATGGACAAAACCAAAAACAAAATCCAAAATGGCGGCGATGTGGTTCGCAACCCATCACGTCTCGTTTCCCATCGATGCGAAAAGTGGACTGGGGATAGCCACTTTGCTACGTTGAATGTAAGAGGAGGTATGATAGACAAAATTGAGGAAGTATGCAAGATGATGAAAGAGAGACGACTCGATATTCTGTGCGTGAATGAGACAAAGAGGAAAGGATGTGACACCACCACACATGGACCCTACACTGCCTACTGGTCGGGTGTGCCTAAAACCAGTAAAGCGTGTCAGGGCGTTGGTGTAGTACTGTCTGCGAGAATGAATGAATGTGTCACAGAATATGAATGTGTAAGCCCAAGACTCCTTTGGTTGAGGCTGAAGGTTGGACTTACCCGCATCTTTGTTTTAGGAGTATATGCTCCGCAAGATGAGCGGTGGCGCCGATCTTTACGAGACCAAAGCGAGAGGCAGGCATTTTGGGAGAGCATGAGTGATGTTTTGAGTAAGTGCAAACTAAATGAGAGGATAGTAATGTTAGGCGATTTTAATGGGTGGGTTGGAGTCAAGCGTGATGGGTATGAAAGAGTATTGGGAAAGTTTGGTGATGAGCGAGTGAATGAAAATGGAGAAAGTTTGCTTGAAGTATGTTTGGAGAGGAATCTTGTGGTGACTAACACCATGTTTCACCACAAAGATATCCACTTGGTTACGAGACAAGAAGGAAGTAAGAGGAGCATGATTGACTTTGTGATTGTTGACGCAAGGATGAGAAAGAAAGTACTAGACACTCGAGCCTACCGCGGTGCTGGGATTGACACAGACCACTTCTTGGTTGTCAGCCGAGTAAGAGGTCTGTTTCAGCGGTGGAGGCACCGTGTGCGTGAACCTGTTAGTGTACTAGAACGCATAAAAGTTGAGAATTTGCAAGAGATAGGTATAAAAGAGGAATTTGTGAGCAAACTAAGCAAAAAGTTTGATAATTTAGATGAAGTATGTGAGATTGAAGAATTATGGAAGCCGATTAAGGAAGGACTCGTGGAAGTTGCGATTGAACTGTGTGGTGTGAGCAAGAGAAGCCAAGGATGTAAGTTAAAAAGAATGACCGCGGAAGTTCTGAAAGCGTTGTCTGATAAGAAGAAAGCATGGTTGGACTTGCTGGCTACAAAGGCCAATCAAAGAATGCAGAAGGCAACAGATGAGGATGTACGAATGGCCAACGATGAGTATAAAAGGTATAAGCGTGTGGCAAAAGAGGTGTTAGTAAGAAAGAAGGAGAATGATAGAGATGAAATTGATAAAAGGTTATCTGGTGACTTCCAACAGAATATAAAATTCTTTTGGAAGTCCATAAAAGCGGTGAGGAGTCAACAGACCACATCACCGCTTAATAAGATCAGAAACCAGGATGGAAGTTTTGTGGGAGGAGAAGAGTGTGTGCTAAAAATATGGAAGGAGTATTTTGAAAGTCTATTTGAAAAAGAGGATGCGCAAGTGCAAACTCATTTTTGTGAAATGAATGAAATTGGTAATGAAAACGACATTAGCATGGAAGAAATAGTGGAAGCATTGAATAGTATGAAACTAGGCAAGGCTGCTGGGATTGATAGGGTTTCCGTTGAGATGCTGAAAGCAGGACGTGGCGTGGTGATTGACCAGCTGTACCGCCTTTTTAATCTGTGCTGGAGGAATGGCAGCGTACCAAAAGAATGGTCCAAAGCGGTCATTGTGCCGCTGTACAAAGGAAAAGGGTCGCAGCAAGAGTGCAAAAATTACCGCGGCATAAGCCTGCTCAGCATCGTCGGTAAACTGTATGCGAAAGTGTTGATAAAAAGAGTGATGAATGAAAGTGAAGGAAAAATGTGGGATGTTCAAGCAGGATTTATGAAAGGAAGGGGATGCACGGATCAGGTCTTCTCCTTACGATGCATAGCAGAAAAAGTTTTGGCGAAAAGCCAAAAGGTATATTGCGTATTCGTAGATCTGGAGAAGGCCTATGACGAAGTGGTGAGGAATGAACTATGGTCAACATTGTCTTTGTACGGGGTGAGCAGCAGCTTGATACGAGCACTGAAATCTCTTTATGAGGGCTCAAGTGCTTGTGTCAGGATCAACGGAGCTTGCACGGACTTCTTTAATATAGAAAGGGGTGTGAGACAGGGTTGTGTAGCGTCACCGTGGCTGTTTAACCTGTACATGGACAGTTGTTTGAAAGAATTGCAAGAGAGTGCGTGTGGTATAAAACTGAACGAGCTGACCATCAAATGCCTCCTATATGCTGACGATCAGGTGATCTTAGCTGCATCGGCGGAGGAGTTGCAGTTGATGGTTAATATTATGCATGAGGCGCTGAAAGGTAGAGGAATGAAAGTGAATGTAAGTAAGACTAAAGTAATGGTTTTTGAAAGAGAGGAATGTATGACGAATTGCCCTATTATTATCGAAGGGCAAAGAGTGGAACAGGTGAAAGAATTTGTATACCTGGGTTCAAAATTTACGAGGGATGGAAAGTGTGACCAGGATATTGAGAGAAGAGTTTTGGCAGGAAATCAAGTGAATGGGGCGATGCATACCTTTATGAGCAGTCAAAACGTGTCTAAGAAGGCGAGAGTGGCTATGCATAGGGGTGTGCTTATCCCCACACTTATGTATGGTAGTGAAAGTTGGGTGTGGCAGAAGAAGCATGAAAGTAAAATTAATGCAGTGGAAATGAGAAGTCTGCGAAGTATAGCTGGAGTGAAATTGATGGACAAAGAAAGGAATAGCGTGATTAGAAAACAATGTGGTATAACTGAAGATGTAGTGACAAAGATAGAAAAAGGGATGCTTAGATGGTTTGGACATGTTGAGAGGATGGATGAAAATAGACTGACTAAACAGATCTATAAGGCGATAATGAATGGGCAAGCTGGTAGGGGTCATCCTCGGCGTACGCATGGTAACCAAATTGATGACCTGCTGGAAAAAGGCCAGGTCAAGAGTACCCTTAACCGGCGAGCGTGTATGAAAGCACTTATGAAAGTAGAAGAAGCGAAAGTGGTATGCCAGGATCGTAGCAAGTGGAAAGCCATAGTCTCTGCCTACCCCGATGGGAAACAGGCGTGATGATATGTATGTATGTATGTATGTTAACTCTTACTCCACGCACTGATTCGCTGTAAATCCAAATTTAACGTAGTGAAGGCTTGTGACAATACATTTGGATTTGCTTGTGTATAGATCTATAGATCGTCTGCATAAAGGTGGTACGATGAACTGAACTTATTTGAGATGGTCACCTTTTTGAAGAACAGAGCCGTCTCACTCCCGCTCCACACTTTGGGTGTTTGCCTGAAGGACGGAATTTATTTATTAAAGAAATCCAATACTAAAGATACCAAGAATACAAACAATCAAAATAACATGCACTGATTTTTCAACGAAAGGCATAAATTGATACGAAGCATTTGTCTATACTCGCCAGCTCCTTGAAGGCCGGATGACTCGCCCGGATTATAAATCTCAGTCTTAATTCCGCCACTTTATTCTTATCTTCACTATTTTAAGGCGAGTTCAGAGCGGCTCTCGAGCACGCTTTGAACTCGCCTTAGTCGATATCTGGTATATCCCTTGTAGAGTGGTGAGTGACCCTGTGATGTGATCACCATCGCTTGGGGCCGCCGTAAAAGCTCTTGTCTCCTCGGAGAGTCTTGAACTTAGAGTTCAGTTTTGCTACCCGCTATTTTCAGCGTCGTCAGATGGAGTTTCGGATCGGTTGGGCAAAGACGTTGCTGAGGTTGTGTCTTGCCAGCTTTCGAATTTTGGTGTTTAGGTCTCTCTATTTTGACGAATACTCGGGTGGCATTTTACGTTTTATGCTTAACAGTTCGAGGGTCTCGGGCGACAGGCGACAGATTTGAGTAAATTTTTGCTTTCCCCGGTAAAATGCCTTCGGGACACTTGTTGTAGCGTATTGGCCACTGTAACGGTTTTATCGTGAACGTCGTCAGAGGTTTCCAGCAAGTCAAAACGAATTTGAAGTTCTAATTAGACCCTCTCGGCGCCTAATCCCTAGGCATGTCCACCCATCCAATCGAATGTGGAACGCAGTAGGTCCGATAGATATTATTCGCTGCAGCTACTTTTGTAGTCACTTCTAGCGACTCAAAGTGGCGATAGTGGTTGTGGCCGAATGGTGGCCCGTGTGCGGCGACTTAAGTTAAACCAGTTGTTACGTGATTCCTACTTCGTCATCGATACAATTTTTCAGCAGTCACATTGTGTGCAGGTAAAGACGACGCGAACGGGCGCCGAGTGGACAACAAGCTGCGCCTGATCCAGCTGGTGGGCGAGGGGCGCGCGCGGCGGGCGCTGGCGGGGTGGGGCGCGCGGGCGGCGCTGCTGCTGCGGGCGCGGGACCACGCACACGCGCTGCTCAGTGGCGGCGCCGCGCCCCGGCACGAGCACGCGCGCCACCGCCCGGTCAAGGACACAGGTACGTGTGGTGTGTAGTGTGTAGTGTAGACACAAGCGGCGCTGCTGCTGCGGGCGCGGGACCACGCACACGCGCTGCTCAGTGGCGGCGCCGCGCCCCGGCACGAGCACGCGCGCCACCGCCCGGTCAAGGACACAGGTACGTGTGGTGTGTAGTGTGTAGTGTAGACACAAGCGGCGCTGCTGCTGCGGGCGCGGGACCACGCACACGCGCTGCTCAGTGGCGGCGCCGCGCCCCGGCACGAGCACGCGCGCCACCGCCCGGTCAAGGACACAGGTACGTGTGGTGTGTAGTGTGTAGTGTAGACACAAGCGGCGCTGCTGCTGCGGGCGCGGGACCACGCACACGCGCTGCTCAGTGGCGGCGCCGCGCCCCGGCACGAGCACGCGCGCCACCGCCCGGTCAAGGACACAGGTACGTGTGGTGTGTAGTGTGTAGTGTAGACACAAGCGGCGCTGCTGCTGCGGGCGCGGGACCACGCACACGCGCTGCTCAGTGGCGGCGCCGCGCCCCGGCACGAGCACGCGCGCCACCGCCCGGTCAAGGACACAGGTACGTGTGGTGTGTAGTGTGTAGTGTAGACACAAGCGGCGCTGCTGCTGCGGGCGCGGGACCACGCACACGCGCTGCTCAGTGGCGGCGCCGCGCCCCGGCACGAGCACGCGCGCCACCGCCCGGTCAAGGACACAGGTACGTGTGGTGTGTAGTGTGTAGTGTAGACACAAGCGGCGCTGCTGCTGCGGGCGCGGGACCACGCACACGCGCTGCTCAGTGGGCGCGGCACGAGCACGCGCGCCACCGCCCGGTCAAGGACACAGGTACGTGTGGTGTGTAGTGTGTAGTGTGTAGTGTAGACACAAGCGGCGCTGCTGCTGCGGGCGCGGGACCACGCACACGCGCAACATAAGGGGACCCAAAGCTCTCTGCAGGAGACTATACCTTGGGATCGTGGAGCCTGACCTATACGGGGTCCCCATATGGGCGCAGACTCTAACGGCCCACAATGCGGATCGATTACTTAGCCCGCAGAAAACGATGGCCGTCAGGGTGATAAGGGGATACCGCATGATCGCAGGTGAGGCGGCATGTCTCCTAGCCGGGACCCCTTCATGTGACCTGGCAGCCAGAGCCCTTGCGTCACTGTTGAAATGGCGCAAGGAGAAATCGAGGCCCAGCGGTCCCAGCTCCATCAGGAAACCTTGGAGGCATGAAAGATGCTACTTGAGCAACCAAGGGGGGGAATCGCCACAATCGGGGCGGTTCGGTCATCGACGAGTGGCTGGAGAGACACTCTGCTCTCTCCTACCGGTTGTCACAGATACTTACCGGGCACGGGAGCTTCGGTAAGTGCCTATGGTGAATACACCGAGATACCGCGGATGAGGCTCAGCACTGCGGAGAGTGCAGTGAGGACACAGCGCTCCACACATTAGTAGAGTGCACGGCGTGGTCAGGACTTGACGTGAAGACTCTCTCGCTGAAGACCATGGTGCGAGCCATGATCTCCAGCGGGAGTAAGTGAGGGAGTGGGAGAGCACTCTTCCACCCGAGTTCCGAAGTCTGCGGCGGGAGCGCCGCAGACTTGTCCTGATGATCGGGGACCTGAGGACGGTGAGAGGGCTCCTGATCGACCCAACAGAAGCAGGCCCAAGATGAAACCGTATCGTGAAAGATTTACGCACGCCTCACGCCCCAAAAAGTGAGAGATATCGCCCGAACAAACCCCCAAAGTCACGGGATAGCATTCAAACCTCCTGAGTGAGGCCGCAGTGGTAGCCAAGGTCTGTTGGGAATCCTGCGGATATCCTTCCAAGGGGGTTTACGGGGCTTCCAACCGTAGGCAGTAGGTAGGAACGTGAACATTTACTTGTCTATGGGATATAGGTAACTTTTTTGAAAGAAATGTAGAAAAACTGGATATTTTAAAAAGAAAATGCATTACATTTCTTGTATTTTCTTCATTGCAGGCATAGCGGCACTACCCTCAGGAGAGCGACTATCACCTCTTGATACTTTCCTGGACCTCCTCACTGCCAAGGCGAGTCTCAACGAGTTGGACTTCAACCTCATCATAGAAGCAACCTTAGCCTCTGTACAACAGGACGCCAACGCATAAACGATCATGGCTGACTCTCCATTACAGTGCAACTAAGAGGCTAAAGTCTGCTATTTCAGTTGTGACAGAATAGAATTCCAATCGTAGCTCAACGTACAGCTGATTCTGTTTTGACACAATTTTCTCCGAGAGCAGGCAGGAATTTTTGAGCATTTTTGAGCAAGCTGAAAATTTGTCTCCTATTATACCCTAACATGGAGCTGCAGACCTGGTTGGTGAGGAGCAGGGCTAAATAAAATTCCTGCCAGCTCTCCCTTTAATTTAAATACAGACAGGGCAGACTTGGGCCCTAAATAATATTTGGGCATCGGCTAATCACTCAAATTAAAAAGACATGTATTGCATGGAAATAGAGTTGAAATTACGAGTAGACAAGGGAAATGGTTCCAAAATATCGCTGTTGTAGAAAAACGTTTATTTCAAAGACGTAAAGTTGAAATTACAATGCATTTGTACTGTCAAGTTAACAATTATTCCCGAAGCTTCTCGATGCCCAAACTTAATCTAATAGTATGTACGGTACTTTTACCACATTAGGGTAAATAATTTATGCTTAGCATATAAGAAAAAAACAACTAAAATTAGTTGCGCTTTCATTCACCTTCAGCGTGAATTGACTCAAATTTGGCCGTTTGATATTATTTTAATGTGAGGTCTCTCAGGTATAGTGAGGTTTCCCACAGAAACTCATACCCAGCATAGTAGCTTAGCTAACCTGGCAAGTTTCACTAGAATTGGTTCAGTGGTTCAGGCATCAAGGTGTAACAAAGTGGTTACCTTACCTGTAAGGTGGGAACTTGAGGCCTGATTGATCTCAGTGTGGACCCTTAAGGCATTCCTCGTAGTTATTAAATTGATATGTGTTACTTGTAACCAAAGCACAAATACCAAAAACAATTGGCATTGTTATATTATATCTCTTTATCTATCTATTAATGTGGAATTTTTTAGTGCAATATTTGTATTTAATAAAAAGTCGGTATAAGAATATTGAGTTTTATTTGTCCTAAATTTAAGTTAAAAATAACATTATTTTATTCTAAACTAAGGGACCCCGCCATGGTTTTGTATGTACAGTACTTATAAATCTTCCTATTTTTTGCAATTGGTGAAGATCTGTTTGGTAAATATTGCAGATGAAACAGTGTTGCCTAACGAGCTAGGTTTGAAGCCTGAGTCCATTTTCCTCAGCTTTTATTTTTCACATTTTTGAGAGTGACTGCTGTCTGACTCCCAATCTCATAAGGACAGCAGTGCAAGAGTTTTGACTATGGGTCGGGAGTTTTGAAGATTTTGGGCACCAGTATTTAAATTAAATAATCGTTTTACAGTGCTATCTAGCCCAAATCAGAGATTCAAACCTAAGACCTCAGAATTGCATGTTGCAATGTTGCATACTGTAGCAGTTAGATTAGTTATAAAATGGGTTATAAGTAACCCAATGGGCTCTCTGTTGTGACTGGTCACTTTTATGTGATGTGAACAGTGATTTGTACACATCACTTGTCTGCGGGTCCTTGGCGACACTGTATTCTTTCTTTGTCTTTTTATACGAAGGATCTTCAGCCAATTCATGTACACGCTTCGTTGAACCAAAATGTCCTCTAGCTTGTTTATTTGGATTATATTTGGGTAGTGATAATGGGATTGTTTCCATTTCCTTTTTAACTGCTGTACTAGGTCCAGCTTCTGGTTCTTTTTTAACTGCATTTTCTACCTTATTCTGTTGTTCCAGTGTATCTTCTGTAGAACTTGATGTTGATGGGGTTGCAGGCTCTGTTTTGATTTCAACTTTAGCTGTTTTCTCTGCTTTGGACTTCTTACTGGTTTTTCTACTAGCAACTCGCACTGCTATTTTCTCTTTTAATATTTCAATATCCTCATCAGTTCCGTTTAAAACTACTATGTCGTTATCTGTGAATGGTTGCTGACACTGTAAAAATAAAATGAATAAAGTTTTAAAACAAAAGCAAGATGATTATTTGATCCCTAAAATTTCAGAGTTGTAGGTAAGTGCGTGAGTCATTCCCTGGGGTATCCTTCCTGGGCTTCCAACCGTAGGCTGTTAGGCAGGATACATGAGGTTTTACAGTTGGCAGAAGTCTAGTAGCAATAATAGCATCCAAGAGGATGTTCCCTCACGAAAAAAGAAAAAGTGTGTGAGTCGCCCAGTAATTTCATTACTATTAATTACTAATGAATCATAGACCCACTCTGAAAACTTTTTTTTTTGTTTGAGTGACATAATTTTTATTGACAAGTAACAATATAAATTCATGAACAACTAAATAACTCTGTAATTTATGTAGACTACCATGAATTTAGAAATGAAACAAGTCTCACCATATGACACAGCTGCTGCTTGACTTCTTTAAGTGCTCTCTCAGCTAGAACACACCCGCAGCTCCACAGGAATACAAAGCGGAACTTGCCCGACATCTCCAGCCCAGCGATCGGGCAAATGTAAGGGGCATTGCCATCTCCCACTGTTCCTTCAGAGTGATCCGTTGCTTTGTATGCAGGGTTTTTTGCTAACTTCAAATCTTTCAGGTCCTGAAAATTTTATATTGAACTTAGAGTTTAAACTGTGTGCGTTCGCGCAGCGGAATGTTGTTGAATTTAAAGATTTTAATTATGCAGATATTTAGTGTATGACGTCGTGTAATTGTGTATGGTAAAAGAAAATTTGTGTGTGCAGCCATTGTGGAGAAATTCGCTAAAAACTGATTCCGCTGGGCGAACGTTGTCCTGGCGGCACTTTTTTTAAATCCATGCACTTAGAAGAAAAAAAATGAGTCCAACAATTAGTGTGTATTTGTGTGTAATTGTGTATGTATGAATAAAATTAGTGTATGCATTGACTTCGGAGAAATTCAAGTTTCCGCTACGCGAACGTTTGGCCATTAGCTAGTTTTCATATAAAGCGCTTATATAGGAGCTGTAGATTTTTACATACGTTGTTTTGAATTTGTTTATATTTGTTTGAAAAACCGATTTAGAAAAAAACCTAGGGCTTAAAAGATAAAAATATAAACGTAAAATACGCTAATTAGATCGTAGTTCGTAAAGTATGCACTTTGGGGTCTAGATTTTCACGTTTATAAAACCTTGTAAGTGCCTGCAACATGTTGCCAAGTATCAATGAAGTTCCGTTAGTAATTAAAGGGTTATAGGACAATTTACCTTGAATAGATCACTGTTTACAAAGCAGTCAAATATCACGACGTTCTAAAGGAATTGCATAGTAAAATGTATTCCAATAATTAGTTTATTAATTCAACTACTCACATGCAAAATTTCATCTCATTAAATTCAGTAATTAAAGAGAAACAATTAAAATACTGACTAAGCATCGAAAGCCTACATAACCCGACCAAGTTTGAATGGCTACAAAAAAGCGGCCGTGCCATATATCTTAGTAACGTTCTTAACCTTCCAGTATAGTATTTATTAATATGGTACAGTTGCGTACACAAGCGTTAGGAAAAAATAAAACAATTGCATTTCTTGAACGAAAATTTTTTTTTTAATAATAACGCCACTATCTACGATAAAAATAAATCTTCTGTTAACAAGTATTTCTCTAATTAAACATCTGTGTACAAAAATATTTATAATTACATATAATAACAAAAATATTTATAATTAAATATAATAATTATGTATTTATTATTTATTTCTCGCCACCTGTAACGTAGAAACCCAAAAATGGCAAAATGTGGGTGACACAGAAATGTCACACCTCTGCCTACCCTTTCTAGGCCAACAGCCGTGAGCATATGAATGAATGAATGAAAATACAGCTCTAAGCGACTAACATGACAATCCTTGGGCGCGCGCCCCAGTAACGGCAGAACTTGGCATACAACTCATGTGTGCGCACAGGCGCGTGTATTTCGAGCGTATCAGGAGCGCAGCTGAGGTGCTTGTCATGACTAGTCCCTTGTTCATAAAAACTTAACGTTAACAAACGCTTGCTAAACATACTGTCATTGGTTAGAGACAGCAATAAACTTAAAATGTGTTTTAACTAAAATAGGTTTAATAAACGATGATGAATATGAGGGTAAGGATATTAAGTATTTTGAGCTTCAATAAAAATTTAAATCACTGATCAAATAACTAGACTATTCAGATGTTCAGATTTGAGAGTCTGCCTAATATACCTAAAAATCACCATTTATAATGTGCTTATAAACTAAAACATTGGTATAAAAAAGGTATTTTCAAGAAAATATTAAATATTCTTTAATTAGCAGCCTATAAATTATATCGAAACAACAATTGTGTTATCACCTGTACCAATTCAAAACCGGTATTAGACTGTAAATTTTAGAATGTTACCTAAATATATTGCGCGGCCGCTTTTTTGTGGCTATTCGAACTTGGTCGGGTTATGTAGGCTTACGATGCTTTGTCAGTATTTTAATTGTTTCTCTTTAATTACTGAATTTAATGAGATGAAATTTTGCATATGAGTAGTTGAATTAATAAACTAACTATTGAAATGAATTTTACTATGCAATTCACTTAGGACGTCGTGATATTTGACTGCTTTGTAAACAGTGATATATTCAAGGTAAATTGTCCTATAACCCTTTAATTACTTACGGAACTTAATTGATACTTGGCAACGTGTTGCAGGCACTTACAAGGTTTGTATAAACGTGAAAATCTAGACCCCAAAGT
The DNA here is from genome assembly GCA_933228765.1 of Miltochrista miniata. Lineage (NCBI taxonomy): Eukaryota > Metazoa > Arthropoda > Insecta > Lepidoptera > Erebidae > Miltochrista > Miltochrista miniata. Next base: position 4,254,112 of record OW121753.1, read on the forward strand.
GCATACTTTACGAACTACGATCTAATAAGCGTATTTTACGTTTATATTTTTATCTTTTAAACCCTACGTTTTTTTCTAAATCGGTTTTTTAAACAAATATAAACAAATTCAAAACAACGTATGTAAAAATCTACAGCTCTCTATATAAGCGCTTTATATGAAAACTAGCTAATGGCCAAACGTTCGCGTAGCGGAAACTTGAATTTCTCCGAAGTCAATGCATACACTAATTTTATTCATACATACACAATTACACACAAATACACACTAATTGTTGCACCCATTTTTTTCCTTCTAAGTGCATGGATTTAAAAAAAGTGCCGCTAGGTCAACGTTCGCCCAGCGGAATCAGTTTTTAGCGAATTTCTCCACAATGGCTGCATACACAAATTTTCTTTTACCATACACAATTACACGACGTCATACACTAAATATCTGCATAATTAAAATCTTTAAATTCAACAACATTCCGCTGCGCGAACGCACACTTTAAACTCTGTGCTAAAGTTATTAAAATACATGTTGTTCAATAAAACCATTAATAGAACTCAAAAAGACTACTATTTCTCTACATGTGATTTTTTTTCCAATCAATATTAACTAGATTCTGAATAAAACAGTTGTCATGGACTAACAAGCAATGAAATGGATTCCTATCTTTCCCCTATACATATATACAACGTAAGTATTGATAGTTGAGATGATCATGGAAGGTAACAAGTTGATAATATCCTCACCTTAAGATTCTTGATGTGACTGATAGATTCGGACTTTGTCTCCTTGTCGAGTAATGCTTCCAGCACAGAACTTTTACTGTACAGTCTGCCCAATCCACAAGCTACTACAGGTTCTTGTAATGGTTGCTGCGATAACGCACAGTTACGCCATTTGAATGATCGCTCAGCGTCTTTGTCTTTCTAAAATCAACAAAAAGAAGCATCCAAATAAAACACTGAAACTTTAACGACATAATAGCATAACCATACAACATTAATACAAGGTTTTGGTGAATTTTCTTACCTGTTCGGGTTTCTTCTTCATACGCACCAGCTCATCACGACGTGGAATTGTGCCTCCATCACAACCCATTGTTATAACTTGTCTAGTTCTTATATTATATCACTTTAAAACGCAGTGAATCTCTGATTCGGGGATTTATTCTAATATTTATCTTACAACAATAAAGATAAACTGCTGGATAGATCCCAACAAACAACAAATGTAGAACTATGAATATGACGCGAATGCAAAGCAAAGCAAAAGCAAATTAATGCAAATAAAAGTATGTCATTTTGACATTGACAGTAAACAGTTTCGACTCAATTATTGAACAGGCACAGAACCTTTATCTATACAGCTTAGTCTTTCCCGTGTATCGGAGGGAAAATGACGATGGGCTGCCGAACGCGGAACGCCCGCCTGAGCGTTCGCATTGCACCATACTGCACGCTTCCCTCGCTTACGTTTTGAAGCGCCGAAACCACGTAATTATTGTGCAGTGGATGGGTATAAAAGTCAAAAAACAAAGGGAAATATGGTCTATTTTTCATTGCCGTTCTACAAATGTTAAAAACCTTTCTTGCCCCTTATATATATAGGGTGTCTCAATAAGAGCGCACTTTTTAAATTTAGTGCTATTTTTTTTTGTGCAAGTGGCGACTCTGAGATTTGACAGTTTACACATTTATTAGTTCCAATTAATAAAAATGGAGCGCTTTTCGAAAGAACAACGCGTAATAATTGTGAAAACTTATTACAAAAATTTGGAAAGTTATGCTGAGACCGCTCGCAAACTACGAACAATTTTCAGTCGAGAAAGTGCACCTAATGTGTGAACCATTCGAAGAGTTGTCAAAAAAATGAAGAAACTGCGTCGGTAATGGACAGTAAGACTCCTGTGCTCCCGTTGTGTGCGTACGACATGTGGTTCCAGCAAGACGGCGCGGCGCCACCTGCTACACCGCGCATGAAACAATCCATTTATTGCAGCAACGATTGCCGGAAAACAATCAATAAATTCTGATGTGAACTGTCCACCAAGATTTAACGCCGTGCGATTTTTTTCTTTGGGGTTTTCTCTAATCGCAGGTTTAAGCGAATAAACCAGAAACAATGCCTAAGCTGAAATCCGAGATCCAACGAGTCATCGGTGCGAGACAGCCTTATCTCTGTGAAAAATTCATGGAAATTTTCATGAATAGAGTAATGGCCTGCCATCAGAGCCGTGGAGGCCATTTGACGGATATTTTGTTCCATACTTAATCGGAACATGTCTTTTTGACAATTCAATAAAAAAATCACAACTCTCTCAAAAAAATATGTTTTTTTATATTAAAATGAAAAAGTGCACTCTTACTGGGACACCCATTATTATAAGTCAAGATGGAGGGTCGCTCTACAATCGACATGAACAAAACGGCTTACGATTTCGCAATTGTGTGCGTGCGCCGTCGAGCGGCCAGTGTCTTTACACTGTGCGTCGGCTTTTCTGTGTGCGTAAATAATGATACCAGCTTCCCCCTAAAATTGCATTAAACTAAGTCTTATTATAGTTTTTGTAATTAATTTAATATATAATGAAGGATGTATAATATTTACTGTTATCAATATTGTATACATATTTGTTTATTGGATCACTGGGCATTCTAAAAAATAGTAAGTACTTATGTTATGTACCAACTACGAATAATGTATTCTATAGAAGTGTAATTCGGCTCAAAAAATGGCTCCACCAAATGGGGACCGCGGAAGGTGGGGCTTAAAAAGGGGACCGCGCGACACAGTTAGTCCGCGCTATCACGCGTAACGTACGGTTGTGTCGCTGGAACCAATCAGTCAGTGATATTAATTGTGTATTCGCGTTAAATATATCCCAAAAATGCCTTCGTGTGTTGTGAAGTGGTGCAGTAGCCATACGGATATGAAAAACTCTGAAATCACCTTCCATAAGTTAGTAAATATTCATTTTAAAAACACGTTATGAAGCGCTCGTGGCCCCGCGGACTCAGTGTTCTGTAAACGATCACTGCAGTAAGCAACATTTACTATGGCCGGATATGGATGGGTGACCACCACGTGGACCACTTTGTGACATTTATTTACGAGCGTTTCCGTGCTTCGGAAGGCACGATAAGCCGTTGGTCCTGGTTGTCAGTAAAATGACAGTCGTTAAGCCAAGTTGAAGGCCTTATGGGCGGCTTGAAAAATTTCAACTGTTGGTCGTCACAACCTGCGCCAGGGTCGGCAGCGCGTGTGTAGCGCCTCTGGTGTTGCAAACGTCTATAGGCTACGGTTACCAGCCTTCCGGTGGGCCGTAAGCTTGTCTGCCACCTAAGTAGTATAAAAAAAAAAAAAAAAACGTACTTGGGGAAGTTGAAAAGTGTTATGCAACATGAACGCAATTCCAAAATTAAATTATTTTTATGCAGTGTTCATAGCATGTTAAGCGCTGAGGTAATATTGTTAGTAAGATATTATTTTAGTAGGATGATATTATGCATAGAAATTAAATTATAATTTTTGTTTGTTTCGGAGTTTGCATGGCGTTGTCAAATATGCTGTATGTGTAACGTCAACTTCCAGAGACAGTTGAGCAAATTGTGGGCTATATTGCAGGGTTCGTAGCAAAAAAGTTACAAACCAAAATAGAATGTTTGTCTTGCATCAATTTATTACTGGCAATGGAAAAACTTTATTTTCACAAACTAATTTGTTTGAAAGATTTTGGAGGATTAGTTTATCCCTTATTCATTGTTTTCAAAATATGTCTTTGGTCTGAAACATTACTCAGGCAGCTTGTCAACATAGAAGGAAAAGGGTTGTCTAGGGCAGGGGTTCCTAAACTTTAAAGACAACGGAACCCTAGCCAAATACCTTTTCTTTTATGGAACCCCGCCGAGCATCCTCTCAACCCCCCCCCCCCCTCCCCGAGGCCGTTATACTTAGGAGATCTCAGGTGGGAAAGTGTGATACACGTCCAAACCTGCCACGAGGACCTGGCGCTGTTGCACCCACCAATGTGTGGAGCAATTGTACCCGCTGTGTTCCTCGCACTGGCACAGCGGTGGTTCAAAGTGGCGGTGGCGATCCATCGACCATCAAGTACCAGCCCCAGATACTTCATCGAGGGCTCGATGCCTATACTGACGCTCCCTACCTGCATGCTGGATCCGGCAGGTGGCCCCTTCCGAGGCCCGTGAAGCACAGAGCCTCGGATTTATGAAGGGCGACCTCAAGACCCAGCCACCTTATTCGACTCACTCTTTTCTTTTTTTTGTATGTGTGGAACTGCTACATGGATGCTATGCCGAACTCCTACCGACTAAAACCACAAAAATGGCCGGAAGTCCCAGGTAGGCCCTCGGAAGGATGTCTCAGGGTGTCACTGCGGCCTAACCTAGATGGTTCGGGTACTATCCCGCGTCTGGGGTGGTGACTCACTACTTGAGCCTGAGATCTCACCGACCCGGCTTTAGCCAACTCGGGTAATTTATACCCCTCTTGGAAAGATCAGATTTGACAATACAGTACGCACCTATATTGGCGAAGACTCTGAGGGCCCATAACATGACTAGAGACCCCGAAGAAGCTGTTGACCGTCAGAGTGACATGAGGGCCCTGCATTATCGCCGTTGAGGCGACATGTCGCAATCTCTCCATGGGACTTAAAAATTCGGGCCCTTGCGTTGTCGTTTTTTTATGGCGCAAGGAGGCGCTGGAGCAAGGCAATGGCCTGCGCCTCATGAAATCGATTCTAGGTCCGCCAAGAACTCATGAAGACTTGGAAGGTCCGACATTAACAACGAAGGTTCGCCACAGGGGATAAAACCGGCTATGAACGAGTAACTACAGAGAATATGACAATTTCTACTGTCGGTTGTCATGTCACAGATAAATACCGGGGTTCGGGTGCTTCGGTAAGTATCTGTGACGAATACACTGGGAGATCACGGCCGAGGGCCAACACTGCGAAAATCACAGCGTGAAAATAACACTGCCCAAAATCAGCGCCTCTGGCTGTTCATTTCATAATACTTACATGAATTGTGTACCCCTTACCTACACTCATTGTTATTTTCAGGATAGTAATCGGACATAGATTTTAGATCTACCAAATCTTCAGTTGTAATAGATTTCCTTTTATTCATAGCTCTAACGCGTTTTCTTAGAAGTTATGCATAGTTTATATCTCTACGGAAATAGATGGTGATTATCCCTACTATAATAGTAGTTTAAGATTTAATTATATTAATGGAGTTTTTCTCATCACATATTTAGCGTGTTTCAACATAATTTTGGCGGAACCCTGATGCCTACTCCACGGAACCCCTAGGTTCCGCGGAACCCAGTTTGGGAACCGAGGGTCTAGGGCACACGATTTGAAAATAATGGTAAATAAGTGTTTTGCCAAAATAATAGAAAGAAATGACGTCACGAAACCCCTGAAAGACAGTCATCCTATAGAAAGCAATCACGATGTTATGTTGTTGAAGGCTATAATCGAACAATTTCTAATAATTCGTTTGCATTATATTGCTAAAAACGAGTCCTTATTAAATTCCAACCGCCATAAATTAAATAAACTAATTATTTATTAGAGGTTCATAATTGTGAAAAAAACAACGTATTTTAATTTGTATATACGCATACAAAGTAGTTCAATCAATAGAAAAATAATAACAATCCAGTTATTATTTTTCTGTTGATTAAACTTTGATTGAACTTTTTTTTTTTTATACTACTTAGGTGGCAGACATGCTTACGGCCCACCGGAAGGTTGGTAACCGTAGCCTATAGACGTTTGCAACACCAGAGGCGCTACACACTTCCAGTTATGTATTGTAACTTATTCTTATTACTGCATAAAACCATCCACGCTTATCACGTTCGCCGCTTCGGGTGGGGCGCCGAGCCGGCATGACCTTGGCGCGACCAATCGCATGCAAGTATTCAACGATGGGTGTGTGAGTGTTATGTTTTATTGCTGTTTTTTAGTATGCGTAAGTTACTCCAAGATTTTAGCGGTAACTTTATAGGTGTTTCATTTCTATAGAATACATTATTCGTAGTGTACCAACAATACCAACAAAAATAAAATACTTCTTATCAAAAAGATTTTAGACAAAATGTGTATATAAAATAATCATATCAAAGATATAAAAAAAATGTAAATAATGTGTATAGGTAACTTCTTTTTTAAAAAAAAAAGGATTATAATAAACCGATTCCACAAGTATCAAGAGTAACATCCAGAAATAACTGTAACTACGAAATAATAAGTTCCTACTAGGTATCATTTTATTAAGTACATAATTCTTCATTCAAAAACTATGTTAAATTAATAACACATGGACTTTCGAAATTGATTTATTAGATCCAATTCATTATAATAAATAATATATTAGTACATAGTGTATTAAGAAATCAATATAAGTAATCATTTCCTAGACAAACTAGTTAGGTATACTTACCCCTTTCCCAATTGTTAAGTTGGGAGAATAAAACAATAAAGTGGCAACACTGATGAATATCTACAGCTGATATCTATCCAAGGAACTTATACCCACAGACGTACAATAAGTAGCAGACGAAACATTAATTATGTTTGTGTGCGTTGGTCTTTCCATTCCGCTCGCTCTAAGGGGTTAGTGAATGCTGCTATCTCGTTTCTACACGTATAGCAACACTATACATGACATGTTAAAAAAAATGACGTCCGCCTGGTTTTTGAAAGGTCTAAGCTGCCGATGCTGCAGTTTGACGTATTAGATACCTCTCATTAATGTAGGGGCCAAACTCAGGCACTTCTTTTCAAGATTAAATTTAATGCTATCATAAAAATAAGTGTGGCAAACTGTGATTCAGCATTTAATTAGTTCAGAATTGCATTTTAATATAATGCCTGTAATCTTCGATGATATTGAGTATTCAATATATAAAAATGAAGCCCGATTTCCGTGGTCACGGCATCACGCGTGAAATGCTGGACCGATTTCGCTAATTCTTTTATGTTGTGTGTGTTTCTGGGTGTAGTGGGGCCTACCAACACCTTCGGGCCCAAGTCAACCTCACGTGCAAGCTCGTGCACCTGCTGAACAACGGACGAGGCTCTGACGGCGGCGGTCCATTTCAACACGGCGATGGGCTCACCACCTGTTACGTGGGACCGAATTGTACACGGTGAAATGTGGGCCGGTAAAGGCCTCTGCCTACCCCTTCGGGGATAAAGGCGTGAGTATATGTATGTATGTATGTATGTATGTATGTGTTTGTTTCTGTCAGGAGAAGGTTTTAAAAAAATTGGTGCAAAACTATTAGCAGAAATGGTTTTTATCGCGATTTTGAATCGGATCATAGAACTGGAAACTCCGAAATGGAAACCGGGAACAGAAAGACTAAGAGATAATTTTGCAATCCATTATAGCCGCCGCGTCGAAATCACAAAATTTCATGATGGGTATTGTTTAAGAGGGATTTTGGTACGCTGAGTACGAATCACATGATAATTTTGCAATCCAATTTGGCCGCCGCGCCGAAATCACAAAATTTTATGATGGGTATCGTTTAAAGGGGATTTTGGTACGCTGAGTACGAATCTCATGATACTTTTGCAATCCAATATGGCCTACGCCCTGAATGAAATCACAAAATTTCATGATGGGTATCGTTAAAGGGGGTTTTTGGTATGCTGAGTACGAATCACATGATAATTTTGCAATCAAATATGGCCGCCGCGCCGAAATCACAAAATTTCATGATGGGTATTGCTTAAGGGGTTTCTTGGTATGCTGAGTACGAATCACGTGATAATTTTGCAATCCAATATGGGCGCCGCGCCGAAATCACAAAATTTTCGTGATGGGTATCGTTTAAAGGGTTTTTTGGTATGGTGAGTACGAATCACATGATAATTTTGCAATCAAATATGGCCGCCACGCCTAAATCACAAAAATTCATGATGGGTATCGTCTAAGGGGTTTTTTGGTATGCTGAGTACGAATCACATAATAATTTTGTAATCAATTATGGCCGCTGCGCCGAAATCACAAAATTTCATGATGGGTATTGTTTAAGGGGGATTTTGGTACGCTGAGTACGAATCTCATGATAATTTTGCAATCCAATATGGCCGCCGCGCCGAATTCACAAAATTTCATGATGGGTATCGTTTAAGGGGAAATTTGGTACGCTGAGTACGAATCTCATGATAGTTTTGCAATCCAATATGGCCGCCGGGCCGAAATCACAAAATTTTTGTGATGGGTATCGTTTAAGGGGTTTTTTGGTATGCTGAGTACGAATCACATGATAATTTTGCAATCCAATATGGCGGCCGCCCCGAAATCACATAATTTCATGATGGGTATCGTCTAAGGGGTTTTTTTGTATGCTGAGTACGAATCACATGATAATTTTGAAATCCAATATGGCCGCAACGCCGATATCACAAAATTTCATGATGGGTATCGTTTAATGGGTTTTTTGGTATGCTGAGTACGAATCACATGATAATTTTGCAATCCAATATGGTCGCCGCGCGCAAACCCACAAAATTTTATGACGGGTATATCGTTTATGGGGTTTTTTGGTATGCTGAGTACGAATCACGTGATAATTTTGCAATCAAATATGGCCGCCGCGCCGAAATCACAAAATTTCATGATGGGTATTGTTTAAGGGTGATTTTGGTACGCTGAGTACGAATCCCATGATAATTTTGCAATCCAATATGGCCGCCGCGCCGAAATCACAAAATTTCATGATGGGTATCGTTTAAGGGTTTTTTTGGTATGCTGAGTACGAATCACATGATAATTTTGCAATCAAATATGGCCGCCGCGCCGAAATCACAAAATTTCATGATGGGTATCGTCTAAGTGGTTTTTTGGTATGCTGAGTACGAATCACATGATAATTTTGTAATCCAATATGGCCGCCGCACCGAAATCACAAAATTTCATGATGGGTATCGTTTAAGGGGTTTTTTGGTATGCTGAGTACGAATCACATGATAATTCTGCAATCCAATATGGCCGCCGCGCCACCGTTGTTAAATTTCATGTTGGTTATTGTTTATGGGGTTTTTCGGTATGCTGAGTAAGAATTTCAGGTTAATTTTGCAATCCAATATGGCCACCGCGCCACTGTTGCGAGATTTCTGTCAGTATGCTGAGATACCAAAAAACCCCTTTCACGATATCCAAAATGAAATTTTGCAACGCTGGCGCGACAGCCATCTTGGATTGCTAAATTAACCCAAAGTTCGTACTCGGCATACCAAAAAACCCCTTATACGATGTCCATCATGAAATTTTGTGATTTCGGCGTGGCGGCCATATTGGATTTCAAAACTATCATGTGATTCGTACTTAGCATACAAAAAACTCCTTAGACGATACCCATCATGAAATTTTGTGATTTCGGCGCGGCCGCCATATTGGGTTGCAAAATTATCATGTGATTCGTACTCAGCATACCAAAAAACCCCTTAAACGATACCTATCACGAAAATTTTGTGATTTCGGCGCGGCGGCCATATTGGATTGCAAAATTATCATGAGATTCGTACTCAGCATACCAAAAAACTCCTTAGACGATACCCATCATGAAATTTTGTGATTTCGGCGCGGCGGCCATATTGGATTGCAAAATTATCATGAGATTCGTACTCAGCGTACCAAAATTCTCCTTAAACGATACCCATCATGAAATTTTGTGAATTCGGCGCGGCGGCCATATTAGATTGCAAAATTAACCCAAAATTCGTACTCAGCATACCAAAAAACCCCTTATATGATATGCAACAAGAAATTTTACAACGGTGGCGCGGTGGCCATATTGGATTGCAAAATTAACCTGAAATTCGTACTCAGCATACCAAAAACCCCATAAACGATATCCAACATGAAATTTTACAATGGTGGCGCGGCGGCCATATTGGATTGCAAAATTAACCTGAAATTCGTACTCGTACTACTATTTTTTTCCCAAAAGCTTTTGACATCTTAGATCGTCTGTCCACCTACTTATAATCCGGACCAGTGTGCGGCCGGCCAGCCGCAACAATAAAAGCGCATTGATGTTACGAGTTGGATCAAAACGTTACACATTGTATCATTACAAGGCGCGCATTGCAATGCTCGGATCACCTGCTTCACTGCTGTAACCTCGTCTTGTGTCATTACAAGGTGCGCATTGCAATGCTCGGTTCACCTCCCACACTGGCTGTAATTCTCGACTCGTAACATTACATTACGCGCGAATGCTCCCGGTGAGGGAGCACCTTTAGAAAAAAATGATGTTTTGTAACATCATTTTTTTCTAAAGGTGCTTTAGCCTCAATAGCATTTTTGAAGACCTATCTATGGATACCCCACACGTATGGGTTTGATGAAAAAAATTCTTTTCGTTTCAGTTCTGAGTATGGGGACCCCCAAAATTTACTGCTTTTTTCTAGTTATATTTAAAAATCTTAATGCGGTTCACAGAATACATCTACTTACCAAGTTTCAAGTGCATAGGTCTTATAGTTTCGGAGAGAAGTGGTTGTGACATTCGGACGGACAGACAGACAGACATGACGAATCTATAAAGGTTCCGTTTTTGCCATTTGGCTACGGAACCTTAAAAGAGGTATTTTAAGATACCTACTCTTATTTCATTAAAATAAATCTTATTGAACTAGGCGGCTAACTCCTTCCCTGTAGTTGCGTTAGTGTGTGTTGTTTTTATATGTGTTAGTTTTGGCGTACTTTTCAATCTCTAATGCTTTGTCTGCTACTTATTGTAAGCCCCTTTTCACACGTTCCGGTTGCCGGGTAGCCGGTGCCGGGTAACCGGCGGCGAATGTATGGCTATGCCGGACAAATTACGCCGGTACGTGTGAAAGCTACAGTACATGGCCATACACTTCGCCGCCTGCCGGTTACCCGGCAACCGGTACGTGTGAAAAGGGGCTAAGTCTGTGCTTATTATACTTCTAACTGGAATGCTTACGAAATCACAAAAACAAATTAAAATTGAACTTTATTTTCAACGACATTCGGTTTATAATGCATTACTTCATGTCAGAGGTAAAAAACGTTCCCGAGCAGCACAACGACTTAAGGGGATTCTTCTCTTTCTTGCAACGCAGTATGTTGTAAGTGGTAATAACAAGAAACAGACGGTAGTTTTTATGACCAGTAGTAGACCAGATCAGAGGTAACAGTTTTCATACGTGCTGGTCAATACGCGTTAATGTTTATTATAATAATTACTGTTTTAACTTCAAAATTCTATTATTTCAATATTTCATACATTATTGGTGTTACTTAAAATAAATTTATTTGAAAAATAATAACTATTGGTAGTAACTCATAAATTATGCATGGCAACTCTGAAGATTCATTGTGGTGCCAACACGGTACGTTCTAGATCGGACTTACTTTTAATAAAATAAATATAAAATAAATATTTGTGGATGTAGCCCAAATTAAGCTAAAACAAGCTTGTGCTATAGAATCTAGACGACTGATATACATACTTATATAATTCTAAATACATACATAATTATTATACATAGAAAACACCCTAACTCCGAAACAAACATTTGTGGATCACACAAACATTTGTACCGACCCAGGAATCGAACCCAGGACCTCCAGCGCTAATGAACAAGTATTAAATTACTAGGAAATTAGATTGATGTGAGATTTTTCTGTAGGTAGAATGAAATTTCTCTTTCCCAATATTCTTACCGAAAGCAAAAAGGGGATAGATACTTCGGTAAAAATATATACATATACCTATTTGATTGTATGATACGATAGTTGGTTTTATGTAGTTTCCATCCCCTCTTTCCTTTGTGTATGAAAAGCATAGGCCGACATCCTACAACCCTGGCTGCGTAATATTTGATACGTAAGAATCTAAACAAAAGTATAAGTTTGGTTTCCGACTTTTTGATAATGATAAATAAGACGTTCGGCCCCTCTCCCCTAAACCGTCATACGTAATTATACGTGCGGCACGCTATAATTTTTGACATATCAACTAAGTTACGATATTGACCGAGTAAAACGGTCTAGTCATTAGTAGTTGAGTTGATAAAGTAGTAGATATTAGGTGGTACTAAAAGGCCTTGTAAAAAAAGAGAGAGCAAGCAAGCTCTGCCAAATTCTCTTCGTACCTACTTAACGGCCATCATACCGAGCCGGTAGTGTAAGAATGGCTCCACATAGGTAATAACTAGAGATGGGTAACGACCCGGGTTAAAACCCACCGGTGGGTTAAAACCCAGTTATCACCCGTTTCAATCCACCCACTGGGTGGTTTGGCCGGGTGAAAACAAAATATTGCCGATAAAACTTGCAACGCGCTGCGAATGCTGCGATCGGTTTGCGGGGTGGTAGCCATAACTGATCTAGTACCTTATTAATTAATTTTAAAAATTTCACGTCAATTATTACAAGTCATTCAATTCGTCAAATTATTAAATTGTCTTCTGTAAGACCTAATTAAAACATACATAACTGTAAGTTCCATAGATATCATTTATTTTATTATTGTGTACCTATGTCTTTCAACTTAATAAGAAAATATTGTCTCACTAGCTGAAGCGTCTGCATGGACACATTAGTAGAAAGAGATAGCATCCCCTTTTCTAGCTTTCCTTTTTCGGAACGCTTTTGATGTGCACGTGAGCATTCCAGTTAGAAGTATAAGTTCCTTGTATCTATCAGATTGAAGTTAAAACTGATGATGTTGCCAATATTTTGGAACACCTCGATATTTCAAAGGGACCTGGACCCGATAATATATCGTAACAGCTTCTTAAAAGTTGCTCTTCGAGGATCTGTTTACCCATCTCGATGCTGTTCAGAAAATCCTTGTCATTGCATACCGTACCTCGCATATGGAAATCGGCGTATATAACGCCTGTTCACAAAAAAGGGTGTAAAACCAAGGTGACAAATTATAGACCCATATCGAAACTCTGTATCATAGCTAAAGTGTTCGAAAAAATAGTATACAAGCAGGTTTATTCTGCAATATCCGTATGTCTCAGCCCAGTTCAGCACGGCTTTCTGAGGGGCCGATCTACGGTGACTAATCTAACGTTGCTAAATGAGTTTATTACGAGTGCTATGGAAGGTGGCAAACAGGTTGATGTCGTCTACACTGATTACAGCCGGGCTTTTGATCGTATTCATCATGACACCTTATTGAAGAAATTAAGTAGCATTGGAATAAGAGGGGGTCTACTCCATCGGTTCTCCTCTTATCTCATGAATAGGACTCAAGCTGTTACTCTCAATGGCCGCGTATCTGGTTGGGTCACTGTGCCCTCTGGTGTACCTCAGGGTTCCCTGATGGGACCGTTGCTTTTTGTGATTTATGTGGATGGCATCAACTCCTGCCTTAAAACTTCCAAACTGCTGTGTTTTGCAGACGATATGAAAATATATTCTACTATATCGTCGTTGGAAGACATGGCAGCACTTCAAGCTGATTTAAATCGGCTTCATAAATATTGCCAGGTCAACAAACTTGACCTGAATCCGGCGAAATGTTCTGTAATAACGTACACCAGAAAACGTAATATATTGACTACAAAGTATGTGTTGGGGGGTGAGGCCCTCTCGAGAACAAATAACGTACGAGATCTAGGTGTATATCATGATAGTTGCCTAGTATTTGACGATCATATTGATGCAATAGTCAAAAGAGCTTCTAAGGCGCTTGGGTTTGTGATGCGCATATCCAGGTGCTTCACTGAAGCTAAGACACTTAAAATATTATACTGTACATATGTGCGAAGTCACCTGGAATATGCGTCTCAAATATGGAACCCATGTTATAATGTTTACATTGATAGGATTGAGAATGTTCAAAAACGATTCATGAAATACCTGTGCTATCATCAGAGAATTCCGTACCGATCGGAAAATTACTTGCTGCTGTGTAGGAAATTTCACATACTACCACTCATAAATCGTCGAATGATAGCTGACATACTGTTTCTAACAAAAATAATGAATAATGAAATCGATTGCCCTGACCTCCTAGAGCAATTCAACTTCAATGTACCTGGTAAATCATTACGTCACTTTTCTCCGCTAAGTGTACCAAAAGCTTCGACGAATTATAGGCAGAATAGTTATATTGTGCGTGTGAGTAGAAGTGTGAATCAGATAGCTAGACAGCAGGATTTTGATTTATTCTCATTGAGAGTGGCAGCGGTGAGAAGGATGTTGAGCCTAGACTTTTTCAAGGGCATAAATTAGTATTGTAAAATTACAAATAAGTTCGTCTTCGTAGTATTTACACTTTTAACTGTGCTTTGTTTCTGTTAGGGTTACTTTTCTGTTTTTTTTTTAATACCTTTGCTCACTTTTTGTAGTTAAATGTGTTGCTATAAGTGAGGACATGTAATTGGCTTTCTGATTCTATGAATGTGTGTCACTCTGGTAATATAAGCTGTAAGTCCTCCATGCCTTAAATTAAATAAATAAATAAATAAATATTGCGAGATTAATAATGAAGAAAAGAAAAATTAAAATAAGCTTTATTTTGGGTTCTTACCGATGGATGATAGCTGACATGTTTAGAAGTTTATAATCTCCTACTATAATTTCTACAAATTTTAATTGCACAAAACGACATTTTAGCTAGATTTTCGTACACTACTTAGCGCGCGTTTTACGTGATGACGTCAAGGCGACACGATCGGCACTGAGCGGCGAGTTAGACCAATTCATGTAACAGTTTCATGAATTTTTTTGCGCTGTTTCTGCGCCTTGACCTTCCATCTAGACTTGTAATATATCTATGTCTTGCCCGTGGTACTACTGATAGTACCACGAGTAAAAAAAATACCCGTGGTACTACAAACCGTTCCCAGTAGTACCAATGGTAATTCAATTTTAGCCGTGGTACTACTGGATAAAAAATAAATGAAAATCGGTAAAAACAAATGAAAATCGGTATAAACAAATGAAAATCGGTGAAAACAAGTGAAGATCGGTAAAAACAATTGAAAATCGGTGAAAACAAATGAGGATCGGTAACAAGAAAGTCTTAAAAACCGTTGATTTTTCATCTCTTTGCTCCTGTTTTCCTTATTTATTAAAAGTACTTACGCGATTTAGAATATATTCAACTATGAAATTTAAAATTCCGAGAAGGGAAGAAAAATATAAAACTGAAACACTAATAGAAACATGGTTGATTCGTAACATTCGTTTGATAACCATAGCGCATGCTTACGATGACGTTACTTGCACGGCGGGCAACACAGTGTCGCATCAGGCATTATAATTAAAATTTTGTATTACGCTATTAGCGTAGGTATTTTCACTTTTGTATGGCAGTGAATGATGTACCTATTACGTAGAACTATTTAATAATCTGTGGTAGTACCTACTGGATAAAAAATAAATTGAAGATCGGTAAAAACCATGAAGCTATAGGTAAACATGGAGGCCACACTTCGAACAACCGCTTGAGTCAAATACCTACATACCTCTATCTCACTCTCTGTGGGCTAACCTTCTCTTTCTAGGGAATTGTGCAGTGCTGCTATCTTCTTATTAGTATCTCCTAGAAAATAATAGAAATAGATAATACTAACCAAATATGCAAGTAAAATAATTTATAAATAGCTCTATTGTTCGACTACGATTATTTAATGTGTAAATTGAAATATTTTGTACCATAATATGCATGATTGGGTTGTCGAATCAGTGAATTACATTCCCATTTTCTAAGGATTCTGTAATGTGGCAACATTGGTACTACATGTCAACTGTCAAAGTGTCAACTAACAATAGAATGGCGGTTGACTTCATTGTTCTCACACAATAGGAAACTTCGTGAAGTAGTGTGACTATATTGAAGATTTATATGGGACTTCCTGTGTATTATTAGAAGAAACACGAATGTCATTATTAGAGTAAATAAAATAAGTTAAGTATTGTTATCGTACGTTAATGATGAATAATTGTTTTAGGTTTCCTAAAAATAGTATTCAGCGAGAAATATGGTTATCCATTGTACCATTAAAAATTAAGTTAAGATATTTTTATAAACGCAATTAGTATGCTAACTGATCATACATTTTAAACATGGAAAGGAGTTGGTTTCGGAGCGGGATTCGAACCTGCGTCTTTTCGCGTACCGTGCGGACGCCTTAACCACCGGCCACCGAAACTTACTCGGAACCAACCAAATTTTCCACCTTATATACGTTTTTTTTTTTGCCCAGCCACCATGGGTAGCTGGGTGTGTACCTATCTATACCCCCGATGTCCATATTTCGGGGTCGTTCCTATGCTATTCCTTTCATACTAGTTCTCGCTTTTAGATGGTCACATACATTCTTCATACTATATCTTTCTTTCATTCTGCCTTTCACTCTGTTTTCCAGGTGGGATTCCTGCTAATCTCACTGTATTTCTTTATTTATTTGTTTTCTTATGCTATAGTAACTAGGGTAACAACTAGGGTAGTAAATAAATTTCCTCCACTGCCTTCTTTCTTTCTTTACAATTTTTGGTCTTTTTATATTGTTTTCCAGGTATTTCTTTTAATTTATTTAGGATTTACAGTTCCAACAGTTCTAGCAGTTGTATTTACAATGACATCTTATTTTCCTTAATTACTATTACATTCGGTAACTAGTCGTATAACATTCTATTCCTATAAGTTTGGTAACAACAGAGTGGGCTGTATCTCGTACAACAATCTCTTTGTTTTTACATTATTCTTACTATTTATTCTTAGTTCTCTATTTTATCTTTCTACTTCTATACATTTACCAGTTTTTCTTTTTACTATTGTTATTGTACATTTAACATAATCTCGAAATATTATGTTACTGTAGACTCACTTGTTAGTCGACTCTATTTCTTTGGTTTACTATTTTACAGATTTCTGTACAGAAATTTAGGAATTTATCTCTGCTTTTATTTTCCATTATTGTGTTAAAATTATCTATCCTAATGGCTGTGTCAATTTCCTGCTCTATGTTATATCTCTGCCTAGCAAATATTGGGCATTCCACCAGCAGGTGGGTGATGGTTTCCTCCGCTTGGGGGTCACAAGCGTACGATGGATTCTCCTTGCACTTGAAACGAGTCAAGTACTCAGAGAACCCACCGTGCGCCGTTAGGACCTGTGTTGTGAATTTGTTGGGAGTGAATTTCCTAATAGTCCTGTACGCCTCCACCGCGTTTGGGAAGAAGAGCCTTGTGATCGAGGCGGTGTCGCCGGACTCGTACCGCCGATTCCATTCGTCAAGAGTATCCATTCGGATACTACGCTTGACGAAGGAGACCGGACACAGGTCGTAATCCGGTGCCCGCCTTATATACGTCTTAGGGCGACGCATGCACCATCTACCAACACTTTTTAGAAAGTTACACGGCACGAATGTATAGAATTGCATAGGTGCAATTCATCCGATTTATGATGAAACCTGCCCGAAAATTAAAATATTTTTTTGAAAAGCAATTAGTATGCTAACTAATCATAAATTTTAAATATGGAAAAGGAGTTCGTTTCAGAGCGGGTTTCGAACCTGCATCTTCTCGCGTACCTTATAAATCGAATGGATATAGGTGCAATTCTATACATTCGTGTCGTGTAACTTTCTAAAAAGTGCCGGTAGATGATGCCTACTTTTCCATATTTAAAAAAAATGAAGTTCTATGAAAGCGCCAGGATTTGCAATTTGCATCTTCAAAAAACCGATTATGATGTAGTAACAAAGCGCTTAAAACCGTCAACAGTTACTAACTTGTTGTCCAATAATCCTGTTCCAAATTTATTGTCCAACTAGCTGTTGCCCGCGACTTCGTACGCGTGAAAATTGTTACAATGCCAATTTGATTGCTCTCTGCTTAGCCCCTAGAATATGAAGCGTGATAATATATAGCCTATTTTAACCCCCTACCCCTAGGCAATATTTGTGCAAAATTTGAATCAAATCTATTAAGTACTTTTCGAGATCCTTCCGGACAAAGCAAAGCAAACAGACAAACAGATAAACAGACAAAAAAAATTCTAACTATATTTTCGGCTTCGGTATCTTATGTTGAACACCCAGCGAGTATTTTTTTTCAAATATTTCCAATGTACAGTTTTGACTTTTCTATCATTTTATTATATGTATAGATAATCAAATTAAAAACACATACATAAAAATAAAATAAATAGATTAAATAACTAAACTACTAAACTATTGCCTACTAAACATTTCCACCCCTGATCAACCAGGCGCAAAGGTGCCCAATACACTAGCAGCGTTGCCGCGCTGGATAGCTATCCTTTGTACCAGGTACGACCAGGCGTGAGAGTCATGCGTCTTGTCCTGTAGTCTACGGCCTATCTCCGAGACCAGAGCCTTAGCATCACTCCCGCAACAGCCCATCGTTTCTACAGCTACTGGTACGACCAGATAACACCACTCCATCTGCGCGTACTTTTGGCGTTTTCTGTAAGCAGCATCTTCCGCTGCGGCCGCCGGTAAATGGACTATACGAGAGAAGTGACTGGCGGTGAAAGTGCTGCCGCATGTTGCGTCCCACACTAAGCACTTGCCGTTCTTCCATGGCACAAGGGTCAGACCGTCCGGTCTCTTGCCGTCTGCGCGGGACAAACCTGGTGGTTCAAGGATACAGGGGACCTCGGCCGACACCAGAGCCAGCCGGATTAACTAATTGAGAGCGTGGTTACGCGGATGCCTACCGGTGCAGCGACGACAACTCAAAGCATGATGACCATCGCTCTCCACCAAGGCACCGCAGATGCATACGCAACATTCCCCACAAAGGAAAAAGAGAATGAAAAGATAGAATTTAGTACCTATGTGCATACTGCATTACTTACATTAGCATTTCGCAGAGGAATCGACCCTCCGACCAAAGGAAAATTACAATTTAACCAAGGAAATAATTCTTTTCTCTTTCTTTTTTCGACATTCGTCACAGCCTGCCACGAAAATGCCGCAGCGCGCGAGACGTACAGTTGATTAACCTAGAAAAATAACCCACTTGGATGAATAGCTTCGTTATTCGCAATGTACCTATGCAATCTGCAGAGAATACTACCTATCAGTCTTCGTAAAAAACAGAGAAAATAGTTAATCTCGCCTTTGTACATCTAATTTATATAATAAATTTTCACCACCTATTCCGTGTAAAGAAAAATAATCTTAAAAAGGTAAAATGATAATATACCTTTGCCTACCCCTTCGAGGATAAAGGTGTGACCTTATGTATGTATGTATGTACTGTACATCTAATTGTATTATGAATATATATTGTCTTTATTGCGTACAATAAAGAATGAAAATGAAATATCCTTGCAAAAATAAAAATAGGGCTACCCTACTTAGAAAGAGACGTAGAGCCCACACAGAGCAAGACAGTAATATACAGACTACGCTTCAAGTAGGTATTCGAAGTGTGGCCTCCATGTTTATCTATAGCTTCATGGTAAAAACAAATGAAAATCGGTAAAAACAAATGAGATTCAGTGAAAACCAATGAAAATCGGTAAATACAAATGAAGATCACTGAAAACAAATGAAGATCGGTTAAAATAAATGAAGATTGGTGAAAACAAATGAAGATTTGTATAAACAATTGAAGGTCGTGAAAAACAAGTAAAGATCAAGAAAAACAAGTGAAATCTTAATTTTTATCACCGACCTTCATTTGTTTTTACCGATCTTCATTTATTTTTACCGATCCTCATTTATTTTTACATACCTTCATTTGTTTTTATAGATCCTTATTTGTTTTTACCGATCTTCATTTGTTTTTACAGATCTGCATTTGTTTTTACAGATCTTCATTTTCTTGCCAGTCGTCATTTGTTTTAGCGTACTTCATTTGTTTTTACAGATTTTCATTTGTTTTTGATCCAGTAGTACCACGGGTATATTGGACTAGCTAGCTGACCCTCGCAACTTCGTTTACGCCACATAAGATGTATGAAAGGACAGGTATTTTTCAACAGACTTATGGGAGCGTAAGAAACTGCCCTGTTTGCTTAATCATAAAAGAGCTTAAAGATTAAGTCCATTCTAAAACAATTTAGTCCTAGACTGAATTATTTTACAATAGCCTTAATCATTAAGTTTTTTTATGATAAAGCCAACATGCCAGTTTAGAATGACCCTTAGGTACATTCAAAACCCTTGAATTATAGGCTTAGCGAAAGTGAAATGTCTCTAATTTCTGAACTATAAAACCCTCAATATTGAAGCTTGTGTGAAACAATCCTTAAAGTACACACTAAAAAATATTTGAAATCGGATTGAGAACGCGTTAAGAAATTACAACTGAAAAACAATTTTGTCTTTTACCCCCTATGCCGCAGGAACTGCGTAAAATATCGGGATCAAAAGTATCCTAGAACCTTCCTCGGACTATAAGCGCAGAATGTAACAAGTATTATTCAAATTGGTTCAGTAGTTTCGGCGTGATACTTATTCGGGATACAGTAGTACCACGGGCAAGAAAGGACGGGGACAGTTAGGACGGCCCTACAGCCGGGTTAAAGAATATTCACGAAGATTATTCATATCGACCCAGCAAGAGCTCTAGTTTCGAGGCTCTCCTCGGGGGGAGCCAGGTGGGCGACTTGAATCCCCTGGAGCTCCCTAATCCACCGCTGGTGCTGGTAATTAAGCCAGTTAGAGCATATTTGCTTCAGAATATTAAGTAGGTACCCGCTTCCGGCGGTTCGTCTTTACTCTCCGTCGTTACTGTATTTCCATCACGCCATTAGCGGGAGAGAACTCACTCATCCAGGTTCCGCAAGACTATCGGCCTCCATGATCGGGGAGCCTAAGGATGGTGGCCGGCGGTGAGAGGGCTTCTCACCGTCCCGCGTCCTCACAGAAACAGGCCCTAGACGGTGGATGGCGTGACGTGAGAGTTTCACGCACGCCTCACGCCCCAAGAAGCGGGACAACGCTCGACCAAACACGTTCGTTTGGTTGGCCCGGCCCTCCCGGAATTTACGACTTCGGAGTATAGCAATCTACTGTACTCATCACCAGAAACATATGTACCGCTTTCTTTTTCAATGTAACTCTGTATTTTTGGAGAAAAACTCATGAAAAGGGGGCCGGGCCAACCAAACGCTTTCAGCTCGGCCCCCCTTGTAACTCGAAAAATATACAGCCAATTAAAAAAACACTTGAGCTTGAGAAATGTACCCCGGCATCTCGTTATACGTTCCAAAACAGATTTTGTATATTCGTAATATCAAACGATAAATCGATGTAGAAAGGGGGCCGAGCTGAAAATTTTTGACGTTCGTTTGGTTGGCCCGGCCCTCCCGGAATTTACGACTTCGGAGTATAGCAATCTACTGTACTCATCACCAGAAACATATGTACCGCTTTCTTTTTCAATGTAACTCTGTATTTTTGGAGAAAAACTCATGAAAAGGGGGCCGGGCCAACCAAACGCTTTCAGCTCGGCCCCCCTTGTAACTCGAAAAATATACAGCCAATTAAAAAAACACTTGAGCTTGAGAAATGTACCCCGGCATCTCGTTATACGTTCCAAAACAGATTTTGTATATTCGTAATATCAAACGATAAATCGATGTAGAAAGGGGGCCGAGCTGAAAATTTTTGATAAGAAAATACGTACAGAAGGACAAAAGATTTTTATTAAAAAACTATAAATATAGAATCTACACATGGTAAATATCATATGTACCGCCTTAGTTTCTAATAAAACTTGCTAAATTTAAAATAAACACCAACCTCAGTTCGTTCAGCTCGGCCCCCTTTAAACGTCTATAGCTTCTAAACTATGACATGTTTCTTTACGAAAAAACTATTTCCTGACTCATATAAAGGAGCACATTCCTTCTAAATGAATTAGGATTCTGTAAAATTAGTATTTGAAAAGATTAATGGGATCGAAAATATCATACAGGATAAATGATAAGGTGACCATGATTTAGAAAATAATATTTCTAACTGTAAAATTGCGAAAAGTTGTTTAGCCGAATGTTTTTTTGCCAAATGAAAATTTGGGAAACATGCTTTGGCATGTGACACTTTGGATATCGTTTTTTGCCAAACATAAGTAAACCGCGTAAAACGTTAGTTATTTAGTATGCATTATGTAAAGTACCTAACCCTACACAATGCCTACTAAATGATGCAAAAAGAAAATCAATAAAATAAATCAGTTTCGTTAAGAATTTCAAAAAACTCCTGAATCCAGATGTTTAGATTGAGGAGCCACTTCATAAATGTAACTTATAAGCTACTAGCGGATGTCACGCGGTTTCTTCCGCTTAGCTCCTGTTCTCGTGGAATCACGGGAATAAAATATAGCCTATGTTCAATGGGAAGAGAATAGCTTCCCAACAGTGAAATAATTTTTCAAATCGGTCCAGTAGCTTCGGAGCCCTTTCGATGCAAACAAACAATTAAACCTTTCCTCTTTGTAATATTAGTATACATTTACCAACTTTTTCCAAAAATTAACCTACACATTTTCCGATTGCCTCTAGGATGTGAGCTTCCTGTAAAAAGGTGAGGTTCATACGGACAGTGATGCAAAGAGTTTTATAGTAAGCTATAGAAAATAAACTATTTTCTATAGCTTTATAAGTTTTTTTATTTATAAACCGATTGCCATGAAATAAACACTAACCCCCTTATTCATAATCGTTTATTAAACCTATTTTAGTTAAAACACACTTTAAGTCTATTGATGTCTCTAACCAATGACAGAGTATGGTTAGAGACAGCAATAGACTTAAAATGTGTTTTAACTAAAATAGGTTTAATAAACGATTATGAATAAGGGGGTAAATGTTTAATGGAGCAAACTTAAACCCAATAAAAACATCCTGAGCTGCGTCGCGAGCAGATTGGACTGCCTGTATGTAAATCACTGCTGCAAGTTGTCCATCTCGTTGATAGACGTGTGGCGGTGATTCGCATACCAGCGGCTACCTATTTATTTTATTTTTAGATTAGGTAGTTGCTTTTGTTTATGTTATTTTGTGTGCTTATGTTAAGAATACTAACATAGAATAAGAAATATTGTTACTAACATAATAAGTCTAGTTACTTGTGGAATAAATATATTATTATTATTATCAAAATATTTTTATTAAAATTTGAGTAGAAAAAATGTTATGAGTACAAAAATAAGTAGTTACGCTTACTTTCGTAAAGTTAGCTTAAAATAAATAATTTTTATTTTGACTTTTTGTAAAACTGGACATTTTTTAAAACTGGACATTTGACACTGCGGACATTTTGTAAAACTGGGCATTTTGACACTGCGGAAATTTTGATACATGGGAAAATGAAGCTGTTGAGTTGTTTATTCATTTAAAGATTTACTCAATTTATGCAGCTTTTTCTTAATAATTTTCACTGAAATCATGGTCACCCTACACATACAATATGATATTTTCGATCCCATTTATCTTTTAAGATACTAATTTCACAGAATCTTAATTCATTTAGAAGGAGTGTACTCCTTTATATGAGTCAGGAAATAGTTTTTTTTGTAATGAAATATCGATACCTCTGGGCTCAAAGGTCGTAAAGGACATTTGGACGAAAATGACTTTTTGATACAGTTTTACTCAATTTTTAATTCCCTATCGATCTGTATATTCCGTTTTACGAAATTCGCAAAAAAAATGCCTTTACGACCCACATAATCTGAGACTTTGAGCCAAGTTTACCGTGAAAATATGGAAGTAAATAACACTTACCTACTAGAGTGAAATTATTTTGGTAGTAAAGGAAAATATAAAAAAAAATTTGGGTGTAAAACACATGAAAAATTTAAATGGTCCTGTACTCCCTATAAGTCACCTCCCAAAATATGGATGTAAAGGACATCAGGACTTGTCCTGATGTCCTTTACATCCATACTGCTACTTGTAGCAGTGTGTTAAAGTGGATAACTTTAAAAGTAAGCTAGATACAATCGACTTTGGAGACCCACAGGGTAGCGTGCTTGGCCCAACGCTTTTTATAATGTATATGGATAATATAATATGCTATGCCGATGACACTGTTGTTATATTTGATGGTGCAAGTTGGGCTGAAAATTTTACGAAAGCCGAGTTGGGCCTGGGGCAAGTGTCAACATGGTTGCGTTATAATTTAGTGACACTGAATGCCAGTGAAACTAAATATGTATGTTTTCATAAAACAGCTAGATCGGCCCATTACACATCTCTTGGTATCAAATTACACTACTGCAAAGAAATGAAAGGTTGCAAATGTGAATTCATCCAAAGGACAGACAGTATTAAATACCTTGGCGTAATTATTTACGAAAACTTGTTAAAAAACATATCATCGTTTTGTCAAACGGAGTGCGAAAACCCGCAAATATAATGAAATTTCTTCGTTCTTCAGCGCCAACGGACGACCTGAAATCCGTTTATTTTGCCCTGAGTCCTCCTGAGTCAGTCGGCCGTCCCGTGGAGTCAGCGCTGCTTTGCAGGGAGGGCTTCATCATTGAGATTACATTCCATACATTGATGTCGCCAACATCCGCAAATCCCGACCCTTGTTCGGGCGTGAGTGCGCCGTAGCTGTTCAACAAAAACAGGCGGCTTACCGCGCCTGGATTAGGGCTCGGTCTGTGCGCGACCAGAAAGTGGCCCGCCTCAAAGCAGCGTACAACAGAGCCACTAGGTCCAGTAAGAGAGCCTTCAAGAGAGTGGACGCCCAGCGCATCACGCGGCTTGGTCAGGAGCTCACGTAACATCCGACGGGCAGACGTGAATACTGGCAACTGACCAAAGCCGTGCAGGCCAACTTTTGCAAGCTCTTGCTGCCGCCGCGCCGCTGCGCTATCTTGACGGATGACTGGCTCACAAGGCCCAAGAGAAATCAGAAATGCTAGCCAATCTCTTTGCGGCTAATTCCCGGGTCGATGACTGTGGCAAGCAACCTCCCACTATCGCCGACTGTGGAACCACGATGCCGGATATTGTAATCCGGCAGTGCGGCATTGGTGCTGAAGAAGGGTGCAGCTGAATTATGTCCAACGCTAACACGCCTGTATCGTCTTTCCTATTCGTCGGGAGAAGAGTCGAAGGCTTGGTAGGATGCGAACGTACAGTCGATCCCCAAGAAAGGGGATCGGTCGTATCCGGCCAACTATCGCACCATAGCCGTAACCTCCGTAATCTGCAAAGTGTTCGAGCTAATTATCAACAAACAGCTCATGCGCTATCTGGAGGATCACTCGTTAATTAGCGATTGTCAATATGGCTTTAGGCTGAAACGATCAACGGGTGACCACTTAACGTACATTACACACACCTGGGGTGAGGCTATGGAGAAGCACGGTGAATCTCTGGCTATTGGCCTAGACATGGCTAAAGCCTTTGATAGGGTATGACATGCGTCGCATCTTTCCAAGCTGCCGGCATATGGTCTATCGCCTCAGTTGTGCCGATGGTTGGCCAGCTTCCTGCACGGGCGACATACACGGGTCCTCTGTGATGGTCAGGCTTCCTGCTTTTTGCAGGTATATGCCGGAGTACCACAGGGATCGGTATTTTCCCCAACTCTCTTTCTTCTGCATATCAATGACATGCTGTCCCTTGGGTGCATTCATTGTTATTCGGATGATAGTACTCTGCATGGGAGCTATTTTGGCCGTCCAGCGGAGGGGCGAGGCGACGTAGAAGGAAAGAGACGAACAACTCGTGGCGGATCTTCACCGGGACCTGGGTCGCATTGCCCAATGGGGTTCGGACAACCTGGTCGAGTTCAATGCCAGAAAAACACACAGTTTACAGCTAAGAAGTCCCCATTCCTATCCCTACCCTGTCTTCGGAACATTACGGTTCCACTAAAAGAAAGGTCAATCACAAAACCTACGTAGAGAGATGTATTGGGCTGGCCTCGTGGAAACTAGAATTCCTGAATAAGCTGAGACTATTTCACGTCATATCAGAGATGTTTACTGTACAAGACGAAGATTCGCCCCTGCGTCGAATTCTGTTCTCACATTTGGGATGACTCCGCAAGACACCTACTAGCGTCAACGCTATGCAGCGACGTGCTATCCGAATAATTGGTTGTCCTGAGGTGACGGGAGGTCTCGAACCGTTAGCGCAACGAAGAACCATAGCGTCCTTGGCTGCCTTCTACCGAATGTATTACGGTGAATGTTCTGAAGAGCTCGATTCAACCTAATCCTACCATCTCCTTTCCAAACCCGAACAACGCGTGCCGGGGCAGAGATGCCACTCATACACAGTGGAGAGAATTTTCGCCTGAACCAAGCATTTCAAAAGATCGTTCATCTGTGGAACGACCTGCCCGCATACGTTTTTCCCTTATCTTACAATCCCGGGTTCTTCAAGAGGAGCGTGAAGAGGCACATCACAGGGCCGGCAACTTGAAGAACCACTGTCGAAAGTCTTACAGACTGTGAGACTGGCCCCCAATCGTTAGATGCACCACGACTTACCATCAGGGTGGTGGCGATGTCAATTTGACGAGCTTAATATTAAATAATATAAGTTTATTTAATAATGTAGCCCTTAAAAATGAGTTAGCAAGTGATCCTTATGACCTAAAAGTTATTACACTAGTCGATTATTACCTTATTTTCTTCAGAATTGCGCAGTGAAGTAGATTTACACCCTTCGGTGAAATCTTAGGATGGAAATTTGACGGGTGTAAAGGACTTTTATTTTCAAATTTATGGTCGTAAAGGAAATCTATCTCGGTAAATACAGCACTAGGGTATTTTTTTTAATCTGCCTTAGAAAATACTATAAATTCTAAGCACTTTCTTCCTTGGTTTTATTAAAATAGCTCAATAAACAAAAAAGTTAGAGTACAAAATATTTTTTTTCTTTTGTTTTTTGCTTCTCCTGAAAAGTCCCATTTTGTCCTTTACGACCTTTGAGCCCAGAGGTATCGATATGTCATAGTTTAGAAGCTATAGACGTTTAAAGGGGGCCGAGCTGAACGAACTGAGGTTGGTGTTTATTTTAAATTTAGCAAGTTTTATTAGAAACTAAGGCGGTACATATGATATTTACCATGTGTAGATTCTATATTTATAGTTTTTTAATAAAAATCTTTTGTCCTTCTGTACGTATTTTCTTATCAAAAATTTTCAGCTCGGCCCCCTTTCTACATCGATTTATCGTTTGATATTACGAATATACAAAATCTGTTTTGGAACGTATAACGAGGTGCCGGGGTACATTTCTCAAGCTCAAGTGTTTTTTTAATTGGCTGTATATTTTTCGAGTTACAAGGGGGGCCGAGCTGAAAGCGTTTGGTTGGCCCGGCCCCCTTTTCATGAGATTTTCTCCAAAAATACAGAGTTACATTGAAAAAGAAAGCGGTACATATGTTTCTGGTGATGAGTACAGTAGATTGCTATACTCCGAAGTCGTAAATTCCGGGAGGGCCGGGCCAACCAAACGAACGTAATTTTTGATAAGAAAATACGTACAGAAGGACAAAAGATTTTTATTAAAAAACTATAAATATAGAATCTACACATGGTAAATATCATATGTACCGCCTTAGTTTCTAATAAAACTTGCTAAATTTAAAATAAACACCAACCTTAGTTCGTTCAGTTCGGCCCCCTTTAAACGTCTATAGCTTCTAAACTATGACATGTTTCTTTACGAAAAAACTATTTCCTGACTCATATAAAGGAGTACATTCCTTCTAAATGAATTAGGATTCTGTAAAATTAGTATTTGAAAAGATTAATGGGATCGAAAATATCATACAGGATAAATGATAAGGTGACCATGATTTAGAAAATAATATTTCTAACTGTAAAATTGCGAAAAGTTGTTTAGCCGAATGTTTTTTTGCCAAATGAAAATTTGGGAAACATGCTTTGGCATGTGACACTTTGGATATCGTTTTTTGCCAAACATAAGTAAACCGCGTAAAACGTTAGTTATTTAGTATGCATTATGTAAAGTACCTAACCCTACACAATGCCTACTAAATGATGCAAAAAGAAAATCAATAAAATAAATCAGTTTCGTTAAGAATTTCAAAAAACTCCTGAATCCAGATGTTTAGATTGAGGAGCCACTTCATAAATGTAACTTATAAGCTACTAGCGGATGTCACGCGGTTTCTTCCGCTTAGCTCCTGTTCTCGTGGAATCACGGGAATAAAATATAGCCTATGTTCAATGGGAAGAGAATAGCTTCCCAACAGTGAAATAATTTTTCAAATCGGTCCAGTAGCTTCGGAGCCCTTTCGATGCAAACAAACAATTAAACCTTTCCTCTTTGTAATATTAGTATACATTTACCAACTTTTTCCAAAAATTAACCTACACATTTTCCGATTGCCTAGCTAGGATGTGAGCTTCCTGTAAAAAGGTGAGGTTCATACGGACAGTGATGCAAAGAGTTTTATAGTAAGCTATAGAAAATAAACTATTTTCTATAGCTTTATAAGTTTTTTTATTTATAAACCGATTGCCATGAAATAAACACTAACCCCCTTATTCATAATCGTTTATTAAACCTATTTTAGTTAAAACACACTTTAAGTCTATTGATGTCTCTAACCAATGACAGAGTATGGTTAGAGACAGCAATAGACTTAAAATGTGTTTTAACTAAAATAGGTTTAATAAACGATTATGAATAAGGGGGTAAATGTTTAATGGAGCAAACTTAAACCCAATAAAAACATCCTGAGCTGCGTCGCGAGCAGATTGGACTGCCTGTATGTAAATCACTGCTGCAAGTTGTCCATCTCGTTGATAGACGTGTGGCGGTGATTCGCATACCAGCGGCTACCTATTTATTTTATTTTTAGATTAGGTAGTTGCTTTTGTTTATGTTATTTTGTGTGCTTAGGTTAAGAATACTAACATAGAATAAGAAATATTGTTACTAACATAATAAGTCTAGTTACTTGTGGAATAAATATATTATTATTATTATCAAAATATTTTTATTAAAATTTGAGTAGAAAAAATGTTATGAGTACAAAAATAAGTAGTTACGCTTACTTTCGTAAAGTTAGCTTAAAATAAATAATTTTTATTTTGACTTTTTGTAAAACTGGACATTTTTTAAAACTGGACATTTGACACTGCGGACATTTTGTAAAACTGGGCATTTTGACACTGCGGAAATTTTGATACATGGGAAAATGAAGCTGTTGAGTTGTTTATTCATTTAAAGATTTACTCAATTTATGCAGCTTTTTCTTAATAATTTTCACTGAAATCATGGTCACCCTACACATACAATATGATATTTTCGATCCCATTTATCTTTTAAGATACTAATTTCACAGAATCTTAATTCATTTAGAAGGAATGTACTCCTTTATATGAGTCAGGAAATAGTTTTTTTTGTAATGAAATATGTCATAGTTTAGAAGCTATAGACGTTTAAAGGGGGCCGAGCTGAACGAACTGAGGTTGGTGTTTATTTTAAATTTAGCAAGTTTTATTAGAAACTAAGGCGGTACATATGATATTTACCATGTGTAGATTCTATATTTATAGTTTTTTAATAAAAATCTTTTGTCCTTCTGTACGTATTTTCTTATCAAAAATTTTCAGCTCGGCCCCCTTTCTACATCGATTTATCGTTTGATATTACGAATATACAAAATCTGTTTTGGAACGTATAACGAGGTGCCGGGGTACATTTCTCAAGCTCAAGTGTTTTTTTAATTGGCTGTATATTTTTCGAGTTACAAGGGGGGCCGAGCTGAAAGCGTTTGGTTGGCCCGGCCCCCTTTTCATGAGATTTTCTCCAAAAATACAGAGTTACATTGAAAAAGAAAGCGGTACATATGTTTCTGGTGATGAGTACAGTAGATTGCTATACTCCGAAGTCGTAAATTCCGGGAGGGCCGGGCCAACCAAACGAACGTGACCAAACTCTAAAGACGTAAGAATAGCACTCAAACCGTTAAGAGTGGAAGTAAGTAGTGGAGTGTAAGAGCCAAAGTCTGTGAGGAATTTGGGAAATATTCCGAGGTCTTACCCGGTACTCTTGGCCGTAGGCAGGTGTAGGGCATCGTGTAGTTTGGTAAAAGTAGAAAAGGAGAAAAAAAAACCACCAAGGCATTTTGCTCTTTCAGACGTTTTACAACAATATCAAGTCCTTCTTCAACTTATACGTTTTACAAATAAGACTTTCTGCAACTACGACGTTTTGCTAGGTAGGCAAAACGCCGTAGTTGCAATAAGCAATTTCAGTCATTTTGCATTCAAGATTCGACATTTTGCACCTAAAATCCGAAACAAACATTTGTGGATACATACATAGACCTTTTTCAACCCGGACATTTAGCTTACTCAGACGTTTCACAATCACGTCCTTCCGAACCTAACCGGGGTCGTAATTACCTAGTCAGATAAATCCATAGATTTAGAATTTTTCGCTACTCTCATAAATCACCATCGCGGACATTCTGTTTCTTATCTAAGAAATAGTAGGGAAAATAAGAAGATAATTAGTTTTGTCCCAGTCAACACACGTCGTCGCTTGGAAACCTTCAGAAGAAATTTAGTCTGAAAAATAACAGAATTGTCCGATTACACTACTATAGAAGAATCCTATACCGATTTAATTAATTTGATACATGACGTGTTTTGGATTTTTTTTTACCCAGAAAACATTATCAATCGGAGGCAGTTCTGCTTTCAGTGACTGGGCAA
The DNA here is from genome assembly GCA_933228765.1 of Miltochrista miniata. Lineage (NCBI taxonomy): Eukaryota > Metazoa > Arthropoda > Insecta > Lepidoptera > Erebidae > Miltochrista > Miltochrista miniata. The sequence goes on from OW121753.1 coordinate 4,284,807, forward strand.
CACCCGGAATTAGTAAAAGTCGTCATAAATTTTATAAACTGTAATCTGATGACAAATTGTATAATTTCAATTCAAAGTTTCAGAAATATGTTCATAAAACATTGAAAGATATCTAAGGAAGCCTGTACCATGGCCAAGTCTAATTTCGAAAACTTTAACTGCCTCTGTGGCGTAGTCGGTAGTGATACCGCCTGCGGCGCTGGAGGTCCTGGGTTCGATTCCTGGGTCGATCCAAATATTTGTGTGATCTACAAATGTTTGTGTCGGAATTTGGGTGTTTTCCATAGATTTAGATTGAGAGAAGCGAAAAATTCTAAATCTATGATGTTTTCTGTTTAATATTTTATGTATTTTTTTTTATGACTTGGCGTCACGCTTTGCGCTCCACATCGATGCCCCTGCGGTTTTAACGTTGACACTTTGGGGCATCATGCATGGTCTTTCATGTTTAAAGAGCGCAGGCCGCTTCTCACGCCACGCTGCGCTGAATGACATCATCCGCCGTGCTCTTGCCACCGCCAATGTGCCTGCGCTCTTAGAGCCAAACGGCGTTTTCAGGGACGATGGCAAGAGACCGTATGGTATAACTTTGATACCGTGGGAGATGGGTCGGGTCCTGGTGTGGGATGCACTTGTGTTGACACTCTAGCCCCGTCCCATCTTCCTAAAACAAAATTAAAAGCCAGTGCAGCAGCGGAAGCGGCTGAAAATATTAAAATTAATAAATATAAGGGTCTCGACTCATCGTATCGTTTTTGTCCAGTCGGTGTCGAGACCCATGTCCCATGTCCATGACCCATGTCCATGACCCCAGTCCATGGGGTCCCAATGCGCAAAAATTTTTCAAGAATTTGAAAAAGCGCCTTGTGGAGTCAAGAGTCAACTGGTGACCCAAGGGCTGGCAGTTTTCTCGCTCAACGAATAGGTATTGCTATTCAAAGGCGGAATGCTGCTAGTCTTTTGTGCACAATGCCACGGGGGCCTTATTTAGGTTTAGTTTAGATAGTAATAATGTAAATATAGATAATGTAATAATTATGTTTCTCTGTAATTTTTAACAATATGTATTTTATTTTTTATGTATTTAGAAATATTTAAGTATGTATATCAGTCGTCTAGATCCCATAGCACACGCTTATATTAGCTTAATTTGGGCTAGATGATGTTGTGCGAATGTCCACAAATATTTAAAAAAAAAAAATGAATATGATAAGTGAATGTAATTAAAACTACTTGGAACATTTTAATTGCGGAATGTGGCAGGTGTACAGCGAATGAAAGAAAAATTCATATAAAGATAAAGAATCGCCACGTTTCGGGGGATATGGAAGTGGCGACCGAGTTCGCCGGTCAGAAGGTGATGGATTTTAATGCTTGCTCTACATTACTCGCGAAGTTGAACGAAGTTCAAAGGCGAAGTTGCCCGAGGCAAAGAAAATTTTTGACGAAGTAAGCCGAGGTGCCCCTCTACACTATCGTACTCGACCAACTTCGTTCAACTTCGCGAGTAATGTAGAGGACGCATAAACAGTTCGACAACGTGCACAAATGATGGAAAGTGATAAAACGCAGTGAAACGTGACTACAATTTTTCAACTAACTCCAGAGAAGACTGACTTTGACTTAGAACTGTACTTGACTTTATCGACTATTATATTACGAGGCCTGGGAAAATCGCAAAATTATGTAAACAGCTGAATAATACAAGAGTTGGCAGTATGGTTTTAAAATACCTTCGCCTGTCCTTTTACAAACTAAGCAACATCTAGTTGACACTGACAACTGACAGTCGTGACAGCTGTTCCATTCCATGTTCCACTTGTTTCAGCCATCCAAACATTCCAAACTCCGTTCTTGAAATAATTTTATTTTCCGTCAGCTTGTGAATCAAATTAATCAAAAAGCCATTTTTGGACATTAGTTTGTTCAGTTTAATTAAATAAACCTAGTTATTTCGCGCAGTCAGCGATCGTAAAATCATAAATAGACAAGTGTTTGTAAACAATGCACGAGACGGAGACTGAAGTGAACACAGTGCCTGCAAAAGGCCTGAAGAAAACTAGAAAACGTGGTATAATTTATTTATCTACCATTCCTCCATATATGAATGTCGCTAAGATACGTGAAATATTTTGTGAACATGGTGATGTCGGCCGGATATATTTGCAATCTACAACTAGTGAGTATTTAGAGGTTAAGTCATTGTTTTTCTGTGATAAGTGTAGAGATTACGCGTTCATCGTAACTGGTTAAGAAGTACTGTACTGGATACGAAGACTTTTAACGCAGCTGAAAATCTTGAATTCGAGTATGATCTAATGAGACAGTTGAAAATAGACAGTATCTCAAACAGGGATGCTTGTGAAAAGGACATTCAATGGGATATGAAGGTACTCATAGCTTTTCGAGAGCAGGCAGCATGTTACGATGAGCTAAAAGTAGATTAATAAGCCAGGATTAGTTTTTTTAAACACTGTCTAAGGGCGTATTCAACCAAATCTGGAGAAGACTATACTAGAGAATAACTTGTACTTAAGTGATTTTCCATTTTACCAACTAATAAGCACAAAGTAACTATGGTAACCATACTGAAGTAGTCAACTTTAGTATGGTTACCATATTTACATCGACTTCAGTACGGAATTGGAAAATGTACAAGTTATTCCATAGAATAGTTTGCTCCGATTTTGGTTGATTTCACCCTAAGTTGGTTTAGATAATCTGTGATTAATTTATTTTTTTCAGAACCTGGTGAAAAACGTAAACGAGTGCCTAACCAATTTTCTGAAGGATGGGTAGAGTTCCAAAAAAAGAAACTAGCTAAGCAAGTTGCAGTTAAATTAAACAATACAAGAATAGCAACAAGAAAAAGATCCCGGTATTATGATATGATATGGAACATAAAATATATACCGAGGTTCAAATGGGTTCACTTGAGTGAAAGACTTGCTTATGAGAAGGCTGCAATGAAACAGAGACTTAGAGCCGAAATATCACAAGCTAAAAAGGAAGCACATTATCTTCAAACTAATGTTGAAAAGAGTAAAAAATTGAAGAAAAAGAAACCTGTAGAAAATAATGAATAAAAAATGAAAAATAGTTTTACGTTTTATTTTTTCACAGTAAGTGAGCATTTTCACAAAAATGTATACTCCCCTGTTTTTCAGCTGTCCCCCGAAATTAAGGTTAAAATTTAAGACATGGTTATATCTAATTATTTACTTTTAACTGCTGAGTGAATTACTTTCATTATTTATCATGTTGAGAACACAATATTTAATATAAATACTGTGAGATTTAAATTTAACACTTTTTATTATTGAGAAAAGAGTCATTTTTAGCTGTCCCTTCCCTAATCTCACGCACAAAAATTTACATTATTCTATATTTTCATAGAGAACGGTATGTTTTTTTTATTTTTATCATGGTAGAATTAATTATGCATAAGGACGTAAACAGAAAGTATTATAATTATTTTGAGTCTAAAATATTAAACTTCCCAGAACATTCAGTTTTGTGACCCGATATTTCTATAAAATTATATGGAAACAGTAGAGTATACATTTTTGTGAAAATGCTCAAGTAAACAGTATTGTACAGCTTTTAATAAAGCATAAAACTGCCCTAATATGGCAGGAAGATAAAAAAAAACCTGGGATGAATGTCTGTCTACCTGGAACCCCGTAGACCGACAGAAACTGAAATGTTTGCCCCTTTTATACTACCTGGATTATGAAAAAAAGTGACTACTTCTGACTAAAATTGACCCTACCACTGATAATTGCTTCTACACGCATCCTCTGTTTAGACTTCAGCGGGTCAGGAGTTAGTTTCTGCATATAGCGTCGTGGCGGTATCGTATGCGACAGTATTCCTTGTGAGAACTCTCGATGGACTCTGACACCGTCAAGTGCGTTTGACTGCATTTTCTCAAAACTGTGGAGCTCTCTCATGAACTGCTTTCGTTGTGCAACTTTGGACCAGTGGTATCGATGGCGGCACACCACAAGACTGAAATAAAGAATAAAAATGGTGCTTATAATAGTGACGTGAATAGGTTTAATACATGGCACCCAGCAGTTGTTATTTTGCGTAAGAAACAGGACGTCCCACATACGTTTTCCGTCTCCCCAACGGAGGGTATGTTGCATAAAACACATTCCCCGCATCAAAATTACCATTAAGCGGGTTGTACGTACGGGTGTGGCTCTTGCAGTTTCTATGTGTTGTGTCCTTTAGATGTTGGAAACAAGTACTATCCACGACTGTCGTATGTCGCGCGGCTTTTCCTTTTTTTTACGTGCGGAAATCCCTCATGGATGCTATGCCGGACTCTTACCAACTAAAACCACACGTGCCGTGACATACCACTGCCAAAGGTCAGGAGTCCGCGGTAAGCTCTCGGAAAGATGTCCCAGGATTGCCGGGTCTGTCGGGTGCCATTCCACGTCTTTGGGAGCTGGTTCGGGTTTTATCCCGCTTCTTGGGGCGTGCATGAAACTCTCACGTCACGCCTTTGTCTTGGGCCTGCGCGTGTAAGGATGGCGACCAGCCCTCCACCGTCCTCGAGCCCCCGGTCGTGGAGGCCGCTAGTCTTTGGCGAAGACGAGTTTGTCGCGCGACAACCCGGAGAATTCCCGTCGCCAATATCCGAATGGAGATTGGACATCTTCAGTTCGTCTCTACGTCTTCTGGGATTTTGAGGTACTTTAAGTGATTGTTACAATAGCAAGTAGGTAGGCAATAGGTATCGTTGATTACAAATGGATCACTAGATACTCACTAAGCTAGTCGCAATTTGGAGTATGCTGGATATATGCTGACGTCAGATCTCTCCAATTCAGGGAACCCTGGGAATATGGGTATGCGCTTCTTCTTAGGCGCTTCGTCCTCTGCTGTCTCGTGAGGATTAGGCGGCGCCATTTTCGGAAACACTTGTGTATTATGTATCTGTTATTGAATTATTGTCAGTTTTTCATTGCTATGGCATTGTTCCTTCGGCTACCAAAATGGGCCCTTGGTGTTTGATCAATAATGACGTCAACAAATCAACTTGCTATAGATACCTATTCTTTGAACTTGTTGTGAGTCTATATCTACATAGACAATAATAAGTTGTTATTCAAAAAGATTGGGGTATGTACCACGGGTAAAATTGAGTTACCCGTGGTATCTAGGCTACTGGGACCACTTGGTAGTATCTACCATGGGTCCCTGGGCGAGGCCGCAGTGGCGGCTGTAGGTCTGTTGGGAGTCCTGGGACATCCTTCCGAGGGCTTAACCGGGGCTCTTAACCATAGGCTGTTGGGCGTTACGTGAGGTTTTTTGGTCGGTAGGAGTCCGGCATAACATCCATGAGGATTTTCCCTCACGTAAAAAAAAAAAATCTACCATGTGTAGTACCACGCGCAAGAAAGGGTTTTTTCAGCACCTAGTAGGTACTTAGGCTAGGGGTTCAATTTGATTCTAATAAGATTGAAGCAGCTGTCATACCGCTCTCTACTTGAAAACAGGCGATCTATGGCGAAAATCCACCGTAGGACGATATTGAAAAATGGAAGGCAGAAGAACCCACCAGTCTACCACATGATGTCTGGTGGGTTCTTTTGCAGTTTCCTTAATCCTAACGCAAGGAGAAACTTACTAATTGTAACAGAGGAATGCAGAGTCCTCAAGGAACGGATATAGGACATTTTAACTTTACACTCGAGATTAGCAGTTTACAGCGTGATAAGCACCCTCAAGACTGTTTAGCAGCAAATTCATGACCACTTTGTGACATTTGTTTGCGAGCGTTTCCGTGCTTCGGAAAGCACGTAAAGCCCTTGGTCCCGGTCGCCAGTAAAATAGCAGTCGTTAAGCCTGGCTTTAAGGATGGCTTGAAAAATTTCGATAGGGGGCAGTCACAACCTGCTCCTGTCCATATCGATACGCAGTACGGCTTACCAACTATTTACGTGGGAAAAAAATCTAAAAGGTGAAAATAATGTGGGAATAAACCTCTGCCTACCCCTTCGGGGATGAAAAACGTGACGTGATCGTGTATGTATGCAATCTGGAATACAAGTATGTATACTGCTCACCTGATGGTAAGTCACGTAAGTGGTACCTTGGTCCATGTATCACATTATGAACCCTGTGAAGCTATTCACAGGAATCTCAGTCAGCAAGTATGCGCCAGCTGGCAGGCTTTGCTACTACCGCAAAGGTCTTGATGAAAGTAATGAAAGGGATAAAGGAAGTGTCTGGGGTTGAACTACACCTAACAGCATCGAGTCTCATTTGTACGGTCTGCACCAGAGCCGTATTCGTATGCATGCTGTGGAACGCGGTAATGGGCCGAACGCGAGCGGTGGCGAAAAGACACGACAAGCGCGAGGCGGTGTGGAGTGTAGTGTACGTCAGCGTTCTGCCATCTCCTTGCAGGCAAAAGCATTTTCTCCGTGTTGCTGAGCGCGTAGCAGGGGTCGCCGAGTGCGATCGTGCCCTAGCTCTCTTTCTCACGCTATTAAATTACGGTCATAAGTAACAGAAAATAATACTAATAATACAGTGCAATGCCGCCAGATGTAGCTCAACCCAATCGAGGTGCCCATCATTTAGTGATAAAGGTAAAAATAAATTAGTATATTAAATGAATAACAGTTTATTGATACAGCATTTATATTAACTCTACTCCTCGGCCATGCACCACATTAGTGTCATTATTGCTTGGATACGGGCGTTTACTAATTATTTACAAAATCCCCGTTGCTCAAGAAGACGCCGTGACAGCGGCTACCCTACTCTTGCACACACAGTCATTGAATTCATTCACTAGCACTGAACATATAAGTGTTTTGTCTGGATTTGTACTATAGCACTGGAGGACCTGAAAAAGGAAAAATAAAACATGTTACTTCCATATGTTTACCATTTTATCAGTTCCAAAACCACATGGTAGAGGTGGAAGTTGCAATTGTCACTGTCTACAGCAAGAAATTCGTCAAAGGGGACTTTAGGGCTCTCTAGAACAGAGTTTAATGAAGTTTTAGTTGGGTAAGTCTATTATTTGCATAAGGCAGGGGTTCCCAACCTTTCTCACTTCACGGCGCCCTTATTAGCTTGAAAAATTTCCACGGCTCCCCTAACATTTCACGTAAAATCACCCCCCCCCCCCTCTGCTGGCAATCGCCTCGTTGACGCAGTAATTCACTTCCTATCCTCCGCACAAGCCATTTTCCTGTGCCACCTGGGCAGACATGCAAAGCCGACGTTCCCTAGGGAAGCTGTCTTCTTTTTTACATGTGTAAATTCCATGAACGTTATAAAACTCTTACTGACTGAAACCACACGGTGCTCTACCACTACCTACGGTCGGGAGCCCCGGATAAGCCCTCGCGAAGATGTCCCAGGATTCCCAACAGACCTTGGCTACCACGGCGACCTCATCTAGAGGCTCGGGTACTTTCCCGCGTCTTTGGAGTTTTTCGAGTGTTACTGTCGTTTTCTGGGCCGTGTCTCGTGCGAAAAACTTTCACGTCACGCTGTCGTCTTGGGCCTGCTTCTGTAAGGTCGGTGAGCACCCCCACCCCGTCCTAAGACCCCTGGTCATGGAGGCCGATAATTTTGGGCCAAGACAAGTCGCCGCAGACTGCGGATCTCGGATTGGAGAGTTATCTCCCTGCTCCCTCCTCGCCACCCCTTTCACGAGCATGAAATGCTCGCAGAAAGACGCGGTGGTGCCGCGGCGTCCCACTTACTCCCGCTGGAAATCATGGTTCTCACCGTAGTCTCCAGTGAGATAATGTCCAAATTCAGACCTGCCACTAAGTCCTGGCTCCCACGCTGTGCACTCCACCAGAGTATGGAGCGCTGTGTCCTCACTGTGTCCTTCGCAGTGCTGACACTTGGCTGTGGTCTCCCAGCGTATTTGCCACAGATATTTACCAAAGCACCCGTGCCGGGTACTTATAGGAGACAACGGTAGAAAAAATTGCCATGGTACCTTTCTAGCCAGTCGTTTATGATCGATCTGATCACCCGGATTGTGGCCCCATTTCCTCACCTTGATTGCTCGTGGTAAAGTTGCACTTTCCAGGTCTCTATTATTTCTTGATGGAGCTAGGACCGCTAAGCAGCAGGGACCGCTGAGCTAGGGAAGCTGTCTGTCACTATGTCGCCGCCGATATTACCACCTCTCTCAACTAAGACACTTCAAGACGGTCAGCTCGGTGCAGACTCAGCCGATTTTCCTTAGGTGAACGGCAGCTTTCGATCAGACACCACGTAGACGTAGTTTTGAAAATCGAAAAAGGCCTCTTGACAGACAGAACCGTTTTAGAGCGGAGACCGCGACTCGGCAAACGACGGGTAGGACGTCCACCCGCCGGATGTACCGAACCCGGAGATGAAAGAGGTCACAAACTGGGACTGGATGCGGAAGGTCCAGGACCGTGTGTTGTGGCGTTAATTAGGAGAGTCCTGCATCCAGCAGTGGACTGCTATAGGCTGATTTGATTGGTTGCATGTTTAATATGTACCTACTTAATTAAAATGGCTTAATTTTCGATGTTTTTTTACTACTCGTATCTTTTTTTATCGTATAGAGGGGCGCCGCGCAGCGCCTCGCGGCGCCCCTGTGGTCTTTCTGTGGCGCCCCAGGGCGCCGCGGCGCCCAGGTTGGGAACCCCTGGCATAAGGTGTTATCGCCCATACATAATAGTCAAATTATGTTAAATATCATAGTTGGAACAGACTGCAGTCCAATCTACTTCCCAACCAACTCCGCTTAGCCATTTTAAGCCTAGGCCTTGTTAATCTGTCAGCAAGCACAAGGGTTTTGGTCTCCAATGTAAAGACGCCTCCTTGTTCCTACACTCATGTTACTATTAATGGCTTATCCAAGCTAAAGATACACTGAATGTTGAAGGAATCATACTCTCTGGTCTATTTGTCATACTCTATCTGGTATATTCTTGCCATTTCAGATAGTGACAAGAATGAGAATTCCTTCTAATAATAGAAACATGCAGACTGCAAAAAATTTGGCATCTATTGTACAGCACATGAATTGTAATACATGTATAAAAAATTTGCAGCTGTGGGCAATTTTTCAGTCAGTCAAAACAGTCTCTTGAAGCCTAACATGACATACTTACATACATACACACACGCCTTTATCCCCGAAGGGGTAAACAGAGGCATATTACATGCCCATATTTCACCTTTACATTTTGTGCCATGTAATAGATGGTGAGCCGTATTGCTGTGTTGATGGACAGGCACAGTTTGTGCCTGCTATTGAAAATTTTCAAGCCCATAAAGGCCTTCAACTTTGCTTAACAACTGCCATTTTTCTGGCAACCGGAACCAAAGGCTTGTACATGGCATAGTTTAAAAAAATATTGAATGTATACCTTTTCTTTCTCTTCCTCACATAGAGTAAGCTTAGTCGTCTGTTTATCTGCCTTCATTGTTGCAAAAAGGTCATTAGTTTCTTTCAAAGTTTTCTGAAATTCAGTTTGCATACCGCTATTTATTTTATTGTGTGCTCTTTTCAATGATTCAATGCGTTGCGCCCAGTATGCTTCTTCAGCAAGGTAGTCTTGTTGCCGTTTATTTTCGTATGATGGAGGCGGTGCGTACTGTGGTATTGTCGGAGGAGTAGGTACTTGTGCTTGCTGAAATAATCAGATAGAAAAATGTGAGTGATACAATGTTATGGCATTTATTAAAACTACAAAGTTATGTACTTTATATTGAATTATTTATAAGACTGTGTCATGTTGCCCATAATAACAAAGTTTTTCAATGTCTAGTTCTTTCTAGCCAGTCCTCATTGATTTCTTATTTAGAATTTTCTTGAACACAATGGATATGAATGAACTCTATTTATAGGATTTTTGGTTTATGTTGGTTCTAATGATAGGAGAATTTAGAAAAATACCAAATACATAATAGGAAAATAAAAAATCTATTAAGCACTTGCATTAATCTCATGATAGTGCATTTTAATGTTTATGAATGAATTTCTCAAAATGCTTAGTTACATTTGATTTAAACTGATGATTTAAAAAGTGTTGCTGTTCATGATAAATGAATTATACATGGTTATGCCTTCATCCACAAAGGCGTAGGCAGAGGCATTAAAACACCAGGAAAAATAATTTCTGGCATTAAAATAAATAATCTAGCAAGCAAAATAAAATAATAATGATGAATGGTAAGAGAAAATAGTAAAATAGTTACAAAAACACAAATTATCACATAATGTCACTGTAGGATCACACATACACTGACTGCAAACAAAGTAAGGAAAGTTGCAGAAATTGAACACGGGTGCAATTGAATATCTGGCGAGAGGGTACTGCAAAACTAACCTATGATTGGCATAGATAAAAGTATTGATTTTTATTGCAAACTTGACAGCGTACATGATAGGTTATGGTCCTATAAATTTCTAAACTTGCCGAATTATTTGTTTGCACAACAACACTTAATTTCTTGTAATAACGAATGGCATTGATGTAAAATTATGTAATGCAGTAACAACATATTTACTTTTGCATTGAGCTGTGCTTGTATCCGATCTAAGGCCTCTTGAGATACTTGTATAGCATTTTCATTATCCACAGATACTTTTCGAGTGCTTTGAGACCCTCCCATGTTTATAAAATGTATAATATCCAAATAAATTTTATCGGCAATTCACGTCAGAAGGACATATTTTGACAGTTTTGATTCTGTTCTTATCTGTCATTTCTGTCAACACATCATGAACAATAGACCATTGTAGAACTTTAATATTCTGCACTGTGGTTTGCTTTGGCAATAAAATTTTTGCATTTGGTTTTTTTTATAATCATTTATTAATAACGGCAATCTATTTCATAATTTATTTAATAATTTTATTCACAAATTCTTGATATAGACAATTCTGACAATGAAATGAGAGTTGCAACACAATGATAAAAGATGGCGTTACTTATTCGAAACTTAACCAAAAGCTTTCTGCTTGTAGGCAACAAAGTAAGTTTCATAAATTTATGTGAGTTGTTATTTTAGAAAAAATACTTAAAGTAAACATAAGACGGGGGCTAGAGAAAAGCCTGCGGTGACGGTGCCGTAGAATTATCTTCGCCGAAGACTATCCGGGCCTCCATGACCGGAGACCTGGGATGGCTTGGGGTCGGCTACTCGCCGTTCTTACAGCAGCCGGTCTAGGACGGCAGCGTGTCGTGGGAGACGCACGCACGCAACACACCGAAGAAGCGAAATAGCACTCGAAGTTACTCGAACAACCCTCAAACACGCGGGATAGTACCCGAACCTCGTAGCAGCAGTAGCAGTAGCCAAACTCTGTAGTATCCCCAGTCAGAATATCAGTGCAGGTTACTTTCGCCCGTGGCGTTACTCAAGTGACTGATGGAATCTAGTTCATCAATATTTAGCTAAATTTCAAAGCTAATAAAAAGAAGAAGCGCTCGTGGCCCCGCGGACTCAGTGTTCTGTAAACGATCACTGCAGTAAGCAACTTTTACTATGGCCAGTCCTTGCATGGGTGACCATCCATGTGACCAATTTGTGACATTTATTTGAACATTTCCGTGCTTCAGAAGGCACGTTAAGCCGTTGGTCCCGGTTGCCAGTAAAATAGCAATAGTTAAGCCAAGTAGAAGATCTTTTTAGGCGGCTTGAAAAATTTCAACAGCAGGGAGTCACAACCTGCGCCCGTCCAACTTAACACGGCAATACGGCTGACCACCTATTACGTGGGAAACATTCTAAAAAGTTGAAATGTCGGCATATAATATGCCTCTGCCTACTGCTTCGGGGATAAAGGCGTGACTGTATGTGTGTATATAAATAAAATAATTAAAATAAGCCAAAAGAGTTCGTAAAATTTTCGCGGAGGCAAGCCGTCTGGGGTTGAGGGGTGGGAGGAGGGAGAGGGGAGGGAGCGGTGTACAAAAAGTGACCACAATGGAGCGCGACCGGTCTGGCCAGTTGCAGACGCTATCATCCCGATGCGTACTTTCTTCCGTCTGATCGGAACGCGACCCGGCACGCCGCATTAATTTATATTCTTTCTTTTCCTTTTATTTTTTGATAAAGGTACATATACATATAGGCAAACTCGGCGTACCTACATTTAGAATTTTTCGCTAATCAGTCCATAGGTACTCACTTAAATACTTTTTTTAAATTACTTATACTAATACTCTATTGATTTCTCACTCGTACTCAGGCTCGACTTTTATGCACAATATCATTCCTCATGATACAAATCAACCTCATGAAAGTAGAAAAGAAAAAAGAAATTCTCACACATTTTGCTTGACTCATGAGGTCTCATGACGTGATTAGATTTTGCCGTGTTGATTTGACAATTATTGTTCCTATTATCGTTCTTATCAGTCCATAGTTTGATGTCGAAAAACATCGATAAGCATTAATTTGAAGAAGCTTACGTTACGTTAGATTGCTGTTTCAAACTCAAACGCCTTCTGTGCTAAGTACCCACTTTAAAAAGGGAGTCGTCCTTGATAAGGCACGTTCCTGGAGGATTTACCTGGCTCTCAAACCTTGTATTCGATGTGTAAATATTTTTATATTTTGTAAGTACCTAGATAGTTTTCTTTTAGACTGTATCAACTCTGGTTGTTGTCAGGTAGCACACGTCTAAATGCTACGGACTGTGACCACTTTCCGTTAGATGGTCCGTAAGCTTGTCTGCTGCCTTAGTGGTATAAAAACCACAACAATATCAAATTAACAATGCATTCAAAAATATGTACATGTAATGTATTAACAAGCAATAATTATTATTTAAAAATTGTTTGAAAACATTTGAAAAACAACTTTCAAAATGGCGTGCTGCATCGCGCCGTAGTGGCAGACGTTACAGTCCCGCGGCCCTGTACGCCATCCACTTCCATTAAGCGCGCCATAAATCTGGCCTTTAGGTACTAATCTTCTGTATTTTGAGGTCCCATGATAGTGCAGTACAATATTTTAATCATGGACTGCCTTCCAGGCGCAGCTCCGCTCTCGTAGAGTTCTAACTACAGACTTTTCTTATGGCCATTACCTATTACACGTTTAAAAAGTTACTTTTTTTTTCAAATTGACCGAGCGTCACGATGGCCAAATTCTAACATTTTTTTTAAATAAATGTACCTATTAGATATTCTTTTAAACATTTAAATTCAAAGGTATTTTGAAATAAAAATGAAAACTATTTGTACTTACATTATACGAGTACCTATACTCGGAAGCTCCACTGCTTTTTCAGAGTCACTATCACTAGATATTTACCCTTTGTCCACTAAAATCCATTAAATGGATCCATCATAGATCCTTGTGAACATATCTCGTCCACTTTAACACCTTAAACGCATTTTTATGAACAATGGATCTTTTAGGATATAAACTATTTTTTTTTATACTACTTAGGTGGCAGACAAGCTTACGGCCCACCGGAAGGTTGGTAACCGTAGCCTATAGACGTTTGCAACACCAGAGGCGCTACACACGCGCTGCCGACCCGGGTGCAGGCTGTGACGACCCACAGTTGAAATTTTGCAATTTATAAAATTATTAGAGAGATCACAGTCACCGACCTATATCTTCACTCATACCTACTGTCATCTCATCATAGTAGTATCTCAATTAAGATTTACTTTACTTTTAATACCTAGGTAGTTTAAATTGCATCATATATTATCGTCCACGTCACTCGCCGTCTAAATCTACATTTAACATCCAACTTAATTAACAACTTGCAAGTTTAAGATAAAGTTGTAAACTAACCTACTTTGATGAATGTTTAGTTCCAAGACTGATCTCGTCTACTTTCCAGTCATACATAATGGTCACGCCTTTATCCCCGAAGGAGTAGGCAGAGGCATATTTTAAGCCCACATTTCACCTTTTTAGAATTTGTCCCACGTAATAGGTGGTGATTGGGAGCTGTATTGCCGTGTGGAGATGGACAGGCGCAGGTTGTAACTGCCCGCTGTTGGAATTTTTCAAGCCGCCTAAAAAAGCCTTTAACTTGGCTTAACGACGACCATTTTACTGGCAACCGGGACTAACGGCTTAATGTGCCTTCCGAAGCAAGGAAACGCTCAAATAAATATAGCAAAGTGGTCACATGGACGGTTACCCATCCAAGGACCGGCCATAGTGAAAGTTGCTTACTGCAGTGATCGTTTACAGAACACTGAGTCCGCGGGGCTACGACCGCTTCACACTTCTACTTTCCAGTAGGCACATAACTACCCGTGGCTTCTCCCGTGTTGAGTTCTGTTCCTGCATCTCATGAGAACGTATTCTAGAGATAAAAGGAGTATGATATCTATAGCTTAAGTTTTTCCAGACCATAATCTAGAATCCTCGGGCATTTGAAGGGTTTACTCAGGGCTCCAGTTCTTAGGCAGTGGTAGGACTAGTGTGGTTTTAGTCAGTACTAGCGGACGTCACGCGGTTTCACCCGCGTAGTTCCCGTTCCCGTGGTAATACGGTAATAAAATATAGCCTATGTTCACCGCTAAGAGTGTAGCTTACCAACAGTGAAAGAATTTTTCAAATTGGTCCAGTAGTTTCGGAGCCTATTCGATGCAAACAAACAAACAATCAAATCTTTCCTCTTTATAATTAGTAAAGAAGAGTCCGGCATACCTAACATACATGACGGATTACCATACGTAAATAAAAATATATACGGTCGAATTGAGTAACCTCCTCCTTTTTTGAAGTCTGTTAAAAAAAAGGACCCTAATCTATCGGTGTACAAAAATTTATATTGTTGTGGAACAGTACAAGTGCCATTTTCTTGTAGTGGACGCCGGCCATGCCGAACGGACAATCCGACCGCCTATTCTGCTGCCCATTTCGTCCAAACCAAGTGCCATCAATCAACAGTATAAAAATAAGACTAAATTTTAGTCCGATCTGTTGGTATACTCTCAATTATTCACACTAAATCGGGTCCGTCAGACGTTAGAGCGTGATTGAGCAGGTATCTAATAACCATCCAGACATCCAAACATCTCTACAAACTTTCACATGTCATGTATCTATACTAATATTATAAAGAGTAAAGATTTGATTGTTTGTTTGTTTTTTTTTTTTTTTTTTTTTTATACCACTCGAGTGGCAGACAAGCATACGGCCCCACCAGATGTACCGGTGGTCACCGCAGCCTATGGACGTTTGCAACACCAGAGGCGCCACAATCGCGCTGCCGACTCATTAAAAACCTTCTAAGTCCCCTTTTGAAGAACCCCATACTGTAGGCGTTTGGGAAAACCGAGGCAGGGAGATCATTCCACAACCTAAGCGTACGCGGAAGAAAGCCTCTACCAGATCTCACCGTGCTCAAGCGCTCAGGACGCAACGTGTGAGGATGAATACCCTGTCTATGGCGAGCGGTGCGATGATAGAATGTAGCCGTAGGCATCATATCAAACAATTCTTCAGAGCACAAACCGTTGTACAGGCGGTAGAACACACACAGAGAAGCAAAGTCTCTCCTGTCACTAAGAGGTTCCACACCACCTGCAAGTATGGGATCGTTGACAACTCTCATAGCTCGCCTTTGCACCGAGTCAAATGGACGAAGCTGGTATTCGGGTGCCCCCGCCCAGAGGTGACAGCAGTACTCCATATGCGGACGCACTTGCGACTTATAAAGAAGCAGTGCTTGCGCCGCAGTAAAGTACCGCCGCGCCCTTCTGAGCACTCCGAGCTTCCTGGACGCCAGCCTGGCCTTGCCCTCCAAGTGACTGCGGAACTGCACATCACTGGAGATGTCAACACCAAGGATCCCTATACTTTCAGAGATGGTGAGAGATGTGCCCTGAAATTGTGGCGCCACAGTGAATGGGGTCTTTTTTGCGGTGAAAACACAAACTTGTGTCTTGGTAGGGTTTGTTTGTTTGCATCGAATAGGCTCCGAAACTACTGAACCGATTAGAATAATTCTTTCACTGTTGGGAAGCTACACTATTACCGGTGAACATAGGCTATATTTTATTCCCATATTCCCAGGGAAACGGGAGCTACGCGGGTGAAACCTCGTGACGTCCGGTAGTTAGAAAGTAGGATGGTGAGCCAGGTGAGAATGTCAATCGAAGCGACAAGCTGACGTAAGTACAACTTCATTATAATTTGTATCCGTAAAGTTATACTGAGATCTATTAAAACTTGAAAATGTCCTTAAAGTTTATAAGGGTTCCGTACCCAAGGGTAAAAACGGAACCCTATCACTAAGACTTCACGGTCCGTTTGTATGACACCAGACTGTATTCCGAGATCTGTGATCGCTAGACAATTAAAATTATCACAGATGTGTTTCTCTAACAACAAATACTAAAAACATAAGAAAAAATAATGTTTAAAGGGAGTTCCCACACAAAAAGCGAACGTCATTAATTGCTAGGGTAGGGTTGTTTCCCTTTATCCTCGTTAGTAAGGAACCCTCCTGGCTCGAATTCAACTCACACGGCCACACACAGTGTTGCATAAACGATATTATAATGTTGAATTTAAAAATATATTCTCCCAAAATACTTCGACAGCTTGAGGAATAGGAAAAGGGTAGGTACTCACACGTACATCCAGGCGCAGATCTCCTGTAGTTCCCCGGGGAATACCTATGGTTCTTGAACTTGAATAATAAAGTATAGATAAACAGTTTTAGAGAATTTCGCGAATATAATTTTTGAGACGAGGACACGCGCGCGCGGTTAATTTCCTTCGAATCTCGTTACAGAGTCTTTCTCCAGATGGCGCTAGTGTGTGCCATTGGTGTGAGTTATTTTTTTTAATATATGGACGATGAGAAAAGGCGAAGGATGCATGTCGAGTACGTAACATTTCCCCCCACCGAAATCAACATTGATTTCAAAATAGATATCACAAATATTAAAGTACAATATGTGCACCTATTCAACTATAACACTGCTAAACAATGAATAGGGTTTTAAGGGAGTTCAGAAATGAACCCAATATTAAAGCAAATGGACTGTAAATAATACTTAGAACTACATTAAAATAAAATATGTATGTTATATAGATAGGTATACTTAGTTTAAATATCCTGTTCTTTTGGAAGAGGACTCAGTTTAGTGACGGGCCGTTGCAATCGTGAACTTTGAGTTCGAACCGTAACTACGCGAACTCTACCATCTGAACCGGGAAAAACTTGTTCCACACGTCCTAAACACCACTGTAGACACGGAGTGTTATCATTATGAACTAAAACTAAGTCATTGACCGCTAGATTAGGCGTATCCACAAACCACTTCTGCCTCTGTTGCAAAGTATGAAGGTATTCTGATTTCCAACGACGCCAGAAATGCATAGTGATCTGTTGAATACATTGCCATCTAGATAAATGATTAATTGATACATCTGAAAGATCGTAACTGGGGGCCGATACCAGTTGACGACCTACTAAAAAATGACCTGGCGTCAGAACATCGAACTCACCAGGATCATTAGACAAACTGCACAATGGCCGAGAATTTAATATAGCCTCTATATTCGAAAAAAGAGTACATAACTCTTCAAATGATAATGTGCGAGTGCCCATGACACGTTTTAAATGCCATTTAGCCGATTTTATACCGATCTCGTAGGCGCCACCAAAATGGCTACCGCTTGGTGGATTGAACTTCCAATACACCTTCCGGAGTGTGAATCCATCAGTTAGTTGAGATTTATTTGAATTATAAAAGAGAACTACCTCATTTAAATGTTTATTCGCAGCAACAAAGTTTTTTCCATTGTCTGACCAAACCGTGTGCGGTAGACCTCTCCGAGCAGTAAATCGATCAAATGCAGCCAAGAAACAATCACAAGATAAGGAACTGAGAATTTCGAGATGTACTGCACGAGTTGAAAAACAAATAAAAAGACACAAATACGCTTTGGATATTTTAGCATTACGCCTATTTGTCTCCTTCGTATAAAAAGGACCTCCTACATCAACGCCAACAGTGTGAAACGGATAAATATCTTGCAAACGATATTTAGGCAGCGAAGCCATTTTAGGTTGATTTATAGTCGGCTTATTTTTGAAACATGTAATGCACTTTGAAAGGCGAGACCGAATTACACATCTAGCAGCAACAATCCAATATTTTTGCGCTAGGATATTTTGCAAGTTTCTAGGCCCAACATGTAAATAAATTTTATGATAATAATCTATAAGAATATTAGTGAAGTGTGATTTTTTAGGTAAAATTAAGGGGTGCCGTTGTGTAAACGGTAAGTCTGCTTGAGAAAGTCTACCCCCCACCATGAGGAGACCATGGCTATCAATGAAGGGGTCGAGTTTACGTAGACTTGGAGAGCAACACTTATTTTGTTTTAATGACTCAAGGTCAGTTGAAAAATATTGAGATTGGACCATTTGAATAATTAAATTGTGTGACACATTTAACTCAGACGTTAATAAAGGCCCCTTAATCTTGTCAAAGGCACGAGGCCTTGAATTAGCTATAAACCTAAGGCACCACGCCACCACACGCAATAACTTATTAAAATTTGAAAACTTGACAATTACATCATCATAAAAGTCACTGATCACAGTGGAACTTTTCGTGAGTAATGAAACCCTCTCGTTTATAGTTTTAAGTTCTAATGGTTCGCCATTGAATTCACTGAGAGACCTCACCGGCCATTGATGTGGTTGTTGGTACAGCCACTG
The DNA here is from genome assembly GCA_933228765.1 of Miltochrista miniata. NCBI lineage: Eukaryota > Metazoa > Arthropoda > Insecta > Lepidoptera > Erebidae > Miltochrista > Miltochrista miniata. The sequence continues at coordinate 4,303,507 of OW121753.1, forward strand.
AGGACCGTTGAACCAACCATCAGCAATATTCAATAGTTGAGCAGGAGTAACACCGCGAGAGCATACGTCGGCGGGGTTACTAGTACCACTTACATGATACCATTTAACCATTGAGGAACCGTCAGCTATTTTAGCGACACGGTTAGCTACAAACGTTTTTAGCTTATATGCAGGTGTATTGATCCATGTCAGTACTACAGAACTGTCAGTGAACGCCAACACTTCATGGATGTGCACTTGCTTTGATAAAATTGATATAATGTAATTGAGCGTTTTAGATAACAAATGAGCAGCCATTAATTCAAGACGAGGGATGGATACTGTCTGTAAGGGCGCAACCTTAGATTTAGAAAACAGTAAACTCACTTTGATATTACCCAGCGCGTCTTGACTGCGAATATATATTACGACAGCGAATCCGAGGATTGACGCGTCGCAAAAACCAATAAGTTGAAAATTTAAATAATTACTGATAAGAACATGCCGATTATGTTTTAATTCGGATAATAAAGGAATTTGAGATGAATAAATACGCCATTCATCACAGAGGGTGTTGGGCAAAGCGTCATCCCAATCTAAGTTTTTAGACCATAGTTTTTGCATAAAGCATTTTGCAAAAAATATACATGGCTGGACGAAACCCAACGGATCAAATAGTCTAGCAATAGCTGACAGAACAGAGCGTTTTGTAACAATAGCATCCATTTCCGTGGTACGAAAAGAAAAAACATCTTCTTGTGGCAACCAGTGAAGACCTAAAATCTTAATCGCCAAAATGCTACCATCATCAAACTGAATAGGCGGTTCAAGTTGATCGCTAGGTAAGCTACTTAAAACTAGACTGCTATTACTTGACCACTTGCGCAGTTCAAACCCACCAAGTTTCAACAATTCGACCAAGTCATGTTGTAACTGTAAGGCTTCGTCTACACTATCTACTGACCAAAGAAAATCATCGACGTAGAAGCCTGTACCAAGCGCACGGGCAGCGTGAGGAAATCGGGCGCCCTCATCAGCTGCTAGCTGCTGCAAGGTGCGAATCGCCAGAAACGGACTACTTACCACGCCGTATGTCAAGGTACCCAGTTCATATACCTTTATAGGGTCGTTTGGCGCGTTTCGCCAGTAAATATGTTGATATGTGCGCTGCCTTTCATCTATTAAAATGCATCGATACATTTTGGAGATATCAGCGCACAAACAAACTTCACGCAACCGAAAACCAATTAATAGCTCCACTAAATCAGCTTGTAATTTCGGTCCCGTATATAAAACGGAATTCAAGGATTTATTATTGGTAGTAGAACACGAAGCGTCGAAGACCACGCGAAGCTTCGTAGTGCTACTGTCAGGCTTATGAACACAATGATGGGGTATGACATATTTTGACTCCACCTCCGATATAGTACCTACACAAGTCATATGACCGAGCGAAGCATATTCATCCATGAACTTTGTATACTCGCACTTAAGTGAAGGTAGACGAGATAATTTTCGCTCTAAATTTTCGAATCTGCGTAATGCGATTTGTTGAGAATCACCCAAATTCGCATCAGGTTTAAAAGGATAACTAACAATATATCTACCGCTACTATCCCGCTTGCAGTCATTTACAAACATCTGCTCTGCGATGACGTCATTTGGGTCCCTAGGTATATCACAAAATAAAGTCTCCGTTTCCCAAAATGATTTCATCAGTTTATCAACTTTGATTGACGCGCCAGTAAACATACAGGTTGATACACTATCCCTGGAACTATCCAATGACAATTGACCAGTAATGACATACCCAAATATGCTACTTAACGCGAGTGGCAAATCCTTTCGAGATGGATAATACTTGCCACCGTCATAAATAAATGGAAACACATCACTACCAAGCAAAACATCAATACGACTTGAACTATAAAAAGTAGGGTCAGCCAACACCAAATGTTTATATTCTTGAATTATTTCTTGCGATAAATTAAGGGATGGCATATCGCTGGAAATCTTTGAAATCACAACCGCCTTAATGTCGAAAACAGGGTTACTAGACATTGTTGGTTTGATTCTGCAGGAAACCACACCCTGATCGTGTACCACTGACCCACCCAGACCGACCAACTGTGTACTACACTTGAAACGGGATAGTCCCAATCGCTGTGCACAGTCATTAGTCATGAAACTGGTTTGTGAACCACTATCGATCACAACACGCACAGGTTGATATTTGCCTAAAACATCTGATACGTGTATGACCGCCGTACCTAGAAGTACAGTAGACCCAGCTGAGCAGGACAGCGAGACGTGTTTACTTTGAACATCTTTAGAATCGGTAGTAGTACAAGGTATAGTAGGCGAGAACGATTTCTGATCTAAATGCAATGTGTGGTGGTGACGTCCTTTGCAGACCGTACATGATAGCTTGGAGGGACACTCATTAGATTCGTGACCTTGGCGCAGGCAGTTTTCACACAACTGCAAGTTATTTATTTTAGCAACGCGTTGACTAGGTGACAAAGCCATGTACTCGAAACATTTATAAATTGAATGAAATGGCTTATTGCAATATTGACAACAATTGCCTTTATTAGTATTTGTTTTAACAGGGCCTGTGTTGCTACTAGTCAAACATGTTTTTGAAATTAAAGTTTTTGAACTAGGCTTATGACTCGAATTATGAGTTATAAGTTTACTAGAACCAGATTTCAACGTACAATTTGTTGACATTTCCAACATACGTACTTGCGTTATTACAAAATCAATTAAAGTTTTGAAAATAGGTATTTCATTTTGACCTATCTTTTGTTCGAATTCACGCCTAGAAACCGGGTCTAAGTTACGCAATCCGATATAGCAAAGAATAAATCCCGACAGATCTTCGATTTGCAATAATTCAAGTGCTTGAACGCATTCTTGAAAAGTTTCTAAAAAGGTATTTAATCCGCTCACAGATTCGCCAGACAACGGCTTAAACGTAAACAACTTATCCATATACCGAGTAGCTATAGCTCGCTTATTTTCAAACCTATTCATCAATGACGACCAAACAATATCATAGTTATCACTAGATATAGGTAGGCTTTTAACAATTTGAAGGGCAGGCCCGCTTACAACCGACAGTAAATAATAAAACTTTTCGGTATTACCTATCGAATTATTCGTATGAATTAAGCTAGTAAATGTGTCACGAAATGTGATCCAATTCTCCAATTTACCATCAAAATGAACTAGTTCAATTTTAGGTAAACGGGGTTGTGCACAACTACGCTTTTTTGAGACATCATCATGTAAATTCGCAGAGTTCTTTGACGATTGTTCGTGACGTCGAAAAATATTTTTTATTCCAAAATACAAATCATCCATAGAAAGTGACTCCTGATCGCATATGACATAGTCGGGGTTTTGCTTTAATTTCAATACCGAAATCTCATCAACCACTTTCTCGAACAAATCACGGGTGCTATCAAGGTCACTGACCCGTACGTACAGTTTGTCTAACTCCGGGATACTATGTTCGACGGCCTTTGCCAAATCATATAATTGTTGAACACGTCTATAATAACGTTCCTTTTTAATAATAAGCGAATTAATTTTAATTTCAATCTCTGTTAATTTTTGTGCCATTTCGAATCACAAATATAGAAACACAAATATAACACACGAAATAGGTTATAAGTAGGTAGGTATACGGAATACGTAGAACAATAAGTACTTACGGTTTTTACAAATATTTTCACTAAAATGAGTCAATTCCAGTTTATCCAACACAGAAATAGATATAGAAATATTTGACTACACTGGTATAAACCAAAATTTGCAATATTACATCACCACAGTAGAACTATTGAATAAATACTTGCAATGTAACATCCACCCACAAGTTAGTGAAAAGTAAAATTTGAACGCGAAATTCGAAAATATCTGTTGATATCTATTTTGAACTTATAAATCCGGCTCGAAGGACCATAAATGTTGCATAAACGATATTATAATGTTGAATTTAAAAATATATTCTCCCAAAATACTTCGACAGCTTGAGGAATAGGAAAAGGGTAGGTACTCACACGTACATCCAGGCGCAGATCTCCTGTAGTTCCCCGGGGAATACCTATGGTTCTTGAACTTGAATAATAAAGTATAGATAAACAGTTTTAGAGAATTTCGCGAATATAATTTTTGAGACGAGGACACGCGCGCGCGGTTAATTTCCTTCGAATCTCGTTACAGAGTCTTTCTCCAGATGGCGCTAGTGTGTGCCATTGGTGTGAGTTATTTTTTTTAATATATGGACGATGAGAAAAGGCGAAGGATGCATGTCGAGTACGTAACACACAGAAATAATAAGCTACTTTGAAAATTTTAACTGTCTAGCTTTTTTTTTACGTGAGGGAAAATCCTCAGAGGATGCTATGCCGGACTCTTACCGACTAAAAAACCTCACGTAAGGCCCTACAGCCTGTGGTTGGGAGCCCCGGGTAAGCCCTCGGAAGGATGTCCCGGGACTCCCAACACAACTGTCTAGCTATTACGGACAGCGGAGTCTCAGAAGAAGGGTGCCGCTTTTAGCCCCTCTCTATAAAATAGATTGCAGAGGGGCTTATGGCGAGACTTGTGTCTGTAGTCTGTGACTCTGTTGCATTAAATTAAGTCACTAGGCCATTTGTTTGAAATAAAACAAAAATGACAACGTCAATCGGATTGAACTTTCACTTTCACAATAAACGTTGGAGGGACAGTCGGGTGAGACCGTCTCACGGCTTCTTGTTACCATTTGAATACGGAACTCTAGAAAGCGGTACTCTATGTAGGTATGTATAAGAAAAGTACATACAAAACAAAATCTACTAAAGTTAGGATGTTAAGTAAAGCCCAATCTTTGCATTTACTTATGAAAGTAGTGAACGCATTCTGATCCAAATATATGAAGGGATAAGACGATTGCCGAGGCGAATGGTTTTAATAAGGCTTATAGTACTGTATAAACTACTTACCTAGAGTAAATAAATAAGGTTTTACTCCTGGGTGGTAACGCTCAACCCTACCACAGATTATATAATATATTCTATACCCTACGACTTGAGAGAGTATAAAATGTACTGGTGAAGTCTCATTTTCTTTTTACGTGAGGAAAATTCTACATGGTTGCTATGCCAGACTCCTACTGACTGTCCCCCCCCCCCCCCGAGTTCCGCAGTCGGCGCCCTGGGCGCCGCCGACGTGTCTTCGCCGAGGACTATCGGCCTCCATGACCGGGGACCTGAGGACGGTGAGAGGGTCGCTCACCGTCCTTACAGAAGCAGGCCCATGACGGCAGCGTGTCCTGAGCAATTTACCTTAGCGCCCCCCCCCCCCCCCCCCTTAGAAGCGGGATCACACCCGAAACCCCCCCAAAGACGCGGGTTAGCACCCGAAACACAGAGGCGGCTGTAGGTCTGTTGGGAGCCCTGGGACATCCTTCCGAGGGCTTACCCGGGGCTCACAACCATAGGCTGTTGGGCGTTACGTGAGGTTTTTTAGTCGGTAGGAGTCCGGCATAACATATATTAAGATTTTCTCTCACGTTAAAAAAAAAAGACTCCTAGGTACTGACTAAAAACCACACGTATTCCACCTAACAGCCTATGGTTGGGAGCCCTGGGTAAGTCCTCGGAAGGATATCCCAGGACTAAGGGCTCATATTTAGGAACGACAGAATATAAGACAAAAGGTATTTCACTCAGTTTTTTTCCTAGCTATACTTTCAAGTCGCCTTCCAAGGGCTTACCCGGATCTCCCGGCTGTTGCCAGTGGTAGGACTCCATGTGGTTTTAGTCGGTAAGAATCCGGCAAGGCATCCATGAAGAATTTCCACACGAGATCAGTCTTTAGGTTCCTAGCATGACACTGAAGAAATAGGTATATAGGTACCTAACTCTTGACTCTCGCGGTAGGTACGTATGTGGTTGGGAGTCCTGGGGTATCGTTACGAGGGCTTACCTGGGTCTCCCAACCGTAGGCTGTAAGGCAGGATACGTGAGGTTTTTAGTCGGTCGGAGTCCGGCATAGCATCCATGTAGGATTTTCCCTCACGTAAAAAAAGGCACGTATGTGACACGCACAGGGAGTTCATCCTCACACACACACTCTGCGTCCGGTGCGTTCCAGCACGGTTAAATCCGATAGGTGTTTTATTCCGCGCACGCTTAGGTTGTGGAATGACCTCCCTGCCTCGGTTTTCCCAAACGCCTACAGTATGGGGTTCTTCAAAAGGGGTCTTAGAAGGTTTTTGCAGGGTCGGCAGCGCGAGTGTGGCACCTCTGGTGTTGCAAACGTTCATAGGCTGCGGTGACCACCGGTCCTTCTGGTGGGCCGTATCCGTATGCTTGTCTGCCACCTTGGTGGTATAAAAAAAAACGCGTTATTTAGATTATGTGACACGATTTTTATGCTCATAACTCTTACTTTTTGCTTAGAATTCAACATGTCCCACTCTTATTACGATCTCTCCCTTCATGAATAAATCAATTGCTTTTAGAATCATCCCTCTATTTTTTGTACCCGATAATTTTGTATCAAAAGCTGAAAAATTCTCACACATGTGCACAATACATCATAAGTTACAATGATAAAGCTAATTTGACGTGAATTATTTATGCCCATACATTCGATCATCTTTAAAGAATCGATTCTTTGTAATATTTACCTGATTATGAGGCGCTCTAACGTCTAATAACATTCGGTTTTCTACCTGCACGAATGCTGTCAGTGGTTTCATCTTCTCACCCTGAATTCACCAAGGATTTAGTAATAAAACTATCATTTTCAATGAAAAATAAACTTTGTCGGAATTGCTATAAAGTTTAATTTCAATCCGTTCGTAATATCTATTTGTACAAAAATAACCAGTCATCGAAATCACCGAAGGGTCTGCTTTTAGACACAGGTGCTTGTTGGGTGAAAAAAAAAAGATTTAAAAAAAAATCAAGCTACGCAAGAGGTTTCAATCCTGGCAATTAATGGATTACGAATAAAGGACACGATAAGAGACCAAAGATTATAAACCTTTTTAGTATCAGTTTGTGTGAAGGGTGGAATGATTTTATTGATAGTTTTATTTTATGTGATTTTGTATTAAAAAATAAAAAACCGGCCAAGTGCGAGTTGGACTCGCCAATGAAGGGTTTCGTTGCAGCAAGTAACATAATAGAAAAGTTCTTATAGTTCGTTGTAACTTTGATTGATGTTTTAACACGTTCGCAGTGGTAGTGATTTTTGTAACCGAAAATTGCGGTTTATGGCGTATTAAAAAATAACTACCAGCTCTATCTCGGTCAAACCAATTTTCGTTGGTAGTTTTTATAGCAATGTACATCATATTTTTTTTTTAGATTTATCATTCTCTTAGTTTAGAAGTTAGAGGGGGGGGGGGGGACACATTTTTCCTCTTTGGAAGTGTCTCTTGCTCAAACTATTCACTTTGGAGAAAAATGATTTTAGAAACCTCAATAGCATTTTTAAAGACCTATCTATAGATACCCCACACGTATGGGCTTGATGAAAAAAAAAAGTTGAGTTTCAGTTCTGAGTATGGGGACCCCCAAAATTTACTGCTTTTTTTCTAGTTTTATATAAGAATCTTAATGCGGTTCACTGAATACATCTAGTTACCAAGTTTCAAAAGCATAGACCTTATAGTTTCGGAGAAAAGTGGCTGTGACACACGGACGGACAGACAGACGGACAGACAGACAGACATGACGAATCTATAAGGGTTCTGTTTTTGCCATTTGGCTACGAAACCCTAAAAATAATGATTGGTCCTACCTACCCGAGGGAGTGGAATAGCAATCATAAATGTGAACCACCCATAATTATAAGTACTGTGAATACATAATGTAGAGTTTCTATTTTTGTGCTAGGGTTTCATAGAAGACTATCTGGTTCCATGACCGGGGTCTCAGGACGGTAAAGGGGCTGCTCACCGTCCTTATATAAGCAGGCCCTATACGATAGTGTGACGGGAGGGATTCACGCACGCCCTTCCAAGAAGCGGGATATCACCTGAAAAACCCCCCAAAGACGCGGGATAGCACCCGAAGCCCCCTGGGTGAGGCCGCACTGGTAGCCAAGGTCTGTTGGGAATCCTGGGAAGCGCTTACAAGGGCTCCCAACCGTAGGCAGTAGGTGGTTATTAGTCGGTAATAGCATCCATGATTAATTTTTCACACGTAAAAGAAGGTTCCATTTGTGCTCGGGGGTTCGTAGTTTATCACAACCGAAGTCATAAGGCACAGCTAGTGGCAATTAAGAAGATATAGCTCTCATATATTATTTCCAATAAGCAATCAACAACTCAATCAAATGTCTATCGAAATTGAAAACGTGATTCATAGAGCCTATAGGTGTTATATAATATGCAAGATCATACGGGATATTTAAATCACGTTTTCGATTTTATCGGCTCGGGAATCTATTATCTGAAGGCTTATCGGATGTTCGTCGGGCATTTTAAATACAATATTTTTATACCATGGTAGGGTAGGTAGCCGAAAAGTTCTTTTGTAACACTGGTGAATGTATCATTTCTAATAATCTGATGGTCGATCGGTGCAATTTTACGACATCTAGTAGGAGTGAAGTGTCATTCACGCACATTTTTAGGCACCCTCCTCTAAGTTCTTTCGTACTATAAAAGTATTTTAACTCTAAAATCCCGCCATGTTTTCACAATCTGCAATTTCCATTAAGTGTACACATTCAAAGTGTTCTGATTCTGAGACAGTTAGTGAGTTATATGCACGATAAGTCTGGTACACATCGTTCCTGTGGGTAGTACACAATTTATAGTCAGCAAGAGGCTTAGCCTGTCTCCATTCATTTATCAAGACTCGCTACTGGCGTGTTAGGGCGCAGTAATATACTACGTAACATTGAGGCGCTAAGAAGATGTGAAGAGTATGTAAATAACCGACTTAAATCGCTATTTATGGCTTATATTGCGAATTCAAAGGCGTTATTTATAACTTTAATACGTGTAACCCGTAGTAGGTTTATTTTCTTTCAGAATTCATACAAAGTCACGAAGGACTGCGGTAGTAGTGGATTCTTGTACTGCACTTTGTGCGATCTGAAATATTATTTTGAGAAACGCCGCTGTTTCTATTTAAGTAAAACGATTGATTTATTTAGAATTGAAACCAACTTGTAAAGTGGACCTCAGGCAAGTTCAAACCTTTAACACTCAACGCAGGCAGAACGTTTATCTTTCCTACCTTAAAATAAATGTGAAATCGTTCTACGTATACGAAGAATGTGATCCTTTCTATGATTTCCCTAAGCCAATATAAAAAAGCAAACTCCTTCTAATCTGGTTTTACAAAGTCTATAACATATGCTGATTACTGATATTTCAAGTATCTTTGCTAGTAATGTTGCGATGCGAGATCTTGCCCGCATGCTTACAAAAATCCTCTATCCACTAATATTCATTATTGAAATTTTGTGCACTTTCATATCCACTTGTACACCCCCAACATATTATTAGGAGAAGTATAATAGAAGAGTTGAAAGTGATTAATATTTCTCACCTGTGAAAAGAGTAAAAGATATTTATACTTAGACATTTTTATTTGTTAAAATTACCAAGACACGTAATATATGGCTGATACCCCGCAGCTTCACTTACGGCTTGCAAACAAATCGTTTCTAAGTTGAAGCTGGGAATTATCTTCATCTAATCATCTTCTGGACACCCACTTTAATCCGTATATCATTAATTAATGTTGCTGTTTTGATAGAGAATACCTTGGATAAACTACCAGTAGGTACGTATACAAATAAAGAACTTAAAAAGATAATCTATAACCATGTTTCAATTGATTTTGAACTTATTTACTTACTGGCAAGGTGGATTTTGTATTGACTATTGACTATGTCTCATTTGCCCGCACCAGCTCGCGTTTGCAGGGTCAGGGGCTGACCCTGATTGAGGTCTCACTATCGGAGCTACAGAAGATTAAAAGAAGGGGAAAGAGGGTCACGAGCCTATCAAGATATTAGGAGACTAAGTATAGCACTAAATGTCGACTATTTGGATGACTACATGATTTTTAGGGTTCTGTGATCAAAGGGTATATTATACGTTATCCTATAACTGAGACTTCGCTGTCATACTGACTGTCTATCTGTCATGAGACTGTATCTCACATAGATTTAGCATGTACCGAAAAATTCTAAATCTATGGTATCTCAGGAACTGTTACAGCTAGTCAGGAACCATGATAGCTAGAGAGCTATAATTTTCACAGATTATGTAGGTATTTCTATTGTCACAATAACAACAAATACTATAATTAATGGGGGCTCTCATACAACAAACGAGATTTTTTGCCGTTATTTGGAACGAAATACTTCGTGCGCGAGAGTGACTTGCACTTGGCCGGTAAGATGCAGACCTAAATAGCTAAGAGAAATTTAAAAAAATATACTTAGTAAAGATGGCCAGTCCTTGGATGGGTGACCGTCCATGTGACCACTTTGTGACAATTATTTGAACGTTTCCGTGCTTCGGAAGGCAAGTTAAGCCATTGGTCCCGGTTGCCAGGAAAATGGCAGTCGTTAAGCCAAGTTGAAGGCTTTTTAGGCGGCTTGAAAATTAACAAGAGCTTACAACCTGCGCCTGTCCATCGCAATACGGCTCACCACCTATTACGTGGGGCAAATTCTAAAAAGGTAAAATGTGGGCATGTAATATGCCTCTGCCTACCCCTTCGGGGATAAAGGTGTGAACATATGTATGTATGTTAGTAAAGAACAAGGTACTATAACTGTAGTAAATCTACTTATTATGCAACCAGTAGACATTCCCAAGAAATATTGTAGCTTAACTTTGAACTTACTGTTATAAAAAACGAGAAGCGACTTTAAATCACATTAATTTATGTAATTCATTGTAAACATCACAGAGGACCAACGCAAGGCTTCGTGAAGCCAAATGAAGTTCTTTCATAAACTTTGTCGTATCGTTTACAAGTTGCGCTAACTCGTGAACTTTCCTCGTTGTGTATTGTTAAAGTTACTGCAAAAGGTACTTAATTATATATGACTTTTCTCTTTGATTATGAAATATTTTTGCTGATTGAGCAATTGATGTTTCGTGGAGTAATGTTATAGTGATTTTGATTGTATAGTATTCTGACTACTCCTTTGGGGATAAAGGCGTGAATATATTTATGTAATGTGTCTGAAAATGTCCATGATACCTAGTTTCTCATAGCATCTAGCCGTGATTAGAAGGGCGATGTTATTCAGAACCTTATAACCCTGGTGCATAGAGCAACACGACCTTTATGGGATTAGCATCCACTTTTACTCCTAATGAGGGAATAGTTCAAGTATAACTTTTTCTATAATAAATAACAACAGAAGAAATTTAAACTCCTGAATAGTATTTTCCATGTTGAATATATGAATATAAATATACTCTATATCCAGCACTAAAGGCCCATACTGAGACTTTCCCCTCCGTCTAAGTGGGCTCCAAAAGGGGTATGCTTTATACACACACATACATAATTATAAGAATTATGAATGTACTGTTTTATTTGTTTTGTGTAAACTCCATAGTGACAGCCTATTATACTTTCGTAGTTTTATTTAACGTGAGGAATATCCTACATGACTATAACCGACTAAAAACCACATGTTGCCCCGGGTAAGCCCTCGGAAGGATGACCCCAGGTTTCCCAACAGACCTTGGCTACCACTGCAGCCTCACCTAGGGGGTTTACTATTAAAGTGGTATATGAAAACGATTTCCCCCGCAACATATGACAGGTAGATATGTATAGAGCAAACATGCTATGTCTACTCCCATTCTATGGGTGGCGTTGCTCTATGCCCTGGCGAGGCGTCGCATCGTCTTAATTACGAGTATAATGTGCGGTTGGGATCGCCATTATATTGCGGTTGTGGCTACCACTCACCTACTGAGAAAATATTTAGACGACCTACTTACGAGGTACATTACTGCCTCGATGCCGCAGTTGTGAGTGTATGCCACTGTCGAGGAGTTGAGGTTCGAATACTAAGCTGGAACAAATGTTTTTGTGATCTGCTAATGTCTGTTACGGAGTTTGTCTATTTCTATTATGTACTTATGTATTTTGATGATGACTTACATATGTAAGTATGTTTGTTAATTATCTAGATCTTATAGCACGTGCTTATAGTCGCTTAGACAGGGCTAGATGTCGCTTAGACAGGACTAGATGACGCTGTATAATAAAATGTCCTTCAATGTATTTATTCATTTCATCTATCACGCACGTCCTGGCACACCCTTCTGAGGGCGAACCCGGGGCTCCCGGGCTAAACCGATCGTAGGCATTGGTCCGGCACGTGTAGTTTTAGACGACAAGAGTCCAGCATAGCATTCATTAGGGATTTCCACTCGAAAAGAAAAATCTACCACGCACATGGCTACAATGAACAATTTTCTTGCCCGCTTTGTTCACATGACAGGCGTTGAACGCTAACATAAAGTCATTCTCACCCTTATTTTGATCTGAAACGCGTTCTCAGTGTTCTCAAACGTTGAACGCCTGTCAATTGTCAATGCGCGTTTACAAAGCTTTGAGTTCGAACGCTGCCGGTCGTTGTAGTTGACAGTATTGTGAGCAAGCGAGTTTAACATGTCAATGCATATCATCAGCATATCTCGTTAGTGTACGATGTAACCTGTAAATAAGAACCAACCATTATGTTCTTGAAATTAAATATATATTATGATTATGCAGAGTACTGACGTGGGATTGGTCGACGCCCCGTCAGATGGGTCCAAAGAATGGATAAGTCGCAGGGAGGGACTGGATCTGTGGACTGCCATAGGCTGATTTCATTGAGTATGAGGTCCCACCAATGTCTCATTAAACAAGTGACCTCACTTGATGACCAACGGATGAGGGAACGATGCTGGCACGGGGTTCGGATCTCGGACAACAGTAAAAAACTAAACCATGGCTGCTCTAAGTGGCTAATAAAAGTAGACCCCAGGCTGCAATTCCAAGTAGGACTTGGAAACAAATAGACAAGCTAAGGCAAAGCAGGAGGATTGATAACTAATGTATGAGACTAGCTCTCAAAGTGTTTGACACTTTACATACATACATATGATCACGCCTTTTATCCCCGAAGAGGTAGGCAGAGGCATATTATATGCCCACATGTCACGTCTTAGATTTTGTCTCACGTCGTAGGTGGTGAGCCGTATTGCCGTGTTGATATGGAAAGCCGCAGGTTGTGATTGCCGCTGCTGAAACTATTCAAGCCGCCCATAAAGGCCTTCAAATTGACTTAACGACGGCCATTTTACTGGCAACCGGGACCAAAGGCTTATCATGCCCTCCCAAGCACGGAAACGCCATAGTAAAAGTTACATAGGTACTGCAGTGGTCGTTTACAGAACACTGGCCACGAGCGGTTCTTCGACACTTTTAGGTATATTTAAATTTTATTTCGACCAGGACATCGAACTTAATACCATTATACCGTACCTAATAAAATGTAATACTTAATAAATAAAAATAAAACAACTACTTCGGCAGTAAATATACATTCTGGAGGTCTTAAGTGTCACTTTGAGACCCCACATGGTTTTATAAAAAGTATACAAAAAGGTTTGATATACCTGCCACAAGGCATCCCCAACCAAAGAGTTGAAAAAAGTGATTAATTAAAAATTACAACTACCTTTTTTTTAACGTGAGGTAAAATCCTTCACGGATGCTATGCCGGACTCCTACCGACTAAAAAACCTCACGTAACGCCCAACAGCATATGGTTGGGAGCCTCGGGTAAGCCCTCGGAAGGATACCCCAGGACTCCCAACAGACGTACGGCTACCACTGCGGCCTCGCCCAGGGGGCGGTTCGGGTGCTATCCCGCGTCTTTGGGAAGTTTTCGGGTGTCATCCCGCATCTCCTGAATCTCTCACGTCACGCTGCCGTCATGGGCCTGCATCTGCAAGGACGATGAGCAGCCCCCTCACCGCCGTTTTCAAATACCCTTGACACTGTTGTTGTGTTCTGAGGAGTTGGATATTCACAGATAACTTGATGCTACCAAAATTTACCGGTTATTATTACAAGAAAATACCAAATTTCAGATAAATCGGACTTGTGGATTTTAGTCAAAACCCTTTATCACATAGAACAAGAAAGCCGTGAGATCGTTCTCACCAGATTTCTCGTCTCTAAAACGTTTATTGTGAAAGTGAAAGTACAATCCGATTGACGTTGTCATTTTTATTTTATTTCAAACTTTGAACAGATGATCCACGTGACCTAGTGACGTAGTTTAATGCGACAGAGTCATAGCTACAGACAAAATCTCGACATCAGCACCTCTGCAATCTATTTTATAGAGAGGGGCTAAAATGAGCTGAAGAACCAACCTCACATCGGCTTTGGAACAAAATCTTTTCTAAATTGGGTCCATTCGTTCCAAAGTATGATACTCACAGACACACAGTTATACAAATTAAACTTATCACACCCCGTTCTTCCGTTAGGGGTTAATAAAATAAGATTTTATAAATTAAATAATTTGTAGTTTTGTAAACCAAGGAATGTCCTTCTACTTCCTAAATATTTAGACAGTATTGGACTCACCGAATCCAAATGACCAGCCCACCCGACCCTGGTCGGTTCAACAACGCGTTGAGCAAATATTAACAGGAAAGGAAATGACTCAATTCTTGACTCACTCACTCACTCAGTGAGTCGTGTTAGCAAAGCACTTATGACTGTTTGTTTGATAAATTCTCGAACGCTAACTGCATGAAATTGTAGGCGTGAAAGCATCTTTATCTAAAACCAGCGTACATCACGCGGATTCACCCGCGTAGTTCCCGTTCCCGTGGGAATACGGGAATAAAATATAGCCTATTTCACCTGGGGATAGCGTGGCTTCCTAACTGTGTACGATTTTTGAAAATCGGTTCAGTAGTTTCGCAGCTTATTCGATGCAAACAAACAGTCAAACAATCAAATCTTTCCTCTTAATAATATTAATAGAGGTAATTTTTAAAACCTGGGAAAAATACCGGCCAAGCGCCAAAGTTTCCAATTAGGACGTGCGCAATATTTCCATACAATAGACATCAACGAGTTCGATGCGCGTGCGCACTTACAACTGCTAACAACTTACATTCAATTCTAGAGCTGTATAATTGAAGTTATATACGAATAGGAGACCGGGGCTGGTTGACTAGGTTTCAGCTTAAAGGCTTATATTTTCATTTCTTTATAGAATATTAATTAAAAAACAGGTTTATTTCATATGTTAACTGTTTACTATTTTTCCAAAGCTTAATAGCTTTGGAAAAATATAGCAAAAAGCACTTAATTCATTATAATATAGGGTACAGGCTAGATCTTATACGATAAGAAAAACTGGTCAACCTGCCCCACGCTTGGGGTAGGTTGACTATTCGCCTGGGGTAAGTTGACCTATAGACTTGTAAAGGCAAAATCTACGAGGAAATAGGATAAAAGGCAACATACATAAACAATTATTATTTTTATTATTTTTTATTGAAAATAAAACACACATACAATAAATCACCGAGAGCGCGGCAGCGGCGCGGCGTCGCGCTTGAGTAAAGTCAGAACATCGTTTGAGTGAAGGAATTTAAAGATGAATAATAACGTATGTAAGTAATTATTTTCATCGTAATGTATAATATATGTAATAATGCCTGTATATTTATGGTTACTGATTGTCAAAAAAATTATAATGGATGTTCGATTCATGTTCTTTTTTTTATGTACGATTATTGGTCATCCAGCCCCGTTATACATTAGTCTACTAGCCCCGAACCACATTTTTATTTTCAATCACATGTCATAACCACAAAACTGCTAAGAAATCAAATAACATCATACATAAAAGAAAGAACATGAGTCAAACATCCATTATAAATTCTTTGACAATTAGTAACCATGAATAAATAGGCATTATTACAAAAAACCTAACGATGAAAATAATTACTTACGTACGTTATTTTTGAACTTTAAAATCCTTCATTTAAACGGTGTGCGTGCGCGACACCGCGCTCCCGGTGACTGAGCGGGGAGGGGTAGCGGACTCTCGAGTGTCATCGGTTGGCTCCAAGCCATTGCTTTGGCCGAGTTATTGATAGTTAGTCTACCTACCCCTATAGTCAACCAGCCCCGGTCTCCCCTACATTGAAACATTCTGTAAAGCAGTTTATCAGTTTTCTAGAACCCACACTAAAAGCATATAATATATTAGCCGAATAAAATTAATACAAGTATGGTATACTATGGGTTTTAGATAACTGATAGACATACATGTATATTTTTTAATTTTTTACGTCATAAATAAAATAACAAACTCCTATATTTTTAAATACACTGGCTGAGCCGGCGAACTTTGTTCCGCCATATCAAGCTGGCCCGATATAAGTGTTTTTTCTATACAAACCTCGCCCTGGCTATAACTAACGCAAAAAAAATGAATTAGAGAAATCTGTCCAGCCGTTCTGAAGTTATGCGCGTACATGCATTTCGTAGATAACTTTTATATATTTAGATAGATATAGATACTATAACTACATAGAAACAAACAAATATTTGAACCAATTCTAGAACGTCAGCGCGGCAGTCTATTAACGCCACCCAAGTTATATAATTTTCTATCTGTCAATATGTTAGCTAGCCAAAACGTAGTTACTATAGCATGCCTAGACAAGCCTGGATCAGCTGGCCAATGACCCGCGAATGCCGCGCACAGATTCGTTCAACGTTCCGACCTCAGCTATATGCCGTATCTCTAATTTAAAGCCTTTTCTTGTACAGATAGTGCTCGAGCAACTAGTGGCGTTTTAATCTCCTTGTAATGGAAGTTCGTTGTAGAAATCTAGCGTTTATTTAAATAAAACTGGCGAAGTGTGAGTCGGAGTCGCGTACAGAAGGTTACGTATCAAAAATGACAAAAGAAACACGTTTGTTGAATGGGAAATCAGAAAAAAGGAAGGATCAAGGGGGCTCCTAATCCCCACTTTTTAGGGTTTCGTAGCCAAATATCAAAAACGGAACCCTTATAGATTCGTCATGTCTGTCTGTCTGCCCGTCTGTCTGTCCGTCCGTGTGTCACAGCCACTTTTCTCCGAAACTATAAGGCCTATGCTATTGAAACTTGGTAACTAGATGTATTCTGTGAACCGCATTAAGATTTTTATATAAAACTAGGAAAAACGCAGTAAATTTTGGGGGTCCCCATACTCAGAACTGAAACTAAAATTTTTTTTTTCATCAAACACATACGTGATCTATAGATAGGTCTTCAAAAATGCTATTAAGGTTTCTAATATCATTTTTTTCTAAAGTTAATAGTTTGCGCAAGAGACACTTACAAAGTGGAAAAATGTGTGTCCCCCCCCCTCTAACTTCTAAACTAAGAGAATGATTAATCTAAAAAGAATATATGATGTAGATTGCCATAAAAACTTAGTTTGAACGAGATGGAGCTGGTAGTTTTTTTTAATACGTCATAAACCGCAATTTTCGGTTAGAAAAATCACTGCCACTGCGAACGTGTTAAACATCAATCAAAGTTGCAACGAACTATAAGAACTTTCATATTATGTTACTTGCTGCTACGAAACCCTTCATGGGCGAGTCCAACTCGCACTTGGCCGGTTTTTTATGATATATTTGTTGTTATAGCGGCAACTAAAATACATCAACTGTAAATTTCAGCTTTCTAGCTATCACTGTTCCCTGAGATACAGCCTCGTGACGAACAAACAGACAGACAGACGGGCGGCGAAATCTCATGAACCGTTTTTACTCTTTGGGCATGCAACCCTAACTAAAGAGCGCCCGCCATAGAGCTACACGACCTATGACTTTGATCGGGAGAGAAGGCAGCATCGGGTAAACTTATAAAGGAGTCTCCCTATAATGAAGGTCGTATTGCTCTATAGCGCCTGCTTTCCACTATTATGTTTTGCTCCACAAATGTTGTAGGACGTATTTTACTGACCTCTAATAAAAGCTTTTGCTAGTGAAGTAGACGAGTTTGTTACAACATTTATAACTCAAGAACGGCCGTACCGATTTGGCTGACAATTGGTGGGGGAGGTAGCTTAGAACCAGGAGATAGGATGCTTTTTATCCCGTTTGACCTCGCTTTTTTTTTTCGCTTTTCTTGGTTGATTCACTATTCTGCTGGCGACGTACACCGGTAGTCCACGTCCTATGCATGAATATGCGCAATTTCTACAATAATGCGACGGGAAACATCTATCGTTAACGAAATTATTCTGACGTGAGTAAATGCGACGGGAACGGGTGATTTACTCTGTTATGTGACGCATACGAAGTTGCGCGGGTCAGCTAGTTTTATATATGGAAAAAGAATTGGTTTCGAGCAGGATTCGAACCTGCCTTAGAAGAGCCTTAACCACTCGGCCACCGAAACCTACTCGGAACTAAGCAAATTTTCCACCTTATTATACGTCTTGGGGCGACTATTACTATTATACGACTTGGGTTTATTAGTGTAGTTACTAAACAGACGTGAAATTATAATTATATAGAAAAATAATTTAAAAAACATTTTTTTTTTCTCCATGCTGTTCACGGGATTAAAATTATTCGAATTTGTTGCGACACGTCACAAAGAAAAACAAACACTAACAATATCCAAATAAAAAAAAAAACATTTTATTATTTTAACAGTATATGTTGTTAGCCTGGAAAAGGTCGGAGGCAAGGACAGCTGGGACTGGATGCGTTAGGCGCAGAACCGTGTATTGTGTGGCGTAAATTGGGAGAGGCCTACGTCCAGGAGTGGACTGCTATAGGCTGATTTGATTGATTGAATTGATAGCTGATAGTCCAGACGGCTATGACATATGTAGCTCTGCTTACCTCATCCAGTACTATAAAGTGTATGTGTATTAGTAGCGTCAACGATAATGACATCGTTAACGCTTTTCCATTATCGCGACTTCGTACGCGTGAAAATTATGTTATAATGACAATTTGATTGCTCTTTGCTGCTAAGCAAAGAGCAATCAAATTGTTATCCTAGGGGCTACCCTAGGATAAGTAGCGTGATAATATACAGCCTATTTGAAGACCCTACACCTAGTTAATATTTGTGCAAAATTTGAATCAAATCTATTGAGTACTTTTCGAGATCCTTCCGGACAAAGCAAACAGACAAAATTTTTCTAACTATATTTTCGGCTTCGGTATCTTATGTTGAACACCCAGCGAGTATCTTTTTTAAATATTTCCAATGTACAGTTTTGACTTTTCTATCATTTTATAATATGTATAGATTAATGACTAAGCATAGAATGCGAAGAAAAATAAACTGACAAAAAATTCTTCCGCCCGATTTAATCTTAACGATCCATCCGGATGACGAATGTACCATTGAATTATCTATCCAGAATTTCCGTTAATGTAGTGGTGATACATCAGTTGGGTTCTGTATCCTAAGGTAATAACAGTACCCTATTACAAATATTCCGCTATCCACCTGTTTGTCACGAGGCTGTACCTCATGAACCCTGATACAGTTGAAATCTTCACAGATGACGTATTTCTGGTGCCTTATCACCAGTACCTAATACTGAAAAGTGTGTGCGTGTAATCTTTATACGCGATTGAAGTAAAACGTCTTTGCCATTGACGGCGTCAAATGTTATATATCATTCATTCAAAATTCAAATAGTAAGCGTTACTTCTGTCAGAAAAAAAAAGTGTGTGCGTGTAACCTTTACGCGCGATTGAAGTTAAACTTCTTTGCCATTGACGGCATCAAATGTTATATTAATATCATTCATTCGAATTTTGAATAGCAGAAACTATGTTTCCGCTATTCAAAATTCAAATAGCGTTACTTCCGTCAGAAAAAAAATCTGAGTGAATCCCTAGGTCGCGCCTAAAGAAGTTTTACTTCAAAAATCTCATTTTCAACAATAAATGATACGAAACGCTAAATCAACTAGCCTGTTAATAAATAAATACCTAGATAAGATAGATACAATCGAACTTTGTGAGTTAAAAGTACAAATTAGTTTTTAGACTGAACGAGTAGTTCGTCTAATTGGTCAGAGAGCAATATTCACATGGGCGAAGTTGGATGGAGAGTGCAGTGGACGAACTTGAACAAGCTGGAGTACCTACTAATCTAATTTAGTCGGTTAACTTCAAACTGCGACATGTATGTTTTACGTAGAATGTTGTATTCTCAATCTCTTTTGATAAAGAGGTTTTAGAATTATAGAATAGAGTATTTATAAAACGTAATGTACTCGTGTGTCCTGGGGTATTCTTCCGAGGGCTTACCCGGGGCTTCCTACCGTAGGCTGTTAGGCAGGATACGTGTTTCGAACAACGGTCGGTTTAGTTGATCGGAGTGGAAAGACAGTTCTCTTTTGTTGAATAGGGTTTACTTCTGAGGCGGTCCCATTTTAACCAGGTCAAGATCTGATGATGGGATCCTGAAGAAAACGAGGGCAACCACCGAAAATTATAGGGACAACTAGTGCGAAGTCAGTGGAAGTCCTGTATAGCATCCATGAGTATTTTCCCTCAAGTACAAAAAAAACCGCGTACCTGCTTGTGTGGTAATGCAGACAAGTAGAAAATTATATAATTTTCTTAACTTTTTCTTAACGTGAAGTGCTCGTAGACTTGTGCATCATGCGGTACTACATTTTCATTGGTCCCACCAGTAACTTAGTTAACGATAATGTAAGTTTGTGGGAGTCTTGAAAAAAATTCCGAGCCATTAGCCTGACCATAGTCTGACTTTCTCTACATTTCAACACGGGAATATTGTGCCCCTATTAGGGTGGACTAAATACAGTTTGTGAGATGCGAACGTACCTTCCTTCTTAGAGGTATAACATACCTATTAATAGAAGCCTGAATGGTAGTATCCCGAACAACGGGTGCTGCGCAGAAGTGACACTCTCACACAGTGGAGAGAATCTTCGCCACCACTGAGCGATTCAAATCGCTCTGATTTGGATCATTTCTCTGTTGAAACATAAAAACCAGCGCATGTATCCCTTCTCTTACAACCTCGGGCTCTTCAAGCCGAGCGTGGAGAGGCACATCATAAGGCCGCAGGCCGCCAGTGTTAGAGTGGCCATGTGGCCATGGTCGCCATGGTTTTTCATCAGGCGGGCAGCATTATTTTGGCGAGCTAAATAGATAAAACACTCGCGCTGCCGACCCTGTAAAAACCTTCTTAGACCCCTTCTGAAGAACTCCATACTGTAGGCGTTTGGGAAAACCGAGGCAGGAAGATCATTCCACAACCTAAGCGTGTGCGGAAGAAAACCCCTATCGGATCTAACCGTGCTCGAACGCTCCAATATAGAGTCAAGTGAAGACGGTTATTTGGAAAGTAGACTCCAGGATTTAAATCAAGATACAACTAAAACGCTTGTACCATGAGTTTATGAATATGATAATAACCAACACGGTCCCTTCTACCTAAAATTATTTTAAGAATTTAAATTATAAACTGGTATTTACCAAGAAGCGTATCAGTATGTATAAACGTTTCTAAAACATCTCTATTAAAAGATAAATAGGTACATAATATATATTTTAATAATAATTAATATAACGCCGAAGAACCTCACCGTCCATTTTACGTAACACATTATTTGGTTCAAATTAATCCTTTCCGTAGTTTCGCTGGTGAATAAAAAAAAACGACACCAATCGCCTCAGACGAACAATTTTACATCCTACACCTCGCAAAGTAAAATGTATTCAAAATTGAACTTTAATGGGCTAAGATAAAGGTGTTGTATGGTTTAGTCAAGTGTGTTTTGGTATTGTGCTTATAGCAACATGTTACGGCGGCGACGGCGGGGGCTGGGCGCTGGAATGCGGTCTTCTGAGATACCCCATGGGCTATACGTGGTTATTGATAGATGTATAAGGTTATATAGCTGAGCGACCACTACGTATACTTTGTACTAGGTACAATCGAATGTAAGATATAAGAGTTTTTCAAATGAATTTATAGTGATTAATAAATCAGTGGTGGAGTTTTCATGAACTTAAGTTATTGGGATAACTACTCTGGTCATCTGTAACTAGATCTAAATACTTATTTATACCCAGTTACGAAGACTAATCTATACTATACTAATATTATAAAGAGGAAAGATTTGTTTTTTTGTTTGTTTGTAACGAATAGGCTCCGGAACTACTGGACCGATTTGAAAATTTCTTTCACTGTTGGGAAGCTACACACTTTGCGGTGCACATAGGCTATATTTTATTCCCGTATTCCCACGGAAACGGGAACTACGCGGGTGAAACCGCGTGACGTCCGCTAGTGTATAATATTTTTGTATTTAGAAATATATAAGTACGTATATCAGTCGTCTAGATCCCATATAACAAGCTTATTTATACTAGCTTTGTGTGAGAACGTCCACAAAATGTCCACAAATAAATGTATGCAGATAAATATTCCAAATGACAGATGTCAAAAAGCCTAGATTTACGTCGCATTTTTTTTATATTTGTGCCAAGTTCATAGCGTGTGTAGATACACTATACATAAGCAGTGGTAAGAGCCCGCGGCCAGCACTGGGTGGTTTTTTGGCGGTCGATTTCGACCAGTTCAACGACCGCTTGAAACAATTGCCCTCAAGTAATTTATGTTCTGAGAATATTCTTTTACAACTGCTAATGTTCTGTATTTGTGTTGATAAACAATGTGGCGAATTGTCCGTTAATTAAAATTTAAATGAGGAATATAAGATTTTTTTTTAAAACAGAGGTATAAGCTTTTTCGGATGCCGTTGTACAATAACTTTTTTTTACGCGGGAAATGCTATGCTTCGAACCTTCTTTTGGCGAGATGTTAGGCTATATTTTATACGTAAATCGTGGATACGTAAATCCCACATGGATGTTATGAAGGATTCTTCTCATACTGCCGTCTCCGGCTGGGAGCTCCGGGTAAGCTCTCGGAAGGATGTCCCAGGAAAGAGGGTTACCTCAGCAAATAAGACGAGTAGGTACTGGGAACTCATTAGCGACTTGAAAATAATAAGTAGTATCAAGTACATAATTTAATACCTACTGTATTGTAGGTAGGGATTGCAATCCGGTGTCATTTTGAATCCGGCCGGGTCCGACCGGATCCGGCCGGGTCCGACCGGATCCGGCCGGGTTGAGTTAACCAGGATAACTTGCTTTCTTTTTTTTATTCCAATACCAGCTGTTAATGAAGTGTAAAATTAAAAACGATACCGCTACGGATTCAATTTTATAGAAAAAATGACGATTTCTTTTCAAAAAGAAGCTGTAAATATTCATCTTCCGAGACTAAAACTAAAATAAGGTAATAGTCCAGTCAAGAAAGCAGTTGTATAGTGCGCAAACGAGAACCTAAGCTGTTTCTTATAAAAAAATATTCAGGGTGCCTAGAAAGAAAACATATCGGTCCATCGCGTGCCGCAAAAAGCGGCGGGTGCGACAAAGATCCCAATTTTTAAGATTTTCGACAATATCCCGAAATTGGTGCTTGGCAGCAAAAGATATGCTGAAGCTACCAGATATATTCGTTATGTTTTATAAGCTTTCGTTTTATCCTAAAATGAAAACTTATAAATTAACAATAACTGTGGTTCCAAACACTTCCATAATCCCAACCGTTTATAAACTACACGCTCCAAAATATATAGAAAATAAAGCTATTCCTCGTGATCGTTCGTTCATCCCTGAGTATCTCGTTGTTGGCATACTTAGTATCAGGACTTCCATCCATGTAAGCAAAAATTTCTTCTGCTCGTATAACTTTTGCAACAAGGATAGCTCTTCTGGAGTTTTAGGTAACTTACAGGTTTCAGAAGTAATTAATAGCAGTCTTTGTAATACCTTTGCTCCTTCAGCAAACAATTATCGAATAATCAAAAACTTCGTTACCCCAGGCTTTAGTCCTGGGGTAACGAAGGTTTCTCCTTGCGAAGCCTTACACAGGGCTCCCAACCGTAGGCTGTTAGGTACGATATGTGTGGATTTTCGGTATCGGTATCGGTAGGAGCCCGGCATAGCATCCATGTAGGATTTTCCTCACGTTAAAAAAAGTAACCACAGACATTATATATTTTTCGAATCACATACTTCCCTGACACTATACCTATATTTCATTTAAAATCTCAACCGAATGTACAATTCTCCTTATGTCCAACACGCTGAATCACTATCATTTCTACATTTCGGAAGAGTCTAGTTAAAAAACAGTTGAGAATATGGAAAAATGTACGTAATCCAAGTTATGGAAAATTTTGTAAGTTTTCGTTTTATGGTCGAATATGTTTTGCTACTGCGTGGTAGCTGCGGTAGGTTTTTGGTATATTGGCGAAAAACTTAAAATTGGGACCTGTGTCACGACCCTCACTCCACCTCACGTCCTGGATGTCGGAACTTTAGTATGTTTTCTCATCGCAACCTGTAAGTTATACACAACAAACGACTCACGCGCAGTTCAAGCTCCTCTCATTTGTACCATCCTTGGCGACGGCCAAATTATTTTGCCAAAATATGCAAACACCGGATCCGGGCGCCGGATCCGGTGTATTGGAGCCGGACCCGGTGGACCAAAAATGACGCCGGATCCGCCGGATTACCGGATCCGGTTTTCCGGATTGCAATCCCTAATTGTAGGACATTTAGTGTTACATCATTATGAAATTTTACGAATAGGTATCGTGATATCACAGATTATATAATATATTCTATAGTTATATAGACTTCAGTGTGTATGGACTGAAGGCTTTCTTTTCTCGTACATTTTTGATCTATTTCTTCTCGCCGTACCGTTTGGGGACGGGAGCCCCGTTTGTCAATGGTAAAGAGTAAAAAAATTTTTCAATAAAAAATACAACCGACTTCCAAGAAATCCTGAAAAATAAAATTTACTTAGCACAAAGTAATATGTAGTTGATTTATCAGATTTTATTCAATATCATATTGAAGTCGGCGCCAAGTAAATTCATAGGTTTAGGGAGGTATTATTCATGGCACCAACTTCAATATTATATTGAATAAAATCTGATAAATCAACTACATATTACTTTGTGCTAAGTAAATTTTATTTTTCAGGATTTCTTGGAAGTCGGTTGTATTTTTTATTGAAAAATTTTTTTTCAATATTTTAAGTGACGGGTGAACCGAAAAATATATCTATCTAGGTGAAAGTTCTCATCAATACAAATTAATCAAGCCCCAACACAAGGTAGCTGCTGTAAATCGTTAAGGAATTCCCTCGAATCTCTTTTGGTTCCATCATCGGATCGACTCCAGACCTTTATTAATGGTAGTACATTAAAGCACTGAATTAAAAAGTTAACAAACGCACTAGTTGTGCCTATAATTTTTGGTGGTTGCCCTCGATTTCTCCAGGATCCCATCATCAGATCCTAACCTGGTTATAATGAGACCTTCTCAGAAGTAAACCCTATTCAACAAAAAAAAACTGAAATCCGTCTATAATTGACGGTGAACATACATAAAACATTGACCCCTTTCTTTTTTTTTTTAAATTTGGATCTATCAATCTAGGTGTAAAGTTCTCATCAATACAAATCAATCAAGCCCAAACACAAGATAACTGCTGTAAATTGTTTAGGAATGCCCTCGACTGTCTTTTGACTCTATCATCAGATCGACGCCATACCTTCATTAAAGTGTAGAACCTTAAAGCACTTAATTAAAAAGTTAACAAGCACACTAGTTGTCCCTACAATTTTCGGTGGTTGCCCTCGTTTTCTCCTAGATTCCTTCATCAGATCCTGACCTGGTGAAAATGGGACCACCTCAGAAGTAAACCCTACTCAACAAAAAAAAAATTTTTGAAATCCGTCTATAATTGACGGAATTATCGCTTGACATACATAAAAAAAAATACATACAGACGAATTGAGAACCTCCTCCTTTTTTTGAAGTCGGTTAAAAAATGTCGTCACCCCAATTCATCCCGAGGATTTCGGCGGGAAACTTTCGGACAAGCGTTACATTGTGTATTAATAATTTTTCAAAGCTAGTGTAATTTTGAGTGTTTATGTGTAATTTATGGTGGATTATTAAGCATAAAGGTTCGACAACGTGCAAAAGTTTTGGAAAGTGATATAGCGCTGTGAAACGCGAGTTTTTTGGGTTTGTCGATGAATTCCACAGCTAACCCTAGTAAGGTACCACCGCCTTACTAGAGTAGAACTTAGTCCAAACTTGGACATACATGAATACGCTGCTCATAAGAAGAATCATAATATGAAAATGATTTATATTTTCACAATGAAATTTACTTGACTTTGGCATACTCTCAAACCGAGAAAGTCCAAGAACAAGAAGAAAAAAAAAAAAAAAAAAGTCATCCTGAGGGTCTCGTAAGCGGCGACTAAGAGAACACTTTCGCAAATACGATCCATTGCGAAGAGAAGGAAAACTCGAAATGAAATCCGGTTTTCAGTAAAATGACAATCGTTAAGCCAAGTTGAACGCCATATGGGCGGCCTAAAAAATATCGACTGTGGGGTGTCACAACCTGCGCCTGTTCATCTCACCATCTATTACGTGGGACATAAAACTATAAGGTAAATGTGGGCGTATACTATGCCTCTGCCTAACCCTTCGGGGATAGAAACACTTTATATCAGAGCACGGTCAAATATACGGAGCATACAAAGAATATTTGAACACCAAACGCCTACAGTATGGGGTTCTACAAAAGGTGTCTTAGAAGCTTTTTACAGGGTAGGCAGCGCGATTGTGGCGCCTCTGGTGTTGCAATGGTCCATAGGCTGCGGTGACTACCGGTACATCTGGTGGGACCTTATGCTTGTCTGCCACTTTAGTGGTAAAAAAGAAACTACTGTCATACAATCTCTGCTATCTCTATCTACTAACGACAAACAAAGAGTGTCCCAACAAGTTAGTACTAACAATATCGCCCAAGTGGACATTTTCATACAAAAGCTAATTACTAATAACACATCGCACGTGCTTGGTTTGTGTAATGTGTTCACAACTGCTGTTTACTCTACTCCATTGGCTAGATGTTTCTATTCTGTATCATGCTATATGATTATACTCTTTATTACAGTGTTGTAAGGTTGATAATTGCGAGTTCAAATTAAGGTGACGTGTGGTTTCTAGTATCGCTGTATTGTGTATCAATAGTATTTAGAATCTTATTAGATTTATTGGTATGGTCCTGAGAGGTTTTGGGAGAATTGATTTTATTACTTTTTCTAACGTGAGGCAAAATCCTGATGAATGCTATGCCGGACTCCTACCGACTAAAAAACCTCTCGTAACGCCCAACAACCACCCAAAACAGGAATTGATTTTATTACTATTAAGTTTCTATTTGACTATGCAGTCCTCATAATGTCTTTCTTTCGTGTAATCATTTGATACTCTGGACTAAATCGGGGTGGTGCTCAACAGGGTAAGGTATTCTTCACTGCACAGTAAAACTGCTTTTCTATAAGTCGTAGGTGCTACCACGATGTAGTACTGCTGTGCTGTTACCTTTGGGCTAGGGTAGCTGGATATCTGGATACCAACTTCAAAAGTTACGCTCTCTCTCGCTTGAGGTCTTGGGATCGATTCCCGGGTCGGTCCAAATATTTGTGTGGTCCACAAATGTTTGTTTCGGAGTTTGGGTAGTTTAGTTGAATACCTGGATACCAACTTCAAAAGTTACATTCGGTACAGAAAATAATGAGCTATGCATCAGCTTATAGGTTTCGAGCCCTTTGTGATTGGAGAGACTTCAGTACTTTTCTACCGCTTATAGAATAATTTGTGCCATAAAGAATTGTTTAAAACTTCAAATGCATACTTATAGCATACTTACTGCTTATAGTAGGTTACATTCTCACATTTTGCATCCAGAGCGCTCGTATACTGAAAGATCTATGCGTATGTAACCTTTCCGTACTTCTACATTTCTATACTAGCTGACCCGCACAACTTCGTTTGCGTCACATGAGCAAGAAAGAGAGAGGTGTAGTATTAATATGTAAAGTGATATAATGTTTCCCGTTGCATTTATTTCCACCCGTCCTTTTTTTGGTACGGAACTCATGTGTGTCCGACTCGCACTTGGCCGGTTTTTATCGTTCAGTTGATTGGCTACCACTGCAGATCACGTTTACTCACGTCGCGTCGCTCATACTTTAAAACTTTTCAATAGGGGTTATTGTAAGTGAACCTTAAAAGATAGGCATATGCTGTTGACGACTTTTTTTTGTAACTTTTAAAGAGGAACACTTTTGTAATACAAAATTTTCACGTAACTTTAACCATTTAGGCAACGTACGCAGTGGAAGCTCTCAAGAGAAAGAAATTTTCCCCGTTCTCGAAACATTATTTATGGCTGCTCCGCTCCTATTCGTATTAGCGTGATTTTATATTGCCATTAGCCATCCTCAATAAATGGACTATTAAACTGTAAAATAATTTTCGAAATGCAACCAGTAGTTTCTGAAATCCTAGGACAAACAAACTCATCAATTTTATAATATTGTGAGCGAACCTTAAGAAACAGACAAATTAGGTTATTGTGAGCGAACCTTAAAAGATAGACACATGCTGCCGCGGACATTTTTTTAGAACTTTTTAAGAGAAACAATATTGTAATACACAATTTTTACGCATCTTTCACTATTTACGCAGCGTACGCCTCGGAAGCTCTCATACGGTAAAAAATATTCCCCGTTTTTGAAACATTATTGATTGCTGCTTCGCCCGTATTCGTCTTAGCGTGATTTTATATAGCCTATAGCCATCCTCAATAAATGGACTATCAAACTGTAAAAGAATTATTGAAATCCAACCAGTAGTTCCTGAGATCCTAGCGTTCAACCATACAAACAAACAAACAAACTCTTCAGCTTTATAATATTAGTATAGATATAGATATACTTTTTCGTGTGGAAATCCCTTATGGATGCTATGCCGGTCTCTTACCGAATAGAACCACCATGTTCTCTACAACAAACAGCCTACGGTCAGGTTCCGTATACGATAGCAAGTGTGCTACTCATTAGCGAGGTAGGCTTGGGCCCGAAGGTGTCGGTAAAGCACTATCACTCCCAATTATGGGTAGGTAGGTACTATTTCACCAAGCGAAGTTGACGATTCAAATGTTACGAAAAATCTCTATAACCGATCAATTTTTTATTTGTCCTTAACAAAATATATGAAAACGGATACATGAGCAATGAGCATAGTCAGCAACCTTGCGGACGATACTAAGGCAATTTCAGTATCTGATGTATCTTCAGGCGGTAAGGGATCATTCCACGCGTTCGTCAACATTGCTTGATGGAGTAGTATGATTGTATACCTCAAAGTAGAAATACAACCAAGTTTATTTTGCTGTTATCTCCTAGGTTTGTAAATCAAGGTACACGAGCTACACTAGATAGTTACAGTAAATTCGTAGCGAGGAACATAAGGAATATACCTATGCAGTAGGTACAAATTGGATACTTAGTTTCAAGTTAGATTGCATTAATGACTTTCTAAATGCGAGGCGCTTTATTACCGCTGTTTGGAGAATGCAGTTGTCACGATTTCTGGTTGTAAGCTAATATTTCACTGATAAAGTAAGAGCACATTAAAAGTACAGGTTTCATTTTAAGAGGGTTAACGCACAAATACATGATTTCACGCGTTTGAAACGTTTGTTTCTAAAGAAACTACCAATGTTTAGTAAGTATGATTAATGTGTAAGAGTAATATATTTCCTTGTCTAAAAATTGTTCTAATCAAAATAAACGTGGCATAACTAGGTTTTTATTAAAAACAGTGTTTACACACCTCGTTTGAAGAAATTCTACGAAACAAGGCATCTTTGCCAATCGGGTGGTATAAAATTAATTGATGTACACAGAAATTAAAGCTGCTATAAGTATCTTCGTATTGTCTTCTTTAAAGCCGCCTAAGAAAATTATACCGAAATATATTTCTTATCACCAAAACATGACAAATAAAGTTTCCAAAAAACGTCGTACTTTGATGAACTTCATCACGATTTTTGGTACACTTCTAGTTTACAAAATGGTGATCTTTTTACATTTACAGACTGATCATGATATCTCTAATTGAATACATCAGTAATATTCTAGAAACCTCTTTAAACATATCTATAATAACGTAATAAAAAGAGTCCTCAAACTCGATGCACGGGCCGCGAGAAATTAGTACCGGCCGAGGCCTTCCAGAGAGAGGAGGTATCACTTTATTTCCCGCGTTCCCAGTCAGGTATTATCGTAATATTCGAATACTTTGAGTGTGCTCAACGCCACTTGATACTTTTTCAATTTTGTCCGCGCTGGGTGATAAACCCTCTTAATCTTAATGTAGAACTAAATTAATAGGCCACATTTGTCACCTGATAGCAAAGCTATACGAGAGAGAGAGATTCAATGGGAGATACTGAACAGTATTATCATTCATAATTTTCGTTTCTGGTGATGGTCATCCCTAGCTAGAGGAGGTAGGCTTTCATTTTGGCAGTGCCATTAACTCTTTTTTTACGTGAGGGAAAATCCTCATGGATGCTATGCTGACTCCTACCGATTAATAAACCTCACGTTACTCCCAACAGCCTATGGTTGGGGGCTATGGGTAAGCCCTCGGAAGGATGTCCCAGGACTGACAACAGACCGACGGTTGCCACCGCGGCTCGCCTAGGGGGTGGTTCGGGTGCTATCCCGCGTCTTTGGGGGGTTTCGGGTGTTATCCGACCCCCCCCCCCCCTTAAAGCGGGATGACACTCGAAAACCCCCCAAAAACGACGAATACACCCCCTAGCGACCCCCTAGGCGAGGCCGGAAAAACTAAACTATCTAAAAAAAAAAAGTGTGGCTCTACTACGGTTTTGGATAAAGTATGACAACACAATCCCTTTGTATTGTGCTATAATTATTTTTACACTGACATTTTAAAACTACATCTTCTCAGATCTCTTCTTCATATCATATATTCCACACACCATCCGAATTTCTCAGCATAATAACACCTATCGGCTTAAGGGTGAATGAGCCAGTTGCGTCCCATCATGCTGCTTAATTGATGACCAGCGAGTTTGGGCGATCATAGACTATCCTTATTGACTATATTTATACGGGAATGAAGGCTCACCTTTGTACGTTAAACGATGTCTCTATGCTTAGTAGATGTATAGGCGTTATTAACTGATTTAATAAGGAATAAGGTGATGTAACCCGGTTTATATTTAACTAGCGGGCATCACGCGGTTTCACTAGCGTAGCTCCCGTTCCCGTAGGAATATGGGAATAAAATATAGCCTATATTACCCGGGATTAGTGTAGCTTCCCAAAAGTAAAAGATTTTTTCAAATCAATTCCGTAGTTTCGGAGCCTATTCTATGCAAACAAACAATCAAATCTTTCCTCTTATGGCTTATTCTGATGTATAAAAATATTACTGTTGACTTTCGTTAAAATCCATTCAATAGTTATTGTGTGAAAAAGTTACAAACATTCCTCTATACGTCCAAACAAATTTTCATGTTTCTTATATAGTGCAATGACATTATATAAACTACTGCTAATATAATACTACTACTACTACTAATTAGACACATTATATTACACAATGTGTAATATAATGTGTAAGAAACATGAAAATTTGTTTGGACGTATAGAGGAATGTTTGTAACTTTTTCACACAAAAACTATTGAATGGATTTTAACGAAAGTCAACAGTAATATTTTTATACATCAGAATAAGCCATAAGAGGAAAGATTTGATTGTTTGTTTGCATAGAATAGGCTCCGAAACTACGGAATTGATTTGAGAAAATCTTTTACTTTTGGGAAGCTACTCTAATCCCGGGTAATATTGGCTATATTTTATTCCCATATTCCTACGGGAACGGGAGCTACGCTAGTGAAACCGCGTGATGCCCGCTAGTTAAATATAAACCGGGTTACATCACCTTATTCCTTATTAAATCAGTTAATAACGCCTGTACATCTACTAAGCATAGAGACATCGTTTAACGTACAAAGGTGAGCCTTCATTCCCGTATCAATATTCTCAATATGGATAGTCTATGATCGCCCAAACTCGCTGGTCATCAATTAAGCAGCATGACGGGCCGCAACTGGCTTATTCACCCTAAGCCGATAGGTGTTATTAGGCTGAGAAATTCGGATGGTGTGTGGAATATATGACATGTGAGTTGAGAGGATGTAGTTTTAAAATGTCAGTTTAATTTTCATTCATAATATGTCATATATGTGTATAATATAATGTGTCTAATTGTGTAATACACATTTGCGTGTAATTTTCCGCTTTCCATATTAACTAACCCCTTAAAATGTACCTATTACTATATATTACCTATAGCTATATAATTAAAATTATAATCACATAATCAAAATTAACAAAATACCTTTTAAATTCTTCAGCCCAGAGCGTAGCCCAGGAAAATGCTTTTAATTCACTGAGTAGGAATACCTTGTTGACCCAAGCTAAATTGAAATACCCAAAAATGTATTTGAATTCCTTTGGCAACGTAATAAAAACTCTACAAAATTATATTAACAGGATAATTTAATTCAGGAGTTCAACCCTTGACCTTCTGTAAATATTTTTTCGCAATAGATCTCATTATTCGGTATCTTTATCCAAAATTAATATTATGAAAAGGGAAATTATGTTTGCTAAATTTTAAAAATGGAAAAGGAATTTCTCGAGCAGGATTGGAACCTGCATCTTCTCGCATACCGTGCAAGATGCTTAACCACTAGCCACCGAAACCTACTCGGAACCAACCAAATGGTGGCGAAGATGCAGGTTCGAATCCTGCTCGAGACCAATTCATTTTCCATTTTTAAAAATTTATGATCAGTTAGCATACTAATTGCTTTTGAAAAATAATCTTAACTTTGTTTGTTTCTTTTTTAGGGTTCCGTACACAAAGGGTAAGAAACGGAACCTTATTCATGTGACGTCGCCGTCCGTCTGTCTGTCTGTCCTCGTGACGGCTGTATCTCAGTCGAGTCGGACTCACACTTGGCCGACTTTTCTTTTACGTTGTAAGGGATCATTGTGGTTGAGTTGTGGGACTTGAGACTGCCATAGGCTACTTTATCCTTTTGTTTCTATCCCTACTAATATTGTAAATGCAAAAGTAACTCTGTCTGTCTGTCAGTTACGCTTTCATACCTCAGCGGTTTCCTGGAGCGATTGAGATGACATTTGGTATAGATATAGCTGGAGGCCCTGGGAAGGACATAGGCTACTTTTTAACCTACTGCGCAAAGGAAGGTTATAATTTTACGCGATAACGACTTTTACGCGGTCGAAGCCGCGGGTAACAGCTAGTGGGAAATAAAAGACTGATAGCCGAGTTTCACGCAAGTAATAAATTCGAGATATTTTATCTCTTTTTAGGGTTGCGTCCCCAAGGATAAAAGCGGGACCCTATTACTAAGACTTCGCTGTCCGTCTGTTTGTCCGTCACAAGGCTGTATCTCTGGAACCGTGATAGATGGACAGTTGAAATTTTTTCAGACGATGTTCTATCTCGGTTACCACTATATATAACAACAAAAACTAAAAATAGAAAACAAATAAAGAGACCTCCCATACAACAAACGTGATTTTTTACAGTTTTTTTGTAGGGAACCCGCCGTGCGTGAGGTAGACTCGCACTTCGCCGGTTTATTTTACTATGAAGTAAATGTGTGTAAGATGTGGGTCTGGAGACAGCTATAATCTGCTTTTTATCTCAGGAAAACATTTTATTCCCATGGCAAATACTTGTCACGGAATGGAATGACACGAAAGCAATAAATTTGCAATATTATGTCTTTCTTTCAGCACAGTGCTCTTTGAAAATAAGAAGAAATAAAAGCTCTTTTACTTGACGCGAACTGCGGAGTTAAACTAAAGCATAGGATTGGAAACTCAACATAATAAATATGAGACAATAAGCATAGTAAGGTAAATGCAGGTATTACCGACCCTGTTAAGACAATTTTAAAATGGATGATAGTTATTAAGAATGGTGATTGAGTTCACACCCAATGTTTTGATTTTATATGAAACTTTAGTTTGTCTAGTTTATGTTTAAAGCCCTAAATTGCCCTTAAACACAATACTAATAAAATAAAAAAATAATTAAGTGATCAAGTCCATTGTTTGTATTACCGACCCATACGAAAGGCTATGAAGCTATTTACCGATTTTTATGAACCTATTACCGACTGTTAAAAACAAAAAGAATAATGTATAGGCAGGTATTTTGTTTAATTAAGAAGAAACACATTATGGTGTTTTTGCAGAAAATCATGTAGGTTTGCTCTAAGTCCTTTCATACTACCTTTCATACACTTTCATATTATACTTCATAGGAAAAGTCACTTAGATACTCTGGTCCATGCTATTTGACTAAGACATTATGTTGTAAAAGAGCTTTTATGGTTTTTTTATCTTCAAAATATTGTTTGGATAATAAGCTAATATTTCATTAAACTAGTGTTATGTTACATAAACGACCAGGATTTGTATAGAATCGGCAATAGCTTCCCGTACTTGCTATCACCGACTCATATAGATCGGTAATAGTCGATATAATACATAATTACGAAATTGTATGGCCGACTCATAAAAAGTAGATTATATGTATTTATTTGATATTTGTAGCCATGGCAGAGATTTTAAATAAATAGTGTTGCAAATAATATTAATTAATACAAACATTGTAATGCAATAAAAAGTAATTTTATAATGCTCCTTTATAATGACAACGAATGATTAAAGTTGTATTTCGTAGTAAACAAAAAACGATTAAATAAGAAAACTAGACCAAATAGTATAGATCGGTAATTGTGTGTTACAAAGGCTGACTGTATTAGATTAAGATGTCATATTAAAATAAATGCTTTATTGTCACATATCGACGAGAAAGAGGTAAAACAAAATTTTACATGCATCGCAATCACCGGCCCATGAGTCGGCAATAGCTGCTACTATTAAAATAATTGAAGGTATTACCGCTTTAATTAAATGTGAAGTTTTATAATATTTAATTAATCAAACTTTATGAAATACTGTAAGAAATTAAGACCTCACATCTAAATGAACACATTCAATAATACAGAACAATCATAGGTTTCATACAATTCTTTAAAAACTGTTAAACGAAGTTTTGGTGTGCTTATCTGTAAGATTAAGGATTTGTACCACACGATCGGCAAGTTTACTATCGTCATAGAAACAAAGGAATTTCGTCTCTTTCCCGGAATGCCACGCACACTAACGTAATTATTTGCGACACTCAATGAACAAATGTGCGTATTTCGTCAAATGTCTCTAGCATAAACTGTTCCAGTAACGTAAAAATTGCAGGTTAATGAAATGGATCGGTAATACCTGCGAATTTTCGATGGGTCGTTAATAGCTGCGTTTACCTTAAAGTGTTTTTTTTGTTACAGTGGCAATGAACTATAAACTATAGTCATATCTGTTGCAGATTCGGTGGTTGATGGAGTAAACGAGTTCTAGAGTGGAGACCTCGACTCGACATACGTAAAGAATCCAGACGGACGATAATCTTAGTTCCTGGAAGGGACTGGGTTCAAAAGGACTCCGTGTGGTGTGACTATTTGAATTTGGAGGGGCCTACATCAAACAGTGGACTGCAGTAGATTGCCGTTTTCAGTGATTAACATACTAGCCCCTTTTGAGAGAAGTGTAATAGTTCTCTCAAAAGAGGGTAGTGGGCAGCTGTATTGTGTAACTTTCCTAGCAGTCCTATGGCCCCCTGCCCAGAGAGAAGAGAAACTGATGTTTCTAGCATAAGGTACAATGTCCAATTCTGTCACCTTCACTCAAGGTTTTGTTTGTACAGAGCTTGAATGTGTGTGTGACCACTAAGATTAAGCAAACGTTTTTTTTTCTTTCTTATGGCGATACTGTTTTCCGCCAAAGACTCAGTGTGGATTTGGTAAGTGTTTATGCGGTCCACACCTAATAAAAGGATTAAGCAAACGTTCCCTTATAAATTACCCTAAGGCTGAGGCCGCACTTGCGGTTACCGCGGCGGTTTCTAACCTCAAAATGTCAAAACATTGACTTGATTTCATTGATTTTGACAGTTTGATGATATTTTGAGGTTAGAAACCGCCGCGGAAAAACGCAAGTGCGGCCTCGGGCTATGACTATATGACAGCCAGCGGCGGGTGTGGGGAAGCTTGCTCAGTGGGGGGCAGGGCGTTGCCAATCTGTATGTTTTACTATTATATTATCATTGCCCAAGGTACGACTTTTCTCAATTCTCAAAATCTTCCATACCACAGGAGCTTTTTTTTAACGTGAGGGAAAATCCTTCATGGATGCTATGCCGGACTCCTACTGACTAAAATACCTCACGTAACGCCGAACAGCCTACGGTTGAAAGCCCCGCGTAAGCCGTCGAAAGGATGTCCCAGACCTTGAGCCTTTACAGGAGAGCTGAGCGTCACCCACTCTCTGTAGGAGACAGTAAATGAGTTGAATTATGCATGCAGTTATATCAAACTGTTAATCTTTTGCACTACTTAGAGATCACAATGCTATGCAAATGCAAATAATAAATGCGAAAGTTTGTGATTGCGGATGTCTAGACGTTTGTTACTTTTTCACGCCCTAAAAGGTGAATGGACCTGGCTGAAGTTTAGTAGAGGTTTTTTTTTTTACGTGAGGGAAAATCCTCATGGATGTTATGCCGGACTCCTACCGACTAAAAAACCTCACGTAACGCCCAACAGCCTATGGTTGTGAGCCCCGGGTAAGCCCTCGGAAGGATGTCCCAGGACTCCCAACAGACCTACAGCCGCCCCTGCAGCCTCGCCCAGGGGGTGGTTCGGGTGCTAACCCGCGTCTTTGCGGGGGTTTCGGGTGTGATCACGCTTCTAAGGGGGGGACGTGCGTGAGTTCCTGACGTCACGCTGCCGTCATGGGCCTGCTTCAGTAAGGACGGTGAGCGACCCTTTCACCGTCCTCAGTCCCTGGTCATGGAGGCCGATAGTCCTCGGCGAAGACACGTCGGCGGCGCCCGGGCCGCCGACTGTGGAACTCGGGGGGGGAGAGTTCTCTCCCGTACCCGCCCCGCCGCCTCTTTCACGAGCATGACCTGCTCGCAGAAAGAGGCGGCGCAGTCCCACTTACGCCCGCTGGAGAGCATGGCTCGCACCATGGTCTCGAGCGAGAGAGTGTCCACGTCCAGACCCGCTACGAGGACCTGGCGCTGTTGCGCCCATGCTGTGCACTCCACCAGCGTATGGAGCGCTGTGTCATCGCTGCAGTCCTCGCAGTGCTGACACTCGGCCGTGGTTTCCCGGTGTCTTCGCCACAGATACCTACCGAAGCTACCGTGCCCGGTTAGTATCTGTGACAGCCGGTAGGAGAGAGCACCGTGTCTCCTCTCCAGCCACTCGTCCATGACCGGTCTGACGGCCGCGATTGTTGCGACTCCCCCCTTTGGTTGCTCAAGTCGCACCTTCCATTATCTCTCCACGGTTTCCTGGTGGAGCAGGGACCGCTGGGTTAGTACAGGGGCAGACTGGAATAACATATAGGCTACTTTTTATACGGGGAATAATTTTAATTGTAGTGCGTTCTCTAATCTAATCGATACTGAAGCCAAAAATGCAATTCATAAATTTCATGTCTGTCTGTCTATATCCCGAATAACTATCACGCCGAAACTACTGAATCAATTTGAATGATACTTGGCACAATCTGAGCTTATGCTCCGAGGAAGGTTCTAGAATACTTTTGATCCCGATATTTAGCGCAGTACTTTCAGGAGCTATAATTTCTCACCTAGGGGTCTGATTTCAAATATTTTTTTTTGGTGTCAGATATGGTGTACTATAAGGACTGTTTCACACAAGTTTCAATATTGAGAAATAATAGAAATTAGAGACATTTCAACATTCAGATTATTTTTGAAAAGTATGCTAACTGATCATAATTTTTTTTAATATGGAAAAAGAATTGGTTTCGAGCAGGATTCGAACCTGCGTCTTCGGCGAACCGTGCCGACGCGTTAACCATTCCGCCACCGAAACCTACTGGGAACCAACCAAATTTCCCACCTTATTATACGTCTTGGGGCGACGTAGGCACCATCTACCGGCACTTTTTAGAAAGTTACACGGCACGAATGTATAGGATTGCACCTATATTCATTCGATTTATGATGAAACCAACCCGAACATTTATAAAATTAATAAAAAAAATCATCTTTCGCCAAACCTACAATTCAAGGATTCCTTTGAATGTAAGGGTCATACTAAACTAGCGTGTTTGCTTAGTCATAAAAGAGCTTTAAAATAATTTAGTCCACGCTGAAGGCGGGGACTGAATAGTTTTAGAATTGACTGAATCTTTAAGCTCTTTTCTGATTAAGTAAACCGGGTAGTTTCACACGCTCCTAGGAGTTTGATGAAGAAATACCTAGGTACCTCTGCTTTCGTAGACCTTATGTGACGTACCTAAACGGAGTTGCGAGGGTCAGCAAGTACTTAAATAAACGCTTAAAATCATTGTCAATATTACGAAAAAGATGTTTTATCTAAGTCATAACACTACATAAAATAACCTGTGATCTTTTATCAAAACTTCCCAAAAATGCATTATCATAAAAACGAATCGTTTATTGTAATGGTGTCTACTCTAAATACTTAACCAATAGGTGCTCAACCAAGAAAATCTCCACTTTATTTGGGTATAATCGTGTCGATCGTATAAATTGATGTGGTTATAAAACCTAACTGCCTAAGACTACTCAAAATATTTATCGGAGACTGAACTGAATATATCTTGGTTCGATATATTGAGCTCTGTCAATATAATGTTCTGATTCTTTCGATACAGAGGGTGGTAATAAGTTTAAGAGCTCTTCAACTTAATGACACTCTCTTCTTTTTGGATCCCAAATAACTGGAGAGAATAGGTATATGGTCAGATCTAAGTCATTCAAAACATTCGTATTTTTTGTAGAACCATAAAACTTACTAGGCCTTCCTGGCCTTACTGGTTCTTCTAGCGGAGTGTGAAGAGGCTCATCATTGAACCGCCAACTTGAAGTCGGTTAACAATAACCTGATGGACTGTGAGACTGAGAATGTCAGTTGTATGGAAGCTCCCCTTAAGTATATTTTTTTTATTTAGTATTTGTTGTTAAACCGGCTACATAAAAAATTTAAAACTTGTGAAATATTTTGCTCCATAGTTATCGGCGTACCTGAGATACAACCTGATAAAAGATAGACGGAAAGAAAAGTCCTGATTTTACTGTTTCGTTACAGAACCCTAAAAAACAAAAAAAATGTTATTTGCATATCAACAGTATCAGAAACTAGCTTTTATGAAACGTACTAAATTAAAATATCACGTAATTCTATGATACCGTTTAGGTGATGATTTATCTTTAGCGTGATGAAAACTTTATTGCAATAAAAAAGAGGATGAGGAGTCAGTGACCAGGATATCCGACAGAAGTGGTGACTAACCTTTCAAATATTTATGAATATATGTTGTTAATCTTTACCTACTAAGTAAGAGTATAGTAACAAATAGATATTACATTTTCGGCTTCAGTATCGATTAGAGAACGCTCTATAATAAAAATTTTCAAAGTATCTTGCATGTACAGGCTCTCGACCCTCAACAGTTTTATTATATGTATAGAAAACATTCCAATTAATTAAATAAACATTTTCAAATAACAAAAATTTTATACACACCTGTGTTTTTGAAAATATCCCATTTATTCTTCAAGTCATGGGCAATCAAACATTCCTGTTTTCGTTAATTACTAACAGAACTGTATAAAATATACGAGTTTTGAGATAAATCTTGCGTAT
Source organism: Miltochrista miniata (assembly GCA_933228765.1). Taxonomy (NCBI): domain Eukaryota; kingdom Metazoa; phylum Arthropoda; class Insecta; order Lepidoptera; family Erebidae; genus Miltochrista; species Miltochrista miniata. The sequence continues at coordinate 4,343,459 of OW121753.1, forward strand.
CGTCATTATGTAAATCGTTAACTATTAAGTTATCTAATTACGACAGGTTGTCGACAATTTAACACGTGAAATGATTTAAATTTCTAGGAAAGTAAGTTGTTTATAATGTTTCAACTTACTATGTTAGAACAGTTATATTTCTACAAATTATAATACATTAAATTTAAAAGGTACTGCTATGAAAAATTATGGCAATAGCTAATTAATAAGTACTTTTTAAAGGTAGAGATGAATAATTGTAAAATAGTTTTAAAAACTAAAAAACACGCTTCAAACCCTTTCATTTGATACCCATTTCATGGAGGTGCATTGCAAATAGCCAATCCGCCATCTTGGATGTCCGCCATGTTGGATTTAAGTCACGTGACAATTTTTTTCATATTCCTGACAGCAAACCCTTCCATTCGATACCCATATCATGGGGGTAGATTTCAAATACCCAGTCCGCCATTTTGGGGAGTCCGCCATATTGGATTTGTAATGACGTTTTTTAGCTAGTCATGTATTGTCATCAGAACTCAGAGCGTATGCAAAATTTCAGCCTGATCGAAGAACGGGAAGTGGGTCAAATTAACATTCCAAGATATTCTTACATACATAGTTACAAGTGAAGCTAATAAAAGCGTGTTAAAAAAAGGTTGACATTGCAACATTCCGAAAACTAAAAATAAGTAAAATGACGATGAACTTAGCTGACGCCCGCGCATATGTCCAAATGGATTTATGATCCCTTTACCGCATTCCATGGAAACATATTTCAAGGATTAAAAGTAGGCTTATGTTGTTCTAGATCTAGATATTCACTGTACTAAATTTCAATCAAATCCGTTCACACGTTAGACCTTGATTGAATGACAAACAACAAAATATTCAAATATCTAAACATTCAAACACCTTCACAAACTTTAAAATGATAAGTAAAACATGTACCTACTTCCTCACGTCGCGTCAGGTCGCCGCCGCCGTCTTGGGCCAACATCTGGAAGAACGATGAGCAGTTAACCCCGTCCTCAGGAAGCATGCCTTGCTTGAAACTCCATCAGATCCTTACATTATTTATTAAAAATCTTGAGCTAAAATATTATACAGTCCTTATGACACCCACGGGAAAAGTTTCCACATAAAACAATCTAAAAAATCTAAGACGACCTCTATTCCTTTATTCCCAAATGAATCACACGACAATTACGAAATGAAAACAACATTTTTCCACCGAAATTGGATTTTAGCCCCTAAGGGTTTGGCCATACTAACAGTGTCGCATACTCGTATATTGTACGGGGAGTTGCGATTGAGCAAGATGTAACTAACTTGCTGGGTAGTGATTTAATATGTTATGATATATAGATCTATATTGTCAAGATTTTTTCCCGATGGAGAAAAGAGGCTATACTTTCCTTTCTTTTTCTATGGAAATCCCTCATGGATGCTATGCCGGACTCTTTCCGACTAAATCCACTCGTCCCTACCTACCTTCGGTTTAAAGCCCCGGGTAAGCGCTCGGAAGAATGTCACAGGACTCCCGACAGACTTTGGCTATCATTGCGGCTTCACCTAGACTCTAACTCCTAAGGGAATATCTAGATCTAGAACAACATAAGCCTACTTTTAATCCCTGGAATATGTTTCCATGGAATGCGGTAAAGGGATCATAAATCCATTTGGACATATGCGCGGGCGTCAGCTAAGTTCATCGTCATTTTACTTATTTTTAGTTTTCGGAATGTTGCAATGACAACCTTTTTTTAACACGCTTTTATTAGCTTCACTTGTAACTATGTATGTAAGAAAATCTTGGAATGTTAATTTGACCCACTTCCCGTTCTTCGATCAGGCTGAAATTTTGCATACGCTCTGAGTTCTGATGACAATACATGACTAGCTAAAAAACGTCATTACAAATCCAATATGGCGGACTCCCCAAAATGGCGGACTGGGTATTTGAAATCTACCCCCATGATATGGGTATCGAATGGAAGGGTTTGCTGTCAGGAATATGAAAAAAATTGTCACGTGACTTAAATCCAACATGGCGGACATCCAAGATGGCGGATTGGCTATTTGCAATGCACCTCCATGAAATGGGTATCAAATGAAAGGGTTTGAAGCGTGTTTTTTAGTTTTTAAAACTATTTTACAATTATTCATCTCTACCTTTAAAAAGTACTTATTAATTAGCTATTGCCATAATTTTTCATAGCAGTACCTTTTAAATTTAATGTATTATAATTTGTAGAAATATAACTGTTCTAACATAGTAAGTTGAAACATTATAAACAACTTACTTTCCTAGAAATTTAAATCATTTCACGTGTTAAATTGTCGACAACCTGTCGTAATTAGATAACTTAATAGTTAACGATTTACATAATGACGATACGCAAGATTTATCTCAAAACTCGTATATTTTATACAGTTCTGTTAGTAATTAACGAAAACAGGAATGTTTGATTGCCCATGACTTGAAGAATAAATGGGATATTTTCAAAAACACAGGTGTGTATAAAATTTTTGTTATTTGAAAATGTTTATTTAATTAATTGGAATGTTTTCTATACATATAATAAAACTGTTGAGGGTCGAGAGCCTGTACATGCAAGATACTTTGAAAATTTTTATTATAGAGCGTTCTCTAATCGATACTGAAGCCGAAAATGTAATTTAAACGTTTCATGTCTGTCTATCTGTATCCCGAATAATATCACGCCAAACTACTGAATCGATTTGAATGATACTTGACACAATATGAGCTTATGATCCGAGGAAGTTTCTAGGATACTTTTGATCCCGATATATTGCGCGGTTCCTTCAGGAGAGGGGATGAAAGATTAAATTGTTTATCTGTCTGCTGTAATTCCTCACGGCGTGGTCTGATTTCGAATTTTTTTTTGGTGACATAAGGGGAGTACTTTAAGCATTGTTCCACACAAGTTTCTATATTGAGGGTTTTGTAGTTCCGAAATTAGAGACATTTCAACTTTCGCCAGACCTAAATTCAAGGGTTCCTTTGAATGTGATTGTAAATCTAAACTGGCGTGTTGGCTTAATCATAAAAGAGCTTAATGATTAAGGCTATGGTAAAATAATTCAGCCTTAATCCTTCATGGCCTTAATCTTTAAGCTCTTTTATGATTAAGCAAACAGGGCAGTTTCATACGCTCCCATGAGTTTGTTGAAAAAATACCTGTCCTTTCATACACTTTATGTGGCGTGTTTACGCCACATAAAGTGTATGAAAGGACAGGCCGACCCTCGCAACTTCGTTTGAAGTTGCGAGGGTCAGCTAGTCATCAATAATCTTCCTAACTAGGAGTCTCTAGTTTTTTTAAACTATAGAACAACTGCAGCTGAGCCTGCGTGAAATTTGTTTGACACATAGACCTAATTTCCGTGAGAAAAAAATGTTTTACCGGGATGAAAAGCAATGAATGACGGGATTTTTGTATGGGAATAATTTAAGGCCTGGGCCTTAAGCTATTCCCATACAAAAATCCCGTCATTCAATTGTTTAAATGATATGATAGACAGAGAAACAAACAGAATTTTCCATAGTTTGTAATATTCGATTAGTTTTTTTTTGGGATTTTGAATAGTAACCATAGTTTCTGTAGTTAATACGGATTGAACACGCCATTATGTCATTAAGGCCGTAACCAAACAACCTGCCCACTTAGAGTTAATCGGTGGTTTCAATTAGTGGATTTGGGGCTTTGTATCTCATCTTAGCACTAAGTACCTGTTGCAATCCAAATTTCATTGAATTATCACTATTCTTGTTCAGGTTCCAGTTCTTGTTACAGATCCTCAATTTTTAGTGTTTGTTGTTATAAAGGCAACAGAAATACATCATCTGTGAAAATATCAACTGTCTGGCTATCACTGTTCATGAGATACAGCCTCCTGACAGACAGACAGTGATGCCTCAGTAATAAAGTCCCACCTTTGTGTACGGAACCCTAATAATCGCTCAATAGGAAGGTACAGTCAACTACAGAGAGATGTACTAGTTTAATCTAACAAAATGATGTATGCTTGTGAGTCGAATTATTTAAAACGATACATCATTTTGTAAGATTAAACTAGTACATCTCTTTGTAGTTGACTGTACATAGTGTACATAAATATCTTAACCCTCCATTGACGTTTCAGTTTGACGAACCAAAGTTATTAATGAACCATTTCGTATTCACAGCATGGAGTCTTTCTCCCATTGAACAGTCTACAGTCTACATATCGATAAATCGTTACGAGATGCATTGAGCAACACGCGATCGGTAGGGGAGGCACTATTGGCTAAGGCCGCATTTGCGGTTACTGCGTCGGATTCTAACTTCAAAATGTCAAATTCTAACCTCAAAATGTCAAAAATAAGGAATCTGAGTCTATGGATTTTGAGGTTAGAAGCCGCACGCGGTAACCGCAAATGCGGCCTCAGCCAGACTTTTGCGTCTGCCAAAGCGTGCCCCTAAAGGGGGACTGTTATATATACACACACTAACTAACTAACTATCTTCACGCCAAATCCCTTGCGGGCTAGGCAGAAAGAACCGAGCGCCACACGGCACGGTCCATACACACCTCACTTGCTTCTTCAACTTTCATTTTTCTTTTCATGCATGCACGTCGTTTCCTACGACTCTGGACTGGTGTCCAGAGTCCTTCAACTAACACACGATTAATTTAGTCGTGGTAGGTGTGTCGTGGCCTCCCCGACTCCTACGTCCATCCACTTTCGCGTTGTATATCTGTTTTGTCATTCTTTCATCTCCCATTCGTTCCACATGCCCGAACCATCGTAGCATGCCCTTCCTTACTTTAACACGTATTTGAAGCGCTCGCGGCCCCGCGGACTCAGTGTTCTGTAAACGATCACTGCAGTAAGCAACTTTTACTATGGCCGGATATGGATGGGTGACCACCACGTGGACCACTTTGTGACATTTATTTACGAGCGTTTCCGTGCTTCGGAAGGCACGATAAGCCGTTGGTCCCGGTTGTCAGTAAAATGACAGTCGATAAGCCAAGTTGAAGGCCTTACGGGCGGCTTGAAAAATTTCAACTGTGGGTCGTCACAGCCTGCACCCGGGTCGGCAGCGCGTGTGTAGCGCCTCTGGTGTTGCAAACGTCTATAGGCTACGGTTACCAACCTTCCGGTGGGCCGTAAGCTTGTCTGCCACCTAAGTAGTATAAAAAAAAAAAAAAAAATAAACACCGACACTCTCTTTCAGACCAACTCTCTTTCTTACATCTTCATTCCGAACGCGATCTGCGAGCGTTACTCCGCAGATTTTGCGTAGCGCGCGCATCTCGACCGCGTTTATTCTACTTTCATGCGTTTCCTGCCATACCCAACTCTCGCTTCCATACGTTAGCGTAGGTATCAGCACCGCATTGTGTACTGCGAGCTGGGCCTTCTGACTTAAGGCCTTGGTACCTAAAAGTTTGCCTAACGCTCCATTCGCACTATTGCCCGCAGTTACCCTCTTTTCTACATCAGCGGTGTACCGTCCATCCCTGCTAAATGCACATCCAAGATATACAAACTCATCCACCTGTTCCAGCACTACATCATTTACAGTTATCCTGGCATTCGTCCTGTCCTCTTCTCTTTCGAATACCATCACTTTCAAATGTAAGCCTCTCTTTAGACAATCATCTTTCATCGTTGTGACTAGTGACTGTAGTTCTGATGGCGATTCGGCTATGAGCACGGCATCATCTGCATACAGCAAACAGTTCATAAGTAACTCACCCATTCGCAATCCAACATTCATCGATCTTACTCTCTTAAGACAATCGTCCAGGTACAGGACAAACAGCAGAGCCGACAGCACGCAGCCCTGTCTGACGCCAATGTTGACGTCAAACCAGGGAGACAGGCTGCCGCCCACCCGCACACATGCCGTACATCCCATATATGTAGACTGCACAGCACGAAGCAGCGCACCATCAATCCCGTATCCTGGCAATGTATCCCAGAGATCCTTCCGTACAACTCTGTCAAATGCTTTCTCCATGTCCACAAAACCGCAGAAAACCATCCGGCCACACCACACACACACGGCAACAATGTTGCGGAGCGAGAAAACTTGGTCCATACATACCCTTCCATTTCGGAAACCACCCTGCGCCTCCCACAGTAATCCGTCAGATTCCACCCTCATTCTCCTTTCAATAATTTTGCCATACACTTTAGCTGCTATACTGATCAAACTGATGGCCCTAACTATAGGGCCATCAGTTTGAGGCGCACTCCATACGTGAGCCCTTGCCTTTATACAAGGGCACGATGACAGCACGCCTCTAGTCCATTGGGACCCTTCCAGTCTTCCAGCATAGATTGCTCAATGACCAGAAGGCGTCCCGGACGCAAGGACCACCTAATTTGATCATTTCAGCAGATATCCTATCACTTCCCGCAGACTTTCCATTTATCAAGCTTCGTATCGACCATTCAATCTCTTCCAAAGTAATATCTACGCTTGATGCTTGCACCGCAAGATCAGTCATCGACTCCCTCGCAGTGCCCGCATCCGGGAGATATTCATACATTTCTCCAAAGTACTCATTCCACCGCCCTAACACCTCTAATGGGTCCGCAAGAATGTCCCCAGCTTTACTCTTTATCTTATCCATTCTGGAAACTGACGAACAGCTCCGAGACTTCTTGACCTCGCTCCAAAAGAGTTTGGTATTCGTCTCGAAGTTCCTCGTCAGCTTCTCTTCCGCAATCAAATTTATGCTTTCACGCTTCTCTTTCACTAAAGCTTTGGCTTCATTCTTGCAGAGGCGGTAAATTTCTTTCTTCGTGTCTTTCATACTGTCATTCAGTTGCAAAGATGAGACATAATCCAACCACGCTTTCTTCTTTCTTGCTGCGCAGGATTATACTTCTGAATCCCACCAGGCATCACCATTCGAATGTTCATGTCTCTTTGCACTCCCACATGCTTCTTTTGCACTATCCACTATACTTTCTTTCATAATATTCCAGTATTCATCCACATCTAAGTCGGAATGGCTCGCGTTTGCAAGCTTTTCACTGACTAAGCCTTCATACATACTCCTTACGCTTTCGTCTTCCAGTTTTTCACTCTTTATCCTTTCATAGTCTCCGAAAGGGACACGCACTCGCCAGTGCCTCCACTTCTTGAAAAGACCAACAAACCGGCTTACCACCAGGTAGTGATCAGTTTCAAGAGCGGGGCCTCTGTAGGCTCTTGTATCCCTTATAGCCTCTCGGAGACGACTGTCTATCAAAATCAAATCAATTACACTTTTTTCTTCCTTCCGTCTCCAAGTATACGTGTGGATATCTTTGTGACGGAATAAACTGTTCGCCACAAGGAGGTCTCGTTCCAAGCATACGTCTAAGATTGACTTACCAGCATCATTATCTCTCTTATCTCCATACGGACCAAGGACAGCATTGAAGCCATCTCGCTTGGTCCCCACCCATTCATTCAAATCACCACACATGATCAACTTTTCATTCCCGTCAGTCAAATCGAGGACGTCCCTAACGGAATCCCAGAACTCCGTGAGCACTTGGGGATCAGCCGAACTGACGGGAGCATAGGCTGCGACCAAAAAAACTCTCGTGATCCTCAGTTTTATACGTACCCACAGGAGTCTTGGGCCTGCCAATCCATGTTTCACTCCAGAAGTCAAACGGGAGGAGAGCAAGACACCCACTCCCTTACTGGCATGATTCTCATGGTCCACTCCGGACCACAAAGCAATTATTCCGCCAGGAAGGTCGTCGATGCCGCTCCCCTTCCGCTTAGTCTCTGTGACACACAATACATCCAGGCATCGCTCTTTCATTACATCTATCAATTCATTCATCTTTCCTTCCATACCACCACGCACATTCCTATCCGGCACTCGGCTCCTCGCATCCCGCCAGAGTTGGCGCTGCGTGAAGGGTGGCGGCCCCTTTCGCCGCGTGCGCCTGCAGTCATACCGACGGGAGCACACCGGTACGCGTCGCCTCGGGGGGGCGCCCTAGCCCTGTCGGGACTCATTTCTCGGTATATAAACACACACATTTATAAGAAATGTCATAATGAGTGTGTATGAAATTAGGAGTGTGTTGCTATAATTGTTTTGTGTAAGTTCTATAGTGACAGCCGATTGAATACGATTTCTCCCCAAAACTGAATTATGTGTAGAGCTAACTCTATGGTCTATCTATGGTCGCGTTGCTCTATGCTCTCTTCCATTGAAAAGTCTACATAATCGATTATCGTTACAATGTATCGATAATTCGGATCCGGTGATAGTTAATCGACAACGTGTTTTCTTGTACCCGGTAATGGGTACTGTTGATTAAATTAATGTGTAGGAAATAGCTGCGTAAAGCCAAGCTTTAAAGATTGCTTACTTTGTGGTTAACCGGTAAAGAGGGCGAAGTTTATCTCTCGATTGGAGAGAGAATGGGTGATCGGTGGGTTGAATAAACATTCGTGAAATTAAAATGTGTTAAGTATTAGGCGGTCAGTTTTCAGCTTTGGAGGTGTTTTTTTAAGATTCCTTAACTCAAAAGGAAAAATAGAGCCCTTATATTTTGGACCAGTTCTTAAGAACAGCTGTGATTATCCGTATTGTAGTATTGTTGAACCTTTTATAACCTCTTTATAACCCCTAATAGGCCCTCGTCAAAATCGGATCGCCCACCTACTTTCTGGTAAGGTTGTCATAAAGACCAGACTGAGAGACTCCCTAACTCATTTGTAACCTTTTCGAAAGTCCTGGAGAATGCTGTTAACGGTCTTAGGCGTTTCTGATAATACTGTGCTATCTCACAAGCCTTTGAAACCTTGAATATCTACTTCAGGTATATAATTAAGCTTTCTCTGGTTTCCACTAGTAATAGCGGGTAGCTTTTTAGGGTTCCATACTAAGGATAAAAACGCAACCCTTTTACTGAGACTCCGAATTGTCCGTCTGTCTGTCGGTCACCAGGCTGTTTCGCAGAAACCGTGATAGCTAGTCGGTTGAAATTTTCAAAAATGTGTTTCTGTTGCCGCTATAACAACAAATAAATACTAAAACAGAAAAATAAATTAAGAGTAGCTCCCATTTTTTTAACGTGATAGAAAATCCTTCATTAACGATATATAACTCCTACCGACTAAAAAACCTCAGGTAACGCCTAACAGCCTGCGGTTGGGTGACCTGGGTAAGCCCTCGGAAGGATGTCCCAGGACTTCCAACAGAGAGTAGCTCCCATACAACAAACGTAATTTATCGCTTTTTTTTTATACGGGACCCTCAGTACGTGAATTGGGCTCGCGTATTGGCCTTTTTAAAGTAGTGCAACTCTAAGATGATACCTTCTTAATAATTTTCTCCAATGGTGGATACTCTCAATAAAGGTGGAGGTATGGTCGTTATTGATATCCATTATCAGTGGTGCTGAGTGGTGAAAGTTGTACCAGTTGCGTTTAGGGTTGCCTGTTTCGAGAGTTTCTATATTTCAAAACTTGATTATAAATATACCAAAAAAGGCCAAGTGTGAACTCACGTACGGAGGGTTTCGTAGCAAAATTCGATAGAAAATCACGTGTTGTATTGGAGCCCCCCTTAATCGCCCACTTTTTTTCTAAAAACATGTGTTTTGGCCATCATTACCGACGGTAAAATGTAGTCAGCGCCACCATATGAGAACTACGTCAGCTGGGAGCATTTCTCTATCCAATAAATGTCATAAGAAATCTTTAAGAGCTGACCTTCTATACTATAAGTGGGTATTCATTGCCTACGTTCTGCAGTGGACTGCCATAGGCCGATTTAATTGATTCGTTTGATAACCCTAAAGAGAGAATGACGTAATTGTATAGGAAAGGTTTTATGCATATTAAATAGCGCATGCATACAAAGTTGTGGGTCTCTACACTCTACCAAATACTGTTGTATGTAGGTACCAATTTCTTTTAAATTTGAAAATATTGTTTTTGTTTATAATTTTGATTATTTGAGAATGAAAATAAAAAAGATTTTTTAAATATCTAAAACACACAAAACAATGATTTCATACCGTCACACGCAAAGTAAACCAACCTCCTTTGTAAATATACGAAACATATTATCTGCGCAGTAATGGATTTTAAATCCCATGTTATTTCCCGATGACACGACCGATGATAAATGAATGTACGAGATATTAATTTACTAGATATTGCCCGCATTGAATTTTGATCCCGATCTCGCATCATAAAGGAATAAAACATTTTAGGCTTAAAATGTACCTATAGTTATTGCAGACTGCCTCTGTGACCAAGAGTCTGGGTGTTTCTATGTATAATATGTATGTATTTAAAAAGAATATAAGTATTAATATCCGTGGTCTGATACCCATAACACAAGCAGGTTATTCCTAGCTTACTTTGGGATTAGATAGCGTTGTGTGAGATGTCCGTAAATAATAATATTTTTTATTTTTTTATTTTTGACTACAGGCCAACGCGACCAGTATATGAGGTAGAGAGTAGACTCTATCTCTGCCTGTCATAATATGTTGCTAGGGGAATTTGTATTTTTATACACCACTACAACAACAGTTTATTGGCTGTCACTAAGGAACTTATTTTTTCGCAAGTCGTCTTGGTGGTGTATAAAATCTGCAAAGAAAAGCAACTGATGTGACGAGTTGCGAAAATTCGGAATCTGTAAATGTGACATACATCTTTTAACGCGATTTATACACTGGACAATAAAGGCTAGGAGTTATTTCCAATTATCTTGTCCCGGAAAATCTGGAACACAGTCTCTTTGTGACAAATACCTAATTCTTTAAATAGACTTTGAAATAAAATCTGGAGCTATTTAACCGATAATCTAAATGAATACAAGCATTCTAATTGAAACCGGTACCTATCTATTGAACGGTATGCAAAGTAAAGACTGTTCTAGACTCAGTATCGAGTCGATTCACAGATACACAGTGTAGTGCCCGTCAATTCTAAAACTATTATTCACTAGGGCTGTCAAATCCAGTAAAATTAAATTATTTTTGTTTTGTTTAAATACTTTTTAATAGCATTTACTTACACCTTAGCCACACTGTTATATTACTATTTAGCCACAAAAGTGTAATCCAAACATAGTTGTATCAAATCTCAAAAGTACTTAGGTATTTGGTCTAGGAAGCTTTAATTTGGAAAGGTATAGTCACTACTTCGTTTCTATAAGAAGAAAATTTTCATCATTGTGAGTGCGTGTGGAAAAGTAGTCTTTTAGTTGTATTTTTGTTATTTTACCTACGTAGCTATGATTATGTTCCAATAACGAATTATAGTACTTTTATTTTCAGCTCGCTAAAAGGACTCCGCCCGTCTGATGGAAAGCCACGACGACATTGAGGACTACTCTCACTATTCTCAAAACTATTGACGACTTCTGGCACAACATAATAATGTTTCATCGACTTTTCTGGACAGCCCTGCAGCCGTATCATTACCACTGCCATCGTTAAGTTTCTATTCTATGCGGGGCCTAGATAGCGCACTCGGCGGGAGCTCTATACGGTGCCAAACGCTGGTATTGTTGCCTGGTCTCATTGAATATCATATTATCCACGTATCAATGTCCATTGTACACAAAAAGCTTAGTAAACTAGGTGGGAATGAAATAAGTATTTCTAGGTAATTGAATTTCTAGTTGATATTCTAAAGGTATACAGGGCGTCAAAATTGATGGTCTTCCTTTTATTTCTGACACTATCTTACTTAGCAAAAAATAATCCTAATGATGAAGCCTTTCGATCGGTATGATAAAACTATCAGGTAATTATCTTTTTCTCGTGTAGCGGGTTCGATTCCCGGGTCAACCATGTAATTATTTAAAAATCTACATTTGATACTACATGGCATAGGATACCTTTTCATCATCATCTCAGCCAATTTGACGCCCACTGCTGGTCACCGGCCCAGTATCGCCACAACGCTCGCTCTGGTGCCGCCCACATCTAGCAGGCTCCCGCGACCTTCATTAGATATTGTTTTTATTAAGCTCGCGAAATTGACGTCGCCAGCCTAATGAAAATCCGTGACGCATCTAGCGATGGGGGGCCACTCTCACAGTCTGTTAGACTTCTGACAGCTTGTAGGTCTTCTGTCTACCTTGCGGGAGGTCTTCCCTCCCTACATTTTCCAATACACGGACCTTTTAGGAATTAGATATTTAAATGGAAACTTTTGGTTCATGGACCCAAATATTCAAGCAACCATTAATAGTTCAGACACCACATACAGGTTTTAAATGCAACTGAAATGATAAATAAATGATGTCACTAGATATAATCTCATAAACCTTGAGTATTCTATAGCTACACAAATCCGCGTCGTATAATTATGGTAATTAATCATAGTAGACAGACGATAGACGCCGAGTGGAGTTATTATTGAATGGAATGCATATTTATTGCAATATGATTTATGCTAATTAACTGGTAGAGTTCAATGGCTATATTATATTGTTCTGGAATGCACTGCTGCTGTATGAGGGCTGCTAGAGAAACATGTCCACGTATTATTGTGCTATAGATTGGCATAATCATGAAATTAACATATTTAAATGTAAATTTACTTTAAAGTAACATAAGGCTGGTCAGTCCTGGGATTTCCTTCCAAGGATACCCGGGGCTCCCAACCGTCATGTAATTATTATTGTAATTTTTTTTTAAATAGATGAGGTACATAGGATCTTGTTAATAAATTCGTGAGGTACATTGAAAAAGCAAACCATTGACAATAGTTTTATTGGTGTAGCTCGAGTGGCCCCGCTAAATCGAAACACATCCAACCGTCTACTGTTGGGCAGGATACGTGAGGTTATTTAGTCGATAGAAGTCCGGCATAGCATCCATGAGGATTTCTCTTACGTAAAAAGGTAACAGGCTTTTAAACATCATAGTAGTATGACGATAAATAACCTATACATTTAAGCCAAGAGAGCGGAGCAGTATTAATAAAACATATGATCACGCCTTTTATCCCCGAATGGGTAGGCAGAGGCATATTATATTCCCACACACACACGCAGTATTAATAAGTGTCAAAAAATATGGCATTTTTCCAGCAAATATTGTAAACTAGCTGTTCCCCGCGACTTCGTCCGCGTAGAAGTCATTATCGCGTAAAATCATTACCCTCCTTTTACGCAGTTAGTTAAAAAGTAGTCTATGTACCCTTGGACTCAAACTAATTCTATACCAAATTTCATCGAAATCGGTTCAGCAGTTTAGGCGTGAAAACGTATCAGACAGACAGTATCCCAGTCTTACCGACTAAAGCCAAGGTGCTCTATCACTGCCTAGGGCCGAGAGCCCCGGGTAAGCCCTCGGAAGAATGTCAGAAGATAGTACTGAACACTGTGGTTATATTAAATAGTCATCGTCCGCAGTTCCTCCTACCCCAATGTAAGATCAGTCCAAGCTGTAGATTGTTTTTTACTTTGAAAAGCCTTCATGTATGCTATAACTGTTACCGACTAAAACCATACTTCCCTACCACTGCCTATTCCATCTTTACAGCATTTATACCTACACATTTTCCGTAGTTCCGTTAAACATAATAGATTGGACTCCTGCATGAGCCCATAGTTGTGTCAACTGTGGGTTTGGCGCATTGTCTCACAAACTGGCAGTGGGCGTCATTGTTCAGCTATACAGTTTTGATGTTTGTACATAATACTATAGATAATTTTGTTATACGGGCGAATTAAGTTAACCTGTTTGTACTGCACTTAGTTTATTGTATAAGAAAGTCATATTGTAGATTGTAACTCTTTTAGATAGATTCAATTCGACTCCATTAATTATGAACTGTATATATGATGAAAGTTCTTCCATTAAAAACATCGTTATAGACATCGATCGATCTCAGAGTTTCTATTTTATCAAAACCAAAATTGGTTTATAAAATCTTAAGCGGAATTTATAACTGTGTACTGTATTTGGGTCAAAATATAGATTGAAAATATTGGAAAATTTAAATTTAAAGCATAGACCCTCATCTATCCCACTTAAAAGAACATTATTATGCACAACTTCACGGTAAAGTTTTAGATTTAAACAACCATTGTTTGAAACTGGAGTTTGAAAAGCTGAACCCCTCAGAAAAGGTTCAATTCAGTTTTGATTGTTATTTTTAATAACCTATAGATATTATATGTGGGTATGTATAGATAGGCGATTGAAATCTACCGCCAATTGGCAACTTTGCTGCAAATGCTGCAATGTTTCTTTTCCTTTTTTCCGTGTGGAAAATCAATCATGGACGCCATGCCGGACTATTACCGACAAAAACCAACTCGTTCCCTACCTACAGCCTACGGTTGGGAGCCCCGTGTAAGCCTTCGGAAGGATTCAATATTAATTTATTGAGAGGAAAGATTTGACTGTTCTGTTTGTTTGCGTCAAATACACTTCGAAACTACTGAACCGATTTCAAAAATTCTGTTGCTGTTGGGAAGCTACACTATCTCCGATTGATATAGATATGCTATATTTTATATCCGTGTTCCCACGGGAACATCCGCAATCTATACTAGTCTATACTAATCTATGCTAATATTATAAAGAGGAAAGATTTGTTTTTTTGTTTGTAACGAATAGGCTCCGGAACTATTGGACCGATTTAAAAAAATCTTTCACTGTTGGGACGCTACACTCTTTCGGTGAACATAGGCTATTCCCTATTTAGAATATTTTATTCCCGTATTCCCACGGGAACAGGAACTACGGGGGTGAAACCGCAAAAGGCAACAGCAGTCACCCTCATTACTGGACCGATGCGCGAAAATCTAGAAAATGGACCGACGACTCAGAAAAAGTAGCAGGCTGGGACTGGATGCAGAAATTGCAGGACCGTTGATTTTGGCGTAAATTTGGAGAGGCCTACGTCCGGCAGTAAAGAAAGAAAGAAAATTATTTTTATTCCACATTCATAGACACCACCACCACTATTAAACGAAGAAAAAATCTAGGTATCAAAATATATACATTTACACTTATTAAATTACATTAAATTGTGGAATAATGGCCGCCTCTCAGCGTAATGCTGTCCGCATGTGGTACATGCAGACAGCGCTGATTTTCAGAGACGGCCGGACGCGACGGTATAAGACAGAGACACTATTACAATTTTTAAAAAACAAAATCATAATCAACTAGCGCCAATCACTTGAACGGTAGAAAATATTTAAATAAACAAAATACAAAATGCTGAATTAAAAAGAAAAATACAATTTAGGGCTGCCATAGGCTGATTTGATTAGATTATTGAGTCAACTGAGAGTTTAGACGTACGTTTGTAACAAAGCGATGCATGAAGAACCTAAGGAGGTTGTAAGGAGGGAAGTACATGAACTTGTAGACGCTAGTGAAGACGTGGTCTTCTGGCTACAATTTTATGTTAATGCAAGTCATTTCATGACACTACTGGCTGTTGCCCGCGACTTCGTACGCGTGAAAATTATGTTATAATGATAATTTGATTGCTCTCTACTTAGCCCCTAGGATACGTAGCGTGATAATTTATAGCGTATATGAAGTCCCTACCCCCAGTTAATATTTGTGCAAAATTTGAATTAAATCTATTGAGTACTTTTCGAGATCCTTCCGGACAAAGCAAAGCAAACAGTCAAACAGATAAACAGACAAAAAATTTTCTAACTATATTTTCGACTTCGGTATCTTATGTTGAACACCCTGCGAGTATTTTTTTAAAATATTTCTAATGTACAGTTTGGACTTTTCTATCATTTTATTATATGTATAGATAAAATAACTTAGGGATAAGTACCCAAAGGGTAAAAACGGGACACTATAACTGAGACTGCTGTCCGTCTATCTCACCATGTTTCATCTCATAAACCGTGAGAGCAAGAGAGTTGAAATTTTCAGAGATGATGTATATTTCTGTTGCCGCTACAAATAATATGAGGTCTCCCATATAACAAACCTGTTTATTAATTTACTCAAAATCAAAATTATATTTATTTCACACAGGCATTATACAGATGCGCTTGTAAAACGTCCAGAATATAAAACAAAACACTACCGCCAGTTCACAACGCGACCCACCTGAGAAGAACTGGCAAGAAACTCAGCGGGTCGTTCTTTTTTTTGCTCTATTTACAATTTTAAAGAATCTAAAAACTATGCATTTTAACAATTTTTTTGAGAATCCAGCAGAGCAGGTCATTTCCAGGCTTCCTTATCCAACAAATAATCATTGATTGTAGGTAGCCCCTGCAGTACAATTTACCTTTAACAGATCTTTTAAAATTATTAAGGGACATTTTTTTAATTTCGTCCGGTAGCCTGTTTATTTAAATCCAATCCGTGGTCGGCCAGGATTTTAATTTATTTTTTAAGCTTATCTTTTTTAACTAGTCGAAAATGATCACCGTAACCTAATCATTATTTACTTTCAGTAAGTACTCATTGGCTACAGTAAATTATGGTAACTTACGCTGGAATCAGACTTCCCTGATTTATTTCTGCCTTTCAGATTCTGCTACATAAAACAACAGAATTGATTCCCACATGCTCAATTCTCAATCACAAGACAAGAATGCGTAAACGAAAATTTGCGGGCGAAATGTCTTTGTTTCATGTTTTGACGATTCAAAATATGAGACAAATGACGTTTCACCAGTTAAATTTTCGTGGGCGCTTTCACGTCATATGATCGAGGGTGAGCAATCTCGACTGATAGGATGAAACTAATCGTGATCGAACCCTTGCTAGAATAATCTGTGAGAGGCAATCAAACATTAAATTGAATCTCCAATTTGAGTTCAATTTCACCGTTAAATCATACAATTAGATAAATCGAAAACCGTTCACGATTTACATACTTTGTTTAATGACGTTTACTTTCATCAAAGATACTGAATAATAATAGTACGTTTCATGTAAATTGATTAGTTTTATGATTGTTTCAGACAATCTTCTATCTTTAGTAATCCCTCGCGAGTGTGTGGCCGTCACAAAGATCGAGAGAAATAGTGAGGGGAAAAGGGCAGAAACGTAGTGCCACACTAGCTCCGAACTAGTTCCGGGGCAACAAACCGGAATCGGACACGGAGGGTTCCGTATCAAAAAACGAGTATAGTATTTTTTGCTAAAGCGGCAACAAAAATACACTATCTGTGAAAATATTCATGAGATACGCCTGGTGATCGACTGACAGCTAAGATAAGATAAGATGAGATACATTTTATTTGTGAAAAACATGTGCAGGTCCATTAGGTGTTGAAGTCTCAGTAATATATAATAAAAACACGCCCATAAGGTCAGTATTAAGCCTCCTCCACATCTCCCACGAAGCCGAACGAAGTTGGACGAATACGATAGTGTAGAGAGGTACTTCGGCTTACTTCGTCAAAATTTTACTTTGTCTCCGGCAACTTCGCCGACGATCTTCGCTCAACTTCGACTGCTACTACTACATTATAGAAGCTAATAATTGGTTTAACATTTTTAGTAAGCATAGCAACAGGGAGGCACCGATCTCCCAAATTAATAAAGGCTCACAGAGTGTCGAACATTGGTCAGCTGGAGCATCGTTGGCACTACGGCAATGAAGATAATTAATAAGACTGCAAGTACATCAGTCAATAAATATTCTAACAAGAAAATAAGTCTATCACTACATCCAAATTTCATTAAAATTCTTTCAGCTAATAAGGCACAACAGTCAAACACACTTTCTTATAAATATTACGATGTCTAGATAGAGTAGCGTACGTAAAGTTGTATAAAGCAGCACGGCTTTCAACCAGTGCTCAAATAAAACAAAAAAGTTCCTGCGTAGTGAGATATTCGGTTGGACCGGTCTTTCTTGTTCGTTGGGCGACCAGTTTTTTTGCAGAGCGATTCTTCCTGGCTGCATGGCTGTTCTCACACAAGTTTTCGATATAAGTCTATACCTATATAGGTATATTCCTATATGTAAGTATTGATAACGAGCGCTGCTGGAATGCCATCGTTTGTTTAAAAAATTGGTGGAGTTCAGAGACTTGCTTTCGAAGTTTGATTAAGCTATGTGGGTTTTAATGAAATTTTCATTGGAAATGACGTGTTTTCGATATTCGTTTATTATAGTAATAGGTAAACGAATTAAGTAAGCTTATCGGCCACCATGACCGGGGGCCTGAGGACGATGAGAGGGCGGCTCACCGTCCTTACAGAAGCAGGCCCATGACGGCAGCGTGACGTGAGCAATTCACGCACGCCCCCCCTTAGAAGCGGGATCACACCCGAAACCCCCCAATGACGCGGGATAGCACCCGAACCACCCTCTGGGCGAGGCCGCAGTGGCGGCCGTGGGTCTGTTGGGAGTTCTGGGACATCCTTCCGAGGGCTTCCCCGGGGCTCCCAACCACAGGCTGTTGGACGTGACGTGAGATTTTTTAGTCGGTAGGAGTCCGGCATAATATCCATGAGGTTTTTCCCTCACGTTAAAAAAATCTACATTAAAAACGGCTAGCTACTTTACAATCGGCACTTTAGAATCAGCGAATGGTCAACCTTCTAATAGATCTTGTACTCACTACTTTTTGGGTCGTGGCTTGTTGTGAGCCACTTCTAAATACTGCTGGAAGTAACAATTTAATTGCTGGTGGATGGTAAAAGATAAAGAAGTCTTTTGCACGCATTTCATGTTCACGCTCTGTAGAGAATATCTTTTTATTAGTAGAGACCATCTGTTTAAAGGGCTCTCCTCTAAAAATATGGTCCCTACTTTAGTGACTACGACCTCCATGTAGATATTTAGCATACCCAT
Source organism: Miltochrista miniata (assembly GCA_933228765.1). Lineage (NCBI taxonomy): Eukaryota > Metazoa > Arthropoda > Insecta > Lepidoptera > Erebidae > Miltochrista > Miltochrista miniata. The sequence continues at coordinate 4,362,259 of OW121753.1, forward strand.
AGATTTAGGATTTTTCGCTAGCATACCAATTCCTAATCCTAATCCTAGTTGTCAAATATTTCCATAGATAATATAGAAATGAAAGAGTATATCGATATACCTAATGGGAGACACACTCCCTATTATTATGTATTAGCTATATTTCGTATTTCACCACTACAGCATGATTAAATATAAGCCTGAAACCATATTTCTTAAAGATTAAAAGACAGACAGATGCTATAAACACTTGGGAGTTTACGTTTAGGAAATAAAGCCCGTTAAAATGGCGCCATTTTCATTCTCCATTCAATGGTACTCGGAACAAGAGGCATATTATAAACCTCATCATTAATTATAAGTACACCCACACCAAGCGTTTGCGTTGACGTCTCGTCTATTGTTCGGAGAAATGAATGTCTTTTCCAACTACTTATATGTACTATGCTAGAAAATTACTCATTGTGTAGTTTTGTGTTACTAAGGGTAGTTAAAGGACTATACAGGGGCATGTGTTAATTACCAGCAACCTGCCAGGAGCAGATAGATAAAAACTTAAACAACAATTTTGAAAATTAATTACGTAAAGGTACGTATTTATATTTTCGAATTTCCACAGTTTTCACTCACGTGACTTGATAGAGTATACCTTGTCGTTTCCAGACGTCTTGTCAGTATTCACCAACCATATATACAGATAGGTATACTTACCTCAAAAGTTCGGTTCGACGAGCGGTTAACGATATTTGAATAACACGTAAAGGAAATTAAAAAAATATATTTTTTGCAACATCCTGTAGTAAGCACATAATTGATGTATGGATTGTAAAAAAATCCGCAAACACGCGTAAGACCAAATCTGCGAGAGTACGTTGACTCTGCAGATGAACCATTTAAATGTACCTGTGTGTACTTGTGGATACACGAACGAGTTTTATGTTCGTTTCCATTGTCGTACGATATTTACAAAATTAGGTAACGTCAAATATCCGCGTGGTTTATTTTCAAAGTATGTATGCTATTAACCCCCGACAAAAAGCTGATGTCATCGAGATGGTTGTTAATTGTTAGTTAAAAATTTTTATTTATGATTTTGATTCAAAGATCACACACAGGTCTCCAAATTTAATTCAAAAAGTTCTTTAACTGAACTGAAGCAGTTATAAAATCTTAATGTTACATATTATTATACCATAAATAGAAAAATCATTTACGGAAAGATGTGCTCAAGGCCATATTGTACGCTCTGAGGCCTTTCGCAGCGAAAGAACAATATTCTCTACGCGCCCAACTCTATTTTAAGTTATTGAATTTAGAAGTAACATTTCATTGTAAAAAACGGAACAAAAGAAAAAGAAAATTATTCTTTACGTAGACGGCGGCCAATGGAAAAGCGCCCGCTCACTCACACATACGAAGTACATAATAACCACGCCCCACATGCGCGTGAGTTTGGTCACGAACAAGACCGAGATTATACGAAGATTGTCTTCGTCTAGTCTGACTACGCTATGTAGCATACATAGCCAAGAATATAATACCGAGTACCTATTGTCTGAAACGATGACTCGCAGATAACTTGTATATGATTTATAAAAGAAAAAAAAAGTATTGGAAGGCGTTTGTAGGTATAATGGTTCGAGGAACAAAGTTTTATGAGTCAATATGAGAATAAAGCTCAGACTAACGATCGCCGGCGACTCGTCTTTTATAGCTTTTTAAGATGATCGTGGAAACTTCTCGAAAATGAGTTTTGAAAGTCATTCATTATTAAGTGAAGATTATTGTTATTTTTGTGTTTCGTCGTGATCATTTGAATTCGATAGAGAAACAAAATGGATGATCATAAAACCATTATACTACTTATCTACAATTCTCTATTCAGCATTGAGATTGAAAAGATTCACACACACCACACGCCCCAAGAAGCGGAATAATACCCGAATCTCCCCCCCCCCCCTAGGCGTCTCTATTGGGAGTCCTGCGGTCATCCTTTGGAGGGTTTACCCGGGGCTCCCAACCGTAGGCATTAGGTAGGAATAGTGTGGTTTTTAGTCGGCAGGAGTCCGCATGGCATTCATGTAGAGTTTTCCTTACGTCAAAAAAAAAAGCTTTGATATCGACCATAAAACACGTGTCATCTTCCATCACGCCAAGTCAGAACATTACATCTCTACCTCTTTTTGAATGTCTGCTACAGAGGTAATGTAATGTTTTATACAAGATAGTTCTTTTCTTCTTGTAATTAGGCCTCCGGAGCAGAACGTCATGAAAGCAAAATGTCATGAAAGCAAAATGTCATGAACGCAAAATGTCATGAAATCAAAATGTCATGTACGCAAAATGTCATGATCGCAGATGGTCATAATCGAAATTGGTCATGATCGCAGATGGTCATAATTGCAATTAGTCATGATTGCTGACTTTTACCCATTTTTTTTTCTTTTTACCATTTAAAAAAAAAGGTACAAGCAATTCTCGACCTTAATGAGAGTTCTCTAAAAATGTGCTTTTAGTCGTTTATAGACATTACTGATCACGAATATATAAAAAAATAAATAAATATTATGCATGCTCATAAGGTCGAGATTTGCTTGCACCTATTTTTTTGAATGGCATTCGCATCTATATTATAAAATATGGCTGTAAGTAATTTTTGACCTTATCAACTTGCGTAGAGTCTTTTGTTTTATTAATCTGCATATGTTTTATCGATCTTAATTTGTTTTTCCGATCGTCATTTGTTTATCCGACCGTCACGTCCGTATGTATCATTGCTTGACATTTTGCAATCCTGACATTTTACCTTTTTGACGATTTGCGAGTATGACGATCTGCCGTTATATTATTGCATGACATTCTGCGATTATGACATTTAGCTTTTTTGACGTTTTGAAGTTTTTGTCATTTTGCTTTCATGACATTTTGCTTTCTTGACGTTCTGCTCCGGGCAAGCTAACAGCCGTACATATGCACTGACTCAGGAAATAGCTCAATAGGTTGCGATAGCTCCGGTGGTTTGACACATAGGCAGAAAAAGATAGACTATAAACAAGACCCAATAAAATAAACAGAATGGATCTTCTAAAGGGGTCTTAAAAGGTTTCTATAGGGTTGGTAGCGCCTCTGGTGTTGCAAACGTCGATAGGCTGCGATGACCACCAGTACATCTGGTGGGCCGTATGCTTGTCTGCCACCTTAGTGGTATTAAAAAAAACATTGCAATCAACACAACTTCCATCATTCAAACCAGATCATAAATTAAAATCACACCTCCGTTGTCAACAGTACGGACAAAATTCTTGATAAAAATATGTTTTTAAAAGGTTCCATCAACATATTTGCAACATTTTAATCAAGTTTTTCCAAGTCCCATGATTACGAGATCCTTGTTACGGAGGCTTTGACCTTGAAACAGATCACTAATCATCTAGATCTATAAAATATTCCATGCGAAGTTTAAATTAAACCTGTCTTTATTTCCGGCGCTCAAATGAACTGAATAAACTGTTCGAAGACTCCGCGAAAAAACATTAGTAGGGTGGAATAGTCGGTTATAGGGTATTGCAAATAATAATTTACGACCACATTGGTCGAAATAGCTAGCTCGAAATATTGACATCGCTCTCAGGCCCTTGTTAATGATGGACGGAAACCTTTCTGAGATCTTTAGCACCTAGTGCGTCTACTGCAATACAAGTGAGCTCTAATTCCGCTCCTATTGTTTTTCTTCTGTCTTTTTTTTCACACATCATCTTCACGTACTCATAATTATGGTGTGTACCTTGGTCTGCAGTAGGCTACATCTGACCGTACTCTATTGACTCACATGATAAGGACGGGAGAGTAGGGTCTCACTTTAGTAAATTACGGTCTTAAGTAACAAAAAGTGTAAGAAAGTGCTGTGAGAAGTACAAGAAATGCGGTCAGATGAAGCTTCCTGCTCTCATAGTCTCGTCACTGAAATATCCTATCAGGAAAGTCGAGTGGCGTAAACAGCTTATTTTCTAAACAGTCGTGGGGATACTGAGGAGTTAGTTCACGCCATATGCTATGCAAGAACTCGATGAAACCACCCTAAGCAGTCACCATTTGCGTTAGTCAGTAGGAGAAACTGTAGTGCATTCTTAACCAATCTTTCATGATGCGGCTTCCTATCTGATTTAATTGGAAGACTATTTTTTTGGGGCAGAACATCCAGTGGAGACGTCTGGTGACTGCATTTCGTTGTGTTGTACGTTTAGCAGATCTTGCACATATGTACGATATCTCTCCTTTACAGCATGACAAATCACAGTATTTATTGAGTTTTAAAATACAGAATGTATTAGCTTAATAAGTGAACCATGGAATGGCTGCGTTACCCTATATGTATAACACATCCTTACTACTTTTTCCAGTGAGTGTGCGTGTGTGTGACAGTCATTCAGAACTGGCTTTGCGTGTAATTGAAATTAATTGTGCTAAGCGCCGCGCGTATACCTGTTCTTTTAATTATACACGTGAACACACTTAGATCTACATGTTGAACAAATGTATAAAAAGCATTTAAACATGCTTTTTATAAAGTTATGCCAATACCGTTGACTGAAATGTAGCAAGATAAACTTAAAACTGTTTTTTTTTCTTTACATAGTGAGTAAGCTTTACAATAAAAACATATTTTACTTGATCTTCTCTTAATTTAAGATACTGTTTTATTTAAAAGAAATTGTTCCTTGTTAAAGGCTCTTTTGGTTGGTATCATAAAATACAGGATGTCTTTTTTTCATATCTCCCAGGTTCGATTCCCGGCTCAAGCAGGTGATTTTTCAAAAATCTTTAAGTGCAGTTTTACTTACTTCGGAAAATAAAGGAATGTTTTCTTTCTGCAAAACTTGCCATTATCAATATTAAAGGGTACTTTACCTCTAACTACAGTCTTTAAATTTCATTCTGTATAACAAAGGCTTCTATAACAATAGATTAATCCTACCGCTGCCATTTCGTGAAACTGTGGAGCTAATTCCGAGTCTCAATCAATCTTTGTCGCATTGGAAAAAGTCTACATTCAGGATAGAACTTAACAAGCGGAAAAAAGAGACATTGAGATATCTAGAGTTTCGTAATCAACGATTAATCATTAAAGTTGTACTATCAGAGTCAGAGACTTTTGTGTACCAGAAAACTATAATTTATTCAGTAGAAAACGAAGTTGCGATCATAAAGTCTTAATTTTTAGGGGTAGATGCTTGGGTTAGTTATGAGTGATATAAAAATATAATTAAGAGATGCGTGCCACGCATTCACTTGAATTTAATTACTAGTCGACACTAAAATCTTCTTTACGTAATGTCATAAATTTTATTACTTTTGAAGAACTATCATTCTGTAACTGTTTCGTTGCGATTCGTTCTCGCATATCTTTCTCTCTAGGAAATAGAAAAAGTGACTTCTAAAAATGGATAAAGATTGCCAGAGGTTAGCCATCAAGATTGAAAAATGTCAACTACGGTCTGAAGGATTTGCCATGAGGTTTAAACAAAGCTCAGGGGTGAAGTTAGCTGGTGGTTAAAAAAGGGAATACTAAACCTATACTGGAATTGCTTGAAAACGGTGTCACTATCGGAGATACCGAGAAAAGTGGAACTGAAGAAAGCAGAAAGTCGACCTCGAACTCGTAAGCAAGTATATCAGATGATGATGATGATATTTCAAAGTTTTATTGCACCTAAGAAGCGTAGTACCTACTTACTCCTATAATTATAAATAGTGCCAGAATGTTGTTCACAGGCCGGTTTACCTAGGTGAGTTATCTTGAAACTGGTGTAATTATAAGACTACATTTTACAGCTATAAAATGTCAGAACAGGTAAACCGTCAAATTACTTCATGAGTCGCATAAGAAATTAACACTTTAATTTATCTAGAACTATCCTCTATAATCCGTATAATGTACCTGCTGAGTCAAATTTATACGAAACTTGATGATACATTCATGTTCCTGCATACCATAGAAACCTATTCTTGAGCCAACATGTATGCACCATGTTGGACAACTAGCTGTTCCTCGCGGATCCGTACGCGTAGAAGTCAAGTAAAGTCTTTACACACCTAGGGCCTGAGGACGGTGAGAGTGTCGCTCACCGTCCTTACAGAAGCAGGCCAATGATGGCAGCGTGCTGTGAGGAATTCACGTGCCCCCCCCTTAGAAGCTGGATCACACCTGAAACCTTCCCAAAGACGCGGGATAGCCCCCGCACCACCCCCTAGGCGAGGCCGCAGAGGCGGCCGTGGGTCTGTTGGGAGTACTGGGACATCCTTCCGAGGGCTTACCCGGGATTCCCATCCATAGGCTGTTGGGTGTAACGTAAGGTTTTTTAGGCGGTAGGAGTCCGGCATAACATCCAAGTCCTTACTCACATCTATCTCACATAAAATTTTATTGAAATCACTTCAGCGGTTTAGGCGTTAATGCGTGACAGACAGATAGATAGTGTTACTTTCGCATTTATAATATTAGTAGGGACAATCTATCCCTGTAACAATTTCGGCCTGATCCGTTCAACATTTTCTCGAGCACGGTGAGATCTAATAGAGGCTTTGATAGAGGCTTTCTTCCGCGTACGCTTAGGTTGTGGAATGATCTCCCTGCTTCGGTTTTCCCAAACGCCTACGGTATGGGGTTCTTCAAACGGGACTTAGAAAGTTTTACAGAGTCGTCAGCGCGATTGTGGCGCCTCAGGTGTTGCAAACGTCCATAGGCTGCGGTGACCACCGGTACATCTGGTGGGGCCTTATGCTTGTCTGCCACTCTAGTGGTATAAGAAAAACATTTAGAGCGTGAAAGAGTAATAAACATCCATTTGTTAAACTTTTGCGTTTATATATTAAGTAAGGACGATCCTCTACAGTTACCAACATCCGCAAAGTCAACTTTATATGAAACTGGTACTTGTAAACTGTTGCAAACAACACCTATTCAGATTGGTGTTGTGTACAGACCTCGTACAAGATACTCGCACGAAGATGAGGGAGTAAGTTTGCACAAGTATGCTATTCAAGTTACTCACTCATGCTTGAACTTTGGTGCATGTTGATGTACAGGCAACTTACTTAAACAGTTAGTAGTTTGAATTAGATTGTAGTCGAACTGAGAAGAAGCATGAAAGTAAAATTATGATAAAATGATAAAAAAAAAAACAAAAAACATCATGTAACAAGTATATTTTATGAAAAATGGTTTAGAATTTTGTGTTGCTAAAAAGACAAGAAATATATGTTGGTTTCCTAAGTTTCCTATTTTCATTAAATTAAATTAATTGTGGATTATCATTCGTCCTATAGCAGCTAAACAGGAGAATGGAAATCGTAATAGGTAGTATATTATTTTATCATTATAAAGAGGTAACATTGAAACAACAATCAAAAGGTTTATTAAGCGAGTAACAGCACCTTTTATTATCCACTGAATAAACATGTTTAAAATTAAATAATTGAGCAAATAGGTTACGTAGGCATAAACTAAATATTGACATAAATAGGTACTTGTAAAATATAATGATGTCTTCTAATTCATCTAAGAGCTGTTATTATAATGTTAAAGTTATTGATTTTCTTAGTTAAAAATGGGACTCTAAAGCGAGGATCATGGATGCTCTATCCCAAAGAAGCGGGATAGCACTCGAATTCTTCAAGAAGTGGTATGAAATCCAATCCCATGAGGATAGTCTGAGATGGCGTAAGAAGTCTGTGTTGGTAGCCTGCCTGGGGGTTAGGTAACCTTCCGAGGGCGGGAGTACGGGACTCCCGGCTCCAGATGGTAGGGCACCGTGTGACATCCATGAGGTTTATATAATAAAAAAAAGCTTTAATAAATTTGTATATTATAATTATACATCCCGCCAAAACTATATTTGTTGTTTTGTTGCACGTGCCAGCATTAGAATTCGAAAGCAAGAACTTAAGGTTGCTCGAGTCCAGGGTATCAAAAGTTACCCCTAGCTTCCTAGTACGGAAAAGAAGAAGCAAGCATAGAACTTTCTACTGAATATATCACGGCGAGTGTTCTGAAGAGCTCTTCAACCTGATTCCACCCTCTCCTTTCCGATCCCGAACAACGCGTGCCGGCAGAGGTGCCACTCACACACAGTGGAGAGAATCTTCGCCAGAATTGAGCGTTTCAAAATATCTATTTAAAAACCTGGAACGACCTACCCGATCACATGTTTCCCTCATCTTACCATGCCGCGTTCATCAAGCAGAGCGTGAAGAGACACATCACAGGGCCGCCAACTTGAGGACCACTGTCAGAAGTCTTACGGACTGTGAGAGTGGCCCCTCAATCCACGCCACGGCTTTGCATCAAGCTGGCGACATCAATTTGGCAAGCTTAACATAAAAAAAAATTGAATAAATAAGAGTACTTATACCTAATGGAATAGTCTAATAATTATTTGTGAAGAGAGTTCGTACCTTGTGGTTCTACCAATAGATGCCAGGTTTAACGTACGATTAACATTATTTAGATTGAATTTAAATGCTTTTCTAATGAGTCATTCACTCCAGTCAATTCTTAGCGCTTAGGAATTCGTTCGGAGAACTGACCGGTTTATTTCTAGGTATTTAAATACAACAGGCTATTCTCGAATGAAAGAACATAACCTGTCAATGAATATCTTATGGCAGTTATTTATAAATTGTTGCCAACGGCTATTATCTTTGTGAGTTGTTGCCTTTTAAAGAACCTATAACCCTGCTCCGAATGTCCCGGAAAAAGGTTCTTAAGAAAAATAGGGAAATACGAACGTAATATCTATGTATATATATCTAGTAATTTACTTTGCTTTGTGTTTGTGTGAATAATATTTATAACCATCCAACCTTATATTAGGGTGCTGTCAATGAATATCTTATTGCTGCTATTTATAAATTATTGCCAACGGCTATTATTTTTGTGAGTTGTTGCCTTTTAAAGAACCAATTCGCCTCCTCCAAATATCCCGGGAAATGATCTTGAGGAAAATAGGGAATAACGAAGGGAATGTCTATCGTGCCGTATGTAATTTTCTTTGCTTCGTGTTTGTGTGAATACTATTTATAGCCATCAAACCTTATATTTGGGTGCTGTCAATGAATATCTTATGGCTGTTATTTATAAATTGTTGCCAACGGCTATTATCTTTGTGAGTTGTTGCCTTTTAAAGAACCTATAACCCTGCTCCGAATGTCCCGGTAAAAGGTTCTTAAGAAAAATAGGGAAATACGAACGGAATATCTATCGTGCCGTATGTAATTTTCTATGCTTTGTGTTTGTGTGAATAATATTTATAGCCATCCAACCTTATATTTGGGTGCTGTCTATGAATATCTTATGGCTGTTATTTATGAATTGTTGCCAACGGCTATTATCTTGTGAGTTGTTGCCTTTTAAAGAACTTATTCCCCTCTTCCAAATATCCCGGCAAATGATCTTAAGGAAAATAGGGAATAACGAAGGGAATGTCCATCGTGCCGTATGTAATATTCGTTTCGTTGCTCTGTGTGAATAATATTTATAGCCATCCAACCTTATATGGTTACTTCGAATGGTCAATATAAGTTGTCTTTTATTTTTATACGATTCAGCCCAAACTGGTAGTTTTATATAACTTGTAGTATGTCTCTTATTTTCGTTTGTAAAATAATTAGTTTAAAATAAGGTCAAATATTTTGGACAGTATTTTTCCGCTTTAAAATCGAAATCCATTAGTCTGTTTGCTTAGTCACCAAAACCGAGTCGGCCAGTCTCCCGGGAGACTTGGAACATAAAATAGAGAGCCTTTCTCTACTTGAACCCAACTATCTCTCTTAAAACTTATTGGCAGTGGAACCTATATTTATTGTGGAATTTAAACTAATTAGCGATACGGTTTGTTTGTAAATAGAAAGTTGCTAATGAACTTACGACGTATTCTTGAGCGCTAATAGAACCTCGTTACAAGGTTGATATTTCGCTAATAAATTTAAATTACTTTTTTAAATGCAATTGTATTTTTGTGTGGGTGTATGTTTGTAATGAATAAAATCAAAAACTGCTGTGCCTATTTCAAAAATTCTTTCACCATTGGAAAGCTTCATTCACCTTGAGTAACATAGGCTATATTTTATTCCTATTTTCCGACGGGAACGGGAGTTACGCGGGTGAAACAGCGTGACGTCCGCTAGTTATTTATATTTGAAAATTAAATGACAAATCGAATTGGGTTTCTTCCAATACTATTTACTAGAGATGGGGTGGCCCGGCTTTTCTTAGTTTCTTTTGATGCCTTTGTCTTTACCAGCAGAAAAAGTCGATATATATACGACTAAACGAAGTTCGCTGGGACCACTTGTTTAAGACAAAAAGCCGGCTAAGTGCGAGTCGGACTTGACAAACAACATTGTTGTATGGGAGCCTCCCTTAAATATTATTAGGTTCCGATTTTAGTATTTGTTGTTATAGCAGCAATAGAAATACATCATTTGTGAAAATTACAGCTCCCTAGCTATTACGGTTTCTGAGATACAGCCTCGTGATGGTCAGATAGACAGACAGACAGTTCCTTTTTTCCCCTTTGGATACGGAACCCTAAAAACTAGATTTTAAAAGTCACGCTTTAATAGGATGTAATAGTCGACATATCTCACTAAACTACATAAAGGAAACCTCATTTGGATTGATTCGTTATCACACTACCTGCGCCCGCGTCTTATACAGGACGTTCTCGACAAGAACGCAATGTAACCTTAATTGACAGTTGAATCGGTACCGACCACGAATTAATCGAGGCATCGGGCGGAGGTTTTGAATTATTTATAGGGCGCAATGTGCAAGTGGCCGGCGGAGGGTGGCGGGCTGAGGGGGAGGGGAGGGAAGGCAACAGGTCCGCATTGTGTCGGGATGCAGGGATGAGGAGCCGGATAGGGTTGGCACGAAAGAGTTGTGTATGTGGTCAGTTTATTTATTTTTTTAACAGTCCCAACATATTTTTCTTTCTGAGTAAAAGGTTCATGCTTATTACATGAACATAACATAATAACAAAATAATAAGGTACATAATTGTTACCAAGTTCTAAACTATTTTGCAAACTGGATAAGTTTGTATTTTTAAAAAGAAAGCTGTCAAACTTTAGGTATCTATGTAGTCTGATGTATAAAAAGGCGTGTTGTACAGAAAAACGGAGAAGTGACTAGCCTGACTAAATAATTTAAGCTGAAGTCTGGGCTATACGAGTAATCCTAGATTAAATAAAAAACCAGCCAAGTGCGAGTCGGTCTCGCGCACGGGGGTTCTGTACCAAATAACGGCAATAATGAGTTTTGTTGTATGGGAACCGCGCTAAATTTTTGATTTTAGTAGTTATTGTTTCGTATTTATCTTTCGGATACGAAATTAGGACAAAATTCCAATAATGATGATACTTAATAAATTATATAACCTATCTTTCGTAATGTTATCAGTGTACATGGCTTCATTAAGCCAATTAAATTCTATATACAATCTTTAGCAATTTTGCTAACTAGCTGACAGACAATATTTCATGTTAATAAATTTTGACGTTATCTTTTCAACGTTGGAAATAATTTCTCACTTTGCTTTTGATTTATGTTTTAAAATTATTAACTATTATCGCTGTATAATTGACTAAAGTACATAATACATTTTATGGTAATACAAGGTAGAAAGACTTACTACAGTGTTTCATGCTCCTAATGGTCTAAGTGTCATTGGAATACGGTGAAGTAGTATTTAAATCGGTGTCTTCTAAGAAGCGAAATTAGATGAAATTTATTCACCTGAAATAATGTTCGTCCTATTCTTTTGTCTTTATGCACGGCACTGCATTTAGCTTTATATTTTTCTTGGTTTGATTGTATTAATGAAAGTAAATCTCTCTCTCTCTTTATGCTGATGAGCAATGTTAGTATTGTTGATCTGAATGGAATTCGCTTCTTGTTCTAAAAAGACACTACATTCTATAATAAGTTCAGGGTGCAACGTTATTAACTCCGTATATAATCAAAGGTTGGGCGCCTGTTAGCTCTGCAGGAGGATGTACAGATTTGAAAGATTTTTATAAAAAAATGGTTATTTTAATATAAAACTGATTAAATTTCAAGTTGTCAATGTATATTGAAAGCTCGATTTATTAAGCATTCGATATAAGAACATATATACGTCAAGTATTTAGACGTTAATCAACTTATATTCGATTATTTGTCATAGTATATCTCCTTCATTTCGGAGTTTCATAGCAATTTTTCATTTTATTATGTTACATTATTTAAGAAGAAGTTCAAGTTCTTTATTGAAGTAAGAAGAGGCAGGCACTTATGGCATCGAAAGGCTTAAACTTAAGGCTTTTGTTATTCCACAGAGTGCGCGGCGATGAAATAGTGTTTTTTTTAGATTTAAGGATGTATGTTTTAGTTATTGTAATTGATATTTTTGTTTGAGTAGTGTAATAAACTATTTTTTTTCTTTCTTTCTTTAATGTTATGTTGTATCTAAGGCGTATGTGCCACCCCTACGCATCGGGCGCAGCTCGCGTGGGGTGCGCGGGCGCGGGGCCGCGGCAGGAATGCGCGCTCTTGTTCGTTTTGGGGAGCGTCTGCGCAGGTAGGCGCGCCGCCTCCCTTCGCCTTGCGCTGCCTGTTGCTAGGCGTATACTCGACTGGCGAACTCACCTGGTCACTTTTATTGTCAGAATAATAATTCTGTTTTAGTGTTACCTATGGTGGTTAACCAAAGTAGAATGAATTGTTAAAATAATTCGAGTAATAGGAATTTTGGTTTAAAAATGTTTATAGATATTGGGATAATCTCTACACTTCTATACTGTCGATTGATGGCATTTGCTGAAACCTGCTGCACATAATGAATAACGCCATTAAATTTGAACAGTTCCACAAATAAAATAGATTCTTTTTCCGTTTCCGTATCCCATGGGAACTTATTTCGGGGAAAAAGCTGGCCTTTGTAATTTCAGACTATAATATTGCAAATTTCAGCAAAATCTATTAAGAGGTTAGAGCGTGAAAGAGTAACAAACATACATCTATCATACTACATACTATAATTCATAATAGTAAGGATGTAGTAGAGTACAAGTGACGTTATATAATAATAATAATCATTACTGGGCCAAAATTAATATAAATTATTCATTAGATTACAATTATTTAAGTTAATTTGTAAAAAAGTCGAGCCAAACGAGAAAAAAACGTGGTTGGTTTTAACTAAATGCTTTTGGAAAATTACATTATTGCATTTTGTTGTTACTTGCCTACTTTACGTCAAGGATCCTCTGATAAATTTTTGAAATAAGTACATAATTAATTAATCAGTAGACCACATAAATTTAAAAGCATCTCTTGGATACAGGTTTTTAATCAATGTCTCATAATGAATCTGAAAATGGAAAACATTTAGTCTAGACTAAAAATATCAAAAGTTTCTAGTGATAAATTGCCATTATGCTGATTTATTACTAGAAAGAAATATTGCTAGCTCGGCGGCTTTTGTACTCAAATAGCTGTTATTTGTAAACGGTCTCCCTATTACAATGGCGTTACTTCTGTGAGTTTCTCTCTCTACTTAGGTTCTGAACGAATCGTATTGAATATCAAAATGCTTCTCAAGTTCGTCAGCAATGAAAACAAAAATCGAAATAAAGTTTTGAAATAATTCTGTAAAAAAAAAATTATACCACGCAACGATAATTTTTTTGGGCAAATTTAAAATACATGGCTATATTAATCTATAATTATATTTCCTGATAATCAATAGTATATTTTTATAATTCACATAAACGTGCTAGCTATCAAATTATGACAAAAATAAAATTCTTAAAACGTTTCATCTCACAAACTCGTTCAACAGTCGAGTATACTCCAACCGAGCCCTTCAATATTTTTTTCTTGTTTACGTGTTCGGAGGTCAGTCGGGTAGTAAAAGTAAAGTATTAAGTCAAAATAAAACCTCCTCGACCGCTCATGGGAGCCAAATCCAGGTCATAAATGGTGAGCCCACGAAAACTGAGAGCTAACTACCTATATTTGCCATTTTTTCTAGCTTGGCTGATAGCGAACTTGGTAAAAAACTTACCAAAGAAAATCTAATAAATATTAGGTAAGTATTGAAAAAACGACACTTGTACTGTTTCACAATATTTATTCATTACACCTGACCGATTTCGCCTTATGGCATTCTCAAAGGTTTAGATGATATACATTGTATCGAAATCACTCAAAATCATCAAAATTTGAATGATTTCGATACAATGTAGGTATATCAAAGGTTTAGATGATATACATTGTATCGAAGTCACTCAAAATCATCAAAATTTGAGTGATTTCGATACAATGTATATCATCTAAACCTTTGAGAATGCCATAAGGCGAAATCGGTCAGGTGTAATGAATAAATATTGTGGAACAGTACAAGTGTCGTTTTTTCAATATGTGCTGCAAGTTCCACCAAGTGCCCTCAATCAACAGCATAAATAATCTGATCAGGTAAGTATTGATGTTTAGTTTGTTCTAACCTCATTGAGCAGTAAAAAAAAAACTAACTACCTAACTAACAGTGGCCACCAGTATCTACATCTGGTGGGCCGTATGCTCGTCTGCCACCTTAGTGGTTTAAAAAAAATAAGTGAAGAAATAACACATACACAGCCAGTCAAATAAACGACATAAAATTGAACAACATAATATTCTTGGAATTAAACGAGTAAAACTGCATTTGTATAATAAGTTTATACGATTTTATTACGCTACTAATCTATCTATACTTATAATAAATCTGTAGAAGTGAAAAATCTGTACATTCAAAATATCAAAAAAATAAATAGCAGGGGGTGTTACTAGACCGACACCGAACCCAAAAATGTGATTAAAAAAATTTTTGTCTGTCTGTCTGTCTGTCTGTCTGTCTGTCTGTCTGTTTGTTCAGGCATCACGCAAAAACTACCGGTTCGATTACGATGAAACTTAGTATAATTATACTTTAATAGCCTGGGCACCACACTGGGTACTTTTTATTCCGGAAAAGTATATAGAATTCAAAGCAAACTTAATTTTGCGGTTCGATCCCTAGACCCAAAGTTATTATCAATTATTGCTTAAACGGTTAATGATACGATGATGAAACTAAGCATGAGCGTTGTTTCTTACAATTTGAAAAAAAGTAATTTTAACATTTTTGCAAATTCCACCTCCAAAGGTATAAAAAAGGAGGGTAAAGTTTGTATGGGATAGCGTGATTCCTTGGTCCGATCTACTTAAAATTTGGCATATAGCATTATTATCACAATTTATTGAAGACGTGTTTCGTATTTTATTGAAATTTATGCTATAACGAGCTAAATAGGGAATGTAAATTATTTTGGGGTCGATTTTCTCCGGAGTTGATATCAATACTCCTTAAATACTCTTATTTTATACTTAAATTACTTTTTTTTTTGACACATAATTTGTGAAAGCGTTGTCATTTATGTTAGGGATATGGTTTTACTTCAGACTTCAAAGAGATGATTTTACAGGCAAGTTAAATAAAAAGCGCAATTTTGATATAATATTAACCAAATATGCTATACGGAAGTTTTGTGTGACAAAAATACATTTGTGAGAAGAAAAGCTAAGATGGCTTGACAGAAAAAATGAAAGACCACGCTTCAGGTAGTATCCACTGGTCAATAAAATAACACCGCATGTTACCAGACAAATATTGTCAGCAGACTTATCATGGAAGGCATGAACTTTATTCTACAGTGCTGACTGCAGTCTGTCAGGAAACAGACTCACCAAGTCTTTGTAAAATACGGGAATGGCCTCTACGAAGACTACATTCGACAGGACTGAAAAGAGCCATTACAATGAACATAATCTCAGGCTCAGCTGATGAAATTTACATTGTTATTACGTTACCAGGTACGATGTCAATTGCTTAGAAGAGAAGTTGTGTCAAGTAGTAGTTTAGCCATTGAATTAAGAAATGTATTTAATAAATAAATTTACTTGGCTCATATTTAATGCATTATGAATTTGACGATGTATTTTTGTTGCCGGCATAACAACAAATCTATCTATATAAAAAACCATACCACTTTTCGTTGTAATTTTATAACTCAAGAACGAGCTCACCTATCCAAACCAAATGTCTAGGCTTTGTTTGGACTATTTAGTTGATGGTTTATGTGAAGTTTGCACAAAATCGGTCGAGCGCGGTTCTTCATTCATCACGCAAACGAAGTTGCGCGGGTCAGCTAGTAGCATAATAAAATCTTACAAACTTAGTTTAATATTGTAGTAATGTATTAATTAAGTCTAAATTTGTATCATGGTAGGTAGTAAAGAGTAGAAAATGTCTTAGGTACTTAGTACTATTAGGTAGTTGTTCTGTGTTTCAGCGTGTGGATGATAAGAGACTTCTATATAAACTCAGTTTATATAGAAGTCTTTGGTGGCGACGGGGTCCTGTGTTGCGACGAGTAAGAGTACAAAATGTCGTCACCCCAATACATCCCGGGGGCGTAGCGTCGTAAGAGGCGACTATAAAGAACATTTTCGCGAGTTTTCCCTGTCTACAAAATATCCATTGTGTAGACAGGGAAAACTCGAAATAAAACCCGGTTGTCTGTAAAATTACAATCGTTAAACCAGGTTGAAGGCCTTAAGGGCGGCTTGAAAAATTTCAACTGCGGGTCGCGGTGATCCTGTCCATTTCAACACGGCAATAGGCTCACCACCTATTACGTGTGACATAAAACTATACTATAGACTATAAGGTGAATAGTGGGCGTATACTATACCGCTGCCTACCCCTTCGGTGATAAAGGCGTGACTATATGTATGTATGTATGTATGTATGTGTGTGTTTCAGACCTTTAGAAATAACAGTGCAACTTTTAAATATGAAGAATCTGTGCCATATATGTAAGCTTTACAAAAGTTATTAGTTTCAACAGTAATATTGCCATTGAGTAACGTAGTAATATAAGTAAAATGAATATTGATAAAGGGTTTCGAAGCCCAATCTAATTGTCATCAACTAAAATATTCCTCTCGTTAATAGGTCCTCATGTTGTCTTGAAGAATCACGCATAGCTTCCATGATGGATTTTCACACGAAAAAAGAAATTGCTTAAGGCTCAATGATAGGGGCGAGTTCACAAACTGCTGCGAGTTTAAAAGATAGCGAGTGAGCGACAATGGGATAGTCAAAAGCAGATTGTAAAAGAGCGAGTTTAGTCTCGTAGCTTCTAATCTGAAGACTCTTACACGCTCATTGGGAACAGAGAAGATTTTCTGCCGTGTGCCCGAGGACGACATTTGGCTTTTCCTCTATTACGTGGGGCCAACAAAATTACTGGGAAAGTGTGGTGTGTAATTCATCTCTGCTTACACCTTCGTAGACGTGATATGAAGTTATAGGACCTACATTATTTTCCAAAAATATTGGGGTTCTTCAAAAGGGGTCTAAGAAGGTTTTTACAGGGTCGGCAGCGCGAGGGTGGCGCCTCTGGTGTTGCAAACGTTCATAGGCTGCGGTGACCACCAGTCCTTCTGGTGGGCCGTAGGCTTGCCTGCCACCTTAGTGGTATAAAAAAAATGTTTTTCGGTGAAAATTTAAGGATAGAGGAGGAAGCTCGGATATTTCTTGAAGTATATATTGAAAAAAGTATATAATAATTTATCATTCACGCCATTACACAAAATAATATTTATTAAAAATGAAAGTACAGTCGAGCTCACAAACTGGTCCACTGCGGTCAAAACTTTCACGGCGACACCCATGAATAACGCTCTGCGGTCACATTCTGTGGTCACCTTTATACTGCAGTGGGCGACGAGACGACCGTGGTTAGTGGTAACTTAATTATGTAAATATTACAGGTTTGGGGATAGCTGGGTGTATTGTTACATAATCTTTTTTTTTAGTTTAAAAAGTTGACTGTTTAATAATGTCGTATATCTATACTTTTAGAACGGCTAAAAAAATAAAGGAAGGGTGACAAACCTAGCATAAAGTAATTAAGTTGGTTACCCTCATTTTATATGCGATCCTTATTAAAATGTGAGGCCGATGGTATGATGCTGAGCGGTTCATTCAAATAAAAAAAAAATGTGAATATCGCGCTACAGATGTCTTTACCCATTTGCTCGGAAACAAGTTCAATGACGAACTAAATTTTATTAACCTTTTTGACTCTGCTCTTACCAATTGACTTTCTGATTTGCTTAAAATTTATCTTAATGACTGTTTTTATAATCGGGAAAACAAAAGTTATGAATTTCCGGAACCAAATTCGTTGAAAATATTAAGGTAAAGTCACCAGTCATGGACAGTATAAGCGATATTTTTTCATTTTTGCTTATAATTTCTTCATTTTTCTATTTACATTCATTGGGATTTGGCATGAAATGAAAAGTTCTTTTCTCAGTCAGTATGCAATGTTTAATTTTAGTTTTGTACTCCGTGTAATAAAATATAATAAAAAAAAATACACTCCTACTTAGACACCAGTCATGGACTGCAATAGTCCAGTGAAAGACACCCAATTATGGACATGATCTAATTATGAACATCCACTTATGGACAATAATAATCCAGCTTGTTATAAAAATGTGAATAATAAAGTAAAGAAAGTATAAATAAAGTAAAGACAATTCATCAAAGTCGTCCTTATATAAATAATTTAAAAAAATATTTTTACCAGAGGTATTTAGAGATTAACTAAAAAAAATCTACTTATATCTTCCGCGAGTTTTCATAAATACACAACTTGCCGTAAATATCTATCTATAATATTGTAACAAATAGTAGATAGAAATTCTCAAAAAGTAACAATTCTTTATCAATCAATCTAGCCTATAGCAGTCCACTGCTGGACTTAGGCCTCTCCCAAATTTCGCCACAGCACACGCTCCAGCGCTTTGCGCATCCAGTCAATCCCTGCAACCTTCTTTAGGTCGTCGCTCAATCTGTCAGGGGGTCGTCCTACCCGATATTTACCAAGATGCAGTCTCCATTCCAGAACTCGCTTGCTCCATCGGCCATCAGTTCTTCTACAAATGTGGGGAGCCCACTGCCACTTCAAAACGCAAAAACACTGCGAACTATGTCGACCACTCTTGTTCTCTGACGGATAACATCGTTTCGGATCTTATACCTAAGAGACACCCCAAGCATAGCTTGTTCCATCACTCGTTGCGCAACCTTAAGGGCATCGACTAGGACTAGCCCCACTATGAGTGTCCAAGTCTCGGCACTGTAAGTCATAACTATTAGAACGCACTGGTTGAAGACTTTCATCTTCAGGCATTGCGGTGTCGGTGAGTAGAAAACCCGACGCAGTTTGCTGAACGCTGCCCAGCCCAAGCGAATCCTTTTGGCTGTTTCCTCATCCAGGTTACTCGTTTTAATGGTGATAACCTGCCCAAGGTAGGTGTATTCATGGACAACTTCAAGCCTCGATCCTTCAACGTAGACTAGTACCGGCACGACATGCTCATTGAATATGACCTTGGTTTTGTCCAAGTTCATACCGAGGCCAACACGTCGAGACTCTTCATTAAGACTATGCCTCATCCCACTCAACAGTTCCAGTTCTCTCAATCAACAATCTCTTTATACTTAAATATACATAATTAAAACAAAGTATTGCAATCGAAAACTTAACATACAAATGGTAAATATTTTTTTATGTTACATGTTATTTTCTGAACACTATTCAGCAATTGTTCTTTATTTATCATTAAGTGTTTATCGGCCATTAAAGCTATCGCATCTTACTAGGAGCTTTTCTTCCTCATACGTGAGAACGGTAGCTGGACGAAGATTTCAATCAATATGACTTTTCCCAGTGATTTTATTGTGTAAAGTTATTCTTGGGACTCCGTATTTTGTAGGGGCAACAGATATTTTTTCACCTGACATCTTCGATGGCCGGCCATTTGTTCTTTTGTGTAGGCTTTTCTTGGGACCGTTTCTAGGATGAAAATAAAATTAGTTTGTATAAGAAATACGTTGAACCTAAGATGGACACCCAGTCATGGACAGAATGTCCATGATTGAATAGACTAATAATTTATTGAAGATTATCATAGAAACATGAAGATAAACTATACCAGATGTATGATACATAAAAACATACAAAAGTAAGCAAATTCTTTGTATGGACACTCTGTCCATGATTGGGTGTACGTGCTTGAATAATATTCTATTATGGACACCGGTAATTTTTATGATTAGATAGCCATGACATTTCGGGTTATATTGTAAATGTAATGTATTACTATCTATAAATCACTAAATAACATGAATTTCATCAACGACGATACACCTGAACCACAATAAGATGTTAAGTGTACTTACTTGCACCGCGATTCTTATAAGAAAGTTACGATTTCCGGCACCAAATGACACCGCGCAACAAAAACCCTTGTGATCGCAATAAAAATGGCTATCGGTTGTCAAAAACAGTTGGTGCGACAGCTAAAATATAGACACAACTGATCTGTGTTGTCATTTGAAAATAAATACTTAGGATTTGCTTAATAAAGGAGGTTAATTCAAAAAATGTCCATCACTGGTCCGCGTCCAACATAGGTGACTTTACCTTAATCAAAACTGTTTTCGTAGCACTAAAGTACAGAAATTCAGAATGGATTTTGACTCTATATTTTGCACTGCCGCTAAAATGTCGCCTACCGCCTTATGAAAAATCTATGGAGATCTAGCGAATTGAAGATCACTCTCATAGTTCACACACAATCCACAAGACGGTGCCTTTTATCGCTCCACTTGAAGAACCCGGGATTGCAATAGGCATAAATTTTGAGGAGAGTAACTTGAGAAGCGCTCTTGGCCCCGAGGACTCAGTGTTCTGTAAACGATCACTGCAGTAAGTAACGTTTACTATGGCCGGTTCTTGAATGGGTGACCACCCATGTGACCACATTGTGACATTTATTTCAGCGTTTTCGTGCTTTGGAAGGCCCGTTAAGCCGTGGCGTGGGTCCCGGTTGCCAGTAAAATGGCAGTCGTTAAGCCAAGTTGAAGGCTTTTATAGGCGGCTTGAATAATTTCTACAGCAGGCAGTCACAACCTGCGCCTGTCTATTTCAACACGGCAATAGGCTCACCACCTATTACGTGGGACATAAAACTATAAGGTGAAATGTGGGCGTATACTATGCTCTCAGAAAATTGCACAAACAATCTATATTTATTTTTGGATCAGCGTGCCGAGACGACGTGAAAGTGCTAGTGTTGTGGCCATAAATCGTCGGGAACAAGTCGTGTGTACACGTCCTGTAGGTCACGACACATGTGTGACAAATGTGCTTTAAGCTTAGCGTACACGATATAACGAAATTTTAAGAAATATAGCGTTTTCTAGCCCCTTCATTTAGAGTTTACTTCATATGAATCGATTTGAGGTAGGTACCTAGGTATGAAAATATTGTTGATCAAAGAAAAAATAATGAGAGAAGGAGAGGATCTAAACCCCAAAAGGGGATAAAAGTGGTAGGCAATCTCTTTTTGAATAAAGTTGGCTCGTGAGTTGGTGGCTCCCTCTTGTGTCCGCGTACCGTGTACACACTATAAATTACAATTACAATTCCCAGACTGCGTTTCCCAGACTTAGTAAAAGTAACCTAATATTATATTAAAACCGTTGCAATATGAGTAAAATATTTAGTTGAACAAGCTCGGCTTAGGACGCCATTCATCACGCTTAATGCAGGGTACGTACAGAATTATGTGGTATTGTTGAAACATTCATCTGAGGTGCCGTATTAGAGATGCCTGCGTATATTTTACATGAGGTTTGCTTAATCCGAGAAGCGAATTCTAGACTACAATAAAATACAAAGTACTATTTCTTCGAAACGACTTCGGTAACGAGAGAATCTAAATTTCAAACGCAAGCAGGGTATTTTTTTTCATTCTTTTTTACATTAAAATTATGAAAAAAGCATGGGCGTGTAACCTTTACGCGCGATTGAAGTTATCTTTGCCATCGACGGCATCAAATGTTATTTTAATATCACTCATTCGAATTTTGAATAGCGGAAACTACGTTATTCAAAATTCAAAAAGTAAGCGTTACTTCCCCCAAAACAATAACATCTGAGTTACTCCCTAGTCGCGCCTAATGAAGTTTTACTTCAATAATAGCATACTTACTAATAGCTTAGCATAGCTAAAAAAAAAACTTTGGAGCGTTTCCCAAATTATTTCTAACGAAAGTATGAAATTTTTGCTTCTATTTCATTCTATACTTCTGTTATTTTCTAATCAGTCCTTGAATAAAATTTATTGCAATACTTCATAAAATTATCATTTTAAAGGAAATTTCACAAAAATGAAAGCAGAAATCCACAAAAAAGTCTTTCGAAATGTTATTTTCGTTGAATCAGAATGACCCTACTGAGTGAGTTAGTCAGAATAATGACGAAGCACATAAGCTCCCACAAGATACTGTCGTGGTCCAACTAACGAGGAAAGGTTACGGCGCTCCCATGCTCCAAATGACACAATCTTTTTATTGGAATACAACCACTATCGGAGATTGAAGCGACCTTATACAAAATGGGTATGAAGAGGAAGAAATATTGAAATTACAGTTATATAAATCGAAAGTAAAGTAAGTTATCACGAGAACATTGATAAAGCTTAGAAGTTCGTATTATATTATTAAGAGGAAAGATTTGATTGTTTGTTTGCATCGAATAGGCTCCGAAACTACTGGACCGATTTTAAAAATTCTTTCACTGTTGGGAAGCTAAACTCTTCCCGGTGAACTAGTCTATATTTTATTCCCGTATTCCCACGGAAACGGGAGCTTCGCCGTTGAAACCGCGTGACGTCTAGTCTAGTCTGACTAGTCCAGATAATAGGTATCTGCTAACTACGTTAAACTCTAGAACTACCCTGGGTACGCCTGGTTGGAAGACGAGAGGGAAGAAGAGAGCGTGGGTGAGTAGCATACCATAGATACGCTAAGACAAAATTGGGGAGGGTATGTGAGACTTTTGCAGAAATGTATAGCGTTCAGACACACGGACTCATACGAGAGGTTTCCCTTTGTAACCTAAACCAAAACTCTAACAGCTAGCCGTGATAGATGTTACATATCTATACATACATACAAATAAATAAAATTGGAGTGGCTCTTCGTACTATTAAAATAACCGCATTCTACTACATGCATATGAATCGTATATACGGTACACATACCAAAATATAAATATTTAAATTTTTTGTCTATCTGTCTGTTTGTTCCGGCTAATCTCTGGAACGGCTGGACCGATTTGGACGGGACTTTCACTAGCAGATAGCTTATGTAATAAGGAGTAACTTAGGCTACTTTTATTTAAGAAAAAATCTTTTGTTTTAAAAAAAATGCCAACAACAAAAAAATAAACTAAATAAGCTATTATTTTTTTATTACATTCCACGCGGACGAAGTCGCGGGTCTACAATAATATCTCTGCAGTGCAGGCTAGTCCGGTAAGATTTACAACTATTTGATTTCGAAATATTAAGTACTAGCGAACGTCACGCGGTTTCACCCGTGTAGCTCCCGTTTCAGTGGGAATACGGGAATAAAATATCGCCCATGTTACTCAGAGTGAATGTAGCTTTTCAATGGTGAAAGAATTTTTGAAATCGGCGCAGTAGTTTTTAAGTGTATTCATTACAAACATACACACAAAAAAAAACAAAATTTTTCGTCTTTTTAATATAAGTGTAAATTTTACTACAGCGCACGATTCGCATTGATTAAAATTACGACTGAAGCCTAAATCTTATTTATTGCAGACGTCAGTATCGACAAGATATTTATGCCTATTAAATTAAAATATATATGCCTGACCCTTTAAAGTGAGTTTCTATAAATAAGAATAAATTATTGTGTCCTTAAAACGCTCTTGGGCAACCGTTTATAATGAAATATGAAAGTAGTGGCCACAAAACGTAAATAATAAGCCGAGTCGTAAAATCTTTTACGAAAAATGTTGGTGATTAAAATTATATGACCGTTTTGAAGCCCGAACCTCGCGGACTTCAAGCAGTGCGGTGCGGTGGGAGGAAAGGAGTACCTATATCTTTAGGTCGAAACTTTGAGGAGCATTGTTCTCAATCTTTGAATGTGGACATGGTTTGCGTGTGAAGCACATTATATACAGAATCTCGTGATTCGATTAAAAATAACTTCTTCGTAAATATTTATACGGAACCCTATGTGTACGAGTCCCACTCGCTCATGTCCGGGTTTTATCCTTGGAATACGTATCCGTGGGATCACAACCTGAGAATAATAAAAATGGTATTGCTTTTTACTCTGAAGTGAAGGTTTTGAGTACTTACCTACACAGTGCAACCCAGACTAGCACTCTGTTGTCATCTCTGCTAGTCTCTACCTCTCTGCTAATATTATAAATGCGAAAGTAACTCTGACTGTCTGTCTGTCTGTTACGCTTTCACGCCTAAACTACTGAAGCTATTGAGATGAAATTTGGTATAGAGATAGTTCGAAGCCCTGGGAAGGACAAAACCAATTTTTAACTGACTGCGCAAAAGGAGGGTTATGATTTTACGATATAACGACTCTTACGGTCGAAGCCGCTGGGAACAACTAGAACAATATAAAAGTCGGTACATCAAAATATTTTACTAACTACCTACAAAAGCGTTTAAAAATTCATAACTGACGTTTTTTTTTTTTTTTAAATCGTTAGAGCACGGTGCGCGATGGTGTAATCGATAACGATTATGACTGATGCATTCTTTGTTGCGAGGTTCTGGTTTTGTTTTTGTGCCGTATTATAATGATCAATTACAAGGCAACATGTAAACTGGTTTTGTATGTATAAATATGTCGTTATTTTCAAAATTATAACGCTTATTTTTAACAAAACCTTATATTGTACAAGGATTCTACAGCTGTATAATGGAAGGTTCAGTATCCGTTAACACGTAAAACTTAACTTTATCCCAAACCTCCATACAGTCTTCTTCAATGTATGCCTCGTTTAGTAAATAAGAATTCAAACTTGGTTGACTTAAAATAAGTTTTGTCAACAGATTTTGATCATATTTTATCAAAATAGGTTGAACGAAAACAAAGTTTACGCGGTGTACGTCTCTACACTTTTAATACATAGAAATAATCAGGACCCAAACTCTCGAGACAAAGATATAGGCATGACTATTTATGTATGTATGTAGATCGCATATCACATGCTTATCTTAGCTTAATTTGGGTTAGACGAATGTGAAATGTGCAAAATATTTTTGTAAAAAATTATGCTCATTATTTATGGATCACAAAAATTTTGTCCAATGGTGCAAATAGAACCTATGTTCTTGTTATCAGTGGTCGCACTATACGACTTTTAGATCAACAAGGCAGTCATAAAGAACTTTGAATACCATATAAGGTTCATACATAACCTATTGTGTTCAGATGAGTAGATTGTTAGAAACCTGGCAAAGCTAGAGATATCAAACAGGCTTTGACTAATCACATCCAAGTACTGTCAGCAACAGGTTTTAGACATTAACACTGTACTACCTGTTATTATTTAATGTACCTAGGTAGGTACAGTCGTTTATTACTGCCACACACGTGAAGGTGACTGCTAATCAAAATCCTGATAGCTATACTAATTACTAAGGCAATTATAACCTCGTACTTCCACAGCCACCCAAGACCAGCATATTACACGAATTCTGGGACATCCTTTCGAGGACATCCAGCAAAGTATCAATGAGGATTTCCACACGTAAACACACACACATACTCACGCCTTTATCCCCGAAGGGGTAGGCAGAGGCCTATACCGGCCCACATTTCACCGTGTACAATTCGGTCCCACGTCACAGGTGGTGAGCCCATCGCCGTGTTGAAATGGACCGCCGCCGTCAGAGCCTCGTCCGTTGTTCAGCAGGTGCACGAGCTTGCACGTGAGGTTGACTTGGGCCCGAAGGTGTTGGTAGGGCCCCACTACACCCCATACATATTTACGATAATACTATCTAAATTAAACTTAAATAAAGTTTTAATATTTTCAGACGCTTATACTGTTGCGATGACTTTTATTATTGTTTTAGGAAGATGGGACGGGGCCTTTTTAATATTCTCCGTGTACATACATACCTTGACAGAAAGACAAGGAATTTATCTATAGGATTGTCATAAACATCCTATGCATTTTATAAAAATGAAAGTGTGTACCTACCATAAATGTTTGAATGCTTGTTACTCAATCACGCTCTAAGCTAAACTTTTAGCTGTCATATTTCAGCCACTGTCCAGCAGTGGCTGAAATATGATACAGCTAAAAGTTTAGAATAAATCCAAAGACCATTTAACTACATTAGTTAAATGGTCTAAACTTGTAAGAAGATAGTTGAGAGCTATGTCCACTATGCTTATACCAAAGATAATATAGTATTACATATAGGCAGCCCTCTGCCCCCCACTGTGCAAGCTTCCCCACCCCCGCTGTCATTTTAGTCGGCGGGTATTTTTAACCGACTTCAAAAAAAGGAGGAGGTTCTCAATTCGTCTGTATGTATTTTTTTTTATGTATGTCAAGCGATATTTCCGTCAATTATAGACGGATTTCAAAATTTCTTTTTTTGTTAAATAGGGTTTACTTCTGTGGTGGTCCCATTTTCACCAAGTCAGGATGTGATGATGGGATCCAGGAGAAAACGAGGGCAACCACCGAAAATTGTACGGACAACTAGTGCGCTTGTTAACTTTTTAATTAAGTGCTTTAATGTTCTACATTTTAATGAAGGTCTGGAGTCGATCTGATGATAGAGTCGAAAGACAGTCGAGGGCATTCCTTAACAATTTACAGCAGTTACCTTGTGTTTGGGCTTGATTGATTTGTATTGATGAGAACTTTACACTTAGATTGATAGATCCGACTTAAAAAAAAAGGAAGTTCTCAATGTTTTATGTATGTTCACCGATATTTCGTCAATTATAGACGAATTTCAAATCTGCATTTTGTTGGATAGAGTTCACTGCTGAGGTGGTCCCAATTTCACCAGGTCAGAATCTGATGATGGGATTCAGGAGAAATCGAGGGCAACCACCGAAAATTGTAGGGACAACTAGTGTGTTTGTTATTTTTTTAATTCTGTGCTTAAAGGTACTACAATTTAATGAATGTCTGGAGTCGATCTGATGATGGAACCGAAAGACAGTCAAGGGAATTCCTTAACGATTTACAGCAGCTACCTTGTGTTTGGGCTTGATTGATTTGTATCGATGAGAACTTTCACCTAGATAGATATATTTTTCGATTCACCCGTCACTTAAAATGATGAAAAAAAATTTTTCAATAAAAAATAAAACCGACTTCAAGCAAATCCTGAAAAATAAAATTTACTTAGCACAAAGTAATATGTATTTTGATTTATCATATTTAATTCAATATAATATTGAAGTTGGTGCCATCAATATAATACCTACATAAAACTATGGGTTTACTTGGCACCGACTTCAATATTATATTGAATTAAATATGATAAATCAAAATACATATTACTTTGTGCTAAGTAAATTTTATTTTTCAGGATTTGCTTGAAGTCGGTTTTATTTTTTATTGAAAAATTTTTTTTGAGGGAACATTTTCTTAGCCTTAGTGGTCACACACACATTTAAGCTCTGTACGAACAAAGCGTGTTTTTAGTTGTAGTAGACAGAATTGAAAACGGATCACTTGTATTGAGTTTCCGCCCTGTGCTTATTATTTAAAGATATTTTGGCAATTTGGTAATCAGTCAGAATGCATTGAGGGTAGGTCTGATTAGGTCTCAAGTAACTAAATTTTATTGACATAATATTTAATACAGAGTAAAATAGGATTCTAACAGAACCCATGGTATCAAACCTGTATAAAGTACCGCCATTCATCTTGGCCGCTTGTTATCGCCTAACAAAAACTAGCGCGCTAACTGTTAGGCTGCCTAGAGGAATAGAGCCTACAGAATACGAGTCGGTATCTCCAATCGATGTTCATACTGATTTATAGGCTGGTTAACATTTTATTCATACATTTCCTTCGTACAAGGATGAAACACGCTATAAACACTTTAGTAGCGTTTTTATGCTTATTAGAGTCTTGTAAAAAGTTATTTATGGTTATTAAGAATTTGAAATAATTTGTACGTTGCGGATTCGCGCAATTTGCTTTACGCACCCCGCTTCTATTTACATGAAGATAACTAAAAGAAATGAAAATTTGCTAAACAAATAAAGTATGTTGAAACAAAGGAAGACGACAAAACAAATTAAGATAGATTTGATAAACAGAATGAAAATGTTTACAGCAGTATGGGCCTACTTCTGTAAGAACGGTGAGCAATCCACCCACCGTCCTCAGGTCCCGGGTCATGGAAGCCGATAGTCTCGTCTACTCCCACCTGTTCTGTTGACTAGATCTGTTGGCAAAACAGACAAGTCGGTGGCGCCCAAGCCACTGACTGCGGAGCTCGGGTGGGAGAGTTCTCTCCCGCTCCCGCCCCGCCGCGCCGCCTCTTTCACGAGCATGACCTATTCGCAGAAAGAGGCGGCGCAGTCCCACTTACTCCCGCTGGAGACCATGGCTCACACAATTGTCTCGAGAGAGGGAGTTTCCACTTCCAGACCTACCACGAGGACCTGGCGCTGTTGAGCCCACAGATACTTACCGACGGTAGGAGAGAGCACTGTGTTTCCTCTCCTGACGGCCGCGATTGTGGCGAATCCCCCTTTGGTAGTTCAAGTCCGCAATAATCAGGCTATTTAACACAATAATGAATGATTCAAATCGGTTGAGTTGAGTAGTTGTTGATATTAGCGCCTTCAACCAAACGAACTCTTCAGCGTTATAAGTGAGTACCATTCAGCCATCGCCATCCACTGCTAGACATAGGCCTCTCCTAGATTTTGCCATAGAACACAGTCTAGCGCTTTCCACGTGAGTTCCTCTCTGTAACTTTTCTAAGTCGTCTAGTTGACTCTGGGCTTCAAATTCGAGGTTTGAAACGTAACCAGGAATTTATGATAAAATGAAGGTGTTACCGATGGTTTATAGGTTAAGTGCGTGTTCCTTTCCGTTAACGTTGGCGCCAATGTTTTCTCTGTCATCTGAAATTGACAGAATTTATAAATTTTAATGTGAATGCTATAAAACGCAGGATCCATACTGATAAATGGTGCTGCGAATCATGTATATGGAACGATTGATCTAAGAGATTGTGAGTATGGTGGATATTTTAAGGTCATTGTGATCCTATGATTAAGGACCACACTAATATTACATTCTGCCCCAAATTTAGTTCATATAAAAATCTCCATACCTAGGTTGCCTTTTTATTTTTAACGTGAGGAAAATCCTACATCTACCGACTCCTACCGACTAAAAAGCACACGTAACAGCCTACGGTTGGGAGCTCTGGGAAAGCCCTCGGAAGGATACCCCAGGACTCCCAACAGACCTACGGCTACCACTGCGGCCTCACCTAGGGGGGAGGGGGTTCGGGTGCTATCCCGCGTCGTTAGGGGGTTTTTCGGGTATTATCCCACTTCTTGGTGGGGCGTGCGAGATTTCCTCACGTCACGGTGGTGCCTAGGGCCTGCTTCTGTAAGAACGGTGAGCAGCCCCCTGAGGCCGATAGTCTTGGGCGAAGACACGTCTGCGCCGCCCCCATCGCAGGTGCGGAACTCGGGTGGGAGACTTCTCTTCCGCTCCCTCCCCCGCCTCTTTCACGAGCATGACGTGCTTCTTTAGGTGGTCTGGAATAAATCGCCTTGTGCGATAAGGTAGGACCTGTATAAAATTATATATGTTTATAAAATGTGAATGTTTGTTTTGGTGTTATAATAAAGCATAACTAACTAGTTTTGGGAACTAGTTCAATCCTCTAAATAGGCATAGAAAACGAAGGTCGTTGGGACAACTGGTTGTTATAGCGACAACAGAAATATATCACCTGTGAAAATTTTAGCTGTCTAGCTGTAACGGTTCCTGCAATACAGCCTCATGACGGACAAACAGACAGACGGACAGCGAAGTCTCAGTAATAGGGTCCCGTTTTAACTCGTCGGGTGCGGAACCCTAAAAACGGTTTAATTCAAAGAAGTTTATGAAACATTATAATTAATTAAAAAGGCCTGAACCTTAACTCAACACACAGTTATTTATTGTTTTATAATACCATATAAAATACCTCGGTAGGATAACTACATATACAGCATTCTGAGTATTTTATACATGGTACAGTCGGCAAATGAGATAGTACACAGGGCTGCCCTGCCATGCAAAGGTTGATATTTTTCTGAAAAATCTTTTGTACGTACATTTTTAGTCTTTGGGGGAGTTTTTCACATTAAAACTTATGATTCAGAACAAATTTACACTTATTAAATAACCATAACGAATTTCATAAAAAATATTTAAGAACTTCTGAAAAAAGGACGTTAAGGCTGCTCGCACATTTGTCAGCACCGTACGCGCCGCACGCGCCATACGCGCCGCATTTTAGAATTCGTTGTATGAAATTGTATGGAACCTCGCACATTACACCCGCACCATACGCGCCGCATTTCGTGAAATGCGGTAGGCATCTGAGGGGCAAGTGCGAGTTTTTGCGTGAGCTTGTCGACATTCACGGCTCACCAATTCGTTTGGAATCGAGACCCCGCCACCTAGCTGTAAACGCGGGAACTTGTCTCGATCCCATACAAATCGGTGATAACGCGCTCGTTCGTGAATGTCGACAGGCGCTCACCGAAACTCGCACTTGCCCCTCTGAATAACATTCTGATGACGTCATAATGCGGCGCGTACGGCGCGTGCTGGTGCTCGATGTAGCCGCATGCATGCTCAGTGTTGCCATATAATATGTATTTGCCCGTATCTATACGGAAATAATGTTCAAACCGGACAATACATAATACATGCACACGGACTTTTATACTGAGATTCCATTGCATGGTTCCATGATGCAACTACTGGGATTTTTTTTGTCCCAGTAGTTCCATAGAGCTACTGGGATTTTTATACACGAGAAAATCAATCCCAATAGTTCCGGTACAGTTACAATCACAATAACATTCATCCATTTATTTGCAATGTTGAAATCCTTTAATATTCTATTTTTATTTGCAAATGAAGATCGACAAAACAAATAAAGATCGACGAAACAAAATGAAAATCGACAAAACAAATGACGGCCGGATAAACAAATGACGATCGGCAAAACAAATGACGGTCGGATAAACAAATGACGATCGGCAAAACAAACGACGCGACGACGGTCAAAAAAACATAATTATGCAGATCAATAAAACAAAAGACTATAAGCAATTTGACAAGATCAAAAAATACTTGCAGCCATATTTTGTAATCTAGATGTGATTGCCATTCAAAAAAATAGGTGCAAGCAAATCTCGACCTTAATGACTTTTCTCTATAATATTTATTAAATATTTAGATATTCGTGATCAGTGATGTCTATAAACGCCTAAAAGCACATTTTTAGAGAAAAGTCATTAAGGTCGAGAATTGCTTGCACCTTAGTTTTTGAATGGCAATTGCATCTAGATAACAAAATATGGCTGCAAGTAATTTTTGTCATTATCAACTTGCTTATAGTCTTTTGTTTTAGTGATCTGCATTTGTTTTTTCGATCGTCCCTTGTTTATCCGATCGTCATTTGTACTGTCGATCTTCATTTGTTTCGCCGATCTTCATTTGTTTTGCCGATCTAGACCTATTATAATAAAGACAAGCCCTAACGTGTACATTCTGCGTTGTGTACAATTTGCGAGTTGTTTACATTTTGCGTTTTGTACATTTTGAGTTATGTACATTCTGCGTTTTGTACATTTAGCTTGTGGTGCTCATTTTGCGTTTTGTACATTCTGTTCCGAAGGGATCTTCCCCTCATAGCCCACTGTCACAATACCACTCACTGTACCGTTTCACACCAGAGGTAAAAGAAACTGCTATAGTTGGCAATACCAAAGATTTGCTTACGGCGCGTGCGGCGCGTACGGCGCGTATGTGCGAGGCTATCAGGAAATGCGGCGCGTACGGCGCGCGCGGCGCGTACGGTGCTGACATATGTGCGATCAGCCTAATTCCATACGGATTGATATTTTTTCAGAACACCTTTTGAAGGCCCCTAGGGCACGTCACTTAATAGTCGATTATCTTGATCTAGATCTCAGGAGTCGTGAGGTCTAATTAATTACTTAACCAACAACTTTAGTTCATGAACTAATAATGCTCGATGCTGAAAACACGATTACTGATAAAATTCTCGACAAGTTTTATTGCTGTTATATCTACCTCGATTTCGTGAATTTTTTTGCTGAGTCTCCTTATGTTTAAAGTTGGTTCTAAAAATATTTTATTTATAAAAAGACAAGAGTAAAATCTTCCTTTATTCCAACGACTTTTTGCCTAAAGGTATAAACATTTTTCTTCTATAATTAATTTATATTCTTTTATAATTAATTTATTTAGTCAAAAACGCACTAAATCCGAGTGCACCTGTCTCTTTCTTTTACACTGAAATGTTTATCTGTTATCTTCTTTCAACTGATTAGTGTCATAAGTCTATGTATATCTCTTTTGCCGACCGTACGTTGGAGATCAAACTTGGACCATAAGCACCGCGGAGATGACGAAGTGTGCAATTAACAGGCCGGTGTCAAGGTGTGGTTTTAAAAGGCTTAATGGCTATGGTTATCGAATGATTCGAACGCAACTATGTTTCATTAATTGATGACTACTTTTGGAACTGCTGTTGGCTTGGTACTGTAGCGGTGTCTAATCTCAGACGGTGTAGCTCGAATACTTCTTACTAGCTTTTTTTTTAACGTGAGGGAATATCCTTATGGATGCAATGCCGGACTCATACCGACTAAAAACCTCACGTAACGCCCAACAGCCTATGGTTGGGAGCCTCGGGTAAGCCCTCGGAAGGATGTTCCAGGACCCTTCTTACGAGTTTTCTGAAAAGTACATGCAATTAAACTATACTTAGATGTATTGAATGAATGAAGGAAATTGATTTGTTAGTTGGTTTGGTAGAAAAAACCTCATTATTTGAACAAAACTATGATGACAATGTACACCTCACGCGCGATGATCAAGTAGTCATAACTGTTCGCACTCTTTTAATTTATTTTACAATCGCGAATTCGTACTAAAAAAGATCGCGCATATAGGAATCAAAATTTTCAGTTTGTGCATCAGGCATCAAGAATTTCAGTTAAGGTACACATCTCTTGAGTATTTATAAATATGCCTGATCGCCACTTCGTACGAGTCAATTTCTTAACATTATTGACCTTCTTGCGGGTAAGAATTAAGGAACAGGTGTAAGTATTAGTCTGCAGATATAGTTGGCTGGAGCTACAGAAATTTTGGTGTGGCCCTGCATTCTGTAAACAGACTGCTATTAAAGATTCCTGTGGGTGTGAGTGAGGATTGACACGAGAGTTTTCAACGTTCTATAAGCATGTCGCTTATAGAACGTTATGTGCGTGTAACTCTATATGACGTGCTCAGCATGTTTGAGTTAGAAATTAAATGGAGATTTATGTATAAGACGAGCCATGTGCTTACATTACATTTATCTACCAGCAACAAACAGTTATAGGCGTCATGCATCAAAAGATCGTTCCTCTGTCGAACTATAAAATCTTGAAACGACCTGCCTGCACACGTATTTCCCTCATCTTACAATCCCGGGTTCTTTAAGAGGAGCGTGAAGAGGCACATCATAGGGCCACCAACTTGAAGACCACTGTCAGAAGTGGCCCCCAATCGCTAGATGCGCCACGGCTTTCCATCAGGCTGATGGCGACGTCAATTTGGCGAGCTGAATATAAAAAAAATGGATCATAATTTTAACATAGTTTATACGTACATTCGTATATTAATTCCATTATTATTTGTGTACGTATCCAAACCATTGTTACCTAAACGGCTTGACGGATTTGACGGAAGGTGTCATGGATTTGCATTTTTTTATACTACTTAGGTGACAGACATTTCCTTTATTATTGTTCTGTGAGAGATTCCTGTCATACAACGCCAGATTTCTTTATTTTCCTCTAACGGAAATTACCTGGTGATACTTCGTTCAAAAACTTAACCTCTAAACTACCATTGCTTTTTAGTTGACAAAAAGAAATTCTTCTAGCATTTAGTTTTGACAGTGACATCGTTCCGTAATCTGATCTGGTTGAGATTGAGCGATCGGTACTTTTAAGTAGTTTCAAGATGGCGTCGTTGACCCACCGTTAGCATTTCTCGATAAAACATGGTCAATAAGAGCTTCTGTCAAACTGCCAATTGATTTCAATGAATTTTATACGTGAGCTGTATATTATAGTTTGGGAAAATATTAACATAATGTGCTGCTACTCATATTTCGATAATAGGAGGTCAAGTATTGTCCCGGGACATCCTTCCGAGGGCTTACCCGGGACTCCCAACCACACGCTGTTAGGCGTTACGTGAGGTTTTTTAGTCGGTAAGAGTCCGGCATAACATCCTCTGAGGATTTTCCCTCACGTAAAAAAAAAAACACCATCACCCGCGTATTTCCCGTGGGAATATGGGAATAAAATACAGCCTATGTCACCTACGGATAGCGTAGCTTCCCAACAGTGAAAGAATTTTTCAAATCGGTTCACTAGTTTCGGAGCCTATTTGATGCAAACAATTAAACAAACAATCAATCTTTCCCCTTTATAATATTCGTATAGAAAAGTTAACAACAAAATTGATTTGTCATGTGTACAAATTAGAAATGATCTATCCTCACTTGTTTTTGTGTTCATGATGTTAATGAACTCGCACAAAGAAATAGTTTACTATATTATAATTATGTAGTTTCTATATATTTCAAATATTTAATAACTATTTTATTACTAAGGAGCATTTAGTTAAAGATGTATTATAAAAGGATGTTATTCTGAGGTAAGAACCAAATATGTGCCAGATGGACCCATGACCCTGGGTAGATGACGGAAAGAGATGAGACGCAGAATCTGGAAGATTAATTGCTAAGTTTTTTATACCATATAGGCGGCTGACAAGCATAAGACTACCGGTTAATAACGGCTCACCGCAGCTTATGGACATTTGCAACACCAGAGTTTTACAGGGACGTTTATAAAACCTTTTAAGACCTCTTTTGAAGATCTCTATACTGTAGGCGTTTAGGATAACATAGGCATTGAGATCATTTCATAAGCTTGGCTAAAGCGTATGGGGAAAAAAGTTCGACCCATCGGAACTAAGAATGCACCTCGAACGCTCCGGACGCATAGATACAAGTATTGCGTTAAGTTCTCTAGAGCCCAAACCCAAATTACATTCAGGCTTTATCCTATAGTATAGGATATACAACATAAGTATACAAATAGATAAAATATTAAAAGCAATTAGTATGCTAACTTTTTCATAATATTTTATTATAAAGTGACAACTTGGCCCAGACGGTACTTGAACCCGCAACCTTTGCCTAATCCAGGACAATGCTCTAACCAATTGAGCTACGGGAGCCGTACTGATACAAGTTGAACTTCTTCACCTTATTGTAACCGCCATATAAGAGTATGGCACAGAGTATTTTTTTTACTTTATAATAAAACTAGCTGTAGCCCGCGCCTTCGTACGCTGCATTATCTTTAGATTAATATAACTTTTTTATTTATAAACCGATTGACATAAAACATACACTAAATGTTAAGTGGAGCAAACCGCATTGCAGTCGGTTGAGCGGTTGCTGAGATTAGCGTGCACAAACGTACAGACAAACAGACAAAAATTCTAAAAACCATTGTTTTGGGTTCTAAGGCTTCCATAAAGCCCCCCTGTAAACTTTTTTCTTATATATTTTTAATGTACGGACAGCGACTTGTTACGCTTTTATATGTATTGATGATGATGATGATGATATTGATGATATTATAAGTATACAAAAATATCATTCAGGATATTACACTAAATTTTTTGTCAGGTTTTTTCGGTTCAATATCCGTACGAGTCATAGCCCTCAGGGCGAACGGTATCAAGAATCAAGAGGCATTTAAAGTTTTTAAACCTGTCAAATATGTATCTTGACCCGTTGTTCTAATACCCTATGATTAGAGATTAGTGCCGCCCTCGCATGGAGAATATTGTGAGTGACCCGGGGCTTACATAATATTTAAATACCATTTGGTGATCGAAAAAATGCTATTGAGAAGATAAAGTTAGGTGGTTCTATACGATCAAGATAGTTAGATTTAGGGTTCCGTATCAAAGGATAAAAAGGGGACCCTGTTCATTAGACTTCGAAGTATCTCTGTCTGCCTGTCTGTCCGTCACGAGGCTGTATCTCAAGAACTGTGATAGCTAGAGAGCTAAAATTTCAAAATTACCATAACTCAAAAAAGAGAAAGAGAGAGAAAAAAGGGGGCATTAAGGGGGCTTCCATACAACAAACGTGATTATTAGCCGTTTTTTGGTACGGAAACCTCTGTGCGCGAGTCTTTTCTAATTTATTTTTTAAAGAGCTTATTATATAGTCAACACTTCAACAGCCAGAACCGTATTAGGACCTCCATCAGCTCGTGGGCTAGAAGAATGTTTAGGTACCTCAAATTGTTCAAGTATATTTGATACACATTGTTATCATACATACAAATTACAATCATCAAATTATCACACATAAAATACATACAAATTGTTCAAGTATATAGGGTGGAATTTAAAGACAGTAGCTGGAGGGAACATACCCTTAATATTGATAATGGCAAGTTTTGCTGAAAGGAAACATTCTTTTATTTTCAAAAGTAAGTAAGACTCTTTCGTTTGGTATCATAAAATATAGGATGTTTTTTTTTCACATCTGCCAGGTTCGATTCCAGGCTCAAGCAGGTGATTTTTCAAAAATCTTTAAATGCAGTTATACTTACTTTTGAAAATAAAGGAATGGTTCCTTTCAGCATAACTTGCCATCATCAATAATGAGGGTACTTTCCCTCCAGCTACCGCCTTTAAATTCCATCCTGTATAAGCCGTTCCCTGCGGCTTCGACCGCGTAGAAGTTGGTTATCACGTAAAATCATAACCCTCTTTTTGCGCAGTCGGTTAAAAAGTAGCCTATGTCCTTTCCAGGACCTCGAACTATATCTACACCAAATTTCATCTCAATCGCTCCAGCCGTTTAGGCGTGAAAGCGTAACAGAGAGGACAGACAGACAGAGTTACTTTCGCATTTATAATATTGGTAGGTATGATTATAATCTAAAGTAATATATAAAGTAATATACAAAAATAGAACTAGATTAAATACAAGTCTTAGTATTGTGTACGTACGTAGTATGTGGGTACCTGTACCTACAATCGCCGGTACGAGATGACGAACGCCCGCTGCTTTCCCCAGTATACTCCATATACCCAGTATACCCCAGTATACTTCTATAACTACCCGTGACCACGGCTGTTGCAATATAGCCGAAACGTCGAGTGGTGAACAAAACATGTGTAATACGCGAAAACTCGAAAATAGTGTGATTTTACAAACATTATTATCGAATTATGTTCAGGTTTTATGATTTTGCAACGCATAAACATTTTCGTAATGTTTACCTAAAATTAATAGAAACCGTAGTTTGTAAATTATTAATAGCTACTAATAAACTACTACAAATGAGATAATAAAGGCTGTTTCACACACCATTAGTGGCCAAAAGCTCCGTCATAACTTTGACAAGTCATCATTAGAATATCGAATTTGGTAACATAGGCATAAATTTTATCCGATAATATCTGAACTAGCATTTAAATGACTCATTTTACATGTAATATTTTATTTTATTAATTTGGGCAGGGCATAACCATTTCCAAAAATCATCCAAACATCATCGTTTCCAGAACTCAGTAGTAGTTAGACTAGTATTTTATGTAAATATGTACTTCCTTCTTGGGTGCGTTCGGAAAAAAAAAGTAATCCATAAATGCTAGTCTCGAGAGTCGGGGTGTTTCTATGGCAGTTAGTATATGTAATATGTACTACAAAAAAACGGGCCAAGTGCGAGTTAGACTCGCCCATGAAGGGTTCCTTAGCAGCAAGTAAGGCTGAGCGCACATTGGCGACAAGACAGTCTACAGACAGACTGCCGCTTTACTAAATCTATAAAACTGCGAAACTTGTCCGGTCCGATAATCGAGCAAGAGTCAGTCTTAAAACAGTCGTGTCTCCAATGTGCGCTCAGCCTAACATAATACAAAAGTTTTTGTAGTTCGTTGTAACTTTGATTGATGTTT
Source organism: Miltochrista miniata (assembly GCA_933228765.1). Taxonomy (NCBI): domain Eukaryota; kingdom Metazoa; phylum Arthropoda; class Insecta; order Lepidoptera; family Erebidae; genus Miltochrista; species Miltochrista miniata. The sequence goes on from OW121753.1 coordinate 4,400,599, forward strand.
TAACACGTTCGCAGTGTAGTGATTTTTACAGGCGAAAATTGCGATTTATAACGTATTAAAAAAAACTACCCACTCGATCTCGTTCAAACCAAATTATCGTTGGTAGTTTTTATAGCATACGTACATTATATTTTTTTTTTTGATTTATCATTCTTTTAGTTTAGAAGTTAGAGGGGGGGGGGGGGGCACACATTTTTCCACTTTGGAAGTGTCTCTTACGCAAACTATTCAGTTTAGAAAAAAAATATGTTGGAAACCTCAATAGCATTTTTGAAGACCTATCTATAGATACCCCCATACGTATGGGATTGACGAAAATAACATTTTTTTAGTTTCAGTTCTGAGTATGGGGACCCCCAAAATTTACTGCTTTTTTTCTAGTTTTATGTAAAAATCTTAATGCGTTTCACAGAATACATCTACTACCAAGTTTCAATAGCATAAGTCTTATAGTTTCGGAGAAAAATGGCTGTGACACATGGACGGACAGACAGACATGACGAATCTATAAGGGTTCCGTTTTTTGCCATTCGGCTACGGAACCCTAAAAAAGTATATCCGTGGTCTAATACGCATAAAACAAGCGGGTTAACCGTAGCTTACTCTGAGACCTGATGACGTGTAAAATATCCGTCAATGTTTTATTTATTATAATACATTTATTATTAAAAATTACAGAGATACATAATTATTACATATCTACAGGATGGAATTTAAAGACGGTAGCTGGAGGGAAAGTACCCTTAATATTGATAATGGCAAGTATTGCAGAAAGGAAACATTCTTTTATTTTCAAAAGTAAGTAAAACTGCATTTAAAGATTTTTGAAACATCACCTGCTTGTGCCGGGAATCGAACCTGGGAGATGTGAAAAAAAAAACACCCTGTATTTTATGATACCAACCGAAAGAGTCTTTAATAAGGAACAACTTCTTTAAAACAACATAGTATCTTAAATTAAAGGAAGACCAAGTAAAATATGTTTTATTGTTAAGCCTACTCACTATCTATTCTGAAGAAAATAAAAAACAGTCTAATTGAAAATCTTCTCCTTTTTTTTGAAGTTGGTTAATAAATGTTCTAGTTTCTGTGAATGCGAATATTCGTTCTCGTCACATAACCAAGCAATTTAAAATAAAGTAGGGGGTTCTCAGACTGTTTTTTTTTTCAGATAGTGAGTAGGCTTTACAATAAAAACATATTTTACTTGGTCTTCCTTTAATTTAAGATACTATGTTGTATTAGAGAAATTGCTCCTTATTAAACACTCTTTCGTTTGGTATCATAAAATAAATGATGTTTTTTTTTTCACATCTGCCAGGTTCGATTCCCGGCTCAAGCAGGTGATTTTTCAAAAATCTTTAAATGCAGTTATACTTACTTTTGAAAATAAAGGAATGGTTCCTTTCAGCATAACTTGCCATCATCAATAATGACGGTACTTTCCCTCCAGCTACCGTCTTTAAATTCCACCCTGTATATTTACATTAAGTATTACTATCTAAACTCAACCTAAAAAAGGCCCCCGTGGCATTGTGCCCAAAAGACTAGCAGCATTCCCCCTTTGAATAGCAATACCTATTCGTTGAGCGAGAAAACTGCCAGCCCTTGGGTCACCAGTTGACTCCACAAGGCGCTTTTTCAAATTCTTGAAAAAAAAAAAAAAAAAATTATGATATTATTATTATAATTAAATTTATGCCTATGTTAAAAAAATCTTTATTTATTTCTTCTGTTTATTAAGCATATTTTCCTCCACTCGAGAGAACCTCCTTGAGATTAAATAATTATGTGATACCAACTTTGTTTACTCTCTTGAAATAGCTTCATGCTACAATATAACCCGTGTGAAACTATAAGCCTCAGCCTACCCCTTCGGAGATAAAGGCGTGACTATATGTATGTACAATATAAGAACAACAAAAATGAGTATTTATTTAAACACTTTAGGATTTACACAAGCATTAAACAAACGTAAATTGAATAATAATTTAATCTTTAAGTCTCGCTGAGCCATCTTTCAATATTAATATCACAAACAATAAAAATAATAACTACATGTAGTTTTACTGACTGTAATAAAAGCACGAAATTCAATAACTAAGCGCAATATTAAAACAAGTAATTTATGTGATAGGTGGTAGTTTTAATGGTATATTATCTCTATAAACAATTTTATCTAATAATATATTATAGAGAATGGACGTCTTTCCTGGCATAAAATAAAGATAAATAAAAACATTATACTGGATGCTCCACATACCCCGTATTAAATGTTAATAAACAATAAATAATGCGTGGACCTATATTATCACAGAAATGTTTAACCATGATTGGGTTGCCGTTAAGGTAAAAAAATGACAAAATATGCTAAAATTTTTTTATGACAATGAAATGAAATCTGGACCTATATTAACACAGAAATGTTTAACCATGATGGGTTGCCGTTAAGTTAAAAAAATGACAAAATATGCAAAAAAAAATCTATGAAAATGAAATAAAATCTGGACCTATATTATGACAGAAATGTTTAACTATGATAGGGTTGCCGTTAAGTAAAACACAAAATATAATAAAAAATTTTAATAAAAATTAAATAAAATGTGGTGTAAAGGTGACGTATTAATGATGATTTTTGTAAGAAATGTAAAAAACGCAAGCAATTCTGATTGCTGATTTATACATTACGAATAATTAATAGTTGAAAAGATGCTTAGTAACTTCTACGATTAGCTGATAAAAACACGTATCTTTTACGGAATAATAACCCACTGAGATCCTCGAATCCTCTCTCTGGGGTTGGAAATTCAGATATAAATCACAACAAAAGAAATTCTCTTCAAAACGCCGAGACAAGTAAAATCAGAAATAAGAATAATCACAATTCCCTTAAAACCCAATAACACCGACGTTTCTCTATATTATTGTAAAGACCAACTAATATTCTTAGGATCATAAACCGTCTGTCGTTAATGCCACTACAGAACTTAACAACAAATTCCAATTCCATTCCGTATTAGAAATTTCAATGTCTCTAAAACGGAACACAGTTTAACGACCACGACCACGACTACCATTCTCGATGCTCTCACCAATCAATATCAACGCCGTCTAGACGCAGCTTTATTTTTTATTATCTATAAAAACGAGACGCCAGCACATCAATCAGCGGTATTCATGTCTGTGGTTCTGACAGGAACAATCATACTTCGAAATATGAATTGTTTAGAGTTCGTTCGTCTTTGAATCTGACCGTTCAGGGCACTATACTATGAACTTTTGTTAGTTTTTTTAGGGATCTGTACATACTTCAAAACGACAATATGGAACCTTTATACACAAATTAGAGATAGTACAGATGGAAACCTACATACTAAATTCGCTGAGGCTACGCACACATAGACACCGCTTACTGAGTTCACAGACACGAGGTCAGGAGAGGTTGAGGAGAGTTTTCGATACTGATTTGAGCGCGAGTGTGCGTAGCAGTCCCTCTGCTAGCTGCTGCAGAGGGAAGGTGAGAAAAAAAAGGACATACACGAGATTTCCATCTGTGCTATCTCTAATTTGAGCTTTATATGATTATCTTCAAGTTGGTTTAACGAATACAATTTTACCAGCAACTAGGACCAACTTTAGCCCTCCGAAACACAGAAACGCTCGCAAATAAATCTCACAAAGTTGCCACTTAGTGGTCACCCAGCCATGGACCGGGCATATTAAAAGTTACTTACCACAGTGAACGTTTATAGAACTCAGAGGGCCACGAGCGCTTATAAATAATTATGTTTCCATACGTCTCCCTATATAATACCACCGTGTAACTTCGAAACTTGATCTGCTCTATAAAATTATTTAATATCGCTATTCGATACTGTCGAAGTACTTACATAAATAAGTTCATTTTATGATACCGGACAACTGTAGCTATGACTGTACCTTTATAGATATACTAACACAAAAGATAGCTCTATATATCTAGAGATCGTAATCAAGAAATGTATTGTCCGAGGCTTTCGAATGAGATGTTGAGATAGCATTATTTATTTACCTAGATAGAATAACTCTTCTGATGAAAACGTATTTGCAACTTTCACTAAGACATTTTCAGCAAAATTTGATTTATACTCGTAGTAAATGAGAATTCTTCAGATAATCAGCAATTTCGTTTGGCGTATAGTCACACCCTTTACTCCCAGTGGGTAGGCAGAGCGATATTATACACCACCATTTCTCTTGTTATTGTTTTTATTGTTGTATGATGAGTATATATCATCAAAACTAGCAATACGAAGGAGCTATTCCTTCGTCTTTTTCTCCTTCCCAGCTTCGAAACTTCGGGGCCTATTTGAAAAATTCTTTCACTGTTGGGAAGCTACACTCTTCCCGGTGAACAAAGGCATTTTATTCCCATATTCCCACGGAAACGGGAGCTACGCGAGTAAAACTGCGTGACGTCCGCTAGTTGTTTCATAAACCTGCCTCTATGTAGACTCTATGGCACAATAATAATTAGTAAGCGACGAGTAGAATGCGGAAACCTGTTTAACTCAGCAGATTCTTGTTCGGCATGCGTCATATGTCTTTAGTTCTATAATCCCTATCCCTACTAATATTATACATGCCAAAGGTAATCTGTCTGCCTGTCTGTTACGCTTTCGCGCCTAAGCTGTTAACCCGATTTTGATGAAATCTATCTCCTATCTAAATATATATAACTCGAAGGTGACTGACTGACTGACATAGTGATCTATCAACGCACAGCCCAAACCACTGGACGAATCGGGCTGAAATTTGGCATGCAGGTAGATGTTATGACATAGGCATCCGCTAAGAAAGGATTTTGATAAATTCTACCCCCAAGCGGATAAAATAGCAGGAAAATTTACGCGGGCGAAGCTGTGGGCATCAGCTAGTTTGGTATAAAGATGTTTTGAGTTCAAGGGAAGGACATAGGCTACTTTTAACTGACTGCGCAAAAGGAGGGTAATGATTTTACATGATAACAACTTCTATGCGGACGATGCCGCAGGGAATAGCGAGTCTGTGGATAAATTCTTTAATTTCAAAACAAAACATACAAATTACACGAAGTTGTGACAGAATCTTATGGCCATGACCTAGGAAGGCCAACGTTAAACCTCCAAGAGAGCATGGCCGTCGCACGCGCAGCAGGTGGCCACAAAAAATAAATTAGTACGCACTGCAGTATACTTATAAGAGTAGGAACACTATGTACCGAAATATTTCCTTTTATTTTTTTAAGATTGTACCTGATGTATACGCTTGATTGCCACTCGTCACCTACACAAGTAAACCACAGTAGGTATTCACGTGTAATCGAATTCACTTCCTTTCGAGAAAAACTGAATACAATATTACGTACTCTATGACCCTGTACAACTGTACTTGTATTGGTAAATTTAACAATTCGAAATTTAAAAAAGGAACTGATTATAACCGACTCTTAACAATACTGTGTTGCCAACATCATAATTTATTCCCAAAATAACGGTTTTCTAATCCGTGAGAGTTCATTTGTTTGTGAACAAAAAACTGCGTGAGTACCTACGTGACTCCCAATTTATTTACATGATAGATCAATTTTATTATTCAAAGTAATAGATTATGATTCTGTTAGAGATGCATTGTGATTGAGGTTTTTTTTTTTGCGATATTTTTTGTGTTTGGCAACATTTCGTTGACAATGAATCTTGATTGGTGATAGGAACATGTTAGTCAGATCAAATAGGTATACCTACCTACTGATTAGTTGTATGATTCATATCTGGACAAACTGTCTAGCAAGCGGAATGTGAGAAGGCATGTCTTAGAGTGGTCAAAATGACATCCCCTGTAAAAGAGGTCTCTGGATGTATGATAAAGATGAATTTTCATTGTGACGAACTAAATATTTTTTTAAAGTATGATGCATGGTAGAGGACAACAGTATTGCCAATGTGGATGAAAGGCTGACTGTAATGATTTTCCTCAATGTATTTAGAACCGGAACTAGCGCTTTTGTACTAGGCGACATCATAAAAATAAGTGTTATTACTTGTCTTACTTCTAAAAAGGTGAAATGTACGCATATAATATGCCTCTGCCTAATTCTTCGGGGATAAAGGCATGACCATTATGTATATTTGCCTTACTTGTGCATAATGTGTCTAATCTTATTTTAATCTACGATGATTTCCGCAGAAGTAGACTCGGACCCGTGGCAACTCCAAGAGATGCCATTCAGCCGCGGAAGCTTTGTTCCAGATCTTCGACCAAGTAACAATAAACAGGCCCACGTCATACATTACGCAGGCCTACTCAAAAAGTGAGACTAGTTCACACACAAAGATATTGTTCAACGACATGACATAGACCAGTGCAGATAGCTTTTAAAATATAAAAAAAATAGTAGTGGAATGAAACCTATTGAAAAAGGAAGAGAATGGGACAAAAATAACAGGAAAAATAATTTACGGGCGATCTGAGGCCGGGAAGTGGAAAAATCGGGGTTTTAAGGGGGAAAAGGGGTTTTCTCGATTTTCGACAAAACTACAAGTCTTAGGGAAAAATGTTTAACGGCGAAGTTGTAGGAAATAAACTTGCATTCTGTTTTCGAATTTATCGTAGTGTTTTTACACCTCGGGAACACACAGGAAAGCATCTTGCGTAAAATGTCTTATCTTGACACGTGTTTTACCTTCGGAACAATAACACTGACAACGACCAAAGTGAGCGCATGCCGTCACTTTAACGGCTCCAAAACTAATGTATGGATGGGCTGGTCTATACTATTACTTGGTCGAAGTTTCACACCCGTAATATTTCTAGACTCTCTAAAAAATAGCTAGCCATTGGTTTCAAAAGATAAGGTTCTTAACTTATTTTATGTTTTGCTTAATATTATGTTGATTTGAATAGTTTTATATTATTTTTTATCTGCTACTTCATTTAAAAAATGTAGATAACAATTTGACTTTGAAATATTGAAGATTACTAATGTATACGTAAGTATAAATACACAAACACGATAGTCCGATTCGACGAGCGATTCGTGACGCCATCTTTGGTTCATTGACCCATCAAATTTGCAATCACGTTATCACATAGATTGAAATAAAATATATAGAGATACAATAAAACGCTTTATTACATTCGTGTTTAGGGTTCCGCATCCCAAGGATAAAATCAGAATTAAGTGAGACTTTGTTGTCTATCTGTCTGACACCAGACCGTACACCCAATAAGCTGGTATCTCTGCATCACCCTCAGGTAGACCGGTAGATAATGCCTAAGGCATTAAGTCCGCCTTGTACTTAGTGCTAAAGTGTAAAATAAATAAAAAAATAAAAAAATTTAAATAAAAAATAGAACCGACTTCATAGAAATCCTTAAAAATAAAATTTACTTAGCACAAAGTAATATGTATTTTGATTTACCAGATTTTATTCAATATAATATTGAAGTCGGCGCCAAGTAAACCCATAGGTTTAGGTAGGTATTATTAATGGCACCAACTTCAATATTATATTGAATAAAATCTGGTAAATCAAAATACATATTACTTTGCGCTAAGTTAATTTTATTTTTAAGGATTTCTATGAAGTCGGTTCTATTTTTTATTTAAATTTTTTTATTTTATTATTTTAAGTGACGGGTGGATCGAAAAGTATATCTATCTAGGTGTAAAGTTCTCATCAACACAAATCAATCAAGCCGAAACACAAGGTAACTGCTGTAAATCATTAAGGAATTCCCTCGACTGTCTTTCGGTTCCATCATCAGATCGACTCCAGACCTTCAATAAATTGTAGTACATTAAAGCACTTAATAAAAAAGTTAACAAACGCACTGGCTGTCCCTACAATTTTCTGTGGTTGCCCTCGATTTCTCCTGGATTCCAGCATCAGATCCTGATACCCTGGATATGGGACCACCTCAGAAGTAGCCTCTTTCAAACAAAAAAAAAATTTTCAAAATCCATCCATAATTGGCGCCGCTATCGCGTAACATACATACAAAAAAAAAAAAAAAAAAAACATAGCGTACGAATTGAGAACCTCCTCCTTTTTTTGAAGTCGGTTAAAAAGCAGATAACACCCGAACAATCCTCTAAAGACGCGGGATAGCACCCGAATGCCTCTAGGTGAGGCCGCAGTGCTAGCCAAGGTTTGTTGAGAGTCCTGGAGTCATCCTTCCGAGGGCTTACCCGGGGCTCCTAACCATAGGCTTTAGGTAGGAAACGGTTGGTTTTTAGTCGGTAGGAGTCCGGCATAGCATTCGTGTACGATTTTCGTCACGTTAAAAAAAGGGCCGTATCATCCGAACCATGTTAGCTTAGCTAGACATTGGAAATTTACGCAGGTCATGTATTTTTGTTGCCTCTGTAACAACAAATACTTACTGAAAACTGGAAAATAATATTAAGGGGGCTCACAGAGACCGTTAGCTCAGCATTCCATAGATTCACCTTGCGGGCGCCTGGTCTAAAGCAATGTTTTGCAGAGATAAATAAAATTTTGCAGAGTTTAGGTACGGAACCCTCCGTGGTTGAGTCCGATTCGCACTTGGCCGGTTTTTTCTTCAAACTATAAAAACTACTTCGTTAATACAATTATGTTCTTACGTTTTTTATATTGCTTGAGTATTCAACGGTATGTCTAAAGGTTTTAAGTTGGAAATTCTTAAGAAATACTTGAGTTGAAGTATTTATCTTGAGAATACCTGAGGGGATTTTACCAAGATCGTAGGGGTCAAGCTAATCCCACGTGTAGGTTGGTGGTAGCCACCGACCAATGGGTGAGGTATGTGCGTAGGTATTTTATGGGGAAATATAGAAGTCTGGCGGCTACTCACCCAAGTAAATATTCCGGGACATTTCACACAACGCTATCTGATCCCAAAATAAGCTAGGAATAACCTGCTTGTGTTATGGGTAGCAGACCACGGATATAAATACTTATATACTTTCAATACATACATATTATACATAGAAACACCCAGAGTCTTGAGACAAACATTTTATGGGTCACACAAATATTTGTCTCCGGTGGGAATCGAGCCCACGACCATCAGCGCCGCAGGCGGTATCGCTACCGACTGCGCCACAGAGGCAGTCAACCTTAATTCAATACTAATATACAAAGAATTTGTCGGTTAAACAAATTCTAGCTATGGTTTCCGGAACTACTACTACTAACTAAGTACTACTACTATTTGTATTTCAAAAATAAAGAAGAACACTAAAAATAGATTCGAAGTTGTTAAATAACTTTGAGTTGCAGCTAAGTAAAATAAATAAATATTACCTATTTAATAAACTAATAACAAAAATATTGTTAGTAAAGATAAGTAGGCTCTTAATACTGGTTCACGTGCGCAAGAGTGGCTCGCCCACGCGCCCTCTTTTAAGACATGCTAGGTCACACTTAGGGTTGTCAACATAAAGTATTCAAAAAAATCATTTTACACGCACTCGACTGCAAGAATTTGCGGCAAATCATTTCTTGGTTGCTGAAGGTTTAAGCAGAGGCGTAGTGTACGCCCACATTTCTCCTTATAGTTTTGTGTCCCACGAATAGGTGATGATCCCGTTGCTGTATTGAAATACACAGGCGCCAGCTGTAATGACCCACAATTGAAACCTGTCAACCGACCATGCCACGACTCCATCGGGGGTTGAGTTGGGGTGGCGACATTTTGTACTCTTTCTTGTCGCCACACGAAGCAATTTTAATTTATTTTCGTTATAGCTGAAATATAGATTAAATAAAGAAATAAATAAATATTTGTGGACAAGCTCACAAAACATCTTCTAGCCCTAATTAAGCTAATTTAAGCTTATGCTATGGGATCTAGATGACTGATAGATATATTTGTAAATACATAAATAATTATACACAGAAAACACCCAAACTCCAAAACAAACATTTGTGGATCACATAAATATTTGGACTGACTCAGGAATCGAACCTAGGGCCTCCATCCAGCATGGCAGGCGGTTACACTGCTGATTGCGCCACAGAGGCAGTCATAGATGCTGAAGTATAGACAACATCTAGCGATAGGGAGTCACTCACAGTCGAAAAGTGTTTACCTACAGGGGACCTTAAGTTGTCGCCCGATATAGCTTCTTGTTTCGCTTGATTAAGAGAAGGGATACACGTGAGCTGCTCCACGTATTCCAAGTTTTTATGCTTCGGCAGAGTAACAATCTTGTGAACTGCATTTAAATCATCATCATGTATTGTCTTAGTGACTTTTGGAAAAGCTTGGCCTTGCCCTTGTGAATGTCTTCTAGATTCCTACTATTACGTTTGACAGCCCTAGAGATCAGAGCACAATACATTCATAGTTATTGTATAGGCGCTGTCACATCCGGGATAGATGCCTCTATGCTAGAAGACTTTATTATTAATCTTGTCTATGGTCTAACTAGAATACCGGGAACGACGTCCTATGGATAACCGACGCGCGACGGTGCAGATTGAATTTTATTACATTACATTTTGTTCTATCCATACTTGAACGAGAATACATATTGAATTTTATTACTCGGTTAAATTGAACAATGTACGGTTTGAACTTGTTGTCAAAGAAAGTTGTTTGTTTCTTTTTAACCGACTTCAAAAAAGGAGTTTTTGTATGTATGAATGAAATCTGGTGCCTAAATCAAAATATTTTTGCCTAGCAGCGTAGTGCTGGTATATTACATATGTGAAACTTTTTCCAAAGGGTTTGATAAATGAAGCTGATTTAAATATTACTTCAGTATTACCACTATAATAGTAGCAAGTAATATTCCCACCACGTTCCATTCTACTATTATAGATTAGGATCTACAGCAATGACCACGATCAGAAAAAAAAATACACAACTTGAACTCGGCAAAGTTCCAGGAGGAGCTAGAACGGATTGGAATCGGATTCGTCCAATTTATTTGCCGTAATCTAATCAGACAGTAATCTTCTAAATTTGTATTGCAACATTTTAACCAGCTTATTATTTCAACATATGAATGTAGCTTTCTAGATTTACGTCAATTAGAAAGATACACCTACATACGAGTAAAGCAAAGTTTAATACTAGGGTTGGCGGTACTCTTAAAACTGGGGTACACGATGCACTGGGGTACATTTAACATTTCTATTTTACTAATACACTCGAGAGCAATGAATCCGGGTCACTTAAAGAATGTTAAAAATTTCGGAAACTAAAAATGATAGGTTAATGCAATATAGAGGTTATAAGGAATATAGAGGTAATGATAGGTTAATGCAATATAGTATATATAACTTTACAATAACTAAGAAGTTTTAATACCTTCATTTAAGGAGTATTACATTGTCTATTAAATACAATTTATTGCATTAACCTAGCATTTTTAGTTTCCGAGATTTTTAGGATTCTTTAAGTGACCCGGATTCATTGCTCTCGAGTGTATTATAAAGAGGAAAGTCTTGATTATTTATTTGCATCGAATAGGCTCCGAAACTACTGGACCAATACGAAAAATTCTTTCAATGCTGGGAAGCTACACTCTTCCTGGTGAACATAGACTATGTTTTAATCCCGTATTCCTACGGGAACGGGAGCTACGCGGGTGAAACCGTGCGACGTCAGCTAGTCTATATCTATACTAATATTATAAAGAAGAAAGATTTGTTTTTTTGTTTGTTTGTTTGTAACGAATAGGCTCCGGAACTACTGGACCGTTTTGAATAATTCTTTCACTGTTGAGAAGCTACACTCTTCCCGGTGAACGTAGGCTATATTTTATTCCTGTATTCCCACGGGAACGGGAGCTACGCGAGTGAAACCGCGTTACATCCTCTAGTTAGTGCTAAAGTGATAAGATAAATACCTACTATTGACAGCTATATCTATACTAATATTGTAAAGAGGAAAGATTTGATTGTTTGTTTGAACGAATAGGCTCCGAAACTACTGGACCTATTTAAAAATTCTTTCACTGTTAGGAAGCTACGCTCTTTGCGGTGAACATAGGCTATATTTTATTCCCGTATTCCCACGGAAACGGGAGCTACGCAGGTGAAACCGTGCAACGTCAGCTAGTTACTTATAAATCCAAGAGCAGTTGCTGTGTTAAAATGATAAGATAAACACTTACTATTGAATACTATTTATTCTCTTGTGTAGAAAAAGATTGTGAAAATGAGATCAGTAATATTAAAGTAGAAAGTAAAGATAGTCATCATATTTATACTCTTTGCCACTTTGGGAAAATGCAAAGAGTTGTTTTAATTTTTCGATTCAGAGTTATTTTAGACGTTATGGAATGCATTTAGGGACACATCGAACCCTGGAGAGAGGCCATACTGCTCACTACACCATTACGGTTTACTGAGTTGCAGGCCTCGTGTTAATTATGTTCCAAAGTTTTTCTATGTAAATTTTATCAAAATCGGCAGAACACAAATATTTTAAAAATAAAATCTGATTAAGTAGAAATTAAAACTCTTTACCTCGAAATCCTCGGTAGAGGCATATATAGTGAGCTCACCAATAAAACTATAAGAGATGTACAGGGCTTGTCTCGTGAAAACGAGAAATTGTATATCAAGTAAGGCCGCCGATTTGACGTCATTTTGGCAAGTTACATGTTAATAAATCGGCCAATTGCGAATCGGACTCACACACTGAGGGTTCTGTACCAAAAAACCCCCATAATTTGTGATCTTAGTAGATGTTGTCATAGCGGCAACAGAAATACATCATCTGGGAAAATTTCAGCTCCCTAACTATAACGGTTTCTGAGATACAGCCTCGTGATAGACAGACAGACGGACAGCGAAATCTCATGAATAGGGTTCCATTTTCACCATTTGGATGAGGAACCCTAAAAACGATTCATTAATAATATTGTTGGGAATCCCAATGACAAGTAGATTGCGTAGCTCCTGTCTACATCGGCACTAAGATATTTCAGTGAGTCAGAGCTGAGCGCCCACGCACTAGGTGAGGATGCCTATTGTGTGGAGATCTGTTGCTTATTTTGTGAAAGCGTTTATCTCACTTCATCGTATGTTGAGCTTGCTGCATTTATAAGTAAGGTTTAGTTTTTAGTCATTACTCTCTGAGTTCCCAACCCGTATCTTTCAACGCCAATTTCTTGCAAATAAAATCTGGGCGCTGATGGGTTATGTTTTTTCAAATCAAAATAGACTTGAACAAAAGAAGGTTGCAGTTACACAAACTTGCTGGAACTGTCTCTTTGGACTCCGGATATCTATCTATAGTAATATTATAAAGAGGAGAGATTTGATTGTTTATTTGTTTGTTTGCATCGAATCGGCTCCGAAACTACATACATACATACATATGGTCACGCCTTTATCCCCGAAGGGGTAGGCAGAGGCATATTATATGCCCACATTTCACCTTTGTATAATTTGTCCCACGTAATAGGTGGTGAGCCGTATTGCCGTGTTTAAATGGACAGGCGCAGGTTGTGACTGCCTGCTGTTGAAATAAAGCCTTCAACTTAATTTTACTGGCAACCGGGACCAACGGCTTAACGTGCCTTCCGAAGCACGGAAACGCTCAAATAAATGTCACAAAGTGATCACATGGATGGTCACCCATCCATGGACCGGCCATAGTGAAAGTTGCTTACTGCAGTGATCGTTTACAGAACACTGAGTCCGCGGGGATCCTCCGAAACTACTAAGCCGATTTGAAATATTCTTTCACTGTTGGGCAGCTACAATATATATATAATTACCATATTACTACGATACCGGAACTATGCAGGTGAAACGCGTGACGTCTGCTAGTTAGATATAAAGTTAGTGCTTGCTGTTTGCCCTTGGGGCTGAGGTATTATGAAAACCAGACTGACATATAAACATTCTGTCATAAGCTTACCGTTTTTATATGACACAAATGCCATTTCACTAATTTTCTGTTAACCCTTTTATGTCACGTGTTCGAGAATTAGCGGGAAATTTCCTCAAGAGATTTTCTCTTAAACTCTGATCAGTGAGCACAGAAATATAATAATATCTAGTCTTACATTACTATATAGCTTTAATATTAAGATATTTCGTACGAAACAAGTAATTTGATACAACATTTTTGTGTTCTGGTACAGTTGCGCTTGGAATTCATTGTTACGCATACAAACACGATGTAAATATTAGTGAACGCACACTAGTGGAGAGTAAGGGTCAGTACACATTAGAACTGTTTTACGATATTAAGAGGACTTGAAGAGTTCTAATGGAACTCTTCAATCATAAAATAATCTCCCAGGAGATTATTTTATGATGTCCTCAATCTTGTAGCTGCCCTTGATGACTAGTCATGACATATTGACATCCAAAGATTGAAAATAGATTACCACTTACCACAGTTCGAAAGGCCAAGTAATAAAGACCCATAATGTTGAGAGCTATGTTGACAGCACCTGTTAATATGCCTTTTCAAAAATTTTTAGAAGAGGTACACGTGTTGTCCTGAGGACATCCTTCGTCCTGGGACATCCTTCCGAGGGCTTACCTGGGGCTCCGAACCATAGGCTGTTGGGCGTTACGTGAGGTTTTTTAGTCGGTAAGAATCTTAAAATGGAACTCCAGTAGCAACTTGATTTCCAGGTAAAAATACTGAGAACTGGAAACTTAGCGGCTCAAGCCAGATCCTAGACATTCTGGATAATGCAGAAATTATTTTTTAAGATGAACTTACATTCTGAGTTTTGACATGACCGCTGGGTCTCCCCTAAACATTCATTTCATAAACCAACGCAAAATAAAAACAAATCTACAGCGTGATAAGATTGTAGGTATCAGGATTCAATTAGGTAGGTATATATCTGGCATTGCTTAAAATCTTTGGATAAACCAAATGAGAACAACTCATTAAAGCTGATAAAATCATTTTATCAAAACATGTTAAATGATGCAAAAAAAATAACACATAAGACTTTTGACACTTTTATAATTTAAAAGACTTAACAAAACCAGGTTTACCTATGTAAAACGAAAAATAAAATTCTATTTTTATATGGTTGTTTTTTACCACTTTTTAGTGTACCTACAAGAGTGATACATTAAAAGCATGCTAAAAAAACTGTAGAAAAGTAAAGCATGCGATGACATTAGAATTGTCCCATTTAATAGAAAGCGTGTTGAAACAGACATACACAAGTTGTTGCAACGTGCAACGCTTGGTTATGGGAATGATATCTCCGGACTCCAGACAGATCGTAGCGTACGTTGCTTTAGACCAGTGATGGGCAAAGTAGGGCCCGCGGGCCAGCTCCGGCCCGCCGTCGGTCCTATTTCATGGGAACTAATTCTCGGAATAAAAGTTGCCTTTGTGTTGTTTCAGACTATAACCTATCTCTGTACGAAATTTCAGTCCGATCAAATAAGCCGTTAGAGCGTGAAAGAGTAACATACCACACATTAATATTAGAAAGAAGTGAGACTAAAACTTTTAGCGCAAAATTCATTTTTCCTTTAATTCTGGCCCTTCTCTAAAATATCTTAATTTCTCTGGCCCCCCATTAAGAATGATTGCCCACCACTGCTTTAGACTGTGATTGTTTACAGAGCACTGAGCAAGCGGGGCTACAAAGGCAAGTCAATAGATGTATTTAATTATAATATGTCTAGAACGCTGTTATAACAGCGTTCTAGACATATTATTATATTCTGCATGTCACTATAGTGACATGCAGAACCGAACGATTTAAAAGATCATTTCTCTGAAGAACAATAAAAACTTGGAACTCTGTACCAGCTGACGCTGGAACGGGTGCTGGCAGAATAGAATCCCTTTTTTTTTTAACGTGAGGGAAAATCCTCGTAGGATGCTATGCCGGACTCTTACCGACTAAAAAACCTCACGTAACGCCCAACAGCCTATGGTTGAGAGCCCCGGGTAAGCCCTCAGGAAGGATGTCCCGTGACTCCCAACAGACCTACGGCCGCCACTGCGGCCTCGCCCAGGGGGTGGTTCGGGTGCAATCCCGCGTCTATGGGGGGTTTCGGGTGTGACCCCGCTTCTAAGGGGGGGGGGCGTGCGTGAGTTGCTCACGTCACGCTGCCGTCATGGGCCTGCTTCTGTAAGGACGGTGAGCGGCCCTCTCACCGTCCTCAGACCCCCAGTCATGGAGGCCGATAGTCCTCGGCGAAGACACGTCGGCGGCGCCCAGGGCGCCGACTGCGGAACTCGGGTGGGAGAGTTCTCTCCCGCACCCGGCCCGCCGCCTCCTTCGCGACAGAATAGAATCCTAGGTTTGGAGCGTAATGGAGCGTAATTTTGGATATCCTTGCCTCTCATCACTCTAAACGTGACTTTCGCGGTTTTTGGAAGAGCACGAAAAAGATGAATGCACGGCCTGGCATGCCCGTTAATGTGGATGGACTAAGCGATGCAAAGCAAATAGCTGACAGCTTTAAGAGTCACTTTTTTGTAAAATCGCCCTTGGGAGGGTCTCAATTTGTGCAGGAGGGTGTTGCAGGTCGTGGCCGGGTGGATACCAGATTTACCGTTTCTGAAATACATAAATTAATCACTACTTCATCTCGTGGTAAGTCGCCCGGTCACGATGGGCTCAGCATGGAGCATTTGCAAAACGCAGGCCCTCACCTGCCTAGGGTTTTGGCTCTTTTATTTAATCTGTGCATTGGTCACTCGTACTTACCGCCGGACATGATAAAAACAATCGTTATCCCGATTGTGAAAAACAAAACGGGAGACTTGTCCGATGTAGGAAATTACAGACCGATCTCGTTGGCCACTGTATGGCTAAGGTTCTTGATGGTCTGTTTGAGATACAGTTAAATAAATATATAAAACTGCATTACAACCAATTTGGGTTCAGGACAGGTCTATCAACCGAAAGTGCAGTTCTGTGTCTCAAGCATACCATCAAGTACTACACATGTCGTAAGACGCCCGTGTTTGCATGTTTCCTGGACATGTCGAAGGCCTTTGACCTGGTTTCCTACAAAGTACTCTGGAGAAAGCTTGAGGCCTCAGGTATTCCCAGGGATCTCCTGGGTACTTTCCGGTATTGGTATAGAAACCAGGTAAATAGGAGCTCTAACTCCCTTCTGAAAATTATCGCGGACCGGGTAGATTGTGCCTACATAAATCACTGTTGTGCAAGACACGTAAATACTAACACTTAGCATTAAGAGAAAAGTGTATTTTACTAACAAAATATGAGTGTAGTTGCTCGAAATAAAAATTAATTAATTAATTAATTTATTTATAATGAAGCAAATTGTAGAGACACCAACTTATGGACCACTGTCAATAATATTATACAGCAAGACTCGTCCACAATCGCTAGTTGTCGCCATGGTTTCCATCAAACAGAGGGCATTATTTGGGCAGACAGATTTAAAAAAAGTCCAGCTGCGACCACGGGCGCTGCAACGTGTACGATACATCGGTGTATGTAAGTAAATATATTTCGAGTCTATTAGTATGAAATTAAAAAAAAAAACAAACAGACTGATGTTTATTGATAGATCAGTCACTTTTCGTTCCCGATATGCTTATAGATAGGACAAACTATAGAGACTATAATATTAGCCCTTCCAAAAAACTCTTATCCTACTCTAAACCTCTTATTTCAAAGTCAGTTAAAAGCCGTGTACTTGCCCTAACACACAAGTGCTCATTACAGAGTATCCCACGATTTCAAACGGCAATTTGTTCTCGAATTTCTGAGTGCATTGTATTAGAGTATAATGTATTGTTTTAGTTAGGTATAGGTAGCCAGCTTTTTGTGACCTCTACATTCTTTGTGATTCGGCAGTCGCTGAATCTGATAAGAGCTGTGTGATATTGTTTGGTGGTTCTATGCGCTTAAAAGTGTAATAGGAGGATAAGGAGAGCTGTAAGAAATACCGACTCATGTATTTCTGGAGTAATACTTACACGAATTTGACTGTTTTGGTAGTTCAGTTGGAAGGACTCTTCCACATAAGGACCATGGCCTGCAAAATACTCATAAAAACGATATTTTTTAGTTTGAGGCTAATTCTTTACGCAGTAGATACTTTTGCGAAAGTCTTACGTCTTTTACGACATCCACTAGTTATATTAGGGTGGTGGTATTTGTACTTCTATTCTGTCACTCAAATTTGCCTATCAAAATTACTGTTCACTATGCCCAGCGATACAGCCACCAGCTGACGTATAAGCTAAGATCGAAATAGTTTATTTGATCGAAGACGATGTGCCATCATTTTGGGAGGGTTATTGGCTTAACCCCGCCGCGCCGGTCATATAGGTAGAGATAAGAGTACCAGACTTAGTTTCCAATTACTAAAAAAGTGTAATGTGGCTCGGTGTGGTAAACCTTATAGGCTGCGGTGACCACCTCCAGTCCTTCGTCGTGGTGGGCCGTATGCTTGTCTGCCACCTTAGTGGCATACAACAATCCGTTGTCTGTAAAGTCGGTTTACTGACGATAGTCGAACGCGACAACTCGGCCTTAAATGAAACGCCTCAGAGCGAGGTAACGCCGCATACATCATGTTTTTTCGTGCGTGCAGCCGGCTCCATCGAATTATAAGACGTTGTCTTTTAAACTCTGATCAGTGAGCACAGAAATATAATAATATCTAGTCTTACATTACTATATAGCTTTAATATTAAGATATTTCGTACGAAACAAGTAATTTGATACAACATTTTTGTGTTCTGGTACAGTTGCGCTTGGAATTCATTGTTACGCATACAAACACGATGTAAATATTAGTGAACGCACACTAGTGGAGAGTAAGGGTCAGTACACATTAGAACTGTTTTACGATATTAAGAGGACTTGAAGAGTTCTAATGGAACTCTTCAATCATAAAATAATCTCCTAGGAGATTATTTTATGATGTCCTCAATCTTGTAGCTGCCCTTGATGACTAGTCATGACATATTGACATCCAAAGATTGAAAATAGATTACCACTTACCACAGTTCGAAAGGCCAAGTAATAAAGACCCATAATGTTGAGAGCTATGTTGACAGCACCTGTTAATATGCCTTTTCAAAAATTTTTAGAAGAGGTACACGTGTTGTCCTGAGGACATCCTTCGTCCTGGGACATCCTTCCGAGGGCTTACCTGGGGCTCCGAACCATAGGCTGTTGGGCGTTACGTGAGGTTTTTTAGTCGGTAAGAATCTTAAAATGGAACTCCAGTAGCAACTTGATTTCCAGGTAAAAATACTGAGAACTGGAAACTTAGCGGCTCAAGCCAGATCCTAGACATTCTGGATAATGCAGAAATTATTTTTTAAGATGAACTTACTTACTGACATTCTGAGTTTTGACATGACCGCTGGGTCTCCCCTAAACATTCATTTCATAAACCAACGCAAAATAAAAACAAATCTACAGCGTGATAAGATTGTAGGTATCAGGATTCAATTAGGTAGGTATATATCTGGCATTGCTTAAAATCTTTGGATAAACCAAATGAGAACAACTCATTAAAGCTGATAAAATCATTTTATCAAAACATGTTAAATGATGCAAAAAAAATAACACATAAGACTTTTGACACTTTTATAATTTAAAAGACTTAACAAAACCAGGTTTACCTATGTAAAACGAAAAATACCAGATTTACCGTTTCTGAAATACATAAATTAATCACTACTTCATCTCGTGGTAAGTCGCCCGGTCACGATGGGCTCAGCATTGAGCATTTGCAAAACGCAGGCCCTCACCTGCCTAGGGTTTTGGCTCTTTTATTTAATCTGTGCATTGGTCACTCGTACTTACCGCCGGACATGATAAAAACAATCGTTATCCCGATTGTGAAAAACAAAACGGGAGACTTGTCCGATGTAGGAAATTACAGACCGATCTCGTTGGCCACTGTATGGCTAAGGTTCTTGATGGTCTGTTTGAGATACAGTTAAATAAATATATAAAACTGCATTACAACCAATTTGGGTTCAGGACAGGTCTATCAACCGAAAGTGCAGTTCTGTGTCTCAAGCATACCATCAAGTACTACACATGTCGTAAGACGCCCGTGTTTGCATGTTTCCTGGACATGTCGAAGGCCTTTGACCTGGTTTCCTACAAAGTACTCTGGAGAAAGCTTGAGGCCTCAGGTATTCCCAGGGATCTCCTGGGTACTTTCCGGTATTGGTATAGAAACCAGGTAAATAGGAGCTCTAACTCCCTTCTGAAAATTATCGCGGACCGGGTAGATTGTGCCTACATAAATCACTGTTGTGCAAGACACGTAAATGCTAACACTTAGCATTAAGAGAAAAGTGTATTTTACTAACAAAATATGAGTGTAGTTGCTCGAAATAAAAATTAATTAATTAATTAATTTATTTATAATGAAGCAAATTGTAGAGACACCAACTTATGGACCACTGTCAATAATATTATACAGCAAGACTCGTCCACAATCGCTAGTTGTCGCCATGGTTTCCATCAAACAGAGGGCATTATTTGGGCAGACAGATTTAAAAAAAGTCCAGCTGCGACCACGGGCGCTGCAACGTGTACGATACATCGGTGTATGTAAGTAAATATATTTCGAGTCTATTAGTATGAAATTAAAAAAAAAAACAAACAGACTGATGTTTATTGATAGATCAGTCACTTTTCGTTCCCGATATGCTTATAGATAGGACAAACTATAGAGACTATAATATTAGCCCTTCCAAAAAACTCTTATCCTACTCTAAACCTCTTATTTCAAAGTCAGTTAAAAGCCGTGTACTTGCCCTAACACACAAGTGCTCATTACAGAGTATCCCACGATTTCAAACGGCAATTTGTTCTCGAATTTCTGAGTGCATTGTATTAGAGTATAATGTATTGTTTTAGTTAGGTATAGGTAGCCAGCTTTTTGTGACCTCTACATTCTTTGTGATTCGGCAGTCGCTGAATCTGATAAGAGCTGTGTGATATTGTTTGGTGGTTCTATGCGCTTAAAAGTGTAATAGGAGGATAAGGAGAGCTGTAAGAAATACCGACTCATGTATTTCTGGAGTAATACTTACACGAATTTGACTGTTTTGGTAGTTCAGTTGGAAGGACTCTTCCACATAAGGACCATGGCCTGCAAAATACTCATAAAAACGATATTTTTTAGTTTGAGGCTAATTCTTTACGCAGTAGATACTTTTGCGAAAGTCTTACGTCTTTTACGACATCCACTAGTTATATTAGGGTGGTGGTATTTGTACTTCTATTCTGTCACTCAAATTTGCCTATCAAAATTACTGTTCACCATGCCCAGCGATACAGCCACCAGCTGACGTATAAGCTAAGATCGAAATAGTTTATTTGATCGAAGACGATGTGCCATCATTTTGGGAGGGTTATTGGCTTAACCCCGCCGCGCCGGTCATATAGGTAGAGATAAGAGTACCAGACTTAGTTTCCAATTACTAAAAAAGTGTAATGTGGCTCGGTGTGGTAAACCTTATAGGCTGCGGTGACCACCTCCAGTCCTTCGTCGTGGTGGGCCGTATGCTTGTCTGCCACCTTAGTGGCATACAACAATCCGTTGTCTGTAAAGTCGGTTTACTGACGATAGTCGAACGCGACAACTCGGCCTTAAATGAAACGCCTCAGAGCGAGGTAACGCCGCATACATCATGTTTTTTCGTGCGTGCAGCCGGCTCCATCGAATTATAAGACGTTGTCACATCAAAAAATAAAAAGAAACCTTATAAAAACGAGTTATTTGATTCTCAAAGTAGGCCCATTCCCACTAGTTTTTGAGGATCGCTTGAAATGATGATAGTACCTGTATAGCCACGCTCCCAGCACTTTTTCTCAGTCAGCTGGAACTAAGGCAGCTCCCTCATGTTTCTCTCCACCACCCAAAGCACGGAGCGTGTCGACAACAAACGCCGTACTCGACTCCCGTGACGGAGCGACCTTCAGACAACTTAAAAAGTACACCACAATAGAATCTTTAATACAATGCGCTTATGACCTGTAATGGTATGTGCCAACAGGTGCACTGCACGAATTGGAAAACTAGCGTAAGGTTAATTAAGGTAAAGGTATTAATTTGGAGAGTTTTGGGGAAAAATGTACCTCAATATTACAATCCACTATTGGACGTAGGCCCCTCCCAAATGACGTCGCAATACACAGTTCTCCTTCCTCATCCAGTTTCTCTCTGCGAACTTCTTTAGGTCGTCGATCTATAATCTTGCGGGCGGTCGTCCTACTCCACGTTTACCAAGTTGCTGTCTTCACTCTGCTTTTTATCCTTGGTACTGTGCACGCCCCCCCTTAGAAGCGGGGTCATACCCGAAACCCCCCACAGACGCGGGATTGCACCCGAACCACCCCCTGGGCAAGGCCGCAGTGGCGGCCGTAGGTCTGTTGGGAGTCACGGGACATCCTTCCTGAGGGCTTACCCGGGGCTCTCAACCATAGGCTGTTGGGCGTTACGTGAGGTTTTTTAGTCGGTAAGAGTCCGGCATAGCATCCTACGAGGATTTTCACTCACAATAAAAAAAAAAAATCCTTGTTACTGTATATTTTTAAACCAAGGGGATCGGTACTGTCATCCTTACCACAGGTTAATTTAAACTAGCTAGGAAGGCAGTATGCTATACCACTATATGAGTGTAGTATTTTTTTTTACCATTAAAATTGTTTATATGTGTTTCGATGGTTAATGCTTGCTACAATAGGATCAATCTGAGGATGAAAAATAAAGAATTTATTTATTTATTACTCTAGAACTGGTTTGCTAAGTCGGTTCTTCGTTAAGTAGAACATATACCTCTGCCTATATCCTCGGGGATAAAAGCGTGACTATTATGTACCTTTGTAAACTTATTTATATGCATCGGGAATATGCACGCAGATATTTAAAAAGTTTCAAACCGTTTATCTATTCTGAACTCCCAACCTTAGATCATTTTTTACCTGACCTCGCATATTTTACGTTTTTTTCCCAGTAGGTAGTTAAATCTCGGCGTCTTTGTGTAACGGCTGGCCTTGGGTGTCCGTGACTGCGGCGCGGGAGACGCATTTCACACTGCAGCGTTGCTAGACGGAATGACGTCAGTGTTTAAACGTATAGCTTTGAGTTCTTGGTAACGAATACGCATGTTTGTTTAGGTATTACACCTCTGCTAACCTCCTACGGAACATAATAGTGATATGTCGTCGTAGGGACGTCGAGTAACTACATGATCTAGTATTAACTTGATCTGATGCAAGCATACAACGAGATACCTACATTTTTGTAGTTTGTCAAATACCGTGATCTTTGGTTTTAGGGGTCATATGAAGTTTTATTCAAGGCGGCAACCATAGGCTACAATGGACACTTTTCATGTGTCACGGTCACCTTAGTGGCAAAAAAGTCGCCTGCTGACCGAGCGAGGTCTCGGAAAGAGTGAGACTTCCACATTAATATCGAAAAATTATCAATTGGAGCTTGGAGCTACCATAAGTAATGATACGATTGAATGTCTCACTTATAGAATGACAAAGTACCACATATAACTCTACAAAACTATCGTCCAAATAACTCGAACCCTAAAAACTAGCAAAATCTACTGAAAAAGCGTCAGACAGATTATTTGTAAAGGTCAAAATACGTTGGCGGTGATTAAGTAGCGTATATTTTGGCTGCGTTCTCGAATTTCGGCCTCAGTGCCGAGTCAAATCGCGTTTCGTGCTGAATTCTATAACAAAAGAGGTCGGATGTCGATAAGTGGTCGATTTGTTGCACGTTCCGAATGGCGGGGAACGCACGCTTTCCGTTCAAAAGAAAGAATTTATTGTTCCTATGTCTTGAAGACAATGTCCCTATACTTTTTCGCTTTGGTATGAGGCGTGAGTGTCCGGCCCTTTAGGTACAGTGCGTTTTGAACATCTAATACGAATTCCTTTTCTTTTTTTTAACATGAGCAACATGAAGTACTGCTGTCACCTCTGGCCGGGGGCACCTGAATATCTGCTTCTTCCGTTCGACTCGATGCAAAGGCGAGCCATGAGAGTGGTCAACGATCCTACGCTTGCAGGTGGTGTGGAACCTCTTCGTGACAGGAGAGACTTCGCCTCCTTGTGCGTGTTCTACCACCTACAATGGTTTGTGCTCTGAAGAATTGTTTGATATGATGCCCACGGCTACGTTCTATCACCGCACCACTCGCCACAGACAGGGTGTTCATCCTCACACATTGCGTCCGGAGCGCTCGAGCATGGTTAGATTCGATAGGGGCTTTCTCCCGCGCACGCTTAGGTTGTGGAATGACCTCTCTGCCTCGGTTTTCCAAACACCTACAGTATGGGGATGTTCAAAAGGGGTGTTAGAAGGTCACAGGGTCGGCAGCGCGAGTATAGCGCCTCCGCTGTTGCAAACGTCCATAGGCAGCGGTGACGTGTACGTTACCCCAGCAGGAAAGTAGCTCCTAGACTGATTTGAGTGGAACCTATTATTAGTGCTTAATCTAATATATATGTGCGCCGCACAAAAAATTTGTGCGTGTTGTTGTTGTGGAAAAAAAAGGAAAAAACGATTTCTGCTGGAGTAACGAGGTTCCAGCAGGAAAATTCTAAACGAATGATCTTAGAGAGAAATATTTTGCATGTACCGAGGGCTTATACTTGTACAAATTTGTGCCCATAAAATAAAATTTGTGCGTCTTAAGGTTTTCGTTATATTGAGTTTTCTGCTGGGGTAACGTTTTGTGGAATGCTGGATCTCGAAAACCACTACATGTGCGCCTCTAGAATAAACTTACACGAGAAGCTGTTAATTCGTACCGATTTGTGCCGTAATTAGATTCAGGAAAATGTTTATAGTTTTCCGGTAATCACGCTTTGTTAAAAACCTGAAAAAAAGTTGCACCACCTAAACGAAAACACTTAGGAACTCGCTAAAAACTGTATTCGATCCTGCTCGACACTTACAATAACCGTAAAACGTTTCATAAGTGTACATACTTGCGATATCGAATAATATTACAAAAACTCAAAACAACTGTGTCATAACTTTGACATCAAAATACAAGGAACTGGCTCAACGCAAGATAAGGGAGTATAAATAAAAAACTTGTGCGTCTAATTAAATAATATATGGTGAAAATTCAGCGTGAAATATTTCGTATTTCAGAAGAAATAAACAAAAAACAAAACATACTAACAACGGATGGTTATCCGACTAAATTCGAATGACTACAAAAAAGCGACGGTTTTATACATATCGATGGCCTTCTTAACTGAACAGATTAAACCTAAAGTGTTGGCCGAACAGTCGCGTTCAAAAGTTTTTAACCTAATTTTATCAAATGAAAGACTTTGTTTATATGTTATTATTATTTTTATTATTGACTTAAACTAATTATGGCATCAAATCACAGATCAAATTTCCCAACTATAAATATTTAAACAAAAATGAAATTATTTATAATACCATGTAGTCCTTATTAATTTAAATCACAGATCAGGTTTTCATTTTAGCATATACAAATAGCGAAGTCGCATAATCACAGAAAATCACAGTTTGGTAATTAAATCTATCTACAGGGTAATTTTACCCGACTGCGCCAGAAGAATGGTAATGTTTGTCGAGTGTGTACACATGTTTGGCGTTTCCCACAGCCTACATGGCTTGACGGATTTTAAGGTATTGTTAGATTCGTCTCAATTAAGATACTTACTGCAATAGGATACATAATGTTAAAAAAATGAGCCCCGCAGTTGGGTTTTTGTTTTATTATAATTTACTTGTTAAATCGTCAACAATCTCTCGCTAGCAGGTTAATATTGGTTAATAGTGGCTACAGGTTGGTATTTAAATAATATTAATAAATTAATATTATTTAAATACCATGTGTAGTCCTTATTAATTTAAATAATAGATCAGATTTTCATTTCAGTATTAAAATACAAATAGCAAAGTCGCATAATCACAGAAAATCACAATTTGTTAATTAAATCTATCTAAGTACAGGGTTATTTTACCCGACTGCGACAGAAGAAAGGTTTAACGTTTTACGGTTATTGTAAGTGTCGAGCAGGATCGAATACAGTTTTTAGCGAGTTCCTAAGTGATTTCGTTTAGGTGGTGCAACTTTTTTTCAGGTTTTTAACAAAACGTGATTACCGGAAAACTATAAACATTTTCCTGAATCTAATTACGGCACAAATCGGTACGAATTAACAGCTACTCGTTTAAGTTTATTCTAGAGGCGCACATGTAGTGGTTTTCGAGATTCAGCATTCCACAAAACGTTACCCCAGCAGAAAACTCAATATAACGAAAACCTTAAGACGCACAAATTCTATATTATGGGCACAAATTTGTACAAGTATGAGCCCTCGGTACATGCAAAATATTTCTCTATAAGATCATTCGTTTAGAATTTTCCTGCTGGAACCACGTTACTCCAGCAGAAATCGTTTTTTCTTTTTTTCTCCACAACAACAACACGCACAATTTTTTTGTGCGGCGCACATATATATTAGATTAAGCACTAATAATAGGTTCCACTCAAATTAGTCTAGGAGCTACTTTCCTGCTGGGGTAACGTACACAGCGGTGACCACTGGTTCACCTGGTGGGCCGTATGCTTGTCTGCTACCTTAATGGTATAAAAAAAAATGAGCAAAATCCTACATGGATTCTCCTACCGACTAAAAACCTCACGTTTCCTACCTATTGCCTACGGTTGGGAGCCCCGGGTAAGCCCTCGAAAGGATGACACCGGTCTAGAGGTGGTTGAGTGCGATTTTTTTTATACCACTAAGGTGGCAGATAAGCGTACGGCCCACCAGAAGGACCGGTGGTCACCGCAGCTTATGAACGTTTGCAACACCAGAGGCGCCACTCCCGCGCTTACGACCCTGCGATTGCGGATCACCGGGTTCGATTCCCACCACGTAACAAAAAATTGTGTCCAACAATCAAATAAGCCTATAGCCGTCCACAGCTGGAAGAATTCCTCTCCCAGTTCACCCCACAGTACGCGGTCCTGTGCCTTTCAGATCCAGTCCCAGACTACGACCTTTACTAACTCGTCGGTCCAAAATATGTGTGATCCATAAATATTTGTCTCGAAAGCTTCTGCCGGGAATCGAGATTTTAGAATCTCGGTTGGGAAACATTGCAACCAGGTGATTAATAAGTACAATCATACATAGGGGTCGGCAGAGGTATAGTATACGTCTACATTTCACCTTATAGTTTTATGTCCCACGTAATAGGCAGTGAGCTTATTGCCGTGTTGTACACAGGCGCAGATCGTGCCTTTTTAATAATGCCTTAAGGCCATACCCAGGGCTAACGACCTTGAGCAAATGGGCGATATGACTCGCTAACATAGAGTAGCGCAACTACAGAGACATCAGAGTAAAAGAACCACGGAAGAAGAAGAAAAATAGTAGCGGAAATGCGTTCCTCGCTTCACCAAATAAACAAGAAGCTGTGAGACGGTCTCACCCGACTGCCCCTCTCTAAAACGTTAATTGTGAGAGTTCAATCCGATTGACGTTGTCATTTTTGTTTTATTTCAAACTTTGAACAGATGATCCACGTGACCTAGTGACGTAGTTTAATGCAACAGAGTCACAGACTACAGACAAAGTCTCGCCATAAGCCCCTCTGCACTCTATTTTATAGAGAGATGTGAAAAGTAAATTAAAAACAAAGGAACGTTTGTATTTCAATTTTCCTTTGTTTTTAAGTGTAGTAAAAATACACTGCAAAAAATGTGATCATTGCGTAAAACTTAAATGTGACGAATTCACAAAGACGAATGTTCATATATTCATTGTTTTGTACTTAAATTATTACAAATTCAGAAAGGGGGGTCTTCCAATCGCTTAAAATTTTTGTTACTTTTGGAACAAAATTTCATTTCATTTTATTATTATAAACAAACAAAAATAGACGTAAACGCAGTTGCAAGGGTCAGCTAGTTATATATAAATAAGAAGCGCTCGTGGCACCGTGGACTCAGTGTTCTGTAAGCGATCACTGTAGTAAGCTCATTCACTATGGCAAGTCCTTGGATGGGTGACCATCCATGTGACCACTTTGTGACAGTTATTTGAGCGTCGTTTCCGTGTTTCGGAAGGCACGTTAAGCCGTTGGTCCTGGTTGCCCGTAAAATAGCAGTCGTTAAGCGAAGTTGAAGGCCGTTTTGGCGGCTTGATTAATTTTAACAGCAGGCAGTCACAACCTGCGCCTGTCTATCTCAACACGGCAATACAGCTCACCGCCTATTACGTGGGACAAATTCTAAAAAGGTGAAATGTGGGGACATAATAATATGCCTCTGCCTACCCCTTCGGGGATAAAGGCGTGACCATATTTATGTGTGTATGCAACTAGCTGACCCTCACAACTTCGTTTACGATGAAAGGGGAGGTATTTCTTCATCAGACTCAGCAAGCGGTGAGTGAAACTGCCCTGTTTGCTTTATCATAAAAGAACTTACACGTCGATGGCGTGGACTGAATTGTTTTAGAATCTATTCTAAAATAATTTATTTCAGTCCACGCCTTCGGCACGGACGAAATATATAACACTGGACTTAATCATTAAGCTCTTATAATGATAAAGCTAACACGCCGGTTTAGATTTACCCTCACATTCAAAGGAACTCTTGAATTCTAGGTTTTGAGAAGTTGAGATGTCTCTAACTCCTGAACTTCCTCGGATCAATTTTCATTCAAATCAGTAGTTTCGGCGTGATACGTATTCGGAATACAGACATTCATTTCATTTTGGCTTAAGTAGGTATCGATTAGAGAACGCGTTATTTTTTTTAAATAGCTTCCATGTTCAGACACTCGACCCTCAACAGTTTTAATATTATGAATAGATATAGACTAGCAAGAAACTCGGCAGGCTATTCTTTTTAGTGCTCTGCTTACTATAATATAGACTTTAAAAAATCATAACAAATTGTTTGAGAATCCAACAGAGCCAGCAGATCATTTCCAGACTTACTTGTCTAGCAAATAATTGTATACAATTTTTGGTCCCAAGCAGGATTCGAACCTGCGTCTACTGGCTTGCCGGACCAGACGGCCTCACCATTGGACCAACGAGACACTGCTCTCGACCGTCAACTCTTTCACTTTATTACCTTAACCAAGTTGCCGGTAGATGGTGCCTACGTCGCCCAAGACGTAATAAGCTGAAAAAATTGACGGTTGAGAGCAGTGTCTCAAAAAAAGCAGTGTGTTAATAATAACTGTAATATAAGTATTTTCATCAGTTGTCTATATCCCTTAGCACAAAGTTATAATAGCTTAAGTTGTGTGGGAATGTCCACAAATATTTCTTCATTTATATAATTTGGAAACGATTAAGTACCGCTTACAATATTAGCATGACTATCTTTCGAAGTAATTTAATAAAACAATACATAAAATAAGTTCAAATGCATTATATTCTCATGTAATGCAGTATGCATTGTGTAACTCGGGCTCTGTTACACGTATTACTCTGTACATGAATGAAAATATAACATTTTACGAGAATATTTTGCAGACCAGAGCGACACACGTCCGTCTAGCAACACGACTCCCCCCGCACTAGATTTTCGGGCGAGCGCGGGGAAGCAAGCAATGTAATTTATTCTTTGAATACATTATTAGGTATAATTAGTTAAAACTTATACTAAATCAAAATTGAAGAAAACCATTTTATAGGCCTATGTTTTCTTTAGTCTCTGATATAAATTTTATTATCATTCATTAATAAATAGATGTCATACAACAGCGTCTTCTAAAAAATTATGGGCTATTTCAATGATGTTTTACTAATTATTTATAATAAATACACAATTTCTGATAAAACCATTTTTTGACACACATCTTTTAGATTTCAAATCTACTTTTGGCTATCATTTTTCGTATACTAATACCGAGAAGGATGTCTTCATTTGCACCTCATTTTCGCAAACTTAGTCAACCACTCCCCTTAAACTTGGCCTAACGATTGTCATTTTACCGACAACCGGGTTTCATTTCGAGAGTTTCTTTTCTGAGCATTTAACCGTTTTGCGAAAGCGTTCCTTTAGTCGCCTCTTACGACAGCGTCGGGATGAATTAAGGTGGCGACATTTTGTACTCTCCCGTCGCCACACGGGACTACTCCACACCGAATACAATCATAATAGGACTTAAAGCAAACAGTTTGTCATTCCACATCTCCAAACTATGATACTATCAAACCTGTTTTGTAAATTCTTCATCAAATCAATCATTAGTTTTATGTGATAGTAATTCCACTAGATAATTAAACAGGATTGGTTCGAAAACGCGTATAGTTTAAGTGAGAGGGCTGTTTCCCACGGAATAAAAAAGTAAAAACTGGTCAATTAACATAACATCTGGTTTGGGATTCGAAGATGCTTTGGTTCAAAAAAAAGTCTCAAACCAGGTTATGACCAGGACATCGTTAATTTTTTTTAAACAAGCATACGGCTTACCTGGATGGAATAGTAGCCATTGTAGCCTATGGAACAGTGAGCACGGTGAGATCTAATAGAGGCTTTCTTCCGCGCACGCTTAGGTTGTGGAATGATCTCCCTGCCTCGGTTTTCCCAAACGCCTACAGTATGGGGTTCTTCAAAAGGGGTTTTTACAGGGTCGGCAGCGCGATTGTGGCGCCTCTGGTGTTGCAAACGTCCATAGGCTGCGGTGACCACCGGTACATCTGGTGGGGCCGTATGCTTGTCTGCCACTCTAGTGGTATAAAAAAAAGGAATTTTGCTACACGGGAGGACCTGGAGGTAATAAAATCACTCTGCCGTCCCTGTAAAAACCCCGACTAAAAGACTTTAAATTGGTTATTTTTTGGTGCAATACTTATTTTTAGTTTATCTAGGCTAATTTAATAGATTACTAAAGATAAATTAAAAAAAAAAATATTTAATTCAAGTATAGGTAATACCAGAATTTATCTCAGTACATGACAATGTAGATTTAAATGAGGTTTACGCCGTCCTACAAGCTGTCCAGTATATCGGTCCAGCCATCTATGGCCATAAATTATTTATGTTTCTCTAGGTTTGCGTGTTAAGCCTCCATGAACAACGTGTTTCAATCTACAAAGAGATTCTGTAAGCTTGTAATGTAATTTTCGCCAAAGATACGGCATTGGACAGGATAACATTGTAGTAAATGTACCAGTTGCCAGAGGTTACTTCTGTCGGGCTATTCAGAATTTCATGCCTATCTACTACAATATCTCTTTACAACTAGTTCAGTACTTGAATAACTTATCAAGATCTCGTTCTATGACAAATCATAAATAATACCTATAATCAATCATTCTAACTAGCCAATCGCTACCCTCTGCTGATCAAAAGCCTCTCCTATCAATTTAAGAGGGTGGTTAGCCTCATTGAATTGGCCAGATGGGTTGGTAAAAGGTCTTATTTCTAGTTTTCTTTCTCGTGGCCGTACCGTTATTAGGCTGGCCTGACTCCTGAAGTTGTCTGAAGGACCATATTTATTATGATGGCCATCATTTACACAGTTATAATGACCCGTACCTATTAATAATTAAATCTGTCCAAGAACTTTCTAAACAAAGTCAAATGTACGCATATGTATAATGATATTATGAGCGAATTCTCTATCTTGATTCCTTAAACCTCTACCGATCTGACAGCCGAGTATGTAGATCTATTTGAATAACTGTTTTTACAGAAAATAAGAAAACCTAGAGACCAGTAATGCTATTGCATTTACGTTATGTTAGCATTAAATTTCAATAACTATGTTGTTACAGTATAATAATGCACGCAGTGGAGAAATGTATGGAGTCTGGAGAAATCGGAGCCGCGCCCAGCAGATAACCCATTCGCTGCGCCACGACGCGAACTTGTATTTGCATGTACTACATAGATTATTGTGCAGACGTGACACTGGTCTTGGAAATGTTCCCGGTTGGGTATTTTTTTATATTAAAGTCGCCAAATTGACGTCGCCAGCCCGATGGAAAGTATTTCGAAGATATTGGAAGACTTCGTACTGTATCTGGCGTCTATGACTGCTATATTTTTTCACATTGTTGTCTCAGAAATTTACACAGCATAACTGTAATTTTGGGTAGATGTGTGAAATTCACCTTCCCCTCCTCCTCGGGCATACAGGTTTTATACTGCTGAGCTGCAGCAGAGGCTCTGACTTCGCGCGACAAATCCTGCGAAAACCCTTCTTAAACCTTTTGAAAAACCGTTTGAAAACCCTTCTTAAACCTTTTGAAAAACTTAGTCGCACTGGGACAATGAGTGGTACAGGAACTTATATTATATGGGAGCTTCTGTAATAAATGTTCTATGACCCCGCGTTCCTGCGAGCTGCATAATCAGTCGCATCGGCACCGTGCTGCGTCCCCTGGCCGCCATTACCGGCGATACCGAACATGCTTCGTCCATTATACGAAATGTGCACGCGCATTTATTGTAATTACTTTTGGAGAATGTTCAACTTTGCTTTCTTTGGTTTTAGGCTCCGTGTCCAATAGGTTGAGGAACTGTCGGAATGTCTATTGGTTTGTAAGCTGTTTGGTTTGGTACAATATCGCTATTGTAATGTTCGATTTGTATCTAAGAGCTGTGACCCAAGAATACATACAAAAACCTTGTTAAAATCACAAACGCAAAAGTGATGCCGGGCGATCCCGAGTTCCCAGTAGTGTACAAAGTCCTCGTTTCGGACCTGGACTGCGCTTTTCTACTTTTCTCCCTCCATTTTGTACGATCTTCAGAATCCCTATTAAACATCAATCCGTTACGATGTTTTTTGGAGAAAATTCTGTATCATTCAATTGTGTTATCTGTACCTATAAGAACTCGGCATTTGACATCTGAACAGCAAATTTCGTAAATGTTGCTAAATCAGTAGTTGAGGATCTGAAGACATGTGATATAAGGCCCAAGTGCACGCAATTAATATCATACACTGTACAATTCTAGTAGAAACGTGGTCCGACCGAACATCAAGTCAAACAACTTATCTTAAACATGTAATCAAGCACTTATAATTACAAGTAAACGTATTCGATATACAGTTAAATTACGAAGCTATTCAAATAGAAGAACCGGTCGTACAACTTTTTAAAGGAAGCGTTTTTTGCTCCCACCTTTTGAACGTGGGCGGATAATAAATCGATATCGTTAGTCCATAAAAGGGTATATTTTTAAGCTTATCTTGTTGTGTCTTTTCTAGATCCTATATGAACAACCTACGAGATCTGACTGTCTTATTTTGTCTTCTACAAGTTAATATCCGGATCTTCGATACCCCTTAATGGCAAGGGCTTTTAAAAAAATCTTCCTTTGTGGACGATTACTTTACAAAAAGTATCTACCTAAATGCCATATTGGAGTCAAATAGCCATCCAAGCAGTTTGATGCAAAGTTCAGTCACGGTTATAGTTTTCTCTCATGTGGGGAAATTTTTCTATCCCTGTTTCAAACCGGAACTTCTACTTTTACCGGGTTACGGTTAACAAATACGTCTATTTGTGTATTCAGGGCATGAAGTACAGGAAATATGGTTCAAGGCTTAGAGCGCGATTGAGTATCAACCATTCACAGGTTTGTTAGGAGGATTCATAATTATTATTGTGTACCTAAATAAAAGAGTGTTTATTCCTATCCGTCAGACGACGGTGTATCGACGACTACTTGTTTCTTTTTAATCCGTTCGCTACTGGCATACCACATTACCGTGATGTTAATTCGTATCAGTGATCATCAGGCAAGACAAAGGTCCATCTAACGTATAAAAACTTGCGGTAATGTCCATACCTCTGCAGCTGACTATCCAGTTAGGCTCCAAAGTGTATGTCAGCGATGAGCGGAACGACTGTGGTTGCGGCAAAAGCAGGGCCACAAAATAATAGGTAGAGTAAGTTCGGGTAATATGGCACGCCATAAGCCTTTTTGGGAATAAAACAAACATTTTTTGAGATCAATCACTTTTTATTTTACAATTGAGTCGTAGAACTTATAAAGAATTAATAATTTGAATTTTATAGCAATCAACATAAAGAAATAATTTACAAAAAACTAAATCTAAACCTTCAACAATTGACAAATTTTAATAATGGAAGGGCAAAATGGCCTAGGCCATATTAGCCACAAATCAGGTGAGCCATATTGCCCTCGAGAAATATAACAGTACCTTAGTAATAAATTTTGTGTTACTTTGCAGAGCAATATTCACAGAAATATATATCTGTGTCTACCCCTGAGCATTCCTCATGAGCCCACAATTTGCAATTTAAGCACTGGATCCACGACTCTCCTTTCGTGCCCATGGAATAGAAAGCTTCACCACAGTATAAACACTGGCATCAGACACGTTACTTCTGTCTGGACTTTCATCAGAACTATCATCGCACATCCGCTCATTTTCTTCCCCTGAGCTTGACATTTGTGACTCCTTCGTTTTTAGCTTCTTACCCCTTTTTATTTTTTTACCTTTATTGACAGACGCTTTGTTGATTTTAATCATCTTTCTTCTTCAATGAGTCTTGTAAGTCGTTTTATATGGAGATGACTTATTTGGTGTACCAAATAATTTAGCTTCCATAGCCAACACGTATTGAACAAGCTGATTCCCTAATTGATCAGGCAAGGTGGGCTTTTTTTCCTAACTTGGCGCAAATCGCTACCTCAGCTCGTTATTTTGTAGCTGCCAAACGTCTCATAGTATTACGTGGTAGGTACTTGGTATAACTTAGTTGCTTTTATGGAACCCATTTTCTAGGTTCTCATAGACTCATTGGACCATGTTTGTCATTTTCTTTGTAGAATTGGTTTCCGCGGAGCCATTATCTAGAATAGAAAAACATAATAGTAAAAATATAAAACTATGTGGCCAATATGGCCTGGTGCCATATTAGCCATCCATCTGGTGAGCCATATTGGCCGCGGGAACGTTTTTAATAAACAAGAGTCAAGCCTAAAAATGAGCAAGAAATATGTTTAAAATCTATCACAATACTAGACATAAATAGCTAATCATCATAGCGTATCAATGTTAAAAGAAATACAATTTAAAGAAATAAAATAAGTAAAACTTACCAAAAAATAAGATCACTTTACGTAATTTTCGATAGAGCGCCCGCACGGGACATACAGGCACACTTTGCCTCGCGCGGGTTGACTGAGAAAGTGAGGGGATGGGGTGCGTTGCTATGCCGAGTCAAGCGGTCGCAAGTGTTCATTCATTTCAGAGAAATCGCAGTAGGCCATATTGACCGACCAGGCTATATTACCCGAAATAACTCTAAGTACAGAAGACAATCTACATACAAAGATGGCTTGGGCTACGCACACCTAGATACCGCTCACGGAGTTCACGGACACCAGGTCAAAGGATTTTCAAAGTAATTTCGATACTGTTTTGTGCGCAAGTGTGCGTAGCTGAGGATAGGTTTGATAAAGAGTACTGAGTACTGAGATTGCGTTCTGTACGATATTTTTTTGTGGTAAAGCTATGGTCTTCTATATAACACGATATACATCACAGCAAATGCCGCGTCGCTATAAAAATGATACGCAGACGTCTGCGCATGAAACTGACAACTGTAGGCTGTTAGGCAGGATACGTGAGATTTTTAGTCGGTAGGACTCTGGCATAGCATCCACGTAGGATTTTCCCTCACGTAAAAAAAAACTCGCTTGTTTTAAGTTGCCTCTTGTACTCTGGTGCCCCGCTATCGCTGTCGCCCTCGCTCGCCGCTGATACCCAGTTTGAGGCCTTAGATTAACGCATGAAGATATGTTATTATACGTTATAATAATATCTGACCTCAATGACTTGTATTGTGAGCTAGCCAGAGCTAGCTGATTGAACTCCAACTAATGATGCGGAGTCATACTTACGAATAATCAAGATCATTTTAAGAGACTGGTTTGGTCTTTTTTTATGTCTTTTTTGAAGGTAGAGTCAGAGAGCTCCATTTAAAAACAAAATGATAAATGATTGTTTATTTTTGAGTGAGTAAAAAATGGAAGATCTTATTAAGGGTTTTGTTTTATGAAGGTACGTATTTTAGATTTGGGACTTTACGATGTGTAGCAATTTGAACTGATGTGTAGGTTTCAAAGTGGGTTATAAAAATTGTAAGGGCAATATTATGGAATAGCCACAAAATCTCTTTTGTGACCACTAAATATATTAATACTGTAATATCTGATTTATTTATTTTCATTGACAGTAAACATTATCTATACTTATAATAAAACTGTTGAGGGTCGCGAGTCTGTACATGGAAGATATTTTGAAAATTTTAATTGGAGAGCATTTTCTAATCGATACTGAAGCCGAAAATGTAATTTAAACTTTTCATGTCTGTCTGTCTGTCTGTCTGTATCCCGAATAAGTATCACGCCGAAATTACCGAATCAATTTAAATGAAACTTGGTACAATTAGAGCTTATAATTCGAGGAAGGATCTAGGATACTTTTGATCCCGATATTTTGCGCGGTTCCCTTGGGAGAGGGGATGAAAGACAAAACGGCTTTTTAGTTGTAACTTCTGAATGCGTGGTTCGTTTCTAAATTTTTTTTCAGTGTTATAAAGAAAGTACTCTAAGGATTGTTTCACACAAGTTTCAATGTTGAGGGTTTTGTATTTCAGGAATTAGAGACATCTCAACTTTCGCAAAACCTAGAATTCAAAGGTTTCTTTGAATGTGGGGGTAATTCTAAACGGGCGTGTTGGCTTAATCATAAAAGAGCTTAATGATTAAGGCTATTGTAAAATAATTCAGTCCGCGCCGAAGGCGGGGACTGAATTGTTTTAGAATAGACTTAATCTTTCAGCTCTTCTATGATTAAGCAAACAGGGCTGTTTCAAACGCTGCTTGATGATTCTGATGTAGAAGTACTTCTCCTTTCGCATACCTTACGTGACGTAAACGAAGTTGCGAGGGTCAGCTAGTTAATTATAAACGCAAAGGTTTGTAAGTATAGATGTAAGATTTTTGTTAATCTTTCTCACTCTAACGGTTGATCGGAACTGAAAATAGTACAAGGATAGAATAATAGTGTTAAAAAAATAGGCAAATTTTTATTCCTGGAATAAATTGGATTTTTTTTTGTGGAAATCCTCATGGATGTCATGCCGGTCTTCTACCGACTAAAACCACATGATGCACTGCCATCCTACCTATGGCCGGGAGTCCCGGGTACACCCTCGGAAAGATGAATCCAGGGCTTCCGACAGATTAAGTCTACCACCGCAGACTTTCCCCTAGGGTTTGGGTTAAGTCCCACACTTGGGGGCGGGGGGGGGGGGTTCGGATGCTATTTCGCTGCCTTGGGGGGGGGGGGGGGAGAATGTGTACTATCGGACACGGACAGTACTTACAAAAAAACCGAGTTGCAATGTAAAACGAAGTTGTGCGTCAGATAGGTATAAAAATAAATTTACTTTATTAACCAAAGGTAGGTAAGTACAAATAGATACAAGGAAAACCCAAGGTGTATGGCGTAGTACCTACTTCTCCGATTAAGTGTCAGTGTGGGCCGATGATAAATCTCTTGCTTTTGGAGCTGAATCGACGATTTAAGAAATTTTGGTCACATACCTAACTATTTTCTTTACGTGTGGAAATCCCTCAAGATGCTATTTAGGATTCTTACTGACTAAAACCACACGTTGTCCTACCAATACCTACGGTTGGGATCCCGTGTAAGCCCTCGGAAGAATGTTCTAGGAGAGACTATGTTCACACAACCATAACGCTACCGACAATTATGGTTTGATATACATATACCTACTAAACATGATTGTATCATAAATCATAATTACTAAGGAGAGAGAGAGAGAAAGAGAATAAAAAAGGAAAACTAGAAACCTAACCCTATATTAACCTTTCTGGCCAGAGTGTTGGAGTAAGACCTTCACATTCCCAAAGTAATATTGAGAGAGGCCTACGAATATTCTACAAATGACGATACTATAGCGAGTTCTTAAACATACGAGTATTAAATACAATAAAAATCTGAACTCCATGCAAGTACAAATTATTTACATAGCCGGAAACAATCAATGGTACCTAATACTTAAACTTTACTGTTTTAATGTTTAATACAAAATACGTCCTGTACAAAACTATACGTAAGCCAATAACCAAAATGAGCAACAGTAAAATTTTGAGTTATCTGATCAAACTATTGATCAAGCCAATGAATTATATACGTGGATATACATCCGATAATAAAGATAATAATATTCAGTAATACTTACATGTCTTCATGTGTTATGTCGAGAGTCTATAATACCAATCTATGCTAATATTATAAAGAAGTAAACTTTGTGTGTTTGTTAAATTGTAAGGGGTAATCTCGGGATCTACTGAACCGATTTCAAAAATTCTTTCACCAATAGAAAGCTACGTTATTGTTATAGGCTAAATAAGCTATATAGCATCACGCTACAACGAATAGGAGCGGAGCAGTAATAGTAAATGTTTCAAAGACGGGGGACGACGGAAACAGGTAATACTCTCTCTTATGTGGCGCAAACGAAGTTGCGCGGGTCAGCTAATAAATTATAAACGTGGATATACATCCGATAATAAAGATAATAATATTCAGTAATACTTACATGTCTTCGTGTGTTATGTCGAGAATCTATATTAATAATATTATAAAGAGGAAAGATTTGATTGTTTGTTTGTTTGCATCGAATAGGCTCCGAAACTACTGAACCGATTTGAAAAATTCTTTCGCTGTTGGGAAGCTACTACCTCCGGTGAACATAGGCTATATTTTATTCCCGTACTACCAAGGCAACGGGAGCTACGCGGGTGAAACCACGTGACGTTCGCTAGTCTATACTAATATTATAAAGAGGAAAGATTTGTTTTTTTGTTTGTTTGTTTGTAACGAATAGGCTCCGAAACTACTAGACCAATTTGAAAAATTCTTTCACTGTTGGAAAGCTACACTCTTTGCGGTGAACATAGGCTATATTTTATTCCCGTATGCCCACGAGAACGGGAGCTACGCGGGTGAAACCGCGTGACGTCCGCTAGTTAGTAGTATAAGGGACAGCGCTCACAAAATGCTTGGAATCGAGCAATACAGATCTCTTCAGAATTGCTGACTAACGGACGAGGTAAGAACTACAATACGATTAAACTAAATCAAAAGCCTGTCCCAAATTTGGGAGTCCCGGGACATCCTTCCGAGGGCTTACCCGGGGCTCCCAACCACATGCTGTTGGGCGTTACGTGAGATTTTTTAGTCGGTAAGAGTCCGGCATAAAATCATTTGAGGATTTTCCCTCACGTAAAAAAATAAAATAAAAAAAGTAAAAGCCTGTCCCAAATCCCTTGACTAATGTCGTACAATAAGGTTATTTACCTTCCCAATATTAAATTGAGAGAGCTCTATGTTCAACGGTGAACTGTCATAGGCGGATTTGATTGATGGCCCCAACTTATCTTGTAAAGTCAAAGTGAAAATACTTGGAATCAGAAGAGCAAGTGCGAGAAGTCAAGGCGTAACCACTGGTATATGCAAGTGGCGAAAAGAGAAGTTGCAGTGAAATTTGAGACTTGTGCCATAAAACAAAGCCCAGTCTTGTCGTAGAAGGGTGGAAGAACTGCCTTGAACAACAAACGCTATAAAATTTAATACGAGGGTAAGAAATTATTTCTTCATAATGTGGAAGAACAGTGTGAAAGTGAGTCGGCCGGGGATTTACCTCATCTAGAACAATATAAAAAAGGTATTAATGTTGTAGGCTTTAATGTTTATCGTGAAACTCTGTGCTCAAACGATGTAGAAATAATATTGTACAATTTTTACTTTATCAACTTTCAGAAGAACGAATGAATTAACCAATCTGCTGCCGCTAAGTACCTACTCAAAATTTATTCAATCAGATTAAAAATAACTAGTTATACATAAAACGCTATATAAATAAACGTTCATCTCAAATAACCAGTTTCGAAGCTTGCTGCAACGAAATTCAAATTCAAAAAGAACGTTATTCGCACTTGCCGAAACTTAATGACCTTCTCACAATCGTTGTGATACGATGGGGTCGGTGAACTTGATGCAGATGCGTTGCCGTTCACATGTAGCGTTACAACCTCCCACGTGAGAGGATGCAAGTGACTAGAGGTGGTGGGAGCGGGTAGAAATTCCATTGCTTGGTTTTTGAATTAGTTCCGTACCTATATACAAAACTGACTCAAAGCGTTTATTTCGTGAAGACTTACATTGGCGTACGTAACTATGCCATCTAAATCCAAAAAAGTGACCAATTCATCGGATAAGACCGTCCTAGTCATCATCTAGAAGGAAGAAAGAAAGAAAAATCTCTTTATTTTAATGCAACACCACTGTTAACGTAGTGACAAAAATATCCCGTCGTTGCACCAAATAATGCTGGGTACTAGGTAATACCCGGCGCTGGTTTTCAACTGGCTCCCATAGTAAAGCGCATTACGAGACAATTTGGCAATAAATAATTCTAAAAACTCATAAAAATACAAAATAAAAACACAAATCTTTCTGTTGATTGAATAAGAAGAAGTAATATGAGGACAAAATTCGTAAATACGCTGATGGTGATAATTATATTCAGTATAATCGATGACCCTCTGTGTCACCCCTTTCAGGGTTCGTACTGGGGTTGGTCAAAGACACGCCAGATAAAATGTGTTCTATTCGTTTCCTTCACAGCATGTCTTACAAACCAAATTTCACATGGTTCGCCCAGCCACAGTCAACTTGGGATAGTACCTTTCATACTACAGTAGTTGAAAAGATATTTTGTGATCAAATCGATCAAATCCGAAGGAAGAGCCTGGTCGACGAAATAACTGAAAGAATTACCTGGCTTCAACGATTTCCGAGTGGTGATTGCAGATGTAGATCCACCTTGCAAGAAGTCATTATTCCACTGACGTTGACAGTACAAGACTGAACATTGTGATCTTGGGTTTTTGGTGAGGCCTATGTTCAGCGGTAGTTACCAATTGAATAGGATGGTGATAAATAACAATACAATATAATGACAACTAGCTAACGTTTATGCTTTGCGCCACACATCCACAAGAAATCCGCCTACACAAATGGTTCTCGAACTAAATCCGATGTGATTTGAGCACTTTTTGTTGGTATTTAAATTGGGTGCGTCGTTACGAGCCCGCCAATGCGAACCGCGTGATGCAAGGCTTATTCAGATTTGAATTGACTTGGCAGTTGAGCTTGTAGTAGGTACAAGAAATTTTAGGCACGATTTTGTCATTTTAACTATCTTAAAAGAAGAGGTATTTGAAACAAATTAGTTCAACCAGTGAAAGGAGGTTTACCAATCATTAGATGAATCATTAGTGAATTTCAATATCTGTTCCTAGAACTTAGCTAGGTAATAGGTATGTTGAAATGATTTGAGTCATAGATCAGATCCGCAATTGAAGAATGTAATCTGAATTAGATTTAAATTTACGTACGGTAGAGTAAATCAGATAGATTTTACTTATCAAATCTAGATATTACCTATGTATCTAGATAAAGATTATGTTGTAAAATGTGAGGTAAAATATGAATTTGGTAATTAGAACGATAGAGTGAAAATATTTTTATTTCCAGTTCGGTATGTGGAAACGTATGAGCGAAGTGGCAAAATGGTTATTTGAAGTCTCGGCTTCTGATCCAGTGACAGAAAAATGATAGCTAGACCCGGAATTGCTGGTTTTGGAATTTGGAGTAGGTTCACACTACAAATTTAACACTAACAATATTTGAGATTTGCCACCTTAAAGAGATAAAATTTGGATTCGAAGTACAGCTTAATCGAATCCGTAGAACATAGCTGTACTATCGTTAAAATACACTACTTTATATCCTAGTAATATTATTAACGGAAAAGTTTGCAAGTATGGATGGATGATTGTTACTCTTTAACGCCTTAACGGGGTTTTTTGATTAACTTGAGGGAAATTCCTTTATGGATGCTATGCCGGATTCCAACCGACTAAAAAACCTCACGTAACGCCCAACAGCCTACGGTCGGGAGCTCCAGTAAAGTCCTAGGAATGATATCCCAGGACTCCCAACAGACCTATGGTTATCACTGCCGCCTCGCCTAAGGGGTGGTTCGGGTGCTATCCCGCGTCTTTTGAGGGGTTTTCGGGTGTGATCTTGCTTCATAAGGGGGGCGTGCGTGAATCCCTCACGTCAAGCTGCCGTCATGGGCCTGCTTCTATAAGGACAGTGAGTAGCCCACTCACCATTCTCAGGCCCCCGGTCATGGAGGCCGGAAGTCTTCAGCTGTGCAACTCGGGTGGGAGAGTTCTCTTCCGCTCCCGCCCCGCCGCCGCCGCCTCTTTCACGAGCATGACCTGCTCGCAGAAAGACGCGGCGCAGTCTCACTTACTCCCGCTGGAGACCATGGCTAGCACCATGGTCTCGAGCGAGAGAGTGTCCCCATCCAGACCCACTACGAGGACCTGGCGCTATTGCGCCCACGCCGTTCACTCCACCAGCGTGTGGAGCGCTGTGTCATCGCTGCGGTCCTCGCAGTGCTGACACTCGGCCGTGGTTTCCCGGTGTCTTCGCCACAGATACTTACCGAAGCTACCGTGCCCGGTAAGTATCCGTGACAACCGGTAGGAGAGAGCACCGTGTCTCCTCTCCAGCCACTCGTCTATGACCGGCCTGACGGCCGCGATTGTAGCGAATCCCCACTTCGGTTGCTCAAGTAGCACCTTCCATGTCTCCACGGTTTCCTGGTGGAACTGGGACCAGTGGGCCTCGATTTCTCGAGACGCAGGCCTTTGGCCCCGCTCCGCCTTAACGGATCTGGCTGAAATTTGGTACAGGGATAGATTGTAGTCTGGAATAACACATACTTTTTATTCCGGAAATGAGTGCCCATGGGAAGAGGGAACGGGAAAAAACTTTACGCGGGTGAAGCTGCAAGCATCAGCTAGTCTTTAATAATACAGTCACAGCGATTACAAGATATCCATGTTTCCCATATACACTGACAGCGCAGCGTATAACGTATCGGCGCAATTGACAAGCTGCCAGCCAGCCGTCAATCAAAGTGCTTGCTTGTTACAGAGCTATGTACGTATAGCATGCATACTATCGGATACCGTTGACGCTTGTCTTTTGTCTACGAATCGATCATTATCATGTCAGCGTCTTGGCTGCCTTGAAATTCTCAATTTGGAGCATAAGCATGAGATACCTTTCTTTTTTTTATCCTGTGGAAATTATTCATGAATGTTATGCCGAACTCCTACCGACTGAAACCACACAATGCCTTACAATAGTCTATGGCCGGTAGTCACGGGTAAGTCTTTGGTTACCACCGCGACCTCGTCTAGATGTTTCGGGTGCTATCCCGCGTCTGGGGGGTTTGTTCGGTTGTTATTCCGCTACTTTGAGAAGGGGGATAGTTGGCAAGGGACTTGTACAATTACATGCTTGTTTCGGAGTTTGGTATATAAGTAAGTGTCAAGATCTTATAGGGACTCTCAGCGCTCGCTGGAGAGAGGCCAGATCGCCAATCAATAATCATCAGTACGATGTTCCGCCTCGTATCTTCCAAGTCGCTGATTAGCCAAGAGGTCAAGACTCGACATTAGCTTAATTTGCGCTAAATGGCTATGTGTAAAATAGTTTCACAATTAGGAATCTAGTAAATAAAAGAAATAGAAAAAAAACCAATTACATTACCTGCAAAAATTTTTCCTTTGTTACCTACTACGCTATATTGAATGCAGTTTTTATTTAATATCGTTTGAAACAAAGCAGAATTTAATATCAAAATGGAACAATGCGGACGAACCAAACTTTGTGCTAACGTGTTTTCATAAAATATTAAATTCATGTGTTATAAAATTCTTTGTATACATAGGTTTTCCTACCTTATTTTACACGTAGAGCCACCTACAGTACGTAAAGCATACAGCAATGACAGTTACCGCAAAATTGTCATAGATTCAAACCGCTCGCTCGCGCTCGCGCGGTTCTCTCACGGGACTCTCACTAATCTTCATCGACAATACTGAAGCATCCTGTCAGTTGTTTGGGTGTCAATACTCGATTTTCTTTGTACCATTTCAATCTCTTGTTGCGTGTTATAAGGTAGTTTTCTTACCCAACCTCTAAGCCAATCTTCTACAAAATTTTATCAATATCGTTTAAATTGTTAGGGCGTCAAAGAGCAACAATACTATACTGAGTTATTTCGCATTTTTATATTATTAATAGAAAGTAGTGTAGGTAGTAGCAGTAATTACATATTTTTTCACCATTAAGGTTATTTGATTAATTTAAACAGTGGTAGGTACGAAATTAAATAATAAACGTTATTTTTGTACTAGACTGACCCAGATTTTTACATTCTCCGTTATTATTTACGAGTAAAGGTCAAAACAGCGCTCGGGGTACCAGGCGAGCAGTGATTTATTGGAGTACTTTCTCAGATGAACTTAAAGCAAAAATGTGGGAGTGTTGGTTCACTTTGTGAAGATCAAATTGATTTCCTTAGGTCAGAGGTCTGGATAGTGGTGTTAGATGAAGATGATTTATGCTATTATAATGCTGTAGAGGTATCTGTATGATTTAATGGATTTTTAACGGAACTATTTTTATGACAGTAAGTAATATTTATTC
The DNA here is from genome assembly GCA_933228765.1 of Miltochrista miniata. Lineage (NCBI taxonomy): Eukaryota > Metazoa > Arthropoda > Insecta > Lepidoptera > Erebidae > Miltochrista > Miltochrista miniata. Next base: position 4,445,228 of record OW121753.1, read on the forward strand.
CAGTGTAGCAACGGGAAAAAGTGCAAAATGTCGTTACCCCAATTCATCCCGAGGGTGTCGTAAGAGGCGACTAAGGTAACACTTTTTTAAAACTATGCATTGCGTAGAGAAGGAAATCTCGAAATGAAACCCGGTCGTTAGTAAATTGACAGTCGTTATGCCAAGTTGAAGACCTTATGGGCTGTCCATGTCAACACGGCTATAGGCTCACCACCTATTACGCGGGACATAAAACTATGCGGTGAAATGTGGGCGTACACGATGCCTCTGCCTACCGCTTCGGGGATAAAGGCGTGACTATAATCATGTATGTAATATTAAAACTTTATGTAACTACCTTTTATGCTTACTGTAAGTAAAATAAATATAACTGTTTATACTTTATTTTATAGCAGAAACCGTATAGATTATTCAATTTTGACCATACATGTCCTTAACAGCCATACCGTATACGAGTTACAGGATATTCCTTTTTGATCATACACGCCCCTAATAAGATATTGCCTAAACTGTTCAGCATATTTTATTTGGACTTCCAGAATGAGGAAAAAACACAGCATTATTTAATCATCAGCTGTATCTTTCTGAGCGATTCTGTAACATGGACTGAAATTTGAATTCAGGGTCTGTAGGGTATGCTTGCTTCGTGTAGGCACTCTCAGTATTATCTTAGGCATTTGGGCAGCAGAATTTTATTGAAATATTATATTCGATTTATCATTGGAATAAAGTTGTCAAAAATAGTGTGGAAAAAAAAAACGACTAACGGTATAGGGACTTGTAGTGTGTTTTAGACTTGAAGTTGTAGCATAGGATCCAGCTATAGAACGACATTCACCGAGCTTTTCGGTCCAGAATATGATTAATTAAGAATTTAAAGAAAGAAAATTTAATATCTTTGGTTAAGAATTAAAAAAAAAATTCATGTCATTGGTTAGCTTAATATCTATTAAGCAAACAAATCGACGGCAGCAAAGAGCAAACGGACATCTGCATTTTTGCGAAAATCGTTTTTTTACATAATTGAATTAAGAATTTTGCCTTCCATTCGGACATATTTTTTTATTTTTTTTAAATCAAATATTTAGTGGTATTTTGCAGCGTATAAAAAGACACCTACACCCTTTTTTAGAATGCAACGAAGTACACACGGGCATATACACTTGTCCGTGTGTGCGTCGGGCAATTTGGCGCATCTCGCTTCATATAAAAAAAGGTATCAGTTACTTGACCGTTTCGTCACGGGAGGTTGACATATTTAAGCTTGCGTACTAAATATTATTATTCTAAAATCTGTGATTTTTTCAACTACATTTCATAATACACTGTAATTATAATAACATGTATAGCAGAAGGAATATTTTTTTGTTAAATTTGGCACAAAATAGAAAATAAAGTGATGTTTACAACAGCGAAGATCTCACAGATGGAAAATAGAATCATGGAACAATCCCATGAGGGAAAATCCTCAAGGATGTTATGCCGGACTCCTGCCGACTAAAAAACCTCACGTAACGCCCAGCAACCTATGGTTGGGAGCCCCGGGTAAGCCCTCGAAAGGATGTCCCAGGACTCCCTACAGACCTACGGCCGCCACTGCGACCTCGCCCAGGGGGTGGTTCGGGTGCTATCCCGCGTATTTAGAGGGTTTCGGGTGTGATCCCGCTTCTAAGGGGGGTGTGCGTGAGATCCTCACGTCACGCTGCCGTCATGGGCCTGCTTCAGTAAGGACGGTTAGCAGCCCTCTCACCGTCCTCAGACCCTCGGTCATGGAGGCCGATAGTCCTCGGCGAAGACACGTCGGTGCCGTCCAAGCCGCCGACTGCGGAACTCGGGTGGGAGAGTTCTCTCCCGTTCCTGCTACCCGCCTCTTTCACGAGCATGACCTGCTCGCAGAAAGAGGCGGCGTAGTCCCACTTACTCCCGCTGGAGATCATAGCTCGCACCATGGTCTCGAGCGAGAGAGTGTAAACGTCCAGACCCAATACGAGGGCCTGGCGCTGTTGCGCCCACGCCGTGCACTCCACTAGCGTGTGGAGCGCTGTGTCATCGCTGCGGTCCTCGCAGTGCTGACACTCGGCCGTGGTTTCCCGGTGTCTTCGCCACAGATACCTACCGAAGCTACCGTGCCCGGTAAGTCTGTGACAACCGGTAGGAGAGAGCACCGTGTCTTCTCTCCAGCCACCCGTCCATGACCGGTCTGACGGCCGCGTATGTGGCGAATCATTTGGTTGCTCAAGTCGCACCTTCAATGTCTCCACGGTTTCCTGGTGAAGCAGGGACCGCTGGGCTTCGATTTCTCGAGACGCAGGCCTTTGGCCCCACTCCAGCGCCTCCTTGCGTCATCTGAACAGTGACGCAAGGGCTCTCGCTTCCGGGTCGCATGGAGGGGTCTCGGCTAGGAGACATGCCGCCTCACCGGAGATCGTGCGGTATCCTCTTATCACCCTGACGGCCATCGCTCTCTGCGGGGCAATCTAGCCACATTGCTGGTCGTCAGGGTCTCCGCCCATACGGGGGCACCTTATAGAGCATCAGCCGCGCGAGTGCGGCTCATGCTTCCCTCAATTTTGGCACCAAACTTCGGAAGCTTGCACTGGACTCTTTTATTGTACTGAAAAAGCTCATCATAATTAAAAAGACAACTGCAAAATCAGTAACAGGACCTTTATGATACGCAGTAAATTAAGACAACTACATTATTTTGCTATCAATCATACGTGTCCTTTATTTGTTGTCGTAGTTCGATATAGATTATAAAAAGGAAAACAATTATTGAATTTTTTTAATGAAATTAATTAGGGATAATGATTTAGAAAGTCCGAAGTAGAAGCAAACATATGGCAGTTGACTCATTTAGTAATTTATGTTATACGAAGTATAAAAAGACATCTGCCGAATTTTTTAAAATATAAATATTACAGTTGACTGACCGCCATTACTTTGTTTGAAATGCTACTTTAATTAAGTATTCCAAATTTCATGGAGCTAGCTTTGTAATTGTAAAAGTTATAACGTTTTTGCGTTAAAAACGCTCTCCTGAAAACTAGTGATTTTGCAGATGTCCGTTTGCTCTTTGCTGCCGTCGAAATGAAATGAATATTCATTGGTTTGCTTAATAGATATGAGCAACTTTTAGCAATTAATTAAGAATTTTAAAAAAATATTCATGTCATTGGTTTGCTTAATATCTATTAAGCAAACAATTGAAATGAATATTCATTGGTTTGCTTAATAGATATTAAGCAAATGAAATGAATATTCGTTGGTTTGCTTAATAGATATTAAGCAAACCAATGAATATTCATTTCATTTGTTTGCTTAATAGATATTAAGCAAACCAATGACATGAATATTTTTTTTAAAATTCTTAATTAATCATATTCTGGACTAAATTTTTAGGCAACCCTATTGCAATTTATTTATTGGCATATTAAATGTTTTGATTAATGTCAATCAAATACTCTTTAAATACAAATTATAGAAAAGTCAAAACTCCACATAAAGAAATTACACTAACACTATTATTAAAATTAAAAACCGGCCAAGTGCGAGCTGGATTCGCCCATGAAGGGTTCCTTAGCAGCAAGTAAAATAATATAAAAGTTTTTGTAGTTCGTTGTAACTTTGATTAATTTTTTAACACGTTCGCAGTGGTAGTGATTTTTACAGGCGAAAATTGCGTTTTAGGACGTATTAACAAAAAACCGGCCAAGTGCGAGTTGGACTCGCCCATGAAGGGTTTCGGAGCAGCAAGTAACATAATATAATAAGTTCTTATAGTTCGTTGTAACTTAGATTGATGTTTTAACACGTTCGAAGTGGTAGTGATTTTTCTAACCGAAAATTGCGGTTTATGACGTATTAAAAAAAAACTACCTGCTCAATCTCGTTCAAACCAATTATCGCTGGTAGTTTTTATAGCAATGTACATCATATATTTTTTTTAGATTTATCATTCTCTTAGTTTAGAAGTTAGAGGGGGGGGGGGCACACATTTTTCGACTTTGGAAGTGTCTCTTGCGCAAACTATTCACTCAAGGAAAAAATGATTTTAGGAACCTCAATAGCATTTTTGAAGACCTATCTATAGATACCCCAAACGTATGGCCTTGATGAAAAAAAAATTTAAAGTTTCAGTTCTGAGTATGGGGGGACCGATACCCCCAAAATTTACTGCTTTTTTTCTAGTTTTATATAAGAATCTTAATGCGGTACACAGAATACATCTAGTTACCAAGTTTCAATAGTATAGGCCTTATAGTTTCGGAGAAAAGTGGCTGTGACACACGGACGGACAGACAGACGGACAGACAGACAGACAGACATGACGAATCTATAAGGGTTCCGTTTTTGCCATTTGGCTACGAAACCCTAAAAACTACCAACTCGATCTTGTTCAAACCAATTTTCGTTGGTAGTTTTTATGGCAATGTACATTATATATATTTTTTAGATTTATCATTCTCTTAGTTTAGAAGTTAGAGGGGGGGGGGACACACACACACATTTTGCCACTTTGGAAGTGTCTCTTACGCAAACTATTCAGTTTAGAAAAAAATGATGTTAGAAACGTCAATAGCATTTTGGAAGACCTATCTATAGATAACCAACACGTACGGGTTTGACGAAAAAAAAATTTACAGTTTCAGTTCCGACTATGGGGACCCCCAAAACTGCTTTTGTTCTAGTTTTATATAAAAACTAGCTGACCCGCGCAACTTCGTTTGCGTCACATGAGAGTGAGAAAGAGAGAGGTATGGTATTAATATTTCGAGTATTATAATGTTTCCCGTTGCATTTACCCCCGTCGCGTCGCGTCGCTTGTATTCATTAGAGCTAAACCGCATATCTTCGTTTGCGTCACATGAGAGTGAGAAGGAAAGATGTGTTAAAGTGATATAATGTTTCCCTTCACTTTTACTTCCACCCATCCGTTTTTCGGTATGGAACTCATCGTGTGCGAGTCCGACTCGCACTTGGCCGGTTTTTATCGTTCAGTTGACTGGCTGCCACTGCAGACCAAGTTTACTCCCGTCGGTCGCGTCGCTCATACTTTAAAGCTTAATAAGAGGGTTATTGTAAGTGAACCTTAAAAGATAGGCATATGCTGTCAAGGATTTATTTTTATAACTTTTTAAGAGGAATAATTTTGTAATACACAATTTTTACGTAACTTTAACTATTTATGCAGCGTCCGCAATGGGAGCTCTCATAAGAAAGAAATAATCCCCGTTCTCGAAACATTATTCATGGCTGCTCCGCTCCTATTCGTCTTAGCGTGATGTTATATCGCCATTAGCCAGCGTCAATAAATGGAATATTAAACTATAAAATAATTTTTAAAATGCAACCAGTAGTTTCTGATGTCCTAGCACAAACAAACTCTTCAGTTTCATTATATCTTGAGCGAACCTTAAGAGATAGACAAATTAGGTTATTGTGAGCGAACCTTAAAAGATAGACATATGCTGTCGCGGACTTTTTTGTAGAACTTTTTAAGAGAAACAATTTTGTAGTACACAACTTTTACCTAACTGTAACCATTTACGCAGCGTACGCCTCGGAAGCTTTCAGACGGTAAAAAATATTCCCCGATTTCAAAACATTCTTTATTGCTGCTCCGCTCCTATTCGTCTTAGCGTGATGTTATATAGCCTATAGCCATCCTCGATAAATGGACTATCAAACTGTGAAAGAATTTTTGAAATCCAACCAGTAGTTCCTGAGATCCTAGCGTTCAAACAAACAAACAAACAAACAAACAAACAAACAAACTCTTCAGCTTTATAATATTAGTATGGATATTAATGCGGTTCACAGAATACATCTACTTACCAAGTTTCAATGGCATAGGTCTTATAGTTTCGGAGAAAAATGACTGCGACACACGGACGGACAGACAGACATGACGAATCTATAAGGGTTCCGTTTTTTGCCATTCGGCTACGGAACCCTAAAAATGATGCATTTAAGTTCAGTAGTTTTCGTTTTAATTTTTAAATTTTAATGATAGTGTTAGTGTAATTTCATATTAAATCTATTTATATAAAAATCAATGCCACTTTTCGTTGTAATTTTATAACTCAAGAACGGGCTCAGCTATCCGAACCAAATGTTTAGGCTTTGTTCGGACTATTTAGTAGATGGTTTATGTGAAGTTTGCACAAAATCGGTCGAGCGGTTCTTCATTTATCACGCAAACGAAGTAGCGCGGGTCAACTAGTTGAAAATAAAACACTTTTCATCCATTAATCAGCTCCGTGAAGGTTGTTCTATAGCGGGGTCTTAGACCATTGTTAGATGTTGTTCTTTAAAATTGACAGTCTTATTTCCCACATATCATTTAGAGTAAAGTCAAAATTATACCCACTGTAAAATATGCATTTTTGAGTTGTTCAGCTGATATTATGACATATTATTTACTGTTAAAATCTTCATTTTTACTCGAAACAGTCACCTAATTGTATTCACTGTTCTGTTTGCAAGTTTAGACCAGTAATGACCAGATTCTTGATGAAAAAAGCATTTTTTTTTCAATTACAACGGGTATACATACAGAGTCAATCCTTTCTGAACACTATTATCAACCAATTCCTTGCCAGCCAGTAAGGCACATGCAGATAATCAACACTGCAAAAGCCTTTTGTGGCATATTAAATAAACATTATGTTAGCTGGGACCTTTTAGTCACGAAGGACTGTACACAGTCTAATGAGAAACCTGATTCACGTGAATTAATTACACTGTAATCTTTAGAATATCATTGTTGTTATTGTTATTATTTTTGAATACTAAGTGCTGTATTTATGTTTGCTTTATGATTATGTTACTTCTATAATTGCATAATGCCGTTATAAAGTTACATATATATGATACTAGCTGTTCCCCGCGGCTTTGACCGCGTAGAAGTCGTTAGCTCAATCACTCCAGCCGTTTAGGCGTGAAAGTGTAACAGACAGACAGAGTTACTTTCGCATTTATAATATTAGTAGGGTTCCATACCCAAAGTGTAAAAATGGGACCCTATTAAAGACGCGGGATACCTGAACCTCCCCCCCCCCCTATGATGAGGATGAGGCCGCAGTGGTAGCCGTAGGTCTGTTGGGAGTCCTGGGGTATCCTTCTGAGGGCTTACCCGGGGCTCCCAAGGCTGTTGGGCAGGATCTGTGAGGTTTTTTAATCGGTAGGAGTCCGGCATAGGATTTTCCCTCACGTTAAAAAAAAAGGAATAAAGAGCCTAACGTCACATGTTCACCCATCTGCAGACTAATTACCACAGTGAACGTTTTTCGTACAATGAACACACCTATCTGTGAGCCTTCTTTATAGATTAGGCATTAAGCACTTATAATGAACCCTCTACACAACCTACTCTATACTAGAAAGTTCTATACAAATAGTCGAAGATCGTGCCAATAAAATCGGAAAGATGAGTCATGTGTCACGGAACCCACGGTACTGCCGCGTGGATCACGGCGGGTCCGTCACGACTACGACCCGGAGGAGGCGGGATCTATTGTGCTTAGAAAGTACCCTGTAACTGTTCTGTCTAGGGCTAGGCGACTGTTTTAGGTATTTCACGAGGAACTTTGACTGCGATACTTGTGTCTATTTGTCTGTGGAATTGTCTCGACCGCGTAGATGTAATGCGATTTTTGGTTCGAAAGCCGATGTTTTCGATATGCTTCTTAGCAAAAAAAATCCAAGATCATCAGCTGACTTCCTAGATGATGAAGGTCAGAGGGATATCACTAAAATTTTACATGTTTCCACGATGTGGTTACCTGGATCTAGCTCTAGTATTAAGTAGTCAGCGAGATATTTTTTTTACGTTTGAAAATCTCATGGTTGTTAGTCCGGTCTCCTACCGACATGGTGCACTTCCATTTTTTAACGTGGAAGTCTCGGGTACGCCCTCAAAAGGATAACCTCAGGACTTCCGATGCAGACGTTGACCGCCATCGCGGCCTTATCAGAAGGGTTTGAGTTTATTTTAAAGCGCCGTTCCACAGCTTGAGAATGTTCACTTTTATGCCTATGTCTTGACGCTGTAACGTCAAGCACTCTGTTAATGCTGCGCCATTTCCTTGTTGCAGTCACCGCAGTTCTGGCACTCGAGCTATTCCTTCCGGTGTATACGCCACAGCTACTTTTCGAAGTACCCGTGTCCGGTAATAGCTGTGGTACTCGGTAGGTAAAGCTACCATCACGTCTCTCCAGCCACTATTCTTTGGCAAGCTTGACCGCCTCAATAGTAGTGTCCCCCACTTTGGTTGCTCAAGTCGCACCTTCCAAGTCTCCATTAGCTCCTGGTGGGGCAAGCATGGCGGAGGCCTATGATACCTCTCCAACGCCTCCTTGCGCTATTATTACAATGACGTAAGGGCCTCTGCTGTCAGGGTATTGGACCATCACCGCTGCAAGCTGTACCAATACGTCTTGGCCACCGTGGTAGAATAAACTGAAAGCAAAGGTCCGGGCGTCGTTGTATTAATGGCGCAAGGAAATGCTTGAGAGGTATCACAAGCTTCCGCCATGTTTGCTTCGTCAGGAGGCCATGAGCTCATCCATTTGATCAGCAGATGCACCTCTTTCAAGTGAGATTAAGTAGACTGTTAGTAGGGTCCCATGGCTCCTCTACACGATATTTCTAGTCTCTATAACATAAAAGGCTCTCAAAAAACCTGACCGTATCAGTGCCAAGTCATTTCCCTACAGCTTTCCCGTTTATAACTCAAACTTGAATGTTACCAGCGTAAAATATTCACCTTATACATAATATTAAATACTTTATTCCTTAAGTATCTACTCGTAATACTTTTTTTATTACGTACCGCCATCAAGAGTTCAGCCTGACAGCCAGAAGTACATATCCGATTGATTTACAAGTCCGCTCTTATAAACAGGTTGTATTTAACATCTTGTAGAGGTCAATGAACCGACATAACTACGATGTGTTGTCCGTTGGTGTTTGAAGATAATTTAGAATGATGTTTGGGCGTCGGACAACTTTTTAACTTTTTTTTATGTGTACGCTCAAGGGAAGTGCTCAGTTTGATTTATAACATGCAGAATATTATATTTCTGTGAGTAACTTGTTATTTTATTTCACCAGGTAGTTTGCACTCTATGCTTTTTAACCAGTCCCCTGAAGCTCAGTTTCAAATATTTAAATCTAAAATTTCCTACTTATGAATCTACTAGAAATGTAATAACCCTGTAATATCATTCTTTATTTTTTTTACGTGTGGAAATCCTACATGGATGCTATTGTCTTCTACCGACTAAAACCACAGGATGCCTTACAATTTGGCTACGGCCAGATATCCCGGGTTAGCCCTCGGAAGGATGTCCCAGGGTTCCCGGGAGACTTTGGGTACCACCGTAGTCTTGCCTAGTGGGTTCGGGTGCTACACCGCGCCTGGGGGTTTGTTCAGGTGTTATCCCACAACTTAGAGAAGAGGGGAGAGCTAGGTACTATCCCACTATCTATTATGAGGGGCAAACAGACCACCGTTACACCACCGTCTTGGCCTGCCTCTGTAAGAACGGCCAGCGGCCAACTCGCCGTTCTCAACCGTATACCGTATTTTACTTTTACAGCCGGCGACGACCTCAGAGCCGACTGTGGAACTCGGCAGAGAGAGATTTCTCTCCCGTTCCCTGTCTCTTTTTCGAGTGCTCGCATCCCGCTGGAGACCATGGCCCCCACCATGCGTTGAACACATACTTTTATATAAAATGGAATTTCGCGTGGAACTATTCTATTATTAATAAAAGGTTTCGGTACCTTTACTTTCCTCGACGTTTCGACAGGGTTACACCTATCGTTCCACGCGAAATCCCGTTTTGTATAAAAGTATGCCCTCACCATGATATCCAGTAATGTAAAGAGGTCTTGGGACTGCGGTAGAAACGCAAGCTGAGCACTCCGTCAATGTGTGTTGCACCGAATTCTTGCTGCAGTACTGGCGCTCGGACACCTTCCGATGCAGGCGCTAGATGTGTAGATACTTCCCGAAGCGCCCGTGCCCAGTAAGCATCTGTGACAATCGGTAGATGGGGCTGCCATAGCGCCTCTCTAGCCATTCCTCCATGATCAGCTTCACCGCTTCAATAGTAGTGTGTCCCCGTTTTGGTTGCTCAAGTCGCATGAGTCTCCAGGCGGAGCATGGATCGCTGGAACTCGATTTTTTGGGGTACAGGCCTCTAATGTCGCTCTTTGCGTCGTTGATACATCGACGCAACGCTGCCAGGTCCCATGAAGGGGTCCCGGCCAGGAGACATACCACGCAGTTTTTATGCCTTATTAACTAAAACGGACACTGCGTCGATATACTGCGAAAAGTCTAATACAAAGAATTTTCCTCGTGCGATGACGAAGTTTCTATAAATAGCAATGAGTTTTACTCAGCTTGGTACAGCTACTTGCACAAGTTATTTAATAAAAGATTCTTACTTCAGACGGCGAATGGACCGGATCGACATCAAACAATATGAAGTTTTTAGTTTTAACAATATGTAGCGATATCTTTTTGATATTTTTCTACGTATTTTTGAGTTATCAAGAGTAAAGTTTACGGTTTGTTCCAAAAAAACGCCCGTGAAAAAAGTTTAGTTGAAAACAATCAACTTTAAAACCACCACATAATATTGGTTCTACTTGAAAGTAACTTATCCTGAGTTATTGTAGTGAATATAAGCTTATGTTAAAAGTTTCAAACCGCGGGTCTCACAGAACTGACGTAGGACGTAGACAGGATGTGAATAAACCTTCGGATAAACGGAAAATCCTCATGGATGTTATGCCGGACTCCTATCGACTAAAAAACCTCACGCAACGCCCAACAGCCTATGGTTGAGAGCCCCGGGTAAGCCCTCGGGGGGATGTCCCAGGACTCCCAACAGACCTACAGCCGCCACTGCGGCCTCGCCCAGGGGGAGGTTCGGGTGCTAGCCGCGTCTTTGGGGGGTTTCGGGTGTGACCCCGCTTCTAAGGGGGGGGGGCGTGCGTGAGTTTCTCACGTCACGCTGCCGTCATGGGCCTGCTTCTGTAAGGACGGTGAGCGACCCTCTCACCGTCCCCAGACCCCCGGTCATGGAGGCCGATAGTCCTCGGCGAAGACACGTCGGCGGCGCCCAGGCCGCCGACTGCGGAACTCTCGTGGGAGAGTTCTCTCCCGTACCCGCCCCGCCGCCTCCTTCACGAGCATGATCTGCTCGCAGAAAGAGGCGGCGCAGTCCCACTTACTCCCGCTGGAGAGCATGGCTTGCACCATGGTCTCGAGCGAAAGAGTGTCCACGTCCAGACCCACTACGAGGACCTGGCGCTGTTGCGCCCACGCCGTGCACTCCACTAGCGTATGGAGCGCTGTGTCATCGCTGCGGTCCTCGCAGTGCTGACATTCAGCCGTGGTTTCCCGGTGTCTTCGCCACAGATACCTACCGTGCCCGGTAAGTACCTGCGACAACCGGTCGTCCATGACCGGTCTGACGGCCGGAGCCGAACTCCTACCGACTAAAAAAAAAAAAAAAAAAAAAACCTCACGTTACGTACAACAGCCTACGGTTGGGAGTCCCGGATACGCCCGTGAAAGGATGTCCCAGGACTCCCAACAGACCTAAGGCTACCATTCCGGCCTCGCTTTATCGTAGTTATAACCTAGAAAAAATTATTCAAGTAGCTTTCAACAGAAAAAAAATTAAAATATCTTTATTCACTTAGGTCCTTAGACCATATAACACGGGACTAGCCTTTGCGAACCACCGCATACAAAAATATTCTGCCAGTTTTCATACAAATGAAGGGGAAAACACAAAGACATATAAAATTTCATTGCATTTAAAAATGTATTTATCGACAAACGCGTAATGGCTGTTGTGTGTTAATTGTTATTGTACAGTCAACTACAATGTAATGTACTAGTTTAATCATATAAAATGATGTACTGATGTACAGGCTTTTCATAAAGCCAAAAGACCAAATGGTCATGTGCAATGGCAGAAAACAATGCTTAAGTAAGGCGCATCCTGTGGTTAGATGATCTAAGCTTAGGTCACAAAGTAACACTTATTAACGTCAAGATTTTGATTCTAAATTTACTGCCAGATTCGCAAGGCAATATGTATTTTTATTTTTTATTTTATTTTATTAAAAAGGGTACAAAAACAGACAACAGGATATAAAAAAATAATAAAGTGTTACAATTGCTTATCATTCTAAACCCGAAGTCCAATAACTTAAGTACCACAACTTTTTCGAGACATTCGGTTTTTGTTCTTAGACCTAAGTTTTACCTACTAATTACATCAAATATATTTGACCAACATCAACAAAGAAGAATAAACAAGGAAACATATTACTAATATATTTAACCCTCTTCACTGATAATTCTTTTAAATTGAAGAAGATTATCAAAGAAAACATCTACACGAGAGCACACGGAATTATACTGCTTACACATTCTAAAGAGCGGACTATTTGCCGAAACTTTGTTGTTGCAGCTAGATACGACAAACAACTGTGGGATGCGTACTGATCGCGTCGGTATCTTAAAGGCTAATTTACCCACAAGGTAACCATCCAGACCACCATTCGCAATTTTATACAAAATGCACAGGTCACCAATCCACCTCCTCCTCTCAAGGCTCACCATCCGAAAGTGATTGAGTCTATCCTCATACTTCCCCAATGTTCTCCTAAGTCCATTTCGTGTACACAGGGTTCTAACAAAACGCTTCTGTATAGATTCCAAACTGTCCGCATGGATGTGATATATGGGGGCCCAGACGGCTGAGCAGTACTCTAATATAGTCCTTACTAGGGAGTTGTACAAGATGATCAGTGAATCTGCTCTCCTAAATGGTTTGGAGATTCTAAGGATAAAAGATAACATACGGTTAGCTTTACTATGTATGTTATCGTAGTGAGGTCTAAATGACAAGGCGGTGTCAAAAATTACACCCAGGTCCCGAATCGTTTCAACTCTATCCATGGTTACATTACGTATATTATAATCAAACATAATGGGGTTCCTTTTCTTTGTGAATGTTATAACCTGGCACTTTTTTATATTCAGCACCATGGAGTTTTTATCGCACCAATCAGAAATGGTGTTAATGTCTGATTGCAGGGCCTCGCAGTCGTGTATAGTTGATATACGACGAAAGATTTTAATATCATCTGCATAGGCTAAGCATTCGCTGTTAATCATGCCCATCAGGTCATTCACAAACAACAGAAACAACAGAGGACCTAAATTTGAGCCTTGTGGTACGCCCGACGTTGCCACAAATGGAACAGACTCATACCCACCAAGTGCCACTAGTTGCGTGCGGTTTAATAGATAAGACGCTAGCCACCTGTACAAACTCCCGTGTATTCCCACATGCAGAGCCTTCATGAGCAATGTAAAATGATCGACGCGATCAAAAGCCTTTGAGAAATCAGTGTATATTGAGTCCACTTGGTGTTTACAGTTAAATGATTCACATAAGTATGTAGTGTAGTGCAGTAGGTTAGAGTTGGTTGATCTACCCACGATAAATCCATGCTGTCTTGGGCTCAAAACATGTTGAAGATGACTGTACATATGCTCGTAAATAAAGCCTTCAAAGATTTTAGCAAACCAGTTAAGAATGCAGATAGGCCTGTAATTAGAAACATCGCACTTCTTTCCAGACTTAAACACCGGTGTAGCTTTGGCTATCTTCCACAAGTCGGGGAACACGCCCTCTCGTAATGACTTTTCAAATATCAACAACAGAGGCGTCACCAAAGAAGTAGCACATAACTTAATAAAGATAGGAGGGACTCCATCAAACCCACCATTCTTTGTCAGATCCACACCCAGCAACTTTTTCAAGAGTTCTTTTCTGGGTATTTGCAACTTGCCTATAGAATAGTTTGACGACGGAAAGTCCGGGGAGTAACATCGTATGTTACTATCTGAGTATACAGATGAAAAATAATCTGCAAATAAATTGGTAATTTCACTACCGGTGTCACCGACTCTATCCTGGTAGCGCATACGACCAGGGATATTGTTAGTGACTCGCTTACATTTTGTGTATCGCCAGAATGCTTTTATATTAAACTTTATATCATTTTCGATCTGGTCTATATACGTTCTGAAGCATTTCTTGGTAACAACCTTAGCTCTAGCCCTAAGCAGCGAAAACTCATCGTAGTCCCGGGGGTTCCCAAACCTCTTATAACGGGTATGTGCTTTATTTTTATATGATAACAAGTTTATTAGATTTTTGGAGAACCATGCTGGATATCTATTTTGCGAAGTACTACACCTTGCCGTATATTTTTCTATAATTGTATTTATTTTGTTATAAAACAGCAATACAAAATCATTGCATCCCATACCCAATGCATATGTTGCCCAATGCATATGTAGAGCCTGTGAGAAAGCACCTAGCGGGAAAGCTCTACTGCAGACATACCTATTGCATTATATATATCTCAAGCTGAAGACTGGCGACTATGCGACCACGATTCCTGATTTGTACACAGTCTATTTTGTATCACAAAACGACTGTAGCTAGACTATTTGAAAAGAGTGGCCGTGAATTTTCGTGCTAAGTTCTTTAATTCGGTATGGTTTAATTCGGTGTTTAAATAAGTACACGAGTAGCGAGTACTTCTTCATAGAAAGCCAAAATTTCAAAAGTTTTGTTGCTATCTACCTAAATGTATATAAATCAAAACCATCAGGATTGTCTATACGATACTCGCTATCTTTCTCATTTGTCGAGTGACAGAAAGGAATAAGAGATGTATAGATTTTCTTCCTACAGGCCGACTGCGATTTACTAGTTAAAGACGTTGAAAAAAGAACATAAGTATATTTTCCCTTTGTATCAATAGTACCATTGACTAGTATCATTGATGGTACAAGTGACACAACTTTGTATCATTATTGAACCTTTAAAAAAAAGTAAAGATATCCTCCTGTTTCGTAGTACTATCGGTTATTCTGTGCCCGTAACATTGATGATACAACTGGCACAATTTTTTGTCCTTTGTTGCAAAAAAAGTCAATATATCGGACTGCAGGTACGTCACCAATCTTCAAAGCCCTTGTAGAAACGTCTCGAAGAATTTCGTACTCGCTATTCATTTTCTACTTTTTCGAATGTACTTACTACGAGTATATTACTAGCTACGCTCCAGAGCCTTGCCGGCATCGATATTTAGAATAGTAATACTCTACAAAGGAAGAATGTGAGGCCAACGAAATTTATATGCATAGTTAAGATTTTATTGTCACCCTAATGACCCTGGACGGAGAGCCAACGTATAACTATTTTAGATTTAGAAAAACAATAAAACTAGTTTGAAAAGTTATGTTAGCCGTCGAATTCTTGGAAACCAAACCTCTACCTGTATGTATGCCTGAAGCTATGGCACCTATAAATTCATGGCCATGTACAGCTTTCATCATAAGCTTAGAGAATAGAATCAATTACAGCCGACCCACTAACAGCTGAGCTCGCAGACGTCGCAACATTTTATGACCACTAAAGAGTAAAACGTCCAATGGACGGAAATTAGAAATATTCTATTCCACGCCTGTACCAATTTCTCTTGAAGCGTAGGCGCCATAGAGTAATTAAACGCGAATTTTCATACAGACATCCGCGAAGCGAACCTAGATGCCTCCACTGTTTACGACCAAACAAGTTCTTTTATTGCAAATAAGTATTTTTAAACGAAGACTTTAAAGAATTACCGACGACTTCTCTCGGTGAATGTGTGTTCAAGCGATTTCAAGAAATAGTAAAACCAGCGTAAAAATTTGCAGCTAACCTTGACGCACAAACCGGCATGAACTTGTCGATTTGGCGATCACAACTCTGGTGGTTTAGAAAACCGGTTATTTCAGTGCCGTGTGACCGCCTGAAGAGGTAGGACGTAATTTCGATAAAATTAGTGCATGAAATTGTATACAGAGCGTGTTCGCGAAATAACCACATTCGAAACCGGTCTCACGTTCGAAGAAAGCCGCCAATCCGCCATTGTGGGGCGGCCATTACGATATTTCGGCCATATTTGTTTCAAGCAAAAACGCGGCAAAGTAAAAGATCGTTGTCTAGTCGCGGTTAGACACGTCGTATCCAATTCTAAATTCAATTTTGAACATATGATTCGGAATAATTCGTCAGAAGACGCCGTCTCGCGTCTGTCGATGTGAATAACTTGTGGTTACATGTCAAAGGCGTTGGCGATGGGCTTAGATTAACGACACGCTGCAGATTGAAAAGCGAGTGATAGAAAAATGGTTTTTATTTCATGATCTTTAAAAAATAATCTTAAGTTCGTTGACTCAAAGGCTGCTTTTACAAAGGCTCAGAGGCTGGGTTTCTTTATGCAAGCATAGTTATATTTTCATAGGATTGAAGTATCGTTTAGACATCGAGATGAATGCGACAATTTGTCTCAAATTACATGGAACAGAAAAAGATATATTCATATTCTTATTTCTACAATAATATATTCGTGATCACAACCAGTTAAATACGCTGGCCACGGTGTGTAACTATGTGGTACCTATACAATATCATAAAGACTATTGCGTTTCTTTGGAATGCTTTAATTTTGTATAGTGCGTGAGTTCGTCCGCACTTTTTGATCGCGTCCCTGTAACTACCAAACGGCGTGAAGAATTATTGCGATGAATATGTGTTTTTGTTGTGACATGTCTGATTGCTAAATGGCAGAATTTGGCGGGAGTGGAATCATCCTTCTCCGACTCTATCTTATTTTAGCATTGTCTTTGGAGCATGCGTCCGGGATAGATTTGCACAATCGCCAGGATTGGACCACCAAAGTTTAAGGTGAGATGGATATGCCTTATTCGGTATTACGCTGCAAGTCTAATGGGTCAGCTAACATAGCGTATGAATACGTCAAAAATATTTGTTTGAGAAACGGTATCAAAGCACAGATTATAATATATATTCTCTAATCAAAGTATAGGCACGAATTATTGTAGGGCGAGGCGTTTGCGCAACAGTTCAGCCATCTCGCATGTAATTAAAACGGGCCAAGTGCGAGTCGGACTTACGCATAGAGGAACTAGAACGGCAAAAATCTCGTTTGTTGTATGGAAACCCTCCCTTCATCCCCCTTTCTTTTCTGAATTTAGCAACAGAAATACATCATTTGTGAAAATTTTAGCCTACTAGCCATCACGGTTCCTGAGATAGAGCCTCGAGGCGGACAGACAGAGAGACGGACGGCGTAGTCTCATGAATAGGGTTTCGTTTTACTTTGGGTAGGGAACTAAAAAGGTAGTATTATTTATCAGTAAAAGGTTCACATGTTTAGAAGCTCTATGTGAATTCTAGTTGATCTTTTCGTTTTGTTCCAACATTAGGATTGTCATAAGAGCAAGGTCTTTAATGTTGATCTTACTGAAAGGAGGTTGAAGTATAGTAAAATGGTTTATAACAACCAGATCCGCAAAAAGAAATAGTTTAAAAGTAGGTTCTTCTTTTCTTAAAACCTCTACGAGCTTAAAAAGTCGCCACAAAGTTATCCTTGTACTCTCAATTACATGTTTCTACACGAGAAGTAGGTATTCAGCTATAGTATTAAAACTGATCCTTGCACTCTTGGCAGTAAGCTTGTTTTCGATGGGTGTCAATTCTCGACCGTACACGAAATTTTACTGAAGAGAGGTCTTTTATCTCATGCTTAACCGTTTCTAAATATAAGACAAAACACATTACAACTGGAAACTTTCATGTATGCATTCAAATCGTCCGTTCGGAAACTGGCACCCAGTCATCCGGGGTGACAGGATGCTAGTTGCTGTGGGGTGAGGCACCCCGGCATCCAGTTCAGCGACAGAGTTTCTTCAAAATATCTAGAGGTACTACTTCAACAAGCGAAGTTGACGATTCAAATTTTACTATAAATCATAATCAATCGGAATCATAAAAACGGATACATGGGCATGGTCTGCCTTCCTGTGAACGGTACTAAGGCGATTCGGGTATCTGACGCAGGTGCAGGCGGTAAGGGATCATTCCACGCATTCCTCGAGAACGCTTGGTCGAGTAATATGCATTCAAATCGTTCGATCAAAAACTGGCACCCAGTAACCCCAGCATCCAGTCAGCGATATAATTCCCTCCAAAACTTAAGAGGTATAATGTCCCGCGACCGCCTATGTCATGCGTCGGGGTCAGTAGGTGACGTCACCTCGTCTTGGCGGCTGTGAAGTGCGGGGGGCAGGCGAGGCTGCGCCGGCGCGCGGCCAGTCGCGGCCCTCAGACCCGGCGCGCGCGCTCGCCTCCTACCGCACGATCGCTTCTACATACTGCCCGTTCGTGCTAAGTTCGCCGGTCGCCTCCACACCAGCCTCTACAACAGCAAACTTAGCGCGAACGGGTAGTATTTATTGGCTTGGCGTGCTTGGTGGCTTGGCGGGACAGTCGACACCGCGAACGCGTTTTAAAGCCTTTTTCTCCTGTGCTAAGGGTAAGGCCAGTTTTCACGCCAAGTTGGAACGATCGTGCGGGCACAGGGTGTCCTTTACACCCCCGGATACGACTCGACTACGACGCACTAAAAATACCTGGTAAGTTTTCGCAGTATTTTTTTTAGGGACGGAATATTTTTAGTTAAAATTTTGTAGATAAATTCTTTGTAAGTGAAGTTAGAAATCTTTATAGTCTAACTACCGTAAGTTTTGTAATTGCTTCAGGTAATTTTCTACATAGTTAAGCGTATTAATTGTAATTTTATGCAACGCATCGCGATGTACAAGATAGGGATTTTACCGGTCGGAATTTTAGCGTGAAAAATTTGATGTTAGTCGTATTTTATTTTGCATAACTTTCGAGAATAATTTACATATGAAATTTTAAATATTCTGTTCCATTTTTAGGAATGGAAGTTTTTTGACTAAAACTCTTCACAATTCGAATATATTTAACCTGAATCTTAATAAACAATAATTATAAATCCAGAGGGTAGATAGAAAACCCACAGACTATAATGGAAGTATTATTTAAAATAGTTCTTAGCTCGAAGAGGTATTCGTGTTAAAAAATAGATATTAGATAAGTAGTTGGCATGTGTGTGGGATTTTTTGTATGTCTTTGTGAAGGCTTCACATCCGGGTTCGTTGTCTGCGCCGCCCACCGCAAGCCTTGACCGCGGCGAACTCACTACGACTTAGCCACGACAGACATACGGGGACGACACGTTCACGATATTATGTTGGGTGTGTGGGAAAAATGGTTTATATTGGGAAATTATGATTTGAATTTTTGAAGATTTTCATAAAGAAATATGTAATTATTTTAGTTTTAGAGGCACTTTTGTGTACTCAATAACGACTTTGAGGCACATAAAAAAGATGTTAGATTTTATTGACTTTAATTTAATTTTTTGCCTTTACTAGATTTTAGGGCATTAAGAAAAAATATTAAAGACTTGCGATACATTTTTCACAAATACATTGCATTGTCCATTAAATAAAAAAATCATAATAATTAAAATGCCCAGTTATGCACGTATTTAATTATATGAATAACGATAAAACGAATATAATTCCAACTCTGACAACGACATAAAATGTACAAAAACCAATTATTCACAGTTGAAAAACTGAATACATCCAATATAATGTATGAATAATAAATTGTATACGTTTTTAAATTAATTACTTTACGTTGCGAGCGCGTTGATGTCTAATGTACGGACGCCGGCGGCCGGGACCAGTTTTATTATTATACTTATTAAATATTCAAATTTAGATTATACCGGTCTATAAACTAGTATTTAAATAATTTACGAATACATTGGACTAAAATGGGTTTTAAATTTACAAGTCTAAGAAGTTATTTTCGATTATCCCTTTGGCTATTAGTATTTTTTGCCCATTTAGTACATGTTACGTATACGCTTTGGTAAATGTTATTTAGGTAACAATTTTAAATAACAATATTCTTTAATATTCTTCTAAAAAGCTAGCAAGTTATCCACAAAGAATTTGAGTTTTCTCTGTGTATGATAATGTATGTATTCAGAAATATAAAAATAAATATGTTTAAAGTTGTCTAGATCCAATAGCACAAGCTTATATTAGTATTATTTGGGCTAAATGACGCTGTATAACAAATTGTTCCAAATATTTTACATTTATTGGAAGTGAGCCCAATTCAATTCCATTTAAAAATAAATGAGTAGGAACATTGAATTGGCTAAGTCCTATTGGCTTAAGTCCAAGTTGACTCAGCAATGTATGCTCAATAAATATGAGCAAATTACCATCAGTGACGCACTCTTTAAGTAGGTATATAACTTTATGCTTTTCAATTCTATAGGCGTAGGCATAAGTATATTGAATACTAGCGGAATTCCCGTGGTTTTAACCTCGTAGCTCCCGTTCCCGTGGGAATACAGGAATAAAATATAGCCTGTATCAATCCAGGTTAGTGTAGCTTTCCAACAGTGAAAGAATTATTCAAATCGGTTTGGTAGTTTCGGAGCTTATTCGATGCAAACAAAAAAACAATTTTTTATGCCTTATAATCATCTATACTCTATACTTATAATAAAATGATAAAAAAGACAAAACTGCACATTGGAAATATTTAAAAAAGATAACTCGCTGGGTGTTCAACATAAGATACCGAAGCCGAAAATATAGTTAGAATTTTTTTTTTCTGTTTGCTTTGCTTTGTTCGGAAGGATCTCGAAAAGTACTCAATAGATTTGATTCAAATTTTGACCATATATTAACTAGGGGTGGGGTCTTCAAATAGGCTTCAATCACGCTACATATTCTAGAGGCTAAGCAGAGAGCAATCGAACAGGCATTAGGCTCAATAGTTTTTGAGTTTATTAATTACAAACATACACACATAATTTTAGTTTAGATTTATTCCTTTGCGTCTCGTGCCCATACTAACAGACTGTTAAGAATAGTTGTTATCCATAACAGTATGATTCATAGTTACCTGAAGATCAATTTCAAAGGTTCTTTTTTGTTCAATAAGGGAAACATTTTTGGGATGGTCCTATGGAATCATTTTCGAACGTATACAGGGTTCTTAAAAGGTTTCTGTTTATTTGTCAGCGCGATACAGCTTCTCAGATGTGTTTTTTGAGTATCAATGCTAGGTTTTTATTTCTATTTGGAGAGGTTAATACTATTACTGTCTGTTGTTCATGTTAAGATTAACAAATTAAATTAGACACATCATTTTTCAAATGTATCGTTATTATCCTGGAAATAAGGTGCTTTTCGTAAATGAAAAGAAACTTTTTACAAATTTCTGTATTTCAAAATGGATAGCCGTAAGGCTACCTCCATTTTGAAATTAGAAATTGACTTGACGTTTTGAAAATTTATTCCTTACTAATGAAAATATTACAAACCGATAAACATATTTTGCGATTCGTAGATAGTTTGTTACTTTTATGTAACCGTCCCAAATTTTCTTCGTTTTGTAATTTCTTTTTGATGAGTATTTCATAATTCTCAAACCCTAACAGTATTACAAAGTACCTCAAGTCATCTATGAAAGCCTGTACATACATTAACAATCTTGTATAATGCGAATCTGATGGGATACAAGTATGTCGACATGAGCACTTATAAATATATTGCAGTCTTGTGCAAGGAGGTTGTATATTAAGCCATGTTTCCACTTATGTACTTAATGGTACCGAAACGGGGACAGACTTGCATTGCAACTAATTGTTGCAATTGACTGGTTTTTGAAGTTGTGAAATTGAATTTCGAATGATTTAAAAAAAAATCCTGTTATCGTGGTATCGTGACAAGTTTATTGCTGACTCGTTCTTGTTTTATTTTGTCGCTAAAAATATTGTGCAATCGAATTTCGAATGGTATTTTTTTAATTTATCGTGGTCCTTAACCAGTAATAAGAACTTTTTGTTGCACATTGTACCTACTACTTTAGGCTAATATCTTAAAATGATGTTTAAATAGCAGCTAATCTGGATCTTCTGTATTCCTTGTTATAATTTACACACATCTTATTCACTAAATGTCATCAAGTCAGGACTGAAGATTGTACCTCTTATTAGAACTAAGTTGAAGCGGTGTAGTTTTACACTTATAATCTAAGTAATTGCTGGCGCTTCGTACTATAATATTTTCATGCGTATGCATATTTTATATTTGTGGGTTATACATTGTCCATGCTTAACTGAAAATATCTGCTTAGAGTAACAAGAAATCTATTTCAAACGTTTTTTCGTCTTGTTAGAATACGCTATTGAAGCAGTTTTCGGAAAATACATCTGTGTTACAAGCATCACACGTTCAATTAGTACAATTCACGCGTTTATTAGTACATCAATCTTTCAACCAAACATTTTTAAATAGAACCTCTTCCGTAACTCATTGTTACATAGATAATAATATTCTTGGCGCGGTCGTTCGCTCCTGAGTGAATTGAAACGGCTATTTACATAGTCAGTGACCGTGAATGTATGTATGTATCATTCACAAGTCTGTACCGTGTGAATCCATTGGCTAAGAATGTAGGGAAATGTTCAAGTATTCTTTATTTGAATGTGATTTTTTTTTCTAAATATATTGTTGAAAGATAAGATTATCGTGTTGGAATAATAAGTGCGATATGACCGGTATGGTATGGTATTGTGTAAGATTGAGAAGTGATTCAGTGACTGAAAATGAGCGATTGAATGACTGTTTAACTTTATTTTTGTATCGTAGCGTAGTTTAGTGAGAATTTTGTGTTATAATAAGTTATAGGTAAGACAATGTTTCTTTAAATTTATGCCTTACTAAGAAGGCATAAAGCAAGGGCTTAGGACATCTTGAAGTTTTGTCTGTATGGAATAGTACCTACTTTTAGCTTTGCGTTGCCGACCCTGCAAGAACCTTCTAAGACCCCTTATAAAGTAGTGCAGGCGTTTCGGAAAACCGAGGTTGGGAGCTCATTCCATAATCTAAGCGTTTGCTAAATTTCCAACATACAACTATTCTATACCTATCTTACTAATATTATAAATGCGAAAGGTTGTATGTGTGGCTGTGTGGATGTTTGTTACTCTTTCACGCTGGAACGCCTAGAGGGATCTGGCGGAAATTTGGTACAAGGATACATTATAGTCTGGAATAAACACACAGGTTACTTTTTATCCCGGGAATAATTTCCCATGAGAAGCGGGAACGGGAACAAACTTTCACGCGGGCGAAGGTGCGGGCATCATTATATACAAGAAGTCGTTAGCACTTGTTTCGTAAGTTTATATCTCCTCTAATGCCTTCCTATTCATCGTTTACGGTACAGTTAGCTTTTCCTTTGTCTCAAAGTCGGTAAACGGTCAAAAGATTTGCGACGAATTGTGAAAGCGATGTGTAGGTGTTGTGAGCGGTCATAATAACCGTTTATTTATTTATGGCTTTGTCTTTTTATTTTATGTATACTTGTGTGTGTATATTTGAAGGGTAGACTGTGTTGTACAGTCGGCTAAGGAGTCAAGTATACAGATACGCCTTATAAGGATTTATTTAAGAAAATCTATATTTATATTATTTAAGATAATATTATTTATATATTATAAATATATTATTTATATATTTATAATATATAAATAATATTATCGATTAGTAAACTTAAAGAAATTACGTAAAATATATTGAAAGAAAGAAATGTACGTTCTATGTAGTTTTTCACATTTGCAAAGCTTTACAAACATACCTAAATTTACCTGTTAATATTATTTGCACTGTTAAGTTTCAGTGTAGCAAACTCTAAGTACCATTAAACTCTAAAACAAGTACTTTAAAACACTAATACTGTATCAGTTATATTTCTGTAAACTTCAAAAACAGAATAGATTTTTGAAAACACACTAATATTCAACAATAGTCGGAAACATACATTTACAACAAAATATTGCTAATAGAAAACAGAAAACAATTGAGCAACTATTTATTTTAATAGTTAAGTATTCATTTTACTCCCACTTCCACTGTAATTATTTGCGGCTAAAGATTTTAACTTTAAATGTAATATTTCCGCCATTGTTTCGAGTTTGAAATATAACAGCATTTTTGTCTGAGCCGGTATTAGTCAGTCGGCCATTAACATAGGCAATGAGCGTGAACTGGTTCGTCTTCTCGTGTGAAAAGGGAGGGGCGGTAGACCGTGCAGCCTTCCAGTCAAATTAAATTAGAACATCGAGTATTTTGTGTGTATTTTTTGTTGATATTTTTGTTGAGAGGAGAATTTTAAATCTTATTTTGTTATTTTTTTAGTGTATTTGTTTGAAATACGTCTTGTTTTCCATGTTTTCGGTTAAAATAACAAGTTCTATAGCATACCGTGCACGGTTCTTTGCACAGAAAGTATAAGCAATGTGTACTTATGAGTGAATGTGTACTTAAGCTTAAAAATTATATTTCAAAACAAATTCACCTACGGAACAATGCGTTTGGAAGCTCAAACGCATCAAATTCTATCAAATTTTGGTTCTCTTCGGGCGCGGGTCAAAAATTGGGAATACTTTTGTATAGGTTCGTTGGTTGGTTGGTACAAAGTCGAGTCTAGGGGTATGTAATTGCCAACTGCTAAGCACGTAGCTAAGTTCCGGACTGCTACTAGGAATTTCCTCATAGACTTGTATTCGTACGTACGTATGGCTTGCCTTGAGCTCACGATCGCAAACATACATGTTTCATAAGTATTTAGAGTCACGAAGGAGATTTAAAATTTGGACCTTTAAAATTACATGGACCAGTGGATTTTATACGTTATATGGATTACAAAGTGAAACTAAAATACGACATTAAAAATGGACCTAAATTTGAAGTAGGTATCTGCTTTACCAGGGCAGTCACGCGAGTGTAGCACTTCTGCTGTTTCAAACGTACATAATCTTCAACAAATCACTTTCTTTCACGTGTACTGTATGCTTGTCTGCCACCTTTTTAGTATAATAAAACATGACGCCACATGATCTATCTATCTAAACACAACCAATTTGATGCGTTTCCCCTTATTCCTACAACTGTACCTACACTTTTGAGTGCAATCATTCTGAGTGCATTATCTTCCTTTTTGTATCCAATATCATTGGCTACAGGTATCTACCCAGTAATATAAAATGGGCAGTTTCAAAAGCTTGTGGATTCACAAATAAAAATCCTGTCCATTCTAAGAACCTACCTGCTTCTTTTTTTTGACATTCGACCGCTATAGGGAGCCCATGGTCGACAATGGGATGTAAATAAAAGAATTTAACATCCCTGCTGTATTCTCGAGTACTTTTATTGTTTGGTTTCTAGCAAAAGTTTGAGTATCCATTTCCTGGGCCTACGTTCTATTGTAGGACATCAAAAAATCATAAGTATTTTTGATTTTTTGTAGCCTTGTTTCAAGAGCTATCATAAAAATTGTTTTATTGGACACCAAGTTATTGTTAAACCAAAGATAATATGACAGTACTACAGTTTAACAAGCATGAAAAATTTACTCTTCAGAATATCTTAATCGTTTGTAGGTACCGCTTTTTGTTGCTAATCATTTTCATAGGGTGTCATTTCTTTCCAATGGACAAAAGACAACAACTTTGTTTAAAAAAATATATGGTACAATTTACTACTTAAATTTTTGAAGCACTTCTACACAAAACTTTTTGCCATTAAGTTGGTAAACTTATCCACTACTGAAACAGTAGACATTACTGCTCCAGCAGGCTGCTTTGAAATATTTTATGCAGCCCATTGGCAAACCTCCGGACCAACTGCAGTTTCGATGACTATGATATTTATCAGAACTTAACAGAACTGTTCTGTTTTTAGGATGTTAATATCAAAAACCCCTAAAACACATTTGTTACATTGAATATTGCCCTTCCTTTAAAATAATATATTACTTAAGAGTACACGAATCCTGTTTTATACGGCGCCAAAGTTTCTATTCAAATCGGTTTCATTTATTTTAAATAATCGCAAATTTCTCTATTTGCTGTACTCAATGATACGTGACGTGCCAAGTAAGGATTGCATCGGAATTATGTAGGAGGAACGATTACGATGAACGTGGGAACTCTAATCGATTACCAAAATAAGTATCATGATCGTCGTGATTCGAATAATTTTGATTTTTTTTGAAGCAATACGATTTACAATGTAAAACATTAGGAGACCTTTGTTCTGGTCAGTTATAGAATACTTAACCTCAATATACTTACAGGAAATTCTATTGTGAGTTAGTTGAAGAATTTTGTTTTAGGAGCTAAAGATCTTGGTCCTTCCTCTTAGTAACATAGTACTTTTAAGCCAATTTGAAGGCCTTATAATCGAATATTTATATCTCTAACTAGCTGATGCCCGCAGCTTCGCCCGCGTTGGCGCTGTATGTGATATTTTGCTGAATTTTCTTTGCTATAAACCTCACGGAGCCCAAGACCTTTCCAACGAATGCAAAACCGTGGAAATCGGTTCGTGCGTTCTGGAGTTACAGCGTCAGGAAGGAAAACCCGACTTATTTTTATATAATAGAAGATTTGCCTTTGTAAAATTTACATTAAGTGCCACGCAATTTCGTTGAGCATTCGGGTTAAAATAAAATACCAAATAAACGGACTGTAAGAAAATGATATTTCTAAAGTTAGTTACATACCTCAAAAAGAGTAGAACAAAAAAGGTTTAAGGATATCGAAACTTTTTTCAAGTTCCGCGGCTTTGGAACATTTTTATAGCTTCTTTGTTCATCGCCTTTTTTTTTGTTTAAGAAATCTTGCGTTTAAATTATTTTATTCTTGCTTTATTTTATTTCATGACGTATTTTATTGTTTTGTATTAAGAATTGAATATAGCAGATAAAATAACATTTCTGTTCTGATACTCTATACATATAAAGGATCATAGAAAAATTATGTATAATAGAAAATTGATTGATGAAAACATACAATTTGTATTTCACACTACCAAGAGAGATACTCGAATGAAAGTAACACAACCCAGTAAAATAACTACTTTTTAGTATCATTGTTATGAAAATATCACTTGATTATTAATATTTGCCAGTGGATAGTGTGTATTTTCTCGCAGAATTAGTAAAGTTCTCTATATTTTAACATAGAGAGATTTTAACATCTAAGAGTAAAGTATATTAGCTGTATTTATCGTTTTATATCCTTATGTCAACTCACTACGTAAACATTTTCTTATATTTATAACAACATCAAAGTACAGCAAAATATATCACCTCGTACAGTATTTCAATCCATCTACGTCAAAGTTGTCCTTTAAAACATCATCCCTCCGCACACAGCTCATTAAGTAAGATAAATATACGAAAAATAATGATCAAGTCACCGACATAAAACCAACAAATCGTAACAAATCCCAAAAAGTCGGTTTCGACCAATTAATTGTGAGTCCGGACCGGCTCGCAGGTACCTTTTATCTTTTCTTTTGAGCAGGTACGCGATCGGTCACCTGTCGCCATGAGAGATCTTCATATTGTTTGGTTTCCCCTCTGTCGCCTGTCTGTAGTACGGCCGCGGGACGAGGAGTGGTTGCAACTAACTGGCCAGTCTTGTGCAGCCACCTGCGTAGTGCACATCGTCTTTTTAGTGAACCTTCGAGGGTGTATTTGTGTCTGAGGCCAGCTGTCGTTTAAGGTAAAATTTTCCTTATATTTTAGTGTGTGAGATTCAATGTTGTGCAAAAATGTCGTTTTTCTGGTTTAAGATGTGTGTGTGTGTGTCTTTATTTGGTGTTATTTGTGCCTTGTTTAACGTACGCTATCGTTGACTTGACAGTCTTCTAATACGTCGTGAATTGATATTTTGACCATACTCTATTTCGTTTTCTTTATTGTTTATGACTTTTGCTTCATCTACTAATTAGTTGAAACCTAAGTCTAACATGATTTTCATATATTTTTTGAGTTAATTTACTTCTAAATCTATTCATATCTTGTGTAAAACATAGTTTTGAGAGTGTGAACGATCTATGTCATTCAGATACTCAAAACTACATCCACACATCTATCTATTGTGAATCTTATATTTTCGGCATATTGTTCCATGGTTTTTAGTCTTTTTTGTGTCACTATATCTGAAACTTATTCATATCGTTCAAATCTGTAATGAGAACTAGCAGTCTTCATTTAGTATAAATTATTTGATAAAGTACATACACCGCGGTTAAAAAAAGTTGTACTTAAAGAATTTCCCAAAAGTGTCTTATTTGAATATTCATAATTTGTTAATAAGGTATCTTAATATCGAAATCTTTCCTTAACGTAAAGATCCAATCAGTTTATCGTTACTCTAGGTTCCATGAATTGAAAGGTAGATAATGCTAGAGATAGGTATGTCTTTCAAAATTGTCTCGATCCTTTTGAAATGGTTTAACAATGTGCTATTTTTCCATGCCATTTATGCCAGTCACGAGATATTTGTGCGTGAACAAAACCTTACATCTGGCGTTGTGTTAGCTACCTTATTTGGCATTCACCTGTTCTTTGGAGTGAACACCTGGGGATTCATTGAATTCAGTTTCGTATATATTTTTGTCATCCTCTTCTTTATTGAAAGATATAATAATATTTCTTCTTTCTTTGTCTGGCGAAATAGCGTCGTGTATTAAATTATAATGTTTCTGAATCTGAAATCTTTAACGAATGTGACATGTTTTATGCATTTATTCTGCGTCATAATACAAGAAATACGTTTTACTTTTTAAAGGCCATAAAGTAACTTTGATTATTCATTCTTTTGATCTCACAGCGACCGATACGTTGAACGCCGGCCGATTGTATAGGGGTTATAGCTAGCGTCGTGATTATCATAATTTTGAATTTGTAATTGCTGCTAATTATGAGTGTCAATGCCGCAGTCGGTACATGCAATAGCACGTCATTATGAATGAATCGATAATATGAATGAACGTGAGGGTTTTCTGTGTGAGCGAGTAGTATGTTCGATTGTATCGATATCTGAAAGGTTATTTCGAGTATTTGACATTATGTTTTAAAAAGCAACAAGTATAATTATGAGCTATAAGAGCACTAACAAAATCAGTTTTATGTAGTCTTGACTAGAATTTAAAAGTGCTCTATTTTTGCATAAGTGTTAACCCTTGAGTACTGAAAACATATTCACAAATTTACACAATTGCGTGAAGTTTAGACTGCGGTATGTATGTACCTACATTTGTTTTAGAATTTCTAGATTCAAGGTTTCCAAAATATTTTTACAGGAACATAATTATCTTCTTATTTTCTTAAACATTTGCTATTGTGTCTTAATGTAGAAATACTTTTTGATATTATGGCTAGTCTTTTCAACCGCATGGAAATGCGGTTTTAGCTGAAATCAAACCGGCTACATCTATCTGTCTACGGAAGCTCCTCAAAAGGATGACACCTGAAGGATTAACGGAATGTAATGTATTTTAGGTTTAGTTCACGTTCAATCCCCAAGTTTCGTCCCCGTCCGTGTTCAACCCCTAAATGTAGTCCTCGTTTAACCCCAGAGGGGTAGATTGTAGCTTTCAGTACATCGGTCATCTTTTCTTTGTCTATATTCAACCCCCACCCCCAATTATCAGATATCCCACAATGACATAAAATTAATAATGAGCACAGAAGTGTAATATTCCTTAAAATATTTTTTGCAGGTATTATTAATATCTTTAAATATTACATTAGTTATCTAGATCTTATAGCACTGTATCGGTCTCCATTAAAATTTTATTTTATGAGACAATAGATAGACGTACCGTCCCAGATGGTGATTTATTTATTCACAGTTTAACTTTACAATTTAGCAAAAGACATTTTAATATAAACGCCCATTTATGTTTTATCGTATTTTAACGTTTATGTTAATTTAATCTAAATCGCGGAATGATGGACCCATTTTAATGTTATTACGCCAATATTGAGAGTGGATGAATTATTTTAAAAGCTTAATGTTCATGGATTGGAATTATTAGGACACCTTTTATAAGATTGAAAATAATGATGGTGTCTCGTAATGTTTTACAAAAAGTATGTTTTGAATAGTATTACATTTAAAAAGAAAGCATATAACTTATAATGACCCTTATAACTTTTAATCATATTGTTATAAACAGACAAACTTATCTAAAGTTTCAAGGTTGTGTTCAGAATTTTTGGCTGATTTCTTAATTTCTTTATTTTCAAACTGCTACTATGTACCTCAATTTAATCTGAATGAAAAATTATCCAAACATTCTTTGTACGCCACTGTACAAAGCTCGAGCACTCGAGCCATCTCTTTCATAAAATGAGGATAATAATAATTTATATTTTGTTGCTGTCTGTACCACGAGGGGTCCTTTGTTGCACCGCGGCTGGCTTGGGCTTATAATATTCCCTGTGCAAGATTCTGTCGGTATACATTTATATTAGTTAACGGGAAATACATACATCTATGTATTCATTGATATCTTTGCTATCTAAAATAGAATGGTATAATTTTAGTGTTTATTTTTTACTTTAGTATTGTCAGACAGTTAGTCCGATGTTTTCAAATTTCAGATCAATATTAATCTCAGATTTAAAAACAAAAATAAAAATTGTAACTTTAATTCCAAGCGGAACATACATAAGTATTTAAATTCATTCGGATTTTAAACAAACTGTATACGTTATCAATGACAGCACAGATTTCAAATTAAGAATACTCCATGCGTCATCAACTTCAGTCATTCAATTTTCACCGCAACCTATGCGTCACACGTTTGCAAACTCCTTACAAATATCTTTTCTGTTTCCAAGTGTCGACGCCTGCGCTTAGTGCGACCACACCACATCCTATCTACAATAATCTATGCAAACGGCCATTTTCTATTATAATGAAATCAAACTACTATAAATTCAGCCGGGTACGTTTACTACGAATTTTACAAACAAGAATACGAAACGTCGGTGAGTTCGTTTTCAAAATTTTAAAACGTGTACGTGATTCGTTTGACAATTGTGTGCAAGTGTCTATGGTTTGATTGAACGGTCAAAGCCATAGAGCAACGCGACCGGTACAAGGGAAGTAGGCATAGCATGTTTGCTCTATACATTGTATTCATATTTACTGCTACAAAAGCAAGCAGCTTTCAATATGGAACTTTTCAGACATAGCTGTCATAATTTCAGACAAAAATATAAATATTTCTTACAAATGTGTGTTTGTATGCTTACTTTTTACGGGGTACGCTTTGACAGAGGGGAAAGTCTCAGTACTACCCGTTCGCTCTAACTTTGCCGCTGGCGTAGAGGCGTATACCCGAATTGTTAATAAGACGAAGTAAATTGACAGTAGCTAATGTCACTTCGTCATAGAAAATACGCAACATTGTATGAAGAAGTGACATTAGTTGCTGTCAATTTACTTCGTCTAATTAAAAATTCGACTTTAGTATGAAGCCGAGCGGCAAAGTTAGAGCAAACGAGCAGTATGCATGGCGTCGTCCCTCCCGATAAAAGTCATAGATCGTGTAGCTCTATGGTCATAATTATCAGATATTTTCTATACTGATTATTCAATACTATATAGTCATGTATATAAATGCATTTTGAATAAAGTGTGTGTATGAAATACACTTGTGTGAATTTTCACACTTTGAAGAATCGATTAGACAGGTACGAGTATAGATATAGGCAACTATTGTGTCTAATTTTGTCATCATTTAGTTTGTGGTGGTTTTTATAGGCTTTACGTGATTACCTCGACGTAAGTAAAATAATAAACTAGTACCTATAGTCTCTCGTAGCTCCGCTTGTTCACTGTTCTGAAACACACACTGGCTAAAGCGTCTTAAGGCACGATGAGTCCTGAGATGGATGACCGTTTGTCGCATGTTGTGGCAAAGGCTTAATGCGTGGTTTTAAAATTTCAACAACATGTGTCTCTACCCTCCTCTGTTCGAATGCAGTATGAAATTACGACTAGGCAACATTTGTCATTTTAAATCCTCTCGTATTAAACCCTAGGTACCCAATTATTATGATTCGCTATCTGCACAGAATTTTACCAATAAAACAAATAAATTCAAAGACATTAACTTCAATATCCTTTTTATTCAACAGATAAAAAGACATACATACATACATACATACATACATATACTCACGCCTTTATCCCCGAAGGGGTAGGCAGAGGCCTATACCGGCCCACATTTCACCGTGTACAATTTGGTCCCACGTGACAGGTGGTGAGCCCATCGCCGTGTTGAAATGGACCGCCGCCGTCAGAGCCTCGTCCGTTGTTCAGCAGGTGCACGAGCTTGCACGTGAGGTTGACTTGGGCCCGATGGTGTTGGTAGGGCCCCACTACACCAACATAACAAAAACAACACAAAAAGACATAGTTGGATTAAATAAAGCCAGTAAGTCTCAAAGTGCCCAACGAATCGTATAAAAGTACAATCGATTGGGTCGCCTTAATCTTATAGAAGTTTCTATATATCGAGAACTTTTTAAAACCACCGTGACGACTGTGTCACGATTTCTGACTCATTTATAATACAAGGGGAAGCGCTCGTGGCCCCGCGGACTCAGTGTTCTGTAAACGATCACTGCAGTAAGCAACTTTCACTATGGCCGGTCCATGGATGGGTGACCATCCATGTGACCATTTCGTGACATTTATTTGAGCGTTTCCGTGCTTCGGTAGGCACGTTAAGCCGTTGGTCCTGGTTGCCAGTAGAATGGCAGTCGTTAAGCTAAGTTGAAGGCTTTATTTCAACAGCAGGCAGTCACAACCTGCGCCTGTCCATTTAAACACGGCAAAACGGCTCACCACCTATTACGTGGGACAAATTATACCAAGGTGAAGTGTGGGCATATAATATGCCTCTGACTACCCCTTCGGGGATAAAGGCGTGACCATATGTATGTATGTATGTTCTAATACAAAAGTTACGTGTTCATTAGATGGTCCTGTAAGCTTGTCTGCCACCTTAGTAGTATAAAAAATCAACAAGAAAAAGATTAAAGCTAAGTTTCACATGTCATCCCCTTTCGAATATTTTCAAACAACTCACAACGCTATCCAACACAAATTAAGCTAATATAAGCTTGTGCTATAATATCTAGAGAACTGATACACAAAATTTTTAGGGAAGTTTAACTCTAAAACAATTTATTTGAGGATTGTTGTCTTTCAATTCGAACTCAAAACCTCCACAACAACAGACGCTACACCACCATCGTGCCACCGAAGCAATTGCTAGAAATTAAAGCCAGCATTCCTGTTGGATCACTGTGATACGTCAATCACACGTCGTCGTGTCGGTATCGTGTCGTTGATTCTAAGAACGTATTTCAAAGTGTCCGTCTCGTTAGTCCAGTAACCTGATTCACATCGAAGCCTCGACGGCAGGATCAAAGAAATAGTACAAAAAGAAATTTTTATCCAATTTGTTTCTGAACTCCGTTTAAAGAAAAATCTTTTGTCCTTATGAGACATTTTGTGGACGTGTTTTTGCTGTAAACAAAGTTTGATTGAAAAATAACACTTCGCTATTGGGAAAATTGTTAGACCCTTATAAAGTATTTCAAGACTTATCTTTGATCATCATCATTAGGGCGTCGGTTCCGGTTTCTGGTACTAATATACGCTTTCTGCTATCAAATTTCTCCTTCTCGCGAATATGAGGATCCCCTTTTTTAAGACTATAAAATATGCTTGTCATCTTCCGTCAAGCTAAGACTTTTTGAGTCTGTCCCTGTTTTCCACAACTTGGTGGACATACTAGACTCATGATGCAAATTATATTTGAAGCTTTTCACATAGCGCAGGTACTTAATCTTATTTCTGGAAAATTATTTTCTTGTGCTTGGTTTATAAAACTGTATAAATATATCAAAAACTGATTTATGATTGTGACATTCAGGCATCAGAGGTCCTTCATATATTTTATAATACGAACAGTGTCGCAACACTGCAAAAGGCGTCTAAAAATGTAAAGAAAAATGCCGTGTGAATTTATTGAAAGACACTTTGTCGAACGATAAATTCATCGGGTTTTTCATTCAGTAATGAAATAAATATTTGCAGCTCAGTTAGGCTTGCCGGCGGTAACCAGTTCGACTCTCGGCCGATTGAATAAGCCATTACTGAAGTTTCTACAGCAATTACCAGTGCCCATATAAGGGCCTGTCTGGCGGGATCCAGTTGCTAGTATTAAATTTATACGGCACAGACGCGCGCTCCAAATTGCGTATTTTCTTTGGTAACGCCGCAGTTTTTGTCTGAAAACTTTTTATTTTCGTCAAGTGAAATATTTTTGAACGAAAATTTGTTATGATAAATTAGATAGTTTAAAATTTTGCGAATATTATATAAAACGAAAAAAAAAACCTTTTAGATTAGATTAAGTTATCAAGTCAGGGCGGAGTATGGTTACCATTTTACGTTGTGCTTATTAGTTGTTGGTAAAATGAAAAATCACTTTACTCTAAAAGTAAAGTGATTTTTCTATAAGTACAAGTTATTCTCTAGTAAAGTCTTTCTCCTATTTTGGGTGAATCTGCTTAGTTCACTAACTTAAAACCAATACGAAGCGATATTTGAAATTGTCAGTGCGACAAATATGTAAAGCTTCTTACCTACTGATGTAAATATTTAAAAAAAATGACGTGGAAATACCCAATGTTCAAAATAAGCTAGACATTTTATTTTTAAAAATTTCATTTCACTAGCAATCAGATTAGAGCAACACTTAGTCCAGTTTTAGATAACGACACAATTGAGGTCTCGAGTCACGCGCTGAGGCGGATTGTCCTAGATGTTGCCAGTCATGAACGTTGTACTATCTAAATGAACATAGAACTAGTTTTCGCCAAAGTGAACTTGACTATTTAAGTATTTTAGTAAACTTATTTTAAGTTACCGTATTTTGTTTTGACGGACTGTTTGTTCTCCTTGCAGTTTGTAACTTATACTCTGTAAAATATAGTTTGATCTCTGTAACAGTTACATTAACGTACACTAAATTTACTTTTATTTCAAAGGCATAAAGTTGTTATTTACAGTTTGCACCTCTGTTTTCTCACTCTCTGCATTTCAAGCACAAAAGCTTTATGCCGTTGACATAAAGTCTATTCTTGCTAGCGTTTGTGGAACTGTCACAGAGATTAAGCTATATTTTACATCTGGGACATCCTTACGAGGGCTTTCCCGGGGCTCCCAACCACAGACTATTAGGCGTGACGTGAGGTTTTTTAGTCGGTAGGAGTCGGGCATAGCATCCATTAGAATTTTCCCTCACGTTAAACAAAAAAAAAGGTATATTTTACAGAGTATAGCTTACTCCGTAAAGATGCTATTACACTTTTTAAGGTTTAGTTTTCGGGGGCCCATCATGGTCACAAAAAAGGCGCGGTAAAGAGTTTTCCAATAACTAGTCAGATACATATATTATTATTGTTATAATAATATGATTATTCTTTAAATTACTTTTTTTTTTCATTATATATGCACTTATCTAGTAACTCTATCTAGTCTAAATAAGTTCTGTCTCTAAAGTTCACTGACAGAAAATACCGTTGAAATTATAGTTACCTACCCACAAGATATTTTGCATAAAGTTAAAATATTTTTTTAAAAACATGCGTAGGTACTTTAAAAATATTCCTAGGAATTAAGATCTTTTCTAGAAGTCATTAAAAACTAGGTATATAGTTGTCATTGGTTCTAATATGCTAATTCTAACATAAACTAAGATGACAGAGTCTGATATCCGCCTCTCGTGCGTCATTAACGACATTGTCTATGGTTTAAGGACTTTATTAGAATTCATAATTGTGTTCATCACCATCCTCAGTTTGTTGGACTACTGTTTTACTTAAAGAATCACGCTGTATAGCTATATTCGCCATAAAAAGCCATCTTAGGACTACGCTGTATTTCATAGTACAGTAATATCACACATTTATTTACATTTACTATAATATAGAACAGTTAAATTCGAACGTATAAGGAAAATAAGGACGAATGACGAGGACTTGCGCAATATTAACCAACAACATATATATTATACTAACTGACCCTTACAACTTCGTTTGTGTTACATGTTTCATTGCTGCTCAGCTCCCATTTATTGTAGCGTGATGATTTATAGCCTATGACACTTCACAATAACGTAGCTTTCTATTGGTGAAATAATTTTGAAAATCGGTTCGGTAGATTAAGAGATTACCCCTTACAAAGTCACAAACTCACAACCTCATAAACGTTACTCTTTATAATACATATTATTAGTATAGATTGTTGGCCTGTTTTAAACAAGTCTTTATTGGCTATACTCGGCGTAATCTAAAATCAGCTTTAGGACTGGTCGCTAAAAAAAAGCAATGTTTCAAATGAAAATAAATAGTAAAAATATTAAGTAGCAATAATAATAGTGAAAAGTATTATCCCTACCACATATCAATGCATGATATAATAAAATTATAACTACAATAACGATATCTTTCTTTCTTTCCAGGATAGTTGACGACAACCAAGCTTCTTCTAAAGCTCTGCTCTGCTTGTAAAACGACACAAACCGCAGCGACGCTCACACGCAACTTGGCAAGAACCAACGATGAAGTATGTATACCTATTTAACTACATTATGATCCTCATACACCTATTTAGTCCCGCTTGTGTCCTAAAGTCGACTTCGATTTTGCAAGACATTTCTAAAAATAATTATGAAATATAGAGATATTTTGCGAAATAGGCATTTTACAACAGTGACATTTGGCGAAATTTGGATAATAGAGACATTTTGCTATCTATCGACAATTTTCACATTGTAAAGCTTATCAATTGATTTGACCGTTGTGGCCGTTGCAAATACTTTGTGACTGTATTTAAATCTTTCCGGACCACATAATCTTATCAACCGGTTGAGATTGGTTTAGATATTGGTGATATTTGAATAAAAACAGTACCATAACCTACAATTATTTCAAATAACTATACGTGTGGTTCCATTATCCTTGCCATATAGGAATTACATAGGCACAACTAACTTTCAAACTTTCGCGTTGCATGATATTAAGAAATACCTTATAATTGAGGCTTGACTATAATTGAGGAATACGGACGGCTTCCAGAATAGGGACACTGTCAGTATAGTGTGTACTAGCGCGTGGATGGACAATGCGAGGGTAGATTTGAATAATTCTACCTCGCAATCGGAGTGACACCGCCTCTTTAGTCTGCTTGTGACCACGGCTGGTGCAACCCAGCCTAAACGTCAAGCCTCAATTGTAAGGTATGATCGCGTTAATTCCCGTTTTATATATGATTTCTTAATACATAGGCACAATTCTAATATTTAAAACTAAAATATCCGGAGTTGGTTGATTAAGCTCTAATTGTGTTCACGTCACGTTCCTTCGACGCAATTCCAATGAGGAACGACAAAAATACCTTGTTGATGGAATACTGGTCTGAATACCAATAACTGTATGTCACAAAGTGAATTCAAATCATGAATCCAAATATTCACGATTCGAAGGACAATATGCGTAACAGTGAGAACTTTTAGAGACGTGTTTAGGGCATAGATTGGTAGCCATTCCTGGTTATAGTCGCTGTTGTCGCAGAAATGAGGCAATTTATCCAAAGACTTCTATATAAACAGAGATATCTCATTTTATATAGAAGTCTTTGAATTTATCACGTCGCAAAAACGAGGCAATTTATCCAAAGACTTCTATATAAACAGATAAATCTCATTTTATATAGAAGTCTTTGAATTTATCACGTTACACTCTTAATATAATAATTTTTAAATGAAATACCTATGTGTGTTATAATCCTAAATATTAGAACTACGTTTTGTCTGATGATCCGACTACCCCTGTGGCGTAGTCGGTAGTGATACCGCCTGCGGCGCTGGAGGTCCTGGGTTCGATTCCTAGGTCGGTCCAAATATGTGTGTGATCCATAAATGTTTGTCTCAAGAGTCTGGGTGTTTCTATGCATAATATGTATGTATTTAAAGAAAAAGTATATAAGTATTAATATCCGTGGTCTGATACCCATAACACAAGCAGGTTATTCCTAGCTTACTTTGGGATCAGATAGCGTTGTGTAAAATGTCTGTGAATATTTATTTATTTATGTCACCAAAAGCTCAATCGTATACCTACCTCTACACACTAGTGACCATATCCAGATATCAATAGATAGATAGATATAGATACACATGTAACGAAATCAGAACACAAAATTTCAAACTAAAATAAGAACAAACTCGGCTTTGTACAACAAAACTGTGAATTTTCGTACTCACTAGTAGGTGTATTTAGCAGTTTACACGAGCAAGGCCGTCATTGGCCGTTACCTACTATCCGTTCGCTCTAAGTTTTGCAGCTGGCGTAGAGGCTGGTGTAGAGGCGTAGTATGGGAGGTGAGTTGCAAACTTAAAGCGAACGGGGTTTACCTCGGCTGACCTTCGGCGGCGGCGTGACTTCGTGATCGTAGACTTTTACCTTTTTCGTCCTCATTATGTCACTCTGTCACGTTGTTCTGTATTAAGCCTTGTCTACTTACTACAGATAAAATATGGTTGAATTCTGTTTTACTTTTTAATATTTTGGGATATAGATTTTTATTTTTAGTTTTTGGGGTAACCTTCTTGGTGTTATATGTAGGTACACAAGTTAATACTTTTTAAGCTGGGTGAAATTTCGAAACGTAAATGAATTGTAAGCTGTTATTTTTTCTAAAATTTAACGTTACACCTACTAGCTGAATCTTTTGTTTTCGGTATCTTTTTGTTAATTATTAATCTTAAAAGTGATTATTATTATTACTGTGTAGGTGCATTCGTGGTAGTAGTATGTACTGTACATATATATATTTTTTATTTTTTATTTTAGTTAATTAGGCTTCGCAATTTTAATATTTCTTTTTGCCAACGTACAAAATATGCTTTTAGGTACGTTTATCTACATGTTAAACAGGCAGCTTCAGAATCCCACATTTACTGTGACCCCGCACACACACAAAACTTTGAAATACAATTATGCTTATTTTCCCAAAAGGGTCGGCAAAGACAAAATACACGCTTAACACCTCAACAGTAGTACTTCGTCCCACGTAATAGATGTCTGTTCCATGGCCGTAAGCCAAGTAAGGAAAATTCACGAATGGCCAAGAGATTGTAGGCCACAATTTCCGGCCATGTCATGGCTATCTTACCAGTTTAGTGTGACCTCCCGTAGATCACCGCTGCCCTTGATTTCACGTTACGAAAGAATTCAATATTTACTGGTTTCCATTGTTTATACCTATATGTAGTATAATTACCTATTTTAACGGTTCTGCGAGGCAAATTCGACATTTCTAGCATAAGTACCTACTGCTCGTTCGCTCTAAGTTTGCCGCTCAGCTCCATACTAAAGTCGAATTTTTAATTAGACGAAGTAAATTGACAGCAACTAATGTCACTTCGTCATACAAAGTTGCTTATTTTCTATGACAAAGAAAGAAGAGATGAGAAACTCTCTCGAAAGAAAGAAGAGATAAGAAATTCTATGAGAAACAAAGAAAAAAAAAAAGAAGTGACATAAGCTACTGTCAATTTACTTCGTTTAAATAAAAATTCGGGTATATGCCTCTATGCCAGCGGCAAACTTAGAGCGAACGGGTAGTAGTTTACATTTTATTATAATTAAAGACAAGCTTGGCAAATTACAGAAACATAAAAAAAATACTTACTAGCTACTCTCGCAACTTCATTTATGTTACAATGTTTATTGCTGCTTTGCTCTTTTTCGTTGTAGCGTAATGTTATATAACCTATTACCGCCCTCAATAAATTGACTACCAAATACTAAAGAAGAATTTTTGAAATCCAACAAGTAGTTTTAGAGACCGTAGCATTCAAACAAACAAACTAAGTAGGTAGGTATAGATTCAATCTCAATCTCAACGGAAAATTTTAGGTGAGGCTAATGACCTCAGTAATAAAAACCTGACTACTTCACAACAGGTTTATATTAAAAGAATCTTTAATTATTATCTCATATTGCAAAGAAAAACCTGTTTCTTTTTTTTTAATTTTAAAGACTGGCATCTAAAATGTTTGAAGTATATTTTTGTTACAAAGCTCCATCAGTTTCAAATAGGTTATAATTAAGGATCTTTAGGAGTATTTTTCTTTACGATACAAATACTGCCTGCTTTTAATTCGATAGGGCCTAATTATAATAGCCTTTTTTGACTGACATCATTTTCACAACTTTAAGAAAGTTTTTTTTATTTGTCTATTTATAGGTCAAACAAATAATTTAATATGAATTTCAGGATCACATATCTGTACTGCGTTAAAATTTTATCTATTACCTACTAGCTGATGCTTCCCAGCATCTTCTGCGACAATAGTTTCACCATCACCTGCTATACCAATTTTTGGTAGTTCTAAAAAACCTCATTTTAGTGGTAGATGTCATATTAACTATTCATATCTATCCATACATCATTTAGTTTGAATTGTGGGTTGATCGATCAGTCAGTCGTGGCTGCATTTTGTATTTATTAAATCTTTATGTAAATTTACAATTGTAAAAACTTATTATTAACAGAATTTCCGTACACAATTCCAGGTTCGCAGCAAGCTGCATGATTCAACACATTCAAGAAAGAAGCTGAAAAGAAAATGAAATCAGCATTAGAAGATATCAAGTAACGAAGCAAGAACTTCTTGCAGAAGAAAGAAGAACTTAAAAAAGAAGAAAGAAGAATTAAAGAGAAGAAAGTAGATTGGTTAATTATCTTTGGTTATCTAGCTGTATGAGTATTGTAGACATCATAAAGCTAGGTTACCGGAGTTAAGTGCCATCTACGTCGTCGATTTCGAATTCTAGAAGAAAGGAACAAAGAAGACGGTGATTACTTCAAGAAGAAAGAAGGAACTAAAATGAGAGAGAATATTTTTTGTTATTTTGCATGATTTTGTGAGCTTTTTTTTGTAAAATATAACCTCGTGTGGGACTTCGTGATATGCACAAGCTTTGAAAGCTTGTGCTTATCATGGAGTCCCGTTTAAATTTGAACAATATTTGATTAGTAATTTTTGAGCTATCTTTAGTAATGTGTATTTAATTGCTTTTGACTACATAGATGATACTGTTCAATTTTGTAAGTTGTTAATTTAAATATGTAAAATTTACAGGTAAAACTACACTAACTTACATTACGAACATATTTCAATTACCAGTAAAAAAATCTATACATGTAATTATGATGGTCTAGAAAGCACAGTAGTAATTCACATTTTTAGTGGTTGTTCAGAGACTGTTGTAAATATGCCTGTAAGGTTTCAAGAGGTAAACAGATGTGTATAATTTACAGTTTTTACTACTTTTAATAATACCTCTAATGTGTATTTCTGCCTAACTATTCAGGGAAAAATATCTGACTTTATAGATGTACTTATTATTTTGTGTATATGTATAAGATTGTCTTTATCACAGGCTAGATAAGATAAGATAAGATAAGAAGAGGCTAGCGGACGTCATGCGGTTTCACCCGCATAGCTCCCGTTCTTGTGAAAATATGGGAATAAAATATAGCCTATATTTACCGGGGTAGCTTCACAACAGTGAAAGTATTTTTTTAAATCGGTTCAGTAGTTTCATAGCCTCCATTCAAAACAAAACAAAGAATACATCTTACTAATAATAAAAATGCGAAAGTTTGCAAGTGTGGATGTGTAGATGTGCAGATGTGTAGATGTGTTGATGTGTGGATGTGTGGATGTGTAGATGTGTGGATGTTTGTAACTCGTTCACGCTTGAACGGCTGAACGGATCTGGCTGTTTGGTACAGAGATACATTATAGTCTGCAATAAAAAATAGGCTACTTTTATCCCGGGAATAAGTTCCTACGATAAGTGGGAATGGGGACAAATTTTACGCCAGCGAAGCAACGGGCATCAGCTAGTTGTATATAAAACTGATAGTAGGTAGGCTGTTTATAATATTTTGGTCTATAGCTGGCGGAATATAATTAAAAAAGCGAATAGCGCCATCTATAGTTAAAATCACTTTTTAAAGCTGTTTTATTCTTTTCGCTGGGATGATATTGATGCAAAAAGCAGCCTAAAACCATCTAAGAAACCTGTTGTATATCGTGTCAAATTATGATCTCAATCGATTCAGTACATTTTGAGCTTTTAAAGCGTACACGCGTACATAGAAAGAAGAAGAAGAATAAGAAGATGTAGAAGATGTCACCCGGAAATAGTGTAGCTTCCGATTTGTAAAATTCTTTTTCTCTTCATTTTTCAAATCGGTTTAGTAGTTTTGGAGCCTATTACAAATCATTCAAATATTTCCTCTTTACAATAGTAATATAAATCTATAAAAAAAACCAACTCTTGACCTGAATGGATCGTTATAGCGCTTTGCATGAAGATCTACAATTTACACTTTATATCAATATTTTTCAAGATGTTTTAAGGGTTCCGTACAGTTTTAAGGCTAAAAACGGGACCCCATTCATGAAACTTCGCCGTCTGTCTGTCTGACTGTCTGTCTGTATGTCCGTTACTAGGCTGTATTCAGAAACCGTGATAGCTAGAGAGCTGATTATGATCTGTTGCCGCTGTAACAAGGTTCAAGGTTCAAGGTTCATCATCACGCCTTTATCCCCGAAGGGGTAGGCAGAAGCATATTATATACCCACATTTCACCTTTTTATAATTTGTCCCACGTAATACGTTGTGAGCCGTATTGCCGTGTTTAAATGGACAGGCGCAGGTTGTGACTGCCTGCTGTTGAAATAAAGCCTTCAACTTGGCTTAACGACTGCCATTTTACTGACGTCTTAACGTGCCTTCCGAAGCACGGAAACGCTCAAATAAATGT
Source organism: Miltochrista miniata (assembly GCA_933228765.1). Taxonomy (NCBI): domain Eukaryota; kingdom Metazoa; phylum Arthropoda; class Insecta; order Lepidoptera; family Erebidae; genus Miltochrista; species Miltochrista miniata. The sequence continues at coordinate 4,488,120 of OW121753.1, forward strand.
CACAAAGTGATCACATGGATGGTCACCCATCCATGGATCGGCCATAGTGAAAGTTGCTTACTGCAGTGATCGTTTACAGAACACTGAGTCCGCGGGGCCACGAGCGCTTCAACGCTATAACAAGAAGTATTAAAATCGGAAAAACCAGTCAAGTGCGAGTCGGACTCGCCCATGAAAGCTCCCGTAGCAGCAAGTACCATAATATAAAAGTTCTTGTAGTTCGTTGTAACTTTGATTGACGTTTTAACACGTTCGCTGTGGTAATGATTTTTCTAGGCGAAAATTGCTGTTTATGACATGTAAAAAAAAATCTACTTACTAGATCTCGTTCAAACCAATTTTCGTTGGAAGTTTTCATGGCAAGGTACATGATGTATTTTTTTGAGATTTATCATTCTCTTAGTTTAGAAGTTAGAGGGGGGGGGGGGGGACCCATTTTTCCACTTTGGAAGTGTATCTTGCGCCAACTATTCAGTTTAGAAAAAAATGATGTTAAAATCCTCAATAGCATTTTTGAAGACCTATCTGTAGATACCCCACACGTATGGGTTTGATGAAAAAAAAAATTGAGCTTCAGTTCTGAGTATGGGGACCCCCAAATTTTACTGCTTTTTTTCTAGTTTTATGTAAATTCTTAATTCGGTTCATAGAATACATCTACTTACCAAGTTTCAACTTCCCTATAGTTTCGGAGAAAAGTGGCTGTGACATACGGACGGATAGACAGACAGACATGACGAATCTATAAGGGTTACGTTTTTTGCCATTTGGCTACGGAACCCTAAAAAGGGGGATTAGTGGGAGCTCCCAAACAAAAAACGTGATTTGAACTCGCACTTGGCCGGTTTCATTACTAAACTTGTTAAAACATTTCGAAGCAAGAACAAAACAAAGAAATTTGATAAATTGACCTAAAGACTTATTAGTCTATTTGTTTAAGTACAATTTATGTTTAGTCTATGGTTGTTATTAGTTTGCTTTTGACAGTCGGAATAGATTGCCGCCATCTTGGACGTCCATTAGCGATATTAGAATTTTATTCTGTACGAACATTTGTTAGTGTAATTGTTTCAGGAAACGGAATAGTTTAGAAATATCGTATTCGTGGTAGATAAATTCATGTTCACACTATACTATTTCCATTTCTTTATTTTCTCGATGACAGTTCTAATTTGATAGTTTTAGTGTTGTGACCAAATAAGTAATGATATCGATCGAATATTGTATATTGCTCAAATATCGTATCATTGCCAGTACAATTTTATAGAATTAATTAGTAATATAGGCACAAATCATAGGAAACGCCGCTGGAAATAATAACCATCCCCCTGTTACGACAAATAAGACGTGAGATTTATTAAAAATTGCATATTTTTCCAGTTTTCGGCGTTAACATCCGCAGATGTTTCTGCCGAAAACTGGGTAAAAATTTTGAGAAGAACCCAAAACATTATAGCGTGCGTTGCCGTCGGATTGGGAAATTCATGAGGCATTCGATAATATAGAAGTACAGGAACTTATAATAAATGTTGAATAGAACTCATCGAGTGACAGTGACGATGCAACAGATTTGATAAAAATAAATAAAAAGATTACCTGTCATTATAATTATTTCGTTTCATTGTCGAGTACCTACCAATACCTACTTATTATACAACCGCTTCGAAAATTTTAAATAAGTTGACATTATCAAGCCAAAATTAACACGTGTAACGTCTTGTAATAAAATATATTAATAGGACTTTATTATATTTCACTAGCTGACCCGACAGACGTTGTCCTCCCATCTAGACCTTTGAAAATGCTGTAAAGCGAAACCGGTCAGGTTTATAATAATAAATATTGTGGAATAGTACAAGTGTCGTTTTCAATATGTGCAGCAAGTTCCACCAAGTGCCGTCAATCAACAGTATAAATAATAAGACAGACGTTGTCCTGTCCTGTCTTAACTAACAAAAATCGGTATTCTGAGTTCTGAGCACCCGGTCCCCTGTTCCAGTTCCCGATTTCCTGTTCCCGGTTTCGGATTGAGTTCCCGGTCTCTTGTTCCCATTCCCGGTTTCAGATTCTGGGTTACAACAGGTTTCGAGTTCAGAGTTCCCGGTTCCTGGTTTTCGATTACCGGGTTTCAGTTTCTCGTCAGTCTTTCTGTTCCCAGTAAGCTTACCGTCATACGCCATACTCACCAGACCTTGTGCCTACAGACTACTACTTTTTCCAGAATTTGGATAACTTCTTGACGAGAAAGAAATTCAATGGGTACCCGAGAGGCAGTACAAAATGCCTTTGAAGAATTTTTAGCCTCCCGTGCAGCTGATTTCTTTAAGAAGGGCATCACACTGCCGCTGCGTTGGAAAAGATGCATTGATTGCACGGGTGATTACTTCGATTAATACAAATAGAAAATACATGAAAATCGTTTAATTTTTTTCATACACAACGGCAATTTCATAGGTAAAGACCTAATATTAGTTAGTAAACTGGTGACCCAAGGGCTGGCAGTTTTCTCGCTCAACGAATAGGTATTGCTATTCAAAGGGGGAATGCTGCTAGTCTTTTGGGCACAATGCCACGGGGGCCTTATTTAGGTTTAGTTTAGATAGTAATAGTGTTGTAGCATTTATTTTCTATAGATGCAGTATTCAGGATGTGAAAGCAGCCTTATCGAGTTATCTTTTTTTAATCGGTTGTCAGTGGTGACATTTCTGCTGTCAGAATGACAGGATGTCATAAGGATCAGTGACGAATCGTTTTTGCCGTAGAGGGAGAATATACCTAGAGAAGACATTAAATAATGTTAGTCATAAATGAAAGTGACACATATATAATATTTACACAAGAGTAAGCGAGACAGACGCCACTTTTTTTGTCTCGCTCACCGTATGCGTTTTCATTTGTTTGGGACCTCTTTCGTTGGTCCCAAACAAAAGCGTGTTCGATAGTGTTTTGTCGAAAAATTGGTGATAGTGACTTATTTGTGAAGTTAGAAGTTGTTTGGAGCTTATATAAGTGTAAAAAATTTCTTAATAATGGTGCGTTGTTGTGTTAAAGACTGTACAAATCGCCCAGAACGGAAAACTCCGAACATAACCTTTCATCGGTAAGTAAGCCCATTTATGCTGTTTTGTATGTATATAATGATATAATTTACTTTGTAGATTAGTATTCACTATCTTTTCGCCTTAATTTACATACTTTTAAGTAAATTTCTCGAATTATTTTTTTGTATTATCCGACAGAATTATGTAGCTCATATACATTAAGACAGCCATGTTGTCTAGGGGTCAATCATCCATGTCCGTATAATCGGGGGAGTGTGACCAGTGTTTGGTAAAGTTTACCCAACAATATTGAAACTTATAGCTATCGTTTTATTTACTTTTAGGTTTCCAGAGGATATAAGTATGAGAGTTTTATGGATTCAAGCAACAGGCAGAAAACATTGGCAACCTGACAAGAATGCTCGGATTTGTTCAAAACATTTTGAATCCTGTTGTTTTCGGAAGGCAAAAACAAGGACTTATTTGAATCCAAATTCGATTCCTTCACTCTCTGTTTTTCATGTAAGTTATTAATCTATACTAATATTATAAAAAGCAGAGGATTTTTGTATATTTGTAATGAATAGGCTCCGAAACTACTAGATCTATTTTAATCATTTTTTCACTTATAGAATCCCACATTATCACATCACTGAGTAACATAGGCTATAGAATATCAAGATAACGCTGCTTCCTGCCAAAGACGGGTAGTGACCATAAATGCCGGCGTAGCCGCACATAGAAAGCTAGTTATAGATATACCGGGTGTAACATTCGGAACGGTCAGTATGGGCAAGTCTGTAAATTTATGAGATACAAAGATCTGTTCTTAGGAACCATGTCATCGATTTTAGAGAAAATAAGAACTGCATATTTTTTTTTTTAAATCTCTTGCACTGTCCGGGAATCAAACCCGGTCGTTTTGAAAATAAAACTTACATTATTTCTAATTAGGTAAATATTGATTGTATAGGTCATATGGAGTTAATAGTATTTCAATTCCCCAGCTGTGCAAGAGATTATTTCAAATCTTAGTTAGCAGTTTTAGTTTTCTCTAACATCGATGACATGGTTTCTATAAATAATAAATAAATATGCACGGACATCTCACACAACGCTATCTGATCCCAAAGTAAGCTAGGAATAACCTGCTTGTGTTATGGGTATCAGACCACGGATATTAATACTTATATACTTTTTAAATACATACATATTATACATAGAAACACCCAGACCCTTGAGACAAACATTTATGGGTCACACAAATATTTGTCTCCGGTGGGAATCGAACCCACGACCTACAGCGCCGCAGGCGGTATCACTACCGACTGCGCCACAGAGGCGGTATCACTACCGACTGCGCCACAGAGTTTCTAAGAACAGATCTTTTTTTTTTTTCTTCTTGTTCTTGGACTTTCTCGGTTTGAGAGTATGCCAAAGTCAAGTAAATTTCATTGTGAAAATTTAAATCATTTTCATATTATGATTCTTCTTATGAGCAGCGTATTCATGTATGTCCAAGTTTGGACTAAGTTCTACTCTAGTAAGGCGGTGGTACCTTACTAGGGCTTGCTGTGGAATTCGTCGACAAACCTAAAAACTCGCGTTTCACTGCGCTTTATCACTTTCCAACACTTTTGCACGTTGTCGAACCTTTATGTTTAATAATCCACCATAAATTACACATAAACACTCGAAATTACACTAGTTGTGAAAAATTATTGTCAGACATTTTATTGTCAGAGAAACATAAGCAAGATAGGATACAGTTTGCACGACAATATCTGGACTTTGATTGGTGTAATAGTGTGGTGATTTTTAGTGACGAAAAATGTTTTAAGTCAGACAAGGATGGTCGTAAAATATTGTGGAGGAAAGCGGGTGAACGCTATTCCCAAAATAATGTCGTTCCATGCAGGTCTAGTGGACGCATCACTTTGGGTTACTGGGGCTGGATGTCATCGATGGGACCCGGCGAGTTAGTGGAAGTAGGGGGTCGGAATAACAGTAAAGGTTACTTGGATGTTTTGCAAAATGTCATGCTACCAACTGTGCGTGTTGTTTATCCGCATGAGCACATTTACTTTGTGCATGACAACTGTGCAGTGCACCGTGCCCGGCTTGTGCAAAATTGGTTAAACACACAAGAAAACTTTACTGTCATTGAATGGCCCTCTAAAAGCCCTGATTTAAATCCCATTGAAAACCTATGGGGGCATATGGTGCTCAATTGGGATTCATCTAAAGTGAGGTCTAAGTCGAATCTAGATGAAGTCGTTACTTCCACTTGGGAATCATTTCGTGGCACTGACCTGTGTTGGAATATGGTTGCTAACATGAGAACAAGATTGCAACAAGTAATAGACAATGATGGTGCACCTATTGGCTATTAGTCTGTGATGTGATATTTAGAATATTTTGTTTTTTAAAAATCTTAATAAAACTATAAATAAAAAGTTAGTGATACAAAAGTGCCAATAGAAGTAGTTTATTATTATTATGTGAATGATGTTATTGTTGTTGAGGTTAGAGGTTATAACTAGATCATAATTTCTAACTTTAGAATATTTTGCTTTTAAAAATCTTAATAAAACTATAAATAAAAAGTTAGTGATACAAAAGTGCAAATAGAAGTAGTTTATTATTATTATGTGAATGATGTTATTGTTGTTGAGGTTAGAGGTTATAACTAGATCATAATTTCTAACTTGATAACATGTTGATTCATGTCACTAATTAATAAATTACTTACTACAAATGAAAAACATTACGACTATTCTTGTCTGATATTGTGTCAGTCTGATATTAACACAACATCATTACAGAATTTTATATTACATATTATAATAAGTATAAAGAAATAGTTTTATTTTCCTTCTTTGTTATTTTATATTATACTAGCTGACCCGCGCAACTTCGTTTGCGCCACATGAGGGAGAGTATTCCCTGTTCCCGTCGCGTTGCGTTTACGCCCGTAGCGTCTCGTCGAAGCTCTCAAAAGGAATAACTTTTCCCCCGTTTTTGAAACATTTACTATTACTGCTCCGCTCCTATGCTAGCGTGATGCTATATAGCCTATGACACTCCACAATAACGTAGCTTTCTATTGGTGAAAGAATTTTTTAAATCGGTTCAGTAGATCCCGAGATTACCCCTTACAATTTAACAAACACATAAACTTTACTTCTTTATAATATTAGTATAGATATAGTAATACTATATAATCTATAATATTATATAATATTAAATTATATATATTATATTTTTTTAGTAATATTGCCATATTACTAAAAAAATATATATTACAAAAACGGCAAAAAGAGTTCTGCACGTTGCGCAAGGATTTGATCTCGCGACACTTACGAATACGATGCCGATTTAAATCCGCCGTCTTAGACAATTTGCTACGAGAACTTATGTGATTGAAGTAAAATAAGCTAACTTAATCGCGCACGGGTGATGAGTTTCATTCGGCTTAGCCGAGCTTAGACGAAAACGCCCGAACAAGACATCATGATGCCCTTTATTGTAAAAGTATACGATGCTGGTTGAGAGTAGCGAAAAATTCTAAATCTATGGGTGCGAGCGTGTCAGTCACACACATAGAAATGTAATATAATACACTCGTTAGATTTACACACACATGCATGTTACTAGTGTGGCCTGCATACTTCATTGCGTTGCCTTGTGTACATACACTTAAGCTTTCAAGATAAGTGTGTAAGTTAATTTTAGTAGATGTTTAAGAACCATATTATTTTTTATAGGATTACCATGAAGTTAGTGGAGAACAATCAGGTTCAACGACAATGGCTATGGAAATTCAGCCCAGTACTAGTCAACTGCCTGTGGTAAGTTTACCAACGTAGATACACTCAAGTTTTCAAGATGAATGTGTAAGTTAATTTTAATAGATGTTTAATAACTATATTATTTTTTGTAGGATTTTTTGTGGATCCCTGGACCATACAAGGAACCTACTTGCCAAATTTGGACTTTCTAGTCCCAGCGGTTTGGGCTGTGCGTTGATTATCATTCAGTCAGGACATTCACATTTTTATATTTTTGTTTTGAAAATCTTATGCAACTAAGTATGTACTAAAAAAATCTAGTTTCGTTACGTTCGTTCTTCTCAAGCAGGCCGCGTTCCGAACTGGTGGTACTAACTTTTTTTGTATTCATGGACGTGTTGCATCGCAAGTGCCTATGTATTAGAAATGCGAAATAAATGTTTTTTTAAATTTTGAATTTTGAGTTTTTTTTCCCACGTAAAAGGTGGTGAGCCCATTGCCTTCTTGAAATGGACAGGTCGCCGCGAACCGCAAATGAAAATTTTCAAGCCGCCCATAAGGCCTTCAACTTGGCGTTAGGATTGTAATTTTACTCACAATCGGGTGATATATGTGGTTATAAACGTTCAAACAGACGCACCTGGACTATAAAAGTAGCCTATGTCTTAATCTGGGCTGTTAGCTACCTCAATACCAATTTTTTGGTATAGTAGCTTCTTTATATGAATTTACCTATTTCTCAGGTAAAAACATTTGGCGTGAGTGGGTAACACCGATGTCATAATAGCGCTATCTCAAAAGGTATACGCCGATGACTTCTCTAGGTATATTCTCCCTCTACGGTTTTTGCATTCAATGGAAGCAGGTTTTAGATGAAATTCGAGACGATTCCACGTGAGAGAGGGGATAAAGCCCTGAGACAAAGTTCGAGGTCTCTTTTTAAGATCGGCTAAGGACGAGGGAGTTTGATATTACTCTGAGTGGCACGCCTCAAATTTTCTTTGGAGGTTGTTAGTTGCAACATGAGGACCTGTTAAGGAATTATTCTAAGTTTACTGATTCTCCTCGGAAGGAGTTGGACTCTGTGTCAACCTACACCCGGGATACCGGTGAGTGTCATTTCTTGTTTGCTAAGCGGTTCGAATTTCGTCGGTCGCGATGTCAATTATTTCATTTGTCGTTTACTTGTCATGACAGGGTTTTTTACTACGGGGCTAGTTGCCGGTTGAGTTATTTGGTGCCGCACCTATAAGTTAGTGGGCTGCACGTGGTACGACAACGTGGAAGTGCGGACTACACGAGCTTCTCATGTGAGAGGTATCTGCCGTCATCACCTGGCAGTAACAACAGCCAGTCACTCTCACTCAGCTCACACTGCAGGCCAGTAGATCCACTACTTATGTGTAGTCTAGTAGTATTAGTACCTAAGCCCAGACTATTTTACTGTGTATATGTGATATTTGTGTCTAACAGCGAATAAGCTCTCTGTGTGTCTCTGTAGCGTGCTGTGTTCTTAATAGATATATGTGTGTACACCCTATTGTCTGTTTTCGTTAGAGCCCTAGCCTACCTTTGCACGCACACTGGAATCTCTGTAGTAAGGCGCCCTGGGAAAGAGTTCTCTGCATAGCTACCTCGCGCTAGTTGGTGAGTAACACTAAACATCATTGTGTTATAGTGTAAATATAGATATGTAATATTTATGTTTCTCTGTAATTTTTAACAATAAATGTAGTTAGTAAATTTGTACAAAAGTATCCGGCAGTTAGTAGTTTAGTTTTTTACTTTTGTAAAAAAGTATCGGATCTGTTATCGTGTTATGTTTATCGATAGCTCAATCCCTATCAGTTTCTCAGAGTCAGGTATAACTTTGTACGTGCGTAAATGTCAAGTTTTTATAAAATAATGCATACATAATGTAAAAGGACGTTCGTACAAGTTTTTACAGAAGCTGTCATCGAGAAAATAAAGATATGGAACAACTATAACCATAGATTTAGAATTTTTCGCTACTCTCAATAGATATACAAAGCGTGCGAGCGAGACCTCATTATCCATAGCACTTAGCTCGAGAGGAAAAGAGAAAGCAAATTGTGTACTCATATGTCAGTATTTTGCATAGATTTAGAATTTTTCGCTACTCTCAATAGATATACAAAGCGTGCGAGCGAGACCTCATTATCCATAGCACTTAGCTCGAGAGGAAAAGAGAAAGCGAATTGTGTACTCATATGTCAGTATTTTGAATCGCTGAGCCCGCTGGGATCCTATGGCGGCTCTATGTTATTCATAATATCCAATAATCTGTAGTGATCTTACGATTAAAATAGAAAATTTTATATTTTCAACAATATTGTCGTGTTTAGTGTGTGAATAGGATATTACAAAACGCAATTATACGAAGAAAGACTCGTTTAACAGGTCATTTGTGACTTCGTTCATTCCATTTTTGACGTACATATTTTGCCAAATTAGATGTAAAATTTCACTGAAAGTTCAACTCATAACGTAGATTATGCATTTTCCTTCATACATAACACAATATTTAATGTGTAAATGCATTTTTGGAGGATATATAAGGCAGAAATAAAAAAGGGCTGTTTACAGTAAAATAGTCATGGGTAGGTATCGATAAGGATGTCGATAGTTCATTATAGTGACTTTGCTACAAACAAACTTATCTGGATTTAATTTACTATAAATATGATTGATTTTTACTCGAACTGTGTTATTTAACCTTTTTTTAGGGTTTTGTGCCTATTTTAATATAATATTTCCAAAATTTGTGATCCATTTTGAGTTGAATTTTTATAATTTTACTTCACTTAAGGTACTCCACGCCACACCGTAATGTTTGCTGTACAAGGCGCAGATTAGCCTCTGCGTCGAATACTGTTCTCACCTTTGGGATGACTGTGCGAGGTACTTACTGGACGCGCTTGGCGCTATGCAGAGACGTGTTATCCGATTTCAATTATAGGTTGTCCTAAGATGACGGTAAGCCTCGAGCCGTTAGCGCAGCAAAGAACCATAGCGTCCTTGGCTGCCTTCTACTGAATGTATCACGGCGAATGTTCTGAAGAGCTCTTCAACCTGATCCCACCATCTCCTTTCCGATTCCGAACAACACGTCGGGCAGAGGTGCCACTCATATATAGCGGAGAGAATCGTCGCCAGAACTGAGCGTTTCAAAAGATTGTTCCTCTGGCGAACTACAAAATCTTGGAACGACCTGCCCGCACATGTGTTTCCCTCATTTTACAATCCCGGGTTCTACAAGCGGAGCGTGAAGAGGCACATCATAGGGTCGCCAACTTGAGGACTACTGTCAGAAGTCTTGTGTGCTGTAAGCATGGCCCCCATTCGCTAGATGCGCCACGGTTTTCCATTAGTTTCCATCAGTGGCGACGTCAATTTGGCGAGGTTAATATATTTAAAAAAATCTACTAGTAATATCTTTTATTGTTACTAGGGTTCTATAATAAATGAGTTTCTAGGTTTCGTATTACGATAAGAGTTGGATTTTTGTAAAATTTCAAATGCAATTGGCAAAATACTGGGTGTTTCTTTTAGGGTGTCAAGCCGCCACTAGCTGGTAGCAGGGTTCCATACCTATCGATTTAACCCCCATGTATGTTCTACGATTTTTTGTAGTTTTCGAGATATAATTTTTTTTTCGTTATTTTTTATAATTACGTGTCCACGACTTTTCTTGGATATTTTTTTATTATTATAATGCCTATTGATTGCAGTATTATGGACAAAATAATCTCCTTCCTAACTTTGACACAAGATGTAAAAATTTTAATCGATAATAAATTAATAGGGAATTATGCAGAACATTATATCTCGAAAACTACAAAAAATCGTAGAACATACATGGGGGTTAAATCGATAGGTATGGAACCCTGCTACCAGCTAGTGGCGGCTTGACACCCTAAAAGAAACACCGTGTATATATGTACGGCAACAATGCAATGTACGATGCCATAAATTACATGTTAAAAATGTATTTTCACATTCACACACTGAATCAAAATTCGTAAAATCACTACAGAATTTCTAATATTACGAGTTACCCCATATAATCCCATTTTTACTTTTTCATAGTCGATTACATTCAAATTAACAATTTATTCCCCAAAACAAGACGTTGGAGATGAAACTTCTAAGCACTTTGTGTGCTTAGAAGTTTCATTTTCATTCCATCCATTTATACAGATACTTTTATCGATAACATAGGTGTGACCATTCAACAACACTATTTAACCCACACATAGATCTTTCATTTTTGGTCTCGTCTTCATTTTGACACTGTTCATCTTGTACATTCTAAATCTATGGTATTTTGAATCGCTGAGCCCACTGGGATCCTATGGCGGCTCTATGTTATTCATAATATCCAATAATCTGTAGTGATCTTACGATTAAAATAGAAAAGTTTATATTTTCAACAATATTGTCGTGTTTAGTGTGTGAATAGGATATAACAAAACGCAATTATACGAAGAAAGACTCGTTTAACAGGTCATTTGTGACTTCGTTCATTCCATTTTTGACGTACATATTTTGCCAAATTGGATGTAAAATTTCACTGAAAGTCCAACTCATAACGTAGATTATGCATTTTCCTTCATACATAACACAATATTTAATGTGTAAATGCATTTTTGGAGGATATATAAGGCAGAAATAGAAAGGGCTGTTTACAGTAAAATAGTCATGGGTAGGTATCGATAAGGATGTCGATAGTTCATTATAGTGGCATTGCTACAAACAAACTTATCTGGATTTAATTTACTATAAATATGATTGATTCTTACTCGAACTGTGTTATTTAACCTTTTTTTAGGGTTTTGTGCCTATTTTAATATAATATTTCCAAAATTTGTGATCCATTTTGAGTTGAATTTTTATAATTTTACTTCACTTAAGGTACTCCACGCCACACCGGGATGTTTGCTGTGCAAGGCGCAGATTAGCCTCTGCGTCGATTTCTGTTCTCACCTTTGGGATGACTGTGCGAGGTACTTACTGGACGCGCTTGGCGCTATGCAGAGACGTGTTATCCGATTTCAATTATAGGTTGTCCTAAGATAACGGTAAGCCTCGAGCCGTTAGCGCAGCAAAGAACAATAGCGTCCTTGGCTGCCTTCTACTGAATGTATCACGGCGAATGTTCTGAAGAGCTCTTCAACCTGATCCCGCCATCTCCTTTCCGATTCCGAACAACACGTCGGGCAGAGGTGCCACTCATATATAGCGGAGAGAATCGTCGCCAGAACTGAGCGTTTCAAAAGATCGTTCCTCTGTCGAACTACAAAATCCTGGAACGACCTGCCCGCACATGTGTTTCCCTCATTTTACAATCCCGGGTTCTACAAGCGGAGCGTGAAGAGGCACATCATAGGGCCGCCAACTTGAGTACTACTGTCAGAAGTCTTGTGTGCTGTAAGCATGGCCCCCATTCGCTAGATGCGCCACGGCTTTCCATTAGTTTCCATCAGTGGCGACGTCAATTTGGCGAGGTTAATATATTTAAAAAAATCTACGAGTAATATCTTTTATTGTTACTAGGGTTCAATAATAAATGAGTTTCTAGGTTTAGTATTACGATAAGAGTTGGATTTTTAGTAAAATTTCAAATTCAATTGGCAAAATATATATGTACGGCAACAATGCAATGTACGATGCCATAAATTACATGTTAAAAGTGTATTTTCACATTCACACACTGAATCAAAATTCGTAAAATCACTACAGAATTTCTAATAGTACGAGTTACCCCATATAATCCCATTTTTACTTTTTCATAGTCGATTACATTCAAATTAACAATTTATTCCCCAAAACAAGAAGTTGGAAATGAAACTTCTAAGCACTTTGTGTGCTTAGAAGTTTCATTTCCATTCCATCCATTTATACAGATACTTTTATCGATAACATAGGTGTGACCATTCAACAACACTATTTAACCGACACATAGATCTTTCATTTTTGGTCTCGTCTTCAGTTTGACACTGTTCATCTTGTACATTCTAAATCTATGACTATAACTTTAGTTAAAAGTATCTAGTTGCCCGAAATTAGAAAATTTATTGTAATATGACTCTGAACAGTCGAAACTAAAAACAATATTATCTATATATATAAAAACCGGCCAAGTGCGAGTTGGACTCGCCCATGAAGGGTTTCGTAGCAGCTAGTAACATAATATAAAAGTTCTTATAGTTCGTTGTAACTTTGATTGATGTTTTAACACGTTCGCAGTAGTAGTGATTTTTCTAACCGAAAACTGCTGTTTATGACGTATTTAAAAAAAAACTACCAGCTCTATCTCGTTCAAACCAATTTTCGTTGGTAGTTTTTATGGCAATGTACATCATATATTTTTTTTAGATTTATCACTCTCTTAGTTTAGAAGTTAGAGGGGGGGGGACACTCATTTTTCGACTTTGGAAGTCCCTCTTGCGCAAACTATTCACTTTAGAAAAAAATGATGTTAGAACCCTCAGCAGCATTTTGGAAGACCTATCTATAGATACCACACAGGTATGGGTTTGATGAAAAAAAAAATTTTGAGTTTCAGTTCTGAGTATGGGGACCCCCAAAATTGACAGCTTTTTTTCTAGTGTTAGATAAGAATCTTAATGCGGTTCACAGAATACATCTAGTTACCAAGTTTCAATAGCATAGGCCTTATAGTTTCGGAGAAAAGTGACTGTGACACACGGACGGACAGACAGACAGACAGACAGACAGACAGACAGACATGACGAATCTATAAGGGTTCCGTTTTTGCCATTTGGCTACGAAACCCTAAAAATGGATCTTCGAAATGTATGTACGCTCATAACTTCAGAACGGCTGAACCAATTTCGCTAATTCTTTCTTTTCTGTATTAGTTGTAGCCAGCGTAAGGATCGTATCTAAAAAAAATTAAGCAAAAAATAAAAATATATTGCTATGGCGGAACAAAGTTTGCCGGGTCAGCTAGTCGTTAATATTTTTTCATCCCCTTCATTCGGATTTACATACTTAAAGTAAAAGTATGTATCTATCATAACGTAGTATTTAATATCTAAACTACAATAAAAGTAAGTACATATCATATGATTGTAAATGATTTTTGTATTCAGTCATTTCCTCGCTGAGGTGGGATAAAAAATTACGTGTTGCACACGAGTGCAAAGATTTTTCACCTCGTGCTCTATAGATTCCCTCGCTTACGCTCAGGATTCTAATAATTGAAAAAGCAACTTTGCACTCTTGAATAACAAATAACTATAATGCTACTGAGGATAATTGTACTTACATACTATAGACATCAAAAATGTCTTCGTGTGATAAGCTATATAACTTTTGACTAGACGATGCCTGACTCGTACTGGCTGGTTTTTAGGGTTCCGCACCGTAAGGGTAAAAACGGAACTCTATTCAGACTCCACCGTCCGTCTGTCTGTCTGTCTCAAGAACCGTGATAGCTAGAGAGCTGAAATTTTCAGACACCATGTATTTCTGTTGCCGATATAGCGGATCAAGGGTGGCTCGCATACATCAAACGTAGTTTATGTCGTTTTTTTGGTACGGAACCCTCCGTGCGGGAGTCCGGTTCGCACTTGGCAGTTTTTGTATATCACCAGATGGCTAACAAACATTCGACCCACTAACACCAGAAGTGTTAGAATCGCACTGACCAGTTCTAAAAACCATCAAAGCCCTCTTTTTTTTTTTTTTTTTAAGTGAAGGAAAATCCTCATGGATGTTATGCCGGACTCCTACCGACTAAAAAACCTCACGTAACGCCCAACAGCCTATGGTTGTGAGCCCCGGGTAAGCCCTCGGAAGGATATCCCAGGACACCATCATAGCCCTCTTTGAAGATAATTATACAGGAAATTAAAGAAAATTTAGAATAAGCTTTTTCGAGCAAATTCCAAATACCAAATGAAATTTAAACCTAAAAGTTACAAAACGTGATTAAAAAGAGCCAGGTTTGCTATAGATGTAATTTAATTATTCTTAAATAAAGCTCGCGGCTTCTTTTCTTCCGTTCCTGCTTCCCATGGAAACATATTATTCCCGGGATGTAAATGCCCATGGCTATTCCAGACTATAAGCTATCCCCGTGACAAATTTCCGTCTGATCCGTTCAGTAACAAACATACAAAAATCTAAACATACAAACATCTTCACAAATTATTGCATTTTTAATATTTTTTGTAGGAAGTATGATTTGGAAAGTTATCTCGAATTCCCACGAATTCTTTCATTATGATATGAGAGTCAATCACATTGAAAACTAGATTTAAAATTTATATACTTACTTACGATGAAAGTGCTGTCCAATTCCATCAAGTCATAACTATCAATCTAAATGCATGAAGTTTTTGCAAGAGATCGAGTAGCTAGGACTTCTTTAAAATCATATTACATTCGGTCGTATCCACGTTATATCATACATGCATGAGGTACTGACTCAGACGACAAACTTTATTACCTACTCTGAGCTCGTCTTTTTTTTTTTTTTTTTTTTTTTTTAACGTGAGGGAAAATCCTCGTAGGATGCTATGCCGGACTCTTACCGACTAAAAAACCTCACGTAACGCCTAATAGCCTATGGTTGAGAGCCCCGGGTAAGCCCTCAGGAAGGATGTCCCGTGACTCCCAACAGACCTACGGCCGCCACTGCGGCCTCGCCCAGGGGGTGGTTCAGGTGCAATCCCGCGTCTATGGGGGGGTTTCGGGTGTGATCCCGCTTCTAAGGGGGGGCGTGTGTGAGTTGCTCACGTCACGCTGCCGTCATGGGCCTGCTTCTGTAAGGACGGTGAGCGGCCTTCTCACCGTCCTCAGACCCCCGGTCATGGAGGCCGATAGTCCTCGGCGAAGACACGTCGGCGGCGCCCAAGGCGCCGACTGCGGAACTCGGGTGGGAGAGTTCTCTCCCGCACCCGGCCCGCCGCCTCCTTCGCGAGCATGACCTGCTCGCAGAAAGAGGCGGCGCAGTCCCACTTACTCCCGCTGGAGAGCATGGCTCGCACCATGGCCTCGAGCGAGAGAGTGTCCACGCCCAGACCCACTACGAGGACCTGGCGCTGTTGTGCCCACGCCGTGCACTCCACCAGAGTGTGGAGCGCTGTGTCATCGCTGCGGTCCTCGCAGTGCTGACACTCGGCTGTGGTTTCCCGGTGTTTTCGCCACAGATACCTACCAAAGCTACCGTGCCCGGCAAGTATCTGTGTCAACCGGTAGGAGAGAGCACCGTGTCTTCTCTCCAGCCACTCGTCCATGACCGGTCTGACGGCCGCGATTGTGGCGAATCCCCCCTTTGGTTGCTCAAGTCGCACCTTCCATGCCTCCACGGTTTCCTGGTGGAGCAGGGTCCGCTGGGCCTCGATTTCTCGAGACGCAGGCCTTTGGCCCCGCTCCAGCGCCTCCTTGCGCCATCTGAACAGTGACGCAAGGGCTCTCGCTTCCAGGTCCCATGGAGGGGTCCCGGCTAGGAGACATGCCGCCTCACCGGAGATCGTGCGGTATCCTCTTATCACCCTGACGGCCATCACTCTCTGCGGGCTCATCAGTCTAGCCTCATTGCTGGCCGTCAGGGTCTCCGCCCATACGGGAGCCCCGTACAGGGCCATGCTTCGCACGATCCCCAGGTACAGCCTCCTGTAGGGAGCGTTGGGTCCCCTGATGTTGGGCATCAACCGCGCGAGTGCGGCCGATGCTCCCCTCAGTTTTGGGACCAAACTTCGGAAGTGATGTCCGAAGTTCCACCGGCCATCGAGTACGAGCCCCAGATATTTCATCGAGGGCTCGATGCCGATGCTGACGCCCCCCACCTGTAGGCTGGATCCCGCAGGTGGCCCCATCCGAGGTCCGTGGAAGCACAGAGCCTCGGATTTGTGAAGGGCGACCTCGAGACCCAGCCGCCGAACTCTGAGCTCGTCTAGATGTAGTGTGGACATTCGCATTACGACATGAATGTATGAAGAACGTATTTATGTAATCCGCTGATGTATTCTTGAATAAAACTGCTTTTTATACCCGTTCGATATGCGAAATTGGATGATTAATATTTTCTTAATCATGCTACGATATACGAGCTTTTCTTCCATATATTGGGTGTAACAAAATTGACTCTCCAAATTTCGTCACGTGACGTGGCATCAGTCAAGAAACATTACAAAAAATTAAGAAAAAAATTCACATGAATACTTTAACCGTAAATCCGTTTTAAAGGTCCTATAAATTTTCATTTTCACCCATTCTATCGCTACTGAGCGGCAGTAGAAAGCGACAACGACATCCAGACGGGTGCTCCGTGTTTGTTTTGCCACGGCGACCATGTTACCTCGAATTGCCGCGGTAAAAAACGAATTCTTAATGTGGGAAAAAACAATTTTAAAAAAATGAAAACATTAACCCCCCTTTTTTATTAAATATTTGTATTTGATTTCCGATGGCAAGTCATCTCATAAAATTTGGAGAGGTAGTTTTGTTACACCCTATATAGTATAACGCTTTGCCAATAGAGTTTTAGAGAGATAACTCATTTTCTTATATTTCAAAATGGTAGAGAGCAAAAAATTAAAAACCATTTCAGTTCCTTAGTATAGTACTGTTGCCGGTCCGTAGTCTCTTCTCTTTTATATCATGAGGAAAGTCCTACAGGGATGCTCCGGACTCCTACCGACTAAAAACCACACGTATCCTACCTAACAGCATACGGTTGGGAGCCCCGGGTAAGATATTTCGAAGGATGTCCCCAGAACTCCGGTCCGCAGTCTAGCTCAGAGATCTTTTTGATTTGATTATCGTTGAGTTGATTCTTCGAAAATATTGTAGGTTTATTAGATGAGAATTTTTTTCGATTAGGGGCCCGTCATTTAGAGACTTGACATAATAGAATACGAATAGAATATTTATATGACAATTTGAAAGTTATTAATTAATAAATGAATAGTATTTTATCTATACTAATATTATAAAGAGGAAAGATTTGATTGTTTGTTTGCATTAAATAGGCTCTAAAACTACTAAACCGATTTGAATAATTCTTTCACTGTTGGGAAGCTACACTATCCCCGGCAAACATAGGGTAAGTATATTTTATTCAAATATTCCCACGGGAATAAAATATACCCTATGTATAGTATACGCCGCACAAGCCATTGCTTTTGTATTATTTTCATACCACAATCTGTAATTCCGTCTATGTATTTGCAATTTCGATTCCAATCTCAAGTCTTCGCTCTAAGTTACCTACTTTTGGTGACATGAGGCTGAATTCCAAGCTACTGCCTCTGATTATTATAAAGTCCTACTGCCTCCTTTGAGGATTTAAAGATTCAGGAATTTGTGAAACAGACAAAAAATCATTTCATTTGTTGCTGGAGAAATGTGTGACACCTCTTTACTAATATTACAAAGCTGAAAAGTTTGTTTGTTTGGTTGAATGTTAGTATCTCAGTCAAGTTGGAATTCAATTCTTATGCTTTTATAGTTTGATAGTTTATGTATAGAGGAACTCTATACACTGTAAAACATCACATTATGAAAATTGACAATTGGCTGTATATAATCATTTTAATGGAAATCAAATTTGGTTCTCAGAAAATGCAATATTAGCGATGGGAAACATGATCTTAAGAGTGCCTTTAAACCAGAGATGTGCTATGTAGATGCATTTAATATCACCAATCACATTCGCCGGTACACAATTGTCAAATTGTGTAAGCGACGAATGTGATTGGTGCATTTCAAACGTATTTTTAAAGCACATCTTTGGTGTAAAGCATCGTAATTCTTATCAAAATAAATACATCTCTCTCTCTTTCTTTCTCGAGGCAAACAAAGTTGCGAGAGTCAGCTAATAGAAAGACATACTTAAATCTTCCAAAACCGTATTTGCAAATGAGATTCACTTATGTTGGCAGCGAATTTACCAGACAACTAGATACCCTCGCAGCGTGATTCAATTTCGACAGGCTTTGTAGCCACAATTTATACTAGTTTCCTCGTTGTTTAGAGATTTACTGAACTAAACAAATTATGTAGACTAACCTTACCTTCATCCACCTGTGTGGCCCTGAACATCCTAATCTATACTATCTTTACCAATCCTACTTCCTACTTATATTATAAATGTGAAAGTTTGTGAAGATGTTTGGATGTTTGGATGTTTGTTACTCAATCACGCCCTAACGACTGAATGGATCTGACTGAAATTTGGTACACAGATAGATTACAGTCTGGAATAACACATAGGCTACTTTTTAATCCTGGAATATGTTCCCATGGGTTGCAATAACGGAAACAAAATTTTTTGCTATCGGCGCCGTTATCAGCATAAACTATTAAACAAATACCAACTAAAATTGGCGCATAGGGAGAACAATTCCTTGATTAAAATATACGTACAGTAGGATGCTTTTCGTCTCCATAGTGTGTTCCCTTGGGATAGTTAGCATCACATGGGAACGTATTTCAAGGATAAAATGTTACAATGTGCTATTCCAGAGTATAGTCTATTCCTGTACCAGATTTTAGCCAGCACCGTATAGCAGTTACAGCGTGATTGAATTAGGTACCAACCATCCAAATTCATAAGTTTCTCATTGTTAATATTAGTAGAATTTCCTGGATTAACCCAAAGGATACTTTAACCCCATGTTACCATGTTTTACCCAATATTATTAATTTTGTTTTTTTGATTTTTTTTTGATTGAGTAACAAACATTCAAACGTCTTCACAAAGTTTCACATTTATAATATTAGTAGGATTTTATTTTAGTCAGATTTTCACTAGATGGCGTTGGCGTCGATTTAGATAACACTACCGTTTCGTATGGTAATTTATATAAAAGGAGTAAAAGTATGATGTTTGAAATCTCTTTATTTTAAAAAATATTAAGCGTTTTTCTTCTGTTTTATTGATTAATTATTAAATACGACCTGGCATACTTTACGGATTACGATTGTTAATTGAAATATACTTATTGTTGGTTTCTTTTTATCAATGCCACTTGGCTATTCTCACGGACTCTGATTTAATTTGCAAATTGAATATTATTGCACCTAATTTTTTTGTTAGCATTTTTTTAAAATATTGTACCTATTTTTTGATTTCGATAACATAATTTTGCTGTTTTTAACAAAACGAAAATCTAATTTATCTCAATCTTCTAAAAAAGCTTGAGCTATGAAGGTAGCTAGAAATCAGGAGACTTGCCCTCAATCGGAGTTAAGGAGGATTGAGCAAGCAAGGCGTCAAGCGGCTCTCAACGTGGCTGAAACGCCGGAGCAGGCGCATGATCGTCGTCAACATCATGTTGAATATTTAATCTCTGAACGGGCTGCTGAGACGCTGGAACAATTGCAAGCTCGGCGCAGCGTCAAGCCAACATGAGGGGAGTCGAAACTCCGGAACATGCCAATCGTCGTCGTCAACAGCATGTTGAATATTTCACATCCCAGCGGGCTGCAGCGGGTGGAACGAGCGCAAGCTCGACGCGCGGAGCAAGCTGAGCGTCAAGGCAGTATGAGGGCAGCCGAAACGCTGGAGCAATCAAACTATCGGCGTCAACAACACGTTGAATATTTAAGCTTCCAGCGGGCAGCTGAACAACTTGAGCAAGGCAATCCTCGGCGTCACTAGCATGTTGAATATTTAAGCTCCCAGCGGCTGCTGAGACGCCAGAACAATTGCAAGCTCGACGCCAACAGCACGCCATTTTATGTTGCGTCACAGCAGTCAACAGAGACTGAGGCGGAAGCAGAAATGCGCAGACGTTCCGTTGCTCAAAGGGTGGCACTGCGGCGTCAAAAATTTCTTTAAATACGTGGGGCGTTTTAAAGAAAGCTGCATTTGAGTACTTGAGGAGAGCAGATGAAATAAACGCCTGTCTGAAGGCGTCGCCACTGTGGGCTAAGGTGGAACTTCATCTTACGTGCAACATGCGTGTACAGCTTTTAATGACCAAGAGTGTAGCAAATAAACTGCTTGAAATAGGCGAGGGCCGACTAGAAACTGATCCATATGGCAAATACCTATCAGTTTACAAATGAATTTTGCTATCCAGTCGCAATTTAAGATGAGCAAATAAATGTTTTTCCAAATTTACAATCTTTTTTTTTTAACGTGAGGGAAAATCCTCATGGATGTTGTGCCGGACTCCTACCGACTAAAAATCCTCACGTTACGCCCAACAGCCTATGGTTGGGAGTCCCGGGTAAACCCTCGGAAGGATGTCCCAGGACTCCCAACAGACCCACGGTCACCACTGCGGCCTCGCCTAGGAGGTGGTTCGAGTGCTATTCCACGTGTTTGGGGGCGGGGGGGGGGGGGTTCGGGTGTGATCTCGCTTCTAAGGGGGGGCGTGCGTGAATTCCTCATGTCACGCTGCCGTCATGGGCCTGCTTCTGTAAGGACGGTGAGCGACGCTCTCACCGTCCTCAGGCTTTTTTTTTTTTTTTTGTTTAACGTGAGGGAAAATCCTCATAGGATGTTATGCCGGACTATTACCGACTAAAAAAAAACCTCACGCCACGCCTAACAGCCTATGGTTGAGAGCCCCGGGTAAGCCCTCAGGAAGGATGTCCCGTGACTCCCAACAGACCTACGGCCGCCAATGCGGCCTCGCCCAGGGGGTGGTTCGGGTGCAATCCCGCGTCTATGGGGGGTTTCGGGTGTGACCCCGCTTCTAAGGGGGGGGG
This sequence comes from Miltochrista miniata, assembly GCA_933228765.1. Taxonomy (NCBI): domain Eukaryota; kingdom Metazoa; phylum Arthropoda; class Insecta; order Lepidoptera; family Erebidae; genus Miltochrista; species Miltochrista miniata. The sequence goes on from OW121753.1 coordinate 4,509,670, forward strand.
GGGGCGTGCGTGAGTTGCTCACGTCACGCTGCCATCATGGGCCTGCTTCTGTAAGGACGGTGAGCAGCCCTCTCACCGTCCCCAGACCCCCGGTCATGGAGGCCGATAGTCCTCGGCGAAGACACGTCGGAGAGCATGGCTCGCACCATGGCCTCGAGCGAGAGAGTGTCCACGCCCAGACCCACTACGAGGACCTGGCGCTGTTGTGCCCACGCCGTGCACTCCACCAGAGTGTGGAGCGCCGTGTCATCGCTGCGGTCCTCGCAGTGCTGACACTCGGCCGTGGACCGTCCTCAGGCTACCGGTCATGGAGGCCGATAGTCCTCGGTGAAGACACGTCGGCGGCGCCCAGAGCGGAGAGTTCTCTTCCGTTCCCGCCCCGACGTCTCCTTCACGAGCATGACCTGCTCGCAGAAAGAGGCGGCGCAGTCCCACTTACTCCCGCTGGAGAGCATGGCTCGCACCATGGTCTCGAGCGAGATAGTGTCCACAGCCAGACCTTCTACGAGGACCTCGCGCTGTTGCGCTCAAGCCGTGCACTCCACCAGCATGTGGAGTGCTGCGCGCGCATAATATTTCTCCCCAGCGCCAGAGCCCATCCAGAGGATCAGTGATCACTATAGATCAGAACAGTGGTTATTACTGGATCAGCCAAAGGAGAGTGCGTTTTAATTCCCCCCCATTCCGATAATTCCCGACAATGTGCCATTCCTGTTCAAAAGGTTGCAATTTCCCCTAAAATTAGCTTTTACAATGACAATTATTAAATCACAGGGTCAAACATTGAAAGTGGCAGGAATTCACCTGGGCACTCCTTGCTTTTCACATGGTCAGCTATATGTCGGTTGTTCAAGAGTATCGAGTGCCCAAAACTTACATGTTCAGGTTCAGGTTCATCATCACGCCTTTATCCCCGAAGGGGTAGGCAGAGGCATATTATATACCCACATTTCACCTTTTTTTATAATTTGTCCCACGTAATACGTTGTGAGCCGTATTGCCGTGTTTAAATGGACAGGCGCAGGTTGTGACTGCCTGCTGTTGAAATAAAGCCTTCAACTTGGCTTAACGACTGCCATTTTACTGGCAACCGGGACCAACGGCTTAACGTGCCTTCCGAAGCACGGAAACGCTAAAATAAATGTCACAAAGTGATCACATGGATGGTCACCCATCCATGGACCGGCCATAGTGAAAGTTGCTTACTGCAGTGATCGTTTACAGAACACTGAGTCCGCGGGGCCACGACTTACATGTACTGGCTGAAAACGATAGATCGTATAATGTAGTCTACAGATCCGTTTTACAATAAACTTTCCCTATCAACTTTAGTTTGGACAACAAAAGTGAATTACACGTATTTTACGGCGCTGTTGTTGTTTAAAGATAATCAGGCTTTGTACGCAATGTAATGCCTATTCCTCTTATTCAGAACTAGCTGATCCTCGCAACTGCGTTTACGCCTACGTATTATACATACTTTTATTCTCCTTTTAATTGACGACCTAAAATAAATAGGGCACAGGAACAGTCACTAAAATGGCAGGCTTAAGCTACTTTACTTATAATTGAGTGTTTTTTGCATAGACGCATCAGAAATCGCACAGTCTCATTATTCTGCAGCCCGAGGGAAACACCAAACATGAGGTTCACAAAGAGGTGTTAACAATTCCTTTCATTTAACTACCTATTTATCTAATCTATATTAACAAAATAACTGGCCAGCTCAGTTACCTATCAACACCCAACCGAAATTCTTGAACCATGAGTCCTGAAATGTTAATGGCCAATTTACCCCTATAATGTAAGGATTCATTAGAAACCATTTAATCAAAATCTAGCCCTAATGGAATGGAATGAAAAAAAACACAGGACATAAAGGTTTATCAAAAAGTATCCCGGGCGAAGCCGGGGGCCACAGCTAGAAATATTATAAAGAGGAAAGATTTGATTGTTTGTTTGCATCGAATAGACTCCGAAACTACTGGACCGATTTGAAAAATTCTTTCACTGTTGGGAAGCTACACTCTTTGCGGTGAACATTGACTATATTTTATTCCCGTATTCTCACGGAGACGGAAATTACGCGGGTGAAACCGCGTGACATCCGCGTATTATTATAAATGTGAAAGTTTGTGGAGGTGGTTAAGATGGGTCTACGCTAGACGAGCCTAGCACGAGCGGAGCACGAGCCGAGTCGCTCTGCTCGCGATGACAAGTGTCGCTCGAGGCTCGTACGTCGGTCCACACTATACGAATTTTGGCTCGGCTCGTGCTCCGCTCGTGCTCGGCTCGTCTAGCGTAGACCCACCTTTAGATGTTTGTTACTAAATCACGCTTTCACGACAGAGCGGATCGTTGAAATTTGATACTGGGATAAATTATAGGCTGGAATAGTACAATATGCTACTTTTTATCCCAGGAATATGTTCCCATGGGAAGTGGATACAGGAAAAAGCTACGTGTTAAAACATCAATCAAAGTTAATAACGAACTACAAGAAATTTTATATTAAAGTACTTGCTGCTACAGAACCCTTCACGGGCGAGTCCGACTCGCACTTGGCCGGTTTTATAATATTGAATAATGGCAATACTGATGCCATTGACAGCTATTATGTGTCAAACGTCGCTTGGATTCTATCAAGCTATTTTATATTCTTTGTTGCCGATCGTGAAATGTATGATGTACATAATAGTAGGGAAGGTGGCGTTGATTCTCACAAGGAATTTTATCACTGCCGATATTCGCAACAATAATAGTTCTAGATAATGAACTTGATTGACAATACTATAAAATAAAAATGCCTCAAAGTCGACAAAACTCTTAAAATGGCCACAAACTGGTTCCATTTTTTTTCCCAATGACATGTACAAAAATAAATATATATATGAATGATTATCAATTGTCTAGATTTCATACCTTTATTTCAGGTTTATCTGAGCTAGATAATATTGGGTAAAAAAATAATTCACAATTTTTCAATTATAATTTCGTAGGCAAGTAATTGTATTTCAAATTGGTATGATATTATTGAGAGCTTTTAACGTGTTGTGATCCTTTTTACAAACCCTTTAATGAATCGTGATCCCTTTTGGGTCGTAATGAACATTATGGGATCACTCCGAATGTTCAAACTTCTGCCTACGGCGGAACGCCTTGTAATTGATGCGATTGGTTCGTTATTAAACGATTATACGAGTTTTGCTATTGTATTATTTGTAGGCGTTCAATATTTATTTTAAGTGTAACTTTCTGCTAATGCAATAGTAGATACGGATATTTGTATGTAAATAATATAGTCTTTGTGTGAAAATAATCTGAATGTAGCTTAACAATTGTTGATAAGCAGACGATAGTTTTACAAAATGAATGTAATAATATTAGGTACCGGAAGCGCTCGTGGCCCCGCGAACTCAGTGTTCTGTAAACGATCACTGCAGTAAGCAACTTTCACTATGGCCGGTCCATGGATGGGTGATCCATGTGATCACTTTGTGACATTTATTTGAGCGTTTCCGTGCTTCGGAAGGCACGTTAAGCCGTTGGTCCCGGTTGCCAGTAAAATAGCAGTCGTCAAGCTAAGTTGAAGGCTTTACTCAACAGCAGGCAGTCACAACCTGCGCCTGTCCATTTAAATACGGCAATACGGCTCACCACCTATTACGTGGGACAAATTATACAATTAAGGTGAAATGTGGGCATATAATATGCCTCTGCCTACCCCTTCGGGGATAAAGGTGTGACCATATGTATGTATGTATGTATATTAGTTACCTACATTCATTTAATATTATCATAGTCTATAACCTTATTAACTTTATGTTTTGGGATTTACAAAACTGATAAGCATACCTAGCTACCTAGGTATGCTTATCAGTTAAGCATACCTACCTACTAAATTCATATTAGATGTAAAAATCACTCAAACTTTGAAAAGTACATTTCTAACCAAATTGTGGATTCCACCAGAGATTCGGATACGAAATCTCAACTGCGGCAGCAAGCTGCATTCACTAACTGGGTCATGAAGGCTTACATCCTACTACAAGTAATCCTTTAAGTAAGACTATTTTACAAGAGTGGTATCATTTTGACGAGCTAAAATAAACACACCGGCCAAGTGCGAGTGGGACTCGCGCTCGAATGGTTCCATACAAGAATATTGTAACCCTCCTTAATGTGTCGTTTATTCTGATTTTCGTAGTTGCTGTTATAGCGCCAGCAGATGACATCGTATGTGAAAATATCCTTTATTTCCCGTGGTCCACCTCGTAGTTCACCCAGGTGAACCACGGGAATTTTTCTTACCCGTAGTCCACCTGGTGTACCACGGGATTTTTTTTATTTCCCGTAGTTCACCTAGGTGTGCCACGGGAAATAATTTTTATCCATGGTCCACCTGACACTTAGCGCTCTTCAATCAACACTTATAGCTATGGTAACCTTTTTATGCAAGTGCCCTTTATCCACTAAAATCCGTTAAAAAGATCCATCATGGATCTTTGTGGACATATCATCATGTCCACTTTTATACCTTAAAGTAAGTAGCTCTCTGGCTATCACGTTTCCTAAGATACGGTCTCGTGACAGACAGACAGACGTCCGGGTGGCGAAATCTCATGAGTAGGGTCTTACCCTTTGGGTACGGAACCCTTAAAATGAACTTTTTTCAAAATATATGTTGCTCTTGAAAATTGTACCGATATCCTTTCTATAAGCATTGGTAGCGAGTGAGGCACTCATAGATCAAACTAACCACTAACTTCCATTGTAGCTGCGTCTTGCAGTGACTACAATTGGAACCCAGTCTGTAAACCAGGTAAGGTTTGGAAGCAGCTAGGAAGATACTAAAATGAAGACATAGCAGTAACCCTCGCGTATTATATGACATAGGTAGCTTCAAACACAGTGAAAAACTCCAAATGAAGTAATTAAATTAAAAAAGAGTGCTCCGCCGCGACAGTGATACACTGCCGTGACCAGGATTCGAACCTGGGTTACTACGGCCACAACGTAGGGTCCTAACCGCTAGACGATCACGGCTATCGGAGCTGATGACGATTACACCCAAACTTAACTTTGTAAAGTGAATAAAAACTGTTCCACTTTCACAATTACTTGCGCAAGAGTTGACAACCGTTGTATGACGTTATTTGGCAAGTGATATAAATTATTGTTATATGAAAAAGTAGCTGATGCCCGCAGATTCGCCCGCGAAAAAATTGTTCCCATTCTGTCTTTCCATGGGAACTTTTCCCGGGATAAAAAGTAGCCTAAATGTTATTCCAGGCTATATTCTATTCCTGTACCAAATTTGAGAAAGATCTGTTCAGCCGTTAAAGCGTGAAAGAGTAACAAACATCCACACTCACAAACTTTCACATTTATAAAATTAGTAAGAAGTAAGATATATATGTATTACTAACTAACGCCCGCAGGTCCACTTGCGTGGTGAAGTTATCCTAACCCCATTTTTCACAGAAACTTATTTTCGAGATAAAGTAGCCTACTTATTTCTTATCCAAGCCCTATTTTGCAGCTGTACTAAAGGTGGCAACGGGAAAAAGTACAAAATTTCGCCACCGCAGTTCATCCCGAGAGTGTCGTAGCCCGAGTGTGGGTAAGACTAAGGGAACACTTTCGTAAAACGATCCATTGCGTAAAGATGGAAAACTTGAAATGAAACCCAGTTGTCAGTAAAATGACAACCGTTACGCCACGACGAAGGCCTTATGGGCTTGAGAAATTTAAACTGCGGGTCGTCACGATCTGTACCTGTCCACTTCAACACGGCGAGAAGCTCACCACCTATTACGTTAGATATAAAACTATACAGTGAAATGTGGGCGTATATGTATATGCCTCTGCCTACCCGTTCAGGGATAAAGGCGTTACTATGTGTATGTATGAGCCTACATTTCCGCCTGCGTGGTGAGGTAATTCCAAACCCGTTTCTTACAGGAACTTATTGTGGAGATGAAAGTGCCTATATCTCTTGCAAGGACTATTCTATAACTCTACCAAATTTTATCAGAATCGGTTCAGTGGTTCCTGAGTGAAAGCCACCCAAAGTGGAAAAACCCACAAGACTAGCGCGCTCTGGTTGAAGATCCCGGCGCTATAAGAGGAAAGAAACACGTGCGCGGGCAGAACGTTTGAAATTTCAGTATAGTAAAAAGAAATAAACGAGTTATCGAACAAAATTATTGTAAGCAACAAAATTAAGTTTTCAAGTCACGAATTCGTGAAGGGAATGTGATCTAAAACGTTGTATTTGCACCTAAAGCACGTAGGTTTGTAACGACACCCTTACAATTCAATAACTCTTGCTGTATTCTGGTAATTGTTATTATTTTGGCTGTAACACAAAATAATTGGTTTTGAAACTTTAGATAGAGCTTGTTCACACTTTATAGTCCATACACTCATAATATACGGAGGTACACGGTTTGAGATGAGTTTCCAGTGTTGGAGGGAGAATGTATCAAACACACCATATTCTTACTATACTGTTTTCCATTAGCTTTGCGCAAAACTGTAAACAAACACATTTGATCCTATATATCCATAGTTACTTGCAATTGAATATTTACCCTGATTATATTCCAGTATCCAGGAGTCATACGAACTATTCTTAAAATCATTTCGACACCAAATTACTTCTTTATGACAGTTTATTTTCATTGAAAATACCTACTCAGGATAGTAAAAAATTCAATGATTTGTCATACTATAATTTTCTACTCATCTGTCTTAGACAACGATTGTCAAAACATGACATGTTTACATTATTGCCAGATCGGGCAGGATTGGACTATAATATTATAAACATGGAAGTTGGTAACTTATGGACTGTTATGAATGTATTACGGTTGAAGGATCTGGCTGTAATTTGTGGAATAACTATACTAATAATATAAAGGGGAAAGATTTGATTGTTTGTTTGTTAGTTTGCTTTGATCAGGTTTCGAAACTATTGAACCGATTTGAAAAATTTTTGGGAAGCTACACTGTCCCCGGGTAACATAGGCTAAATCTTATTCCCATATGCCCACGGTAACGGGATCTACGCAGGTGAAGCAGCTTGACTTCCGTTAGTGATACATGCATATATTGAGGTACGAGGGTTGCAATACACCTCCAATGCTAGGGGCATTAAACACACATCCTTATTAATATTACTAATACCAAAGATAACATAATAGTATTACATACAGGCACTGATCTGTAATAAAAACCACTGGATAGGTGGCTGTCAAACTAATATTATGCCTTCTTGATTCTCGCCATTGTGGCGCTGTAGTCCAGTAGCGTTGGTTTAGAGAACTAAAATTAGTGATGTGCCAAACTTTCTTGCTCTGACGCATATCGATAGATTTAATTTGTTAAATACAATATAAGAATATTAGCAACCGAAATTACTAATATTCCCTTAAACCCTGGAGGGGTTTAACTAAACTAAATTGTGGACTATGCTAAATTGCTTCTGCTAGGAATGTAATGCCCAGGATTCGAACCCGGGTCCTCTCGATCGCAAGACCAACTCCTTAACGGCTTAACCACCAAGCTATCGACGCTTAAATGAACAGTGCTCTTAATTTAAAGGTGGTTCAAATTGGTGTCTAGAATACCTACCTAAATAAAATAAAATTTACCAGCAATTTTCCATACCCACGGCGCAAAATTGCAGGTAAATATTATTTTCTTGAAGAGAAGGAGAGAAGTATTAGATTGTTTCCATGCACCAAAGAAAGGGAGTTGAGGAAGTAGTTGCAGGAAGTAGAGAAAAAATAAAAATAGACGTGATTTAACTTTATTGATCATTCACAATTTTCGGTTCTGGGGTTTGAAAAGTTATCCATTTTAAAATTATCCACGATTGGATCTAGAAAAAATAGACAAACGTTTGTTCTTGGTGTCCAGTTATGGGCGCTCATGCTGTCAAGCCATGAACTTCTGATACCTGGATCAGTTGCAAATCTGCAATGAAATAATCATCCATCAATAGAGTAAAAAACATTATCTAGTAAGCAATACCTAAACAAGTTAATGTCAGAAAAATAATACTAATAAGATTTTGTTAAGTTGATACCAATTATTAGTCTTATAAATGGTTTAAAAAACCCTAGAAAAATACGCTTTTATAATGCACGAAAAAAACAATAATAAATTATGGATCGTTCAAGTTGCCTCTATTTCTAGGCTGAAGTATAAACTATGTGCTTTTAATTATAATATTTGATTGCAAAAGCGTGGGGCGCTGGACAGGAAAGACTTTTCTGGTGGAAGCTGCATGATGTCTTGTCAGATTAAGGATAAGGTCACATTTAAAAAATCGTGTTTTTCTTGTGTTTTTGACCGACTTCCAAAAAAGGAGGAGGTTCTCAAATCGTCTGTTTTTTTTTTAAACTATTAATTTACACTGTCACGTTTTTATATATCTATAGTGACTTTTACTATTATTGATATCATTTTATATTTCGGAAATGTACTAACGATGATAGGCTTTAATTGAAATGCATAACACACTTACTTGAAAAGTAAAGTAGTTAATCACGCCTACGCAGTTTCAACACCCACTATTGCCAGTTTTTCATGACACCCGCGTAATAGGAGCAAACCTATTACCGTTACGGATCTCTATTAGATAATTCATAGGTAGGTACTTAAAGTTTCGGCATTCCGAGATATTTAGTACAATATGTAGTTATCATGTAATAAGAATACAAACGCATATATCCCCAAGCGGGTTATCAAAGGTAACCAAAGATATTCTCGAACAAGAACTCGACATTTTGCCATTGTTAACGTATTCCCCTCATGTATCTACTTAATTGCCTGAAAGAAGAGGCGTTCCCTTTGGCAGCATAAACGTTATGCTCTTGTGATTTTTATTATAAAAGAATTAGTATTAATAGGAATTTGCTTACAAAAAAGTCTTTCTAGGTCCAGCGCCCCACGCTTTTACAATCAAATATTATAACTAAAAGCACATAGTTTACACTTCAGTCTAGAAATAGAGGCAACTTGAACAATCCATAATTTATTATTGTTTTTTTCGTGCATTATAAAAGCGTATTTTTCTAGGGTTTTTTAAACCATTTATTTATTTTATACTTTTTAGTCACAACATTTATTCCTTTACTAGCTGTTCCCTGCGGCTTCATACGCGTAGAAGTTGTTATCGCATAAAATATTACCCTCCTTTTACGGAGTCAGTTAAAAAGTAGCCTATGTCCTAACCTTAAACTTAAACTACCTTTATAACTTTCATCAAAATTGGTTCAGTGGTTTAGGTGTTAAACGTAACAGACAGACAGACAGAGTTACTTTGGCATTTATAATATTAGTAGGGATTTCTGAATTATATGGTGTTTTGTCTGAGTTCGACTAATGTAAAAATATTTCATTATTACTCTAATACATTTACATTTTATGCAGGTACCTATGTCAATATTTACACTCAATATTAACTTCAATATATAACAGTTTGTTATAACCTTAAACCCTAATCGTGGTCAAAGTTCATTACAAGACTTTTCTAACAAATCCAAACACAGCTATGATACGATATTTTTATCATGAAGTTCCAGTGCATATCTTACGACTCCATCATCAGATCAGTTTGACAGCACCATATTATTGTATTGTTATCAGAACTACAAACATCTGCCAATTTTCATGACGCTACGATCCTTGGAAGATGGTTAAATTAGTTACCTGAGATTCCATTGCATAGTTTTACAAGTCAATTAAAAAAAGGTTTGTTATAACCCTGAAACCTAAGCCTGGTCAAAGTTCATTACAAGACTTGACTGTACTAACGAATCCAAAAACAGATATAATACGATATTCCATCATGAAGTTCCAGTGCATATCTTCCGGCTCCATCATCAGATCAGTTCGACAGTACCATATTATTGTATTGTCATCAGAACTACATACAGCTGCCACTTTTCATGACCCTATGATCCTTGAAAGCTGGTTAAATTAGCTACCTTAGATTCCACTTGTTTTCAGTACCTATCTTCCGGCTCCATCATCATATCAGTTTGACAGTACTATATTATTATAGTGTCACCAGAACCACATATATCTGCCAATTTTCATGACGCTACGATCCTTGGAAGATGGTTAAATTAGTTTCCTTAGATTCCATTACAATGTTAGTTACATACACGACGACCTAATAAAAGCGTATTAAATAAAAGAAAAAGTTTTAGATCGCATCAGACCATGGTCAAGTTTATCGATATGACATGTTGTCATCACTAAACGAAATTATTATCCAATTTTGTGCTTAAAAACAATTCAACCTCACCTATATATTATTTAAATACATATTTTGTAACATAATCAAGCATTTTACAGGTAGTACACGCCGATTTAATGATAAAAAAATACAAAAAATCAACTTACCTGTGAAGTGTTACGTTGCTCCCTTTTTTAAAGCTACATAAATATGCAAAACACACATTTCACCATGTCCATTGTTAATGTATTTCACATTATAAATCCACAAATTATCACTTAACTGCTCAAAAGTCCTTACATTGCCAAATTAATACGTAATTTTCAGCGCGATACAAGATGACATGTTCATTAAACGTCACATTTAGTTCCCTAAACCAACTCTAGAGGCGTTTCAAATCGACACAAACAATTCGCTGTCATTTGTATGAAACAGCCAATCCAGTGGTAATAATACAGAATACAGGTCATACAGATCGGCAACTCCCTGTCGCGCCACCGCTGTCAGTAGAGTTGACGTGCGCGTTGACGGACAATTTGCTTACATTTTATTGATCACACGCACACATTCAAGCTGGAGTTTCCGCCCTGTGAGGGCTAGTACTTCTGCGAAGAGTAGATATCGCAAACACCCAGGAAAAAAATAAGAAAAAACCCTTGCAAATGAAAATGTCACAGATGATACTAGTGAAAGATATATTTAATAACGCAGTTTTATATCTTATCAACCAATTTATTTCTAATGGCGGACGTCAAGCGATTTCACCTCCGTAATTCCCGTTCCCGTGAGAATACGGAAATATAATATAGCCTATGTTCACCACAAAAAGTGTAGCTTCCATACAGTGAAAGAATTTTTCAAATCGGTCCAGTAGTTTTGGAGCCTATTCGATGCAAACAAACAAACAAACAATCAAATTTTTACTCTGTATAATATTAATATAGATGTAATACAAAAGTTATTTAACTTTGGTATTACTAGATGTAATACCAAAGTTAAATAACTTCACTCACTCACTAAATATTACTAATAGTACTAGTAATATTTAGTGACTCAGAAACATTTGGCATAAAACTGTGACGAGTTTAAAAGTTAATGGTCATCCTCTGGTAGCGGAGATGCACTGAACGAATAAAAAGACCCTTATCATGTAGAAGTAATACATTAAATGATTTGAAGCAATCTTCTGGCAAAAATATTTAAGGGATCAAGCAGCCTTCGATGACCAGTGCTTATTTATAGGTCTACAGCCATAACTCTATAAAAGCAATTCGGTATAAATAACTCACTGTGTCAGTGCTTAGCGTCGTCAATTTTTGGCATAATTATGTAGAACTCTGGGGCATTCTTATGAGGTATAACCTAGTGAGCCCAGTGCTATACGGATCAGTAGGAACATTAATATGTTTCGGCTTTATTACGAAACATATTAATGTTCCTATGTATTATGTACATGGTTTAACTTGAGTACTAACCATGTTTATTTCTAACATTATACTATCTATACATTCTTCTATCTATACATTCTATACATTCTTTTTCTACATATTTAAGTATACTTAAATATGTAGAAAAAGAATGTATAGACCTTCCATGTCATTCTCACAAGTTTATTTAGTCTCAAGATCGGAGGTTTTTAAGGATAGTAGACCAGGATTTCAGTGCCAGGTTGGATCATGATGACCATGATGATGATCTTTATAATAATTTGGTCATGTTCATGACGATGATAATGGCGATAAGGATGAAAATAATCATCGTGATGATGATATGGTGATGATGATCTTTTGAGTCCAGCCTGGAACACCCCGGTAGGAATTTTCATGCATTAAAAACTAGAATAACATACAGATAGGCCCAATATGCTCATTCAGTTTAGTGTAATTAGAATGCCTCTCTTTTTGCGTTGGGTGTTAATATAAATAAAAATATTATTAAGATCGCTAACAGTGATTAAATTATGTACCTACGTAATATCTCTGTCCACATCTTTTGCGTAACTGTGATTGTGAAAGTACTCCAGTTTGCGCGAAGTGAAGTTGTATTTCGCGTGACCATTCACCAGCTCCGGTAGCCGTGATCGTCTAGTGGTTAGGACCCTACGTTGTGGCCGTAGTAACCCAGGTTCGAATCCTGGTCACGGCAGTGAACACACTGTCGCGGCGGAGCATTCTTTTTGGAGGTATTTAGTTACTTATATGCATTTTTAGCTACTAGAACATATATTACTAACAGACGTCACTCGATTTCATCCTTATCGTTCCCGTGGGAGTACGGGAATAAAATGTTGCCCATTTTACTTGTTAAAAGTTTAGCTTTATATTGGTGAAAGAATTTTTAAAATCGGTTTAACAGTTTTGTATTAAATTCCATGCAAAAAGTCAATCAAATCTTTTCTCTTTATAATACTCTACCATAAAATTAGAGCGACAGTCGTCGGCGTAAATGAAAACTGAAACATTCACTAATTAAACGGTTGATTTCTTGTTTTTAGTTTTAAACATACTGACGTAAAAAGCAAGTTTAAAAATCAAACTCCTAAATTCCTACTGAAGTTCAAATTTTTACCTAAAATGAAGCAACACAGAATAAAACGAACAGAAACTCAAGCGTCCCACGTATACACCGTAAAAGCCTTAAAATTTAAAAGCTTTGCACTCAACTTTCCTGTTTACGGATTAAGTAGAGGAGTGATTGAGAATAAGTAATACTTTGGGGCAAAGCCTCAATTTTGCGAATTTTTTATTTAGACACCTCAATCATTTTGACTGCTGACGAAATTTCTCGACCAGCTCTTTAGCTTGAGGGTCAAAGGAATTGAATTCAATGGAACTTTCTTACGTGAAGTTTAAACTTACCTTTTTCGCTATAACAAACAAGAAGCCGTGAGATCGTTCTCGCCCGACTGCCCCTCTCTAACACGTTTATTGTGTAAGTACAATCCGATTGACGTTGTCATTTTTGTTTATTTTAAACTTTAAACAGATGATCCACGTGACCTAGTGACGTAGTTTAATGAAACAGACACACAGACTACAGCCAAAATCTGGACATGAGCCCCTCTGCACTCTATTTTATAGAGAGGGGCTAAAAGGGATAGAATTGCTGTAATAAAAATTTTAAACAAATGCCTATTTTTCGTATGAAAACCCATCAAGAAGCTTTCTGTCTACGACCAGGAGCCCGGGTAAGCCTTCGGAAGGATGTCCCGGGATTCTCGACAGACTTTTAGCTCACCTAAAGGATGACTCACGCTAGACCGTGCCGGGTCCGAGCCGAGGCGGCACCGAGTTGGCCGTCACTCGGTCGCCGCTCGGTATAGCGTGAGTGTGGTGCCACGGCCGACACTCGGCTCGGACCCGGCACGGTGTAGCGTGAGTCATCCTTAAAACAAATGCTTTTACAGAGTTTTGAATTATCTGAAATACAAAAACCGGCCAAGTGCGAGTTGAACTCGCCCATGAAGGGTTTCGTAGCAGCAAGTAACATAACATAAAAGTTCTTATAGTTCGTTGTAACTTTAATTGATGTTTTAACACGTTCGCAGTGGTAGGGATTTTTCTAACCGAAAAATGCGGTTTATGACGTATTACAAAAAAACTACCAGCTCTATCTCGTTCAAACCAATTTTCGTTGGCAGTTTTTACGGCAATGTACATCATATATTTTTTTTAGATTTATCATTCTCTTAGTTTAGAAGTTAGAGGGGGGGACACATTTTTCCACTTTGGAAGTGTCTCTTGCGCAAACTATTCACTTTAGAATAAAATGATGTTAGAAAACTCAATAGCATTTTTAAAGACCTACCTATTGATACCTCACACGTATGGGTTTGATGAAAAAAAAATTTTTGAGTTTCAGTTCTGAGTATGGGGACCCCCAAAATTAACTGCTTTTTGTCTAGTTTTATACAAAAATCTTGATGCCGTTCACAGAATACATCTACTTACTAAGTTTCAACAGCATAGGCTTTATAGTTTCGGAGAAAAGTGGCTGTGACACACGGACGTACAGACAGACAGACAGACAAGACAAATCTATAAGGGTACCGTTTTTGCCATTTGGCTACGGAACCTTTACGGCCAGTATGACATCAGGCAACAGATGAAAAATATTCATCTGTTGCCTGATGTCATACTGTGTATTGCTACTTGTAGCAAAACAGTGTAACTACCATACTTACATGCCATTAAAAGGTCTTTTGAGAAAACAGCCATTTCTTTCCTACCAAATAAAAATAAGGCAATAGATGACATTCGGCGAAATTGTAACCGTTAGGGACATAATGAAATTAATAATAATATATCGGACATTTCACACAACTTCATCTGATCATCTGATTCCAAAGTAAGCTGGGATTAAACTTCTTGTGTTATGTGTATCAGAATACGTATATTACTATCTACTAATATACTTTATTTTTGTAAATGCATACTCATAATACATAGAAACACACCCCTTCTCTTCTTCTACACTGAGACAAATATTTATGGATTACCCAAATTTATATAGATAGTTTATGAATCTACGATCTCGTGATCCACAGTCGTACTTTACGACCGCTAGACCAACGACGCTATCTCTAAAAACATTGAATTAGTTGTAAAATTACAACGATACATCGTTCACCATTAATACTACGCTGTAGATATATTCGTAGCAAAAATGTCCTTCGTAGCGTGTAGCTGCCTAGTTCGACTACGAACTATGAGCCTTAGAGCTTTTGTATTTTCGTAGACATAATAGTCCTTCGTAGACAATTCATGTAGAGATTAGCTACGGTTCCGTAGATTCAATACTTTCTATTTGCTTATTGGTTTCTATTTACGAGAATGTGGTTTTATTTCACCCCATTACACTTAGCCCCGATGGAGAGAGATACAATGAGAGTTTAATATACGTATAGAAATATGTACCTAATATGTTTATTTAATTTTTATATTAATTAACTAAATTAACACATATTTTACGCAAAACTACTAATAAGGCATCCTTAAATAATTTAAAAGACAAGAGCGAGATTGTGGTTACCCACATCCGTCAGGCCGGTTTCTTTCAAGTCTTAAATCCCTTGAAGCTACCTTGCCTTGAATTTTAAACCAAATTTCTTAACTATCAAAAAAGTCTGCGGCAGTTTATGCCGCAAGAACTTTTAGATAGGTACAAATTTAACTACCCACGGAAACCTAGGCATGGAGTTTGGCAATTTCTAAATCAACGTGTACTCTATTCATTTTGAATCGTGTCGAACGGCGGAAGTGGACGGACAACAAAGTGATCCTATCTGAAATTTTTCCTTATGAGGAACGAAACCCTAAAAAATAAACCAGTAAGAAAGTACTTATAAGACCTTACTAGTAGGTAGAACTGCCTCTGTGGCGCAGTCAGTAGTGATACCGCCTGCGGCGCTGGAGGTCGTGGGTTCGATTCCC
The DNA here is from genome assembly GCA_933228765.1 of Miltochrista miniata. Taxonomy (NCBI): domain Eukaryota; kingdom Metazoa; phylum Arthropoda; class Insecta; order Lepidoptera; family Erebidae; genus Miltochrista; species Miltochrista miniata. Next base: position 4,525,357 of record OW121753.1, read on the forward strand.
ACCGGAGACAAATATTTGTGTGACCCATAAATGTTTGTCTCAAGAGTCTGGGTCTTTCTATGTATAATATGCATGTATTTAAAAGTAAGTAAGTGTTAATAAATAATGATAAGTAATAGTAAAATATTTAAGTAATAAGTAAAGTAAGTATTAATATCCGTGATCTGATACCCATAACACAAGCAGGTTATTCCTAGCTTACTTTGGGATCAGATAGCGTTGTGTGAAATGTCCGTGAATATTTATTTATTAATTATTTATCTACAATTCATCTTAATGAATTGCACAACTTAGGTCACTATAACTCTTAGGACTATATTTCACCGGGACACCATGGCGGCGCAACCAGTCGCCGCGACCAACAAAACGTATACAGCTCTATAGAGCGTTACTCACCTGGTGTCCGTTTGGTTGCGCAACCAATTTGGTGGCGCGACCAGCTCGGACGCGCGCATACAATGTTACTGGTCGCGCCGCCACTAATTACTATGGCCTATGGCGCTGTATGCAGTCTCACTCACTCGGCCGCCAGCCTTAATGTTACAAACAACTTTTCTTCAGAACTGACTGATTTTCTTAATATTGTGTCTTGTTTCAACAAGTCATTTTCACGCAAAGTCAGTAACACGTCAAAGGACCTCACAGACATCCTCACATAGCTAAAAACCTTATTCGGAAACCTTTTTCGATCGTCGTTTATGTTAACGAATGGCCTTTCTTACAGCGATCTGCTTAATAAGGATGTACCCAACACTATTTCTTTATTTCTTGAACTTTTTTTTCCTACGCACATACAGCAGTCGTGCTATCTATTCGACGTCCATTTTCATTTCATATTGTCTCAGTGTGGTGTCGCCACTCTGGTGTGTGTTTGGTATGTCGTGTGGTAGCTTTCAGACACCACAGTTGCGCGACTGGTTGCGCTGCCATGGCGTCCCAGTGAAATATAGCCCTTAGTTCATCAACTCTATTATGGTCACTAGGACAGGCGGAGTTCCACAAAAGGGCAGTAAGCATTTACAAATATAGGCCATCAAACGTGTGGTATGGTCATTAAGTGTGTGTAAAAAACAAAACGCTCTACACAGAGTTATACCTGATGTAGATAAGACAGAACATTATATTTACACTTTCAAATGTAGATATTTTTTAAAGATTTTCCTTGACTGTTGTGCATTTGGATTCTCACTTCTTTTATTATCGTTTTATGATTTCCGAAGTGTAGTTAACACCTGATTCCATTATTTATCTTACAAATGTATACTTAGGTATATAATAATAATAAGCAAAGGTTTCTAGAAATCTAAATAGAATCTAACTATTGTAATTGGTGCAATGATGTGAGATGTGACCTAGACTCTAGAGTAGGGCCGAAAATGGTGGAACCATTTATGGACTGAGATCCCGGTGGAAATTTCAACACGTTAAAACAAAAAGGCCTATGCTTAATCTCTTTAGAGCAATTTGAATGCCTCTAAATTAACGTTGGGTGTTATTTTTTATAAAACATTATTAAGATCGCTAACAGTGACTAAATTACGTACGCAATATCTCTGTCAACATTTTTTGCGTAACTGTTATTGTGAAAGTACTCCAGTTTGCGCGAAGTGAAGTTGTATTTCGCGTGACCATTCACCAGCTCCGGTAGCCGTGATCGTCTAGTGGTTAGGACCCTACGTTGTGGCCGTAGTAACCCAGGTTCGAATCCTGGTCACGGCAGTGCCAGCACTGTCGCGGCGGAGCATTCTTTTTGGAGACATTTAGGTACTTATATGCATTTTTAGCTACTGGAACATATATCACTAGCAGACGTCACTCGATTTCATCCTTATCGTTCCCGTTCCTGTGGGAGTAGGGAAATAAAATGGTGCCCCTTTTACTCGCTAACAGTTTGGCTTTATTTTGGTGAAAGAATTTTTAAAATCGGTCTAACAGTTTTGGATTAAATTCCATGCAAAAAAGTCAATAAAATCTTTTCTCTTTATAATACTCTACCATAAAATTATAGCACTGTCGTCGGCGTAAATGGTTACTAATTAAACGGTTGGTTTCTTGTTTTTAGTTTTAAACATACTGACGCAAAAAGCAAGTTTAAAAATCAAACTCCTAAATTCCTACTGGAGTTAAAAATTTTACCTAAAACAGAAACTTAAGCGTCCCACGTATACGCCGTGAAAGCCTTAAAAGGACATCATTCATTTTGGACCAAAAACTGAAAGTGCCGGCCAGAAAAAGAAAATGTGATATTCGCATAGAACACACAATTTCTAGCAAAAAATACTACTACATTAACCCTGTGCGTGCTATGGTTTTTTTGTTACATGCTTTTAAAATTCGTGAAAAATGTTATTTCGAAGGTGTCATTCTAATTGATATGAGCAGTTGAAAAGTGATTTATTTTATTAATTATGTCTTTCAGCACACATAATAAGCACACATACATATAATTATACCTGTTTCTCCGAAGGGTGAGGCAGAGGCATATTTTATGCCCAATTTTGATTTCTCGTTCCTACATAAAGGAGCATGTAAAATATAGATAAAGAGTATTTCATTTCGACAGAGTCAAAGGCCTTCCTGTAGTCCACAAAAGCCATACACAGCGGCTGATTGTACTCGTTTGTTTTCTGTACAATCTGCCGTACAGTATGGATGTGGTCCACGGTTCTGAAGCCTTTTTGAAATCCGGCTTGCTCCTTTGGCTGAAGCTCGTTGAGCCTTCCGGCGAGGCGGTTTGTGACTACTCTCGAGAACAACTTGTAAACATGGCTCAGGAGCGAGATGAGTCTGTAATTCCTCAGCAAGGTCTTATCACCTTTCTTGAAGAACAGGGCCACCGCACTCCCGCTTCACGCTTCAGGTGTTTGTCCCTGTTGGAGGACGTAATAAACAAACTCGTCAGCTCGTTGAGAACTGGAGCCCCCCCCCCCCGCCTTCAGTAGTTCAGTTGTAATTCCGTCCTCCCCAGGGGACTTGTTGTTTTTAAGTTGCCCGAGAGCCGCCCTCACCTCGCCCTGACCGATGTCCGGAATGTCCTCGCTATAGTGGCGCGATAGTGGGACTCGGTGGTCACAATCAGTAGGGTCTTACTCTTCGGCCTTTTTGTCCGTGATGCATACAGGTCTCTGTAAAAGCTCTTAATTTTCTCGAGAATCTCGAACCTTGAGGTCACAGTTCTGCCATCCGCTGTTTTCAGTTTCATCAGACGGGGTCTTCCAAGCTGTTGGGCAAATACTTTGGTACCCCTGTTCTGCTCGATTGCTGCCTCGACGATGCTGGTGTTATAGCGTCTAAGGTCGCGTCGTATCAGCTTTCGGATTCTGAGATTTAGATCCCGCTGGTCTGACGAAGACGAGTGCGCAGATGGCGTTTCCCGTCTTATTCTCATAAGTTCGAGAGTCTCGGGCGAGAGCTTAGAGCACCTGTTATTGCTTTTTCCGGACAAAAATCTTCGGGACACTTGCTGTAGCGTCTTGACCACATTCTCGGCCTTATCGTGAATATTGCCAGTGGTTTCCAGCAGATCAAAACGATTTTGAAGTTCTAACTGGAACCTCTCAGCCCCTTAGGCTAACTGGAGCGCGGTAGGTCGCAGAGTAGGCTTCATCATACGCGCCCTTTCAGCTCGGAAGTCCAAATTCAGATATGCTCTTAGAAGTCGGTGATCACCACCGGTATTAAACCTGTTAACCACAGAGACATCTCTGAATATAGACTTCCTGTCCGTCATGATGAAGTCTATCTCGTTCCTTGTGACCTTGTCGGGGCATCGCCAAGTCCATATTCTGTGGGGCTTCTTCGTAAAGAAAGAATTCATCAAGAAGGGCCCCTGCGACTCAAGAAAACTGACAGGCATATGGCCCCGGTCATTTTTGCGCACTACACCAAAGCGGACGATCTTCGTTTGGCCGCGTTCTTGTACTCCCACTTTGGCATTGAAGTCCCCCATCACAACGCTGTAGTGAGTCTTGGCAGTACCATGTAGTGCTTTTGCTATGTCCTCGTACACGGTCTCAACTGCCTCGACAGTGCTTTTCGAGGTCGGGGCGTACACTTGTATCACCTTCGGGGTGTACCTGTTGGTGAGTCTCAGTATTAAGTACGCTACCCGAGGCGAAACACTGCTGATCTCCACAACGCTGCTAACAAGGTCCTTTTTCACCATAAAGCCAATCCCGCCCTCGGAAGAATGTCTTCCGTCACCTTCCCGAATGTAAAACAGGTCACCTGATGCAAGGGTTAGCGTGTCCTTCCCCTTTCTTCGGACCTCGCACAATACTGGATGTGCCAGTTAATACGACCTAGTTCTACCTCGAGTTCGGTGAGCCGCTCGTCCAGGCGCAGAGTAGTTCCATGAAACGTAGCCAGGGTCAGTTTTGTATGGCAGCCTCCCGTGACCCGAAGATTCTTAGCACCCCCCCTCCCGCCATCACTCCGACCGCTGCCGTGATCGGGAACAGCGGGAGTGCCGGGAACTAGGGACCGTTGTTTTGTTGTGTGTATCATAGGAGGATATTTGGCCTTACTGTATCACGCTGGCCAGACGGGTTGGTATAGGGTTTAGTTTCGAATTTTCCTTTTCTGTGCACCATGACCTCATCCGTTTATCAGGAGGTGCACCACTCGCAGGTGAGGCTGGCTTGGACCCCGGGGTTGGTGGTAGGGCCCCATCGCACCCATCTGGCTTCGGGAGGTGGCGGGGTGATTTGCCAGGTACCTGTCGCTTGAGCCTGGCGGGAAGCGCGCGCGGCACCTTTGTCTAAGTTTTTTGAAACAAGTTTGGACTTGTTGTGAATCGTTACGTACATTTTATTTGTGCGTAGGTACGTAGATAATTCTTTCTTATTACAATAGAATAACGTAAAAACAAATCACTATTCAAGTGATGAAATGTATCAAAATACATCATCAAAATAACATTTTTCTCGTATTTTAAAAGCATGTAACAACAAAACCATAGCACGCACAGGGTTAATGTAGTAGTATTTTTTGCTAGAAATTGTGTGTTCTATGCGAATATTGCATTCTTTTTTTCTGGCCGGCACTTTCAGAATTGGCCCAAAAATGTATGAAACGTGAATGATCTCCTTTAAAAGCTTTGCACTCAACTTTCCTGTTTACGGATTAAGTAGAGGAGTGATTGGGAATAAGTAATACTTCGGAGCAAAGCCTCAATATTGCGAATTTTTTATTTAGTTAGGGGTGTCCATTAATCACGTGAGGCTCGAAAGGGGGGGGAGGGGGTCTGACAAAAATCACGAAAGATCGCCATGGGGGGTGGGGGGTGTAGTGAGAAATCACGTGTATTTATTTCGAACAGTAACTTTACAACCCTGAATTTGAGATTACTGTAATTTCTGAACAACAAAACCTACAACGTTAAAACTTGTATGGAATAATTCATAAAGCACTTAATTCCTTTCTTGCATCAGAAATTAATTGAAATCGAATTACCTATGCGTTGATCATACAACACCCACAGGAACAGCGCAGAATATCGGCATCAATCCGATCAATAATAATCTCAAATTATGTACGTATTATTTAAAATGGTTACTATCCATAGCTACTATCCATGCTACTCATAGCTACATCCATGGCTACTATCCATAGTTTTGGCGTGATACACATAAAAGACATACAAAAAAAGCTATTTTAGCTTCAGTATCAGATGTAGGTAATAGAAGTTATATAGATAGAATGTCCAGTAAAAAAAATCTTGGAATATAATTACCAAATATATTCGACTCTCTATAGCTTTATTATAAGATGTATATTTTAGATTAGCCGATGCACGCAGCTATGACCCCGTCCACCAATGATAATTTGGTCGAAGGTCCCTCTTCTTATTCCGGAGATGCCTCCAGAGCCCACCCGCTCACCGCTTTCTACCCTCTCTTCTTCCCGAGAAGCGCTCGAGAGCGGTGCGATGCGGGCGAGAACCCCGGAAGTGTTGGGAGCCCCCGGACGGGCCGGGCCGACGTGAATAATCTTTGGATATTCATGCCGGCTGTAGGATGAGGAGGGACACCACGGGTTTTAGTGGGTAAGACGGTCCCTGTTCGGGACCTGGAGCCCCACACACCGTCCCGGCTGCCCCCGTAGCTAGGATGATGATGCCAAACCGCATTCCCCCCGTAACAAAAAAAAACGCAGCTCCACGTGGATATCGATAGTCGTGACCAAAAGCATATGATCGCATGGAAATTCATCCTTGATTATTGTACTTTTGTTCATAACTTCGCTTCTATTTAGCCAACTGCGATCAAACCAACGTAAGATTTTAAGCTGGACAAACTGGCACCTTCTTTATTAGCTCCAAAATAATAAATATTATATATCAACACGACGGGAATAAATGCAACGGGAAATATATGAAAATGATAATTAATATCTCACTCTATTACGTGACGCAAACGAAGTTCCACTTTTAGCTAGTATTCGTTTAGAAGTGTGGATAGATTATAACAATAGAGACTTCTATAAAATTTAAAAAAAAAACTTTGTAGTTACTAAAATACACGTGATTCGGCCCAGGGGGGGAGGGGTAATCTGAAACCTCACCAAATATCACCAAGGGGGACGGGGGGTCCAAAAAATGCCCAAAAAAACCTCACGCGATTAATGGACGACCCCTACGTCTCAATCCTTTTGACTGCTGACGAAATTTCTCGACCAGCTCTTCAGTTTGAGGCTCAACGAAATTGAATTCAATGTAACTTCCTTACGTGAAGTTTAAACTTACCTTTTTCGCTATAACAAAAATCCGGCCAAGTGCGAGTTGGACTCGCCCATGAAGGGTTCCGTAGCACCAAGTAACATAATATAAAAGTTCGTTGTCACTTTTATTGATGTTTTAACACTTTCGCAGTGGTAGTGATTTTTCTAGGCGAAAATTGCTGTTTATGACGTATTAAAAAAACTACCAACTCAATCTCGTTCAAACCAATTGTCGTTGGTAGATTTTATGGCACTGTACATCATTTTTTTTTTTTAGATTTATCATTCTCTTAGTTTAGAAGTTAGAGGGGGGCGGGCACACATTTTTTTTTGTAGTGTCTCTTGCGCAAACTATTTACTTTATAAAAAAATGATGTTAGAAACCTCCATAGCATTTTTGAAGACCTATCTATAGATACACGTATGGGTTTGATGAAAAAAACATTTTTGAGTTTCAGTTCTAAGTACCTATGGGGACCCCCAAAATTAACTGCTTTTTTTCTGGTTTTGTATAAAAATCTTGATGCGGTTCACAGAATACATCTACTTACCAAGTTTAAACATCATAGGCCTTATAGTTACGGGGAAAAGTGACTGTGACATACGGACGGACAGACAGACAGACATGACGAATCTATAAGTGTAGATAATAAAATTTTAAAACAAATGCCTCTTTTACGTATGAAAACCCATCAAGAAGCCCTTTGCCTACGACCAGGACCCCGGGTATGCCTTCGAAAGGATGTCCCGGGATTTAACAGACTTTTACCTCACCTAAAACAAATGCTTTTACAGGGTTTTGAATTATCTGAAACACAAAAAGCAGTGAAATATTCATCTGTTGCCTGATATCATACTGCGTATTGCTACTTGTAGCACAACAGTGTAACTACCATACTTACATGCCATTAAAAGGTCTTTTGAGAAAACAGAAGTTTCTTTTCTACTTAATAAAAATGTGTCAATAGAAGTACATCCTTTAAAGTCGTTACAGTGAAGGCCATAATAATAAGAAACAAATAATATAAATATCCACTAACATTTTCACACAACGTCACCCGATTCCTAAGTAAGCTGCAATATATCTGAGCACTTGTATGTTTTTTTTTGTTTTATAAATATTTATGGATCACACAAATTTGCGATCTCTAGACCACCCAGACAATGTGTAAAAACATTGAATTACTTGTAAAATTATAACGATACATCGTTCACCATTAATACTACGCTGTAGATATATTCGTAGCAAAAATGTCCTTCGTAGCGTGTGGCTGCCTAGTTCGACTACGAACTATGAGCCCTTAGAGCTTTTGTATTTTCGTAGACATAATAGTCCTTCGTAGACAATTCATGTAGAGATTAGCTACGGTTTCGTAGATTCAATACTTTCTATTACTATGCGAGGCCGCAGTGGCGGCCATGGGTCTGTTGGGAGTCCTGGGACAACCTTCCGAGGACTTACCCGGGGCTCCCAACCATAGGCTGTTGGGCGTTACGTGAGGTTTTTTTGTCGGTAGGAGTCCGGTATAGCATCCATGATGGATTTTCCTTCACGTTAAAAAAAAAAAGAAAAAACCTTCTATTAGCCTTATTTTGTTTCTATTTACAAGAATGTGGTATTATTTAATCCTATCACACTTAGCCCCGATGGAGTGAGATCAAATGGAAGTTTAAAATATGTATGGGTAAATGGGTAACTATATATTTTTTACTTTTGAAGTACGTAACCCCAAAAAATAAATCAGTAATAAAGTACTTATGCCTTTGAGGCCTTCTACAGTTTCATTCTAATGAAATGCCCAGCTTAGATCACTAGTAATTCTGAGACCACTAACTCCATTAGGGTCACTAGGACAGGCGGAGTGTCACAAAAAGGACAGTAAGCATTTACAAATGTAGGCCATCTAACGTGCGGTATGGCCATTAAGTGTGTGTAAAAAACGATCTGCACAGAGTTATACTGATATAGAAAAGACAATCGTACTATATGTGAAAGTTTGTGAAGATGTTTGGATTTTAGATGTTTGTTACTCAATCACGCTCTAACAGCTGAATGGATCTGGTACAAGGATAGATTATAGTCCGGAATAACACATAGGCTACTTTTTATCCCGGAAAATGTTCCCACGGGAAGCGAGAACGGAAACCAAATTTCTCAACTAGTTTCAAATAATGCAGAAATTGTGATAAGATTTTCCCTAGATATACTGTTTTTTTTTTTTTTTTTGTGTCTCAAATGTTTACAGTAGCAAGCTTGAATGAAACAGCTCCTATAAGTAATTAATAATACTTGTGTTGGAGTTGCTTCGCTCCATCCCCTCAAATTTATATGTATTGAGACTTTACTATACTATACAGCATTTTGAAAACATGGTTAGAAAAATAAGCTAAATACTTAAAACTAAATGGAGACAATAAAATATACATGTCAACAAGTTATTTTGCGACTCTGTGTGTGTATGAGTGCGCGCGCGTGCGTGCGTGTGTGTGTGTGTGTGTGTGTGTGTGTGAGAGAGAGAGTGAGTGAGTGTGTTTGGTTTGTTTGTTTGCGTGCGTATGTTATGTTAGTCTGACCAGAATTTGCTCTGCTTCTTCATATGTTAAAGTTTTCAACCATTCGGATAACACTTTCCTGCATTGATGTAAACTCTCATGGTGAAAATTTAGTTTTCCATTAATTTTGTTGTATACGTAGGCTGATTGGCATACGTATTGACGCCTCGCAAATACTGTACGTACCACCGGAGAGAACGCCACTTTATCTTTTCGTCTCTTAGATTGACTTTCTTTGCTAAATGGAATGTACTTGTGCAGATAGAGAATAATGTTTAAAATGTATAATTTCCTGACCGACAGAACATCAGTTAGTCTGTACAGTTCAACTGTGGGATATCTATACGGCCTAAAAGACATTACTTTTGACAGTGATCTTTGAACCCTCTCTAACTCTAAAAATTTAGTTTTGGTGGCTCCCCCCCCAAACTTTCAAGCAGTACGTGATAACTGATTGCGCGAGAGCAATATAAATGCCTTTAAGTGTCTCTTGAGGCATCACATGTCGTAGATTTTTAAAAATCCACATACATTTTCGAGTACGAGACATTATAGCCTCGACATGCGGGTGCCATGTTAGGCATTCGTCGACTATCACACCCAAATACCTCGTTGATGATACCCGTTCGATGAATTGACAGTCACAATCCCGCTCCAACCTGGTTGCACACCCATGGATCCGAATTTTGAGGTCACTACCTGCTCTAGACCTTGTACTTGGAGAGAAACAAATATAATTTGTTTTAGCAATGTTGAGGGTTAATAGATTTGTTTTAAGCCATTTATCTATGACTGCTAGCCCCTGTTCGGCCCTGTCATGCACCGTTTCCCATGTTTCTCCCCAATAAACTATAGCCGTGTCATCAGCGTAAGAAAAGATTTTACCGCCAATGTTTCCCAGGTTACAGAGTTCATTGATGTAGACGAGAAACAGCTGAGGGCCAAGCACGGAGCCTTGCGGAACACCAAAAACAACATCCTCCTCATTGCTATATGAGTTATCTATTTTAACTTGCTGTTTCCTACCTCTGAGATAACTGTCAAAAAGAGAAAGGGCTTTCCCTCGTATCCCTATAGCCTCTAGTCTCTGCACAAGGATCGGCACAGAAACGGCGTCAAAAGCTTTTTTCAGGTCTAGAAACACGGTAACACATTTAAGACCCTTGTCAACCTTTTTTGTAATTTCTGATGTTAATGCCAAGACCGCGTCCTGAGTCGACCGCCCCTTTCTAAAGCCATATTGTGAGTCGGAAAGAATTTGACATTTGTTTAAGTAACTTGTTAGCCTCTTATTTAATATTTTTTCTATTATTTTTGAAAATGACGGCAACACAGAAATTGGTCGATAATTATTGACATCGCTTCTGTTCCCACCCTTGTGCACTGGAGTAATAATAGATCTTTTTAGCGCATTGCAAAATATACCCGTCTCAAAACACATGTTGATTAATTTACAGATGATAGGAACTACAAAGTCTCGAGGTAGCTTCAGAAAGTTTACGGGTATGCCATCCCATCCCAAAGCACTTCCCGAGTCGAGTGCCATGAGCGTACAATCCACTTCCACCGGATCTGTTGCCATCAACACAAACGAGTTGGTTTGAGCTTTTGTATTTGAGCAGCCAGAATCAGATATATAGCCTTGTCTTGATTGAGTCATGATTTCTTCTGCTAATGTTTTCCCAATGGTTACAAAAAAGTTGTTTACTTGTTTTAACGAGTCGGTAGAACTTGGCGTGATTTGAAGTAGGGGTACACTAGATACCCTAGGTTTTTTATAATGGGTTATATCGTTAATTGTACGCCAAAGCAATTTAGGGTTTTTTTTCCAGAAATCAAAATTTGGTTTTTGTTATATTGTCTTTTAAGTTTTCTAATGAGATTAGAGCAAAATGTGCGATAACGCTTATAGGTTATAATCAATACTACATTAAATGGGTCTCTCCTTGATTGTACTTGTAATTTATTTCTGAGCCTGATACACCTAAGGGTCCCAGCAGTTATCCAGGGCTTTAAAGTACGCTTTGAGCTGGAGGGTGAGACAACCTTAGTGTTCTGAAGGAGAGATGATCTGATCATTTCAATCATCGCATCTGCAAACAAATTTGGGTCTTTGTATGTGTTTAGGAAAGACGTTTCTGTTTATTAGATGTTTGTGGGCATTCTCGAAGTTAGTCACAGTTTTAGATTTGACATAGGATGTGGTTTGGTACGTGTGGGATATATTCAATAGCACCATTACATGATCCGTTATCGACGTATTCAAAACTGCCACGAAAGCCGAATTTTTAGACTTATTCAGCTTAAGGAGCATGTGATCAAGACAGCTTCTCTCCCTGGTTGGTAAACTATGTCCTGGAAGGAAACCATGTACGGCCGTCATATTTAAATAATTTAATCTATTTATTCGAGTTTGTGATAACTCTGTTGACTTCCCAATCAAGTTAATGTTTATATCTCCAGTAATAATGTATTCCCATGTGAATAAACACGTTGGAGGTATTGATCAAGGGAGGTAATGAAACCATCCGCAGATGCATTCGATGGAGACAGATAAATACCAATGATTGTGAAATTAGAGATTGTGATTAGCAGAGCGGAGGCATGTGTCAAATTAATTTCTCTTACCTGGGCTAAGTGGTTATTTTTTACATAGGCAACCACGCTATCATTTTGATTTAACTGTCTATTTGTATGAAACGAGGTATAGTTACTCAAAGTGGGTATCTGTTTATCTCTGTTCAATCTGCACTCAGTTAACACCAAAACATCTACATCAACTTCAAGTTGAGATAAATTTATTAGAAGGTCATCGAAATTATTGTATATACTTCTTATATTTTGGGTCAAAACGGTCAGGTTAAAATTATTATTTTGGAGGTAGCTATTGAAGTGTGAGATATCAAAAATAGCAGAATTAGCGATCTCTGCTGAGTCCAGTTCCTGTATGTTACACAAGTTGTTATAAATTAGGTAATTCTTAAATTAGTCGTTTGTCGTTTCTCAAATTTGACGCCAGAGTATAACAGACGAGTGACACATATTTTTACATAAGTACGAGTATGTTTAGTTAAATATGTTTGATCGGACACCACTGGACTTGCTATTCCAGTCAATAATAATTGAAGTGTGTGTGTATGTGATTGTTTTGAGTAAGGTAGTTGTATGTTTTGAATGAGAAGTGTGTGAATTGTTGTGTTTATATAATATGTAAATAGGAGTCGATGTTGCTTACAGTTATAACAAACCAAACTATGTCTATATATAGTTAAATTTAAGCTATGCAAAAAATAAATAATAATAATTACACTAGCAGAATATAACAAAGCATTCAGTTTAAGAAAAAATCTAATAAAATTACATACTAGTCATTCCGCTTGCAACAAATGATGAACCTGAGTTTCACTTTTTATGACGACTGCACGTGTGTTTTCATCCTTTCTGACCAGAATACAACCAAACGCAGTCCAGCAAAATTTGTATTGCTTTTTTTTTTTTGTTTAACGTGAGGGAAAATCCTCATAGGATGTTATGCCGGACTCTTACCGACTAAAAAACCTCACGCCACGCCTAACAGCCTATGGTTGAGAGCCCCGGGTAAGCCCTCAGGAAGGATGTCCCGTGACTCCCAACAGACTTACGGCCGCCAATGCGGCCTCGCCCAGGGGGTGGTTCGGGTGCAATCCCGCGTCTATGGAGGGTTTCGGGTGTGACCCCGCTTCTAAGGGGGGGGGGGCGTGCGTGAGTTGTTCACGTCACGCTGCCGTCATGGGCCTGCTTCTGTAAGGACGGTGAGCGGCCCTCTCACCGTCCTCAGACCCCCGGTCATGGAGGCCGATAGTCCTCGGCGAAGACACGTCGGCGGCGCCCAGGGCGCCGACTGCGGAACTCGGGTGGGAGAGTTCTCTCCCGCACCCGGCCCGCCGCCTCCTTCGCGAGCATGACCTGCTCGCAGAAAGAGGCGGCGCAGTCCCACTTACTCCCGCTGGAGAGCATGGCTCGCACCATGGCCTAGAGCGAGAGAATGTCCACGCCCAGACCCACTACGAGGACCTGGCGCTGTTGTGCCCACGCCGTGCACTCCACCAGAGTGTGGAGCGCCGTGTCATCGCTGCGGTCCTCGCAGTGCTGACACTCGGCCGTGGTTTCCCGGTGTTTTCGCCACAGATACCTACCGAAGCTACCGTGCCCGGCAAGTATCTGTGTCAACCGGTAGGAGAGAGCACCGTGTCTTCTCTCCAGCCACTCGTCCATGACCGGTCTGACGGCCGCGATTGTGGCGAATCCCCCCTTTGGTTGCTCAAGTCGCACCTTCCATGTCTCCATGGTTTCCTGGTGGAGCAGGGTCCGCTGGGCCTCGATTTCTCGAGACGCAGGCCTTTGGCCCCGCTCCAGCGCCTCCTTGCGCCATCTGAACAGTGACGCAAGGGCTCTCGCTTCCAGGTCCCATGGAGGGGTCCCGGCTAGGAGACATGCCGCCTCACCGGAGATCGTGCGGTATCCTCTTATCACCCTGACGGCCATCACTCTCTGCGGGCTCAGCAGTCTAGCTAACAAATTTTACCTGGGGATCGTGCGAAGCATGGCCGTCAGGGTCTCCGCCCATACGGGAGCCCCGTACAAGGCCATGCTTCGCACGATCCCCAGGTAAAATTTGTATTGCTTAGTTTTAGCCAGGTCTCGAGCCAAGAAAAACAGCCGGGCGCCTTTAGGGGTCAATTGTTCTGATACAAACACCGGTGCCTCCGAGTCGCTTGTTATTCCGAGATGTTTTGCCTGTAGTTTCTGAGTGTTTTTAGTATTGTACGACTTTGCCTTTTTCAGTAGTTTTGTTTTCAGCATAGTGGAATTCAGTTCGACAATTATGGGAGTATTTGTAGTACCTTCTTTCCTGCTGGGCAAGCGATAGATGTCCTTGAGATCACGTGGGTCCATCGCGAGGTTTAGGTGCTTCCCTAGGTTCATAAACATATTTGTTAAGTCAAGATTATTTTCCTGAGGCTTTCTAGGTACGTTCTTTATCTCGACGCTGGTTTTCTTACCAATTCTTTGTAGGTCTTCAAGCTTATCCTCTAATACTTCAATATACGCGCGGTCCTTTTTACCCTGTGACTCAAGAGATTCTATCTTCTTGCGCAACTCTTCGTTTTGACAAGATAAGTTAGTAATGGCGGTTTCGATATTATTATTTGTTTGCTGAATGTCCTTAAGGTTCGAAGTAATTACCTTTAATTCTTTTTGTTGCTTCGAGATAAACGAAGAAAACATTTCCTTTATTTCTTTTCTAAAATTGGAAAATTCCTCCGGAAGATCTTCCTCCCTTGCCCTTTTGTTACGCGTAGAAACAAAGTTGGCGGTGACAGACATGAAAAATTTTAATTACATTTTCGGCTTCAGCATTGATAAGAGAACACCCTACAACCCAGGGCTTGTGGGAACTGGGAAACATATTAGGTGGCCCCCAATCGCTAGATGCGCCACGGCTTTCCATCAGGCTGGTGGCGACGTCAATTTGGCGAGCTAAATATTAAAAAAAAGGTAAACTGGTAATTTTTTTTTATTGTCAACCCAAAATGTAATAAAATGTCGATATTTTCGTTAAAAATGTTTTTAGATTTGTCAAAATAGTCGTGACTATATACTGAGTCACAATTTTAATGTATTTTGACATTAAGTTTACAAATTTAATGAATTAAATTGACACTTATTAATCTATATATATAAAAATCAATGCCACTTTTCGTTGTAATTTTTAACCGACTTCAAAAAAAGGAGGAGGTTCTCAATTCGTCTGTATGTATTTTTTTTATGTATGTTAAGCGATATTTCCGTCAATTATAGACGGATTTCAAAATTTCTTTTTTTGTTGAATAGGGTTTACTTCTGAGGTGGTCCCATTTTCACCAAGTCAGGATGTGATGATGGGATCCAGGAGAAAATGCGGGCAACCACCGAAAATTGTAGGGACAACTAGTGCGCTTGTTAACTTTTTAATTAAGTGTTTTAATGTTCTACATTTTAATGAAGGTCTGGAGTCGATCTGATGATAGAGTCGAAAGACAGTCGAGGGCATTCCTTAACAAGCTACAGCAGTTACCTTGTGTTTGGGCTTCATTGATTTGTATTGATGAGAACTTTACACTTAGATTGATAGACCCGACATAAAAAAAAGGAAGTTCTCAATGTTTTATGAATGTTCACCGATATTTCGTCAATTATGGACGAATTTCAAATCTGCTTTTTGTTGGATAGAGTTCACTGCTGAGGTGGTCCCAATTTCACCAGGTCAGAATCTGATGATGGGATTCAGGAGAAATCGAGGGCAACCACCGAAAATTGTAGGGACAACTAGTGCGTTTGTTAACTTTTTAATTCAGTGCTTAAAGATACAACAATTTAATGAATGTCTGGAGTCGATCTGATGATGGAACCGAAAGACAGTCGAGGGAATTCCTTAACGATTTACAGCAGCTACCTTGTGTTTGGGCTTGATTGATTTGTATCGATGAGAACTTTCACCTAGATAGATATATATTTTTCGATTCACCCGTCACTTAAAATGATGAAAAGAAATTTTTCAATAAAAAATAAAACCGACTTCAAGCAAATCCTGAAAAATAAAATTTAATCAGCACAAAGTAATATGTATTTTGGTTTATCATATTTAATTCAATATAATATTGAAGTTGGTGCCATCAATATAATACCTACATAAAACTATGGGTTTACTTGGCGCCGACTTCAATATGATATTGAATAAAATCTGATAAAATCAAAATACATAATTATTACTTTGTGCTAAGTAAATTTTATTTTTTAGGCTTTGCTTGAAGTCGGTTTTATTTTTTATTGAAAAATTTTTTATAACTCAAGAACGGGCTCACCTATCCAAACCAAGTCTTTAGGCTTTGTTCGGACTATTTAGTAGATGGTTTATGTGAAGTTTGCACAAAATCGGTCGAGCGGTTTTTCATTTATCACGCAAACGAAGTTGCGCGGGTCAGCTAGTCTTATTATATTATCCAAGTGTCAAAATTTAGCCGTTGAGACATAAAACTATGAAGATAATAATTGGGTTAGAATTTGATGAACAGACTTAAATAGCCCATATGTAGGTGGTTCGTAACACATTCTTTCCGAGTATCCAAACACCTTTGTTTACCAATGGGTGTTGAGTGTATGCATGCAAAATATATGGGACAAGGATGATTGTACGTATCCGTTTGTTTGTATGGGAGCCTCGGGTTTTTTGTATTTTTTAAGTACTTTTTTTTTATTTAGCTCGCCAAATTGACGTCGCCACCAGCCTGATGGAAACCCGCGGCGCATCTAGCGATTGGGGGCCACTTCTGGCAGTGGTCCTGAAGTTGGCGGTCCTGTGATGTGCCTTTTCACGCTCTTCTTGAAGAACCCGGGATTGTAAGATGAGGGAAGCACTTTACTAACACGTACCTACTTAGTTGTTGTTATAGAAATGCGATTGTATATCTATAACAACAAGTAAGTATTGTGTAACTGCCACGGTTTACAGACGGACAGGCTGACTCTCAGTAATAGGGTTTCGTTTTTACTCTTTGGTACCGAACTCCAAATTGAAAACTTATGAACGGCTGGATCTATTTTGATATTTTTGGGGAGATCTAGATGTTTATAAAAGGAGAGAATATTTCAAAAAGTTGCTAGGAAAACATTGATAATTAACAGGGTGCGTAACGAACTTTATCTAATATTTTTAGGGTTCCCTACCTAAACGTAAAAAACGGAACCGTATTCATGAGACTTTGCCGGCCGTCTATCTGTCTGTTCGTCACGAGGCTGTATCTCAAGAACCGTGATAGCTACAGAGCTGAAATTTTCACAGATAATGTATTTCTGTTTCCACTATAACATAAAATATTGAAATCAGATAAAAAAGGGGGGACTAAGGAGGGCACCCATACAACGGACGTGATTTTGATAATTTTTAGGTACGTTAAAAAGTTCGTCAGGCCAGACAGTTATTTTCTCAATTATTCTAGACTCTCTACGTTCGATATAATATTTGCCTATGTTCTATTCTAGCTCATTCTAGGTCTCCCAGGTAAGTTAGCCACGTACGAAGCAGTTAATGCATTTTTACGACCCTATTTTATAACCACGACTAACAGGGGAAGTGAAAAGGAAATAACTAGCGCGATAGATAGTACTTTACTTTTTAAATTTTATGGGATTATGGTAGACAATCACTCCACTTCGTTTTGCTGTATTCGATGTAATGACGACACGTGGTTTCACCCGTGTACTCCCTCTTCCCATTGGAATACATGTGATAGTGTAGCTTTCCAACAGAGAAGGAATATTTCCCATTGGGTCAGTTATTTCGCAGCCAATTTATTGCCAACAAACACAGAAACATACACACAATCAAATCTTTCCACTTATACATTAGTATATATAAATAAGACTAGTTTGTCTTCCCATGGGTTCGCCTGTAACGTACTACGAGTACGATCCCAGTAGCACCCATTTATTCCTTATTGCAGGTGTTTACTATAACGTTATAGTACGTTAGGTATAGTAAACACATGATTCAGCACGTGCTGAAACATGCCACATATTTTGTCATTTTTTATTAAGTACTAATACGCTGCTGTTCCGTATAATTATGATAATAATAGTCTATGTGACTTCAGAATGACTCTGTACTGTCGAAAGAATTTTTAAATCTGTGTGATTATACATATACATTAGAGTTCATTAAAATGTTTACCTTAACAAATCGTTTCTTTTTATTTATATTAGTATCGATAGCATATAAATAATTTGAAAATAGAAAAAATATACCGAAGGCACGGCAATAAAATAAGTCAATAACTTCAAAGATTCGTCAAAAAATAATGTCCTTTTACTAAACATGATCAAAAAATTACAAAAAGAATGCTCCGCCGCGACAGTGAGTACACTGCCGTGACCAGGATTCGAACCTGGGTTACTACGGCCACAACGTAGGGTCCTAACCACTAGACGATCACGGCTATCGGAGCTGGTGATAATGAACGCGAAATACAACATCGTATTCCGTTCAAACTGGAGCACTTTTACTTACAATTGGTTGCGGTAGCGCAAGCGTCTATGTTGCACCACTCCGCAACCAATTGGTCAGTAAAAAAAAGTATTGTAGTAGTACAGTCAGCATCCAAAAATTAACAACCGATCAAATAGTAAAAAAATATCTTAAAATGTATATAATTGAAGCGAGATAGGTGAAATAACACATGAACCTGTGAAGCTGGGCTGGTCCTTAGTCAAAGTCCGTTGTGTGTAAGTGTGTGTGTGTGTATAGTCAGTAGTCAGTCCAGTCCAAAGCCTGGTATATCTTTCCGTGTCTGTATACCCAGCAGGACCCTTCGTCTGATTCGATTGAGAACCACAGTTTTACTTTTGTAATACACTCGAGAGCAATGAATCCGGGTCACTTAAAGAATCCTAAAAATCTCGGAAACTAAAAATGCTAGGTTAATGCAATAAATTGTATTTAATAGACAATGTAATACTCCTTAAATGAAGGTATTAAAACTTCTTAGTTATTGTAAAGTTATATCATAAAAAAATCAAATTTGAAAAAGGGCCACTTTCGAAGATGGAACTACGAAATTACAGCATTTGGTGTTGCTTTTGTTTGTAATCTGTCATTTATGTGGGTACATAAACCATGTTGATAGTGCTCTATATTCATTAATCAAGCTGAAATTATGTCGCTTACGCCTGAAGAATGCACCAGAATACTTACAATGCTGGAAACCGGCCGGAGTCAGCGCGATACAGCCAGGACTGTCGGTGTGTCGCTGTCAACAGTACAAAGAGTTCTCCGACGTTACGAAGAAACTGGTTCTAACCTACGCAGACCAGGAACGGGCAGAACCAGGTGTACCACAGCACGAGAAGACCGATACTTGGTGAACACCATGCTTCGAAATCGCTTTCTCACAGGAACTGAACTCACCAATCAGTTTCGACGCCTCGGAGGAAGTAACCCAAGTGCATGGACAGTAAGACGTCGGCTTGCTGAATCTAACTTAAAACCCCTTAGACCTGCAAACGGCCCTAAACTGGAGCGTGGGCATCGTATTTCGAGACTAAGGTATGCCCAGAGCCACGTAAATTGGAGTATTGAAGATTGGTCAAAAGTTATGTTCTCCGACGAATCAAAATTTATGCTCTACAAGCACGATGGAAGACACAGAGTGTATCGAAGACCAGGGGAAAGATTCAAGCAAGCATGCATCGAAGAAAAAGTAGCCTACGGTGGTGGGTCTGTACTTGTGTGGGCCGGAATTTCTTCTGAAAGTCGCACAGAGCTGGTGATCATAGAAAACGGCTCTTTAACTAGCGTAAGATATGTGGAAGAAATCCTCAATGATCACGTTGGTCCATTTATGGTCAATTTAGGTGAGGATGCTATATTTATGCATGACAATGCCCGACCTCATACAGGTAGGATTGTGAATGACTACCTTCAAGAGATGAACATTACTCGTATGGAGTGGCCAGCGCGCAGCCCGGATATCAACCCGATCGAGCATGCTTGGGACGAGCTAGGCAGATGCGTAAAACAACGAAACCCTCCCCCAATCACGCTTCGTGAGCTCAAAATTGCTCTCACAGAGGAATGGGAGAATATTCCCCAAAATCGTATAAGGAACTTGGTGTACAGCATGCCAAACCGCGTAAACGCAGTAATGGAAGCACGAGGAGGCAATACGAAGTATTAAAATTCAAGAAAATCGTAATAAAGTTCAAAAATTTCATGTTTCCTATTTTTGTTTTAAGGAGAGATCGGCAGTTTTTTCTTTATGTAATTTTGTGTTAATAAAATGTATGGTGACTCATATTTTTTTTACTTTCATTTAAGGAGTATTACATTGTCTATTAAATACAATTTATTGCATTAACCTATCATTTTTAGTTTCCGAGATTTTTAACATTCTTTAAGTGACCCGGATTCATTGCTCTCGAGTGTATTTGGTACCTTCCGAATAGTGTAAGTAAAATTTTAGTACCTTAACAGTTATTCAGAAAAAATGAGTTTATTTCCAGCAGGACCCTCCGTGGTTTGAAGGTCTTCAGACCTGTAGTGTATGTCTCTGCATAGCGGTGAATTAGTACCTTCAGATTATGTTCGTTTATTTTAAAAAAAGTAATTAGTTTATGAGAAATATACCTACAAAATGTTTATAATGCCAGCAGGACCCTTTTTTGTTCTGGGTCTTTCAGTCCACACACTCATATTTTCTAGCAGTATTCAATTGGTACCTTTCAAAAAACTTATCACTTAATTCAAATAATTAGTAATAATATGTAAAAAAAATCAAAGAAAATATTCTAAAAAATATAAAATTTCCAGTGACTCTATTGGTAGTGCCAAACGGTAGTGCCGCGGGAAAGATATGAAAGGACAATGGGCGTTTCGGCCCATGAGCGGCCATCAATGAAACTAGTGTCATTTAAAAGGGGATATTTTTGACAACAAATATTGTTTAAGGAGTACTATGAAATACCGTTAGGGAAAAAAATATAGTTAAAATATTATTTTTAAAATACTATTTTTTTTTATTTTATTTATGTACGCTAATATTCAATACTTTTGTTATTTTATGGTCTAAGGACCTTTGTTAAAACCGGTCTCGACATGTTTCATGCGTCAACCAATCAACGACAAGCACTCTCGACCCGACGATTACCGTTATGTTCAAGCGCACATCGCAGTCCATCGTTGACATTTGTTTCGTTGAGTACTGTGCGATTATTATTGTTTGACAATCTCTTTCGACTCTGGCTTGCATATCGGACTTGTTAATATCTATCTTGATGACTTGTGCTCGTTTTGTTGGATTTTTTTAAGCAGATTCTTATAATAATGGCAGATAATCGTCAAGTGTGTATTTTATGTAATCGATCCGTGATAAACAGAAGAAGATACGAAATATATAATAATAAAAATATAATAAAAAAATAAAAATAATATAATAGAAATATATTAAAATAATATATTAATATATTAATAGAATAATATATAATTAGTATATAATGTATATATTAATATATTATATTATATAATAAAAATATATAATACATTTATTGTTGAAAATTACAGAGAAACATAAATATTACATATCTATATTTACACTATTACTATCTAAACTAAACCTAAATAAGGCCCCCGTGGCATTGTGCCCAAAAGACTAGCAGCATTCCCCCTTTGAATAGCAATACCTATTCGTTGAGCGAGAAAACTGCCAGCCCTTGGGTCACCAGTTGACTTCACAAGGCGCTTTTTCAAATTCTTGAAAAATTTTTGCGCATTGGGACCCCATGGACCTAGGGTCTCGACACCGACTGGACAAAAACGATACGATGAGTCGAGACCCTTATATTTATTAATTTTAATATTTTCAGCCGCTTCCGCTGCTGCACTGGCTTTTAATTTTGTTTTAGGAAGATGGGACGGGGCTAGAGTGTCAACACAAGTTGCATCCCACACCAGGACCCGACCCATCTCCCACGGTATCAAAGTTATACCATCCGGTCTCTTGCCATCGTCCCTGAAAACGCCGTTTGGCTCTAAGAGCGCAGGCACATTGGCGGTGGCAAGAGCACGGCGGATGATGTCATTCAGCGCAGCGTGGCGTGAGAAGCGGCCTGCGCTCTTTAAACATGAAAGACCATGATGCCCCAAAGTGTCAACGTTAAAACCGCAGGGGCATCGATGTGAAGCGCAAAGCGTGACGCCAAGTCTCAAACCAACTGAAATTCTTAGGATGTCCGGTTCCAAAAAAGTTCCGGTGTTGGCTATAGGGAAAGCTTTCAACCAATCACCGGATTCCTTTCTACTGAGCGCTAATAATCTGGCCCGATCCGGGCCTAGACTAGCATTTAAAAAGGAGTCAAAGGTTAATTTTGACATAGCGTCGTCCCAGCTCCGTTGTAAATTTGGATGGGTGGGTAAATTTTGACCCGGACAAGCCATTAGCCAAGCATTCTTGGCATCTGTAAGGCCAGTCGTCTCATAGTCTGTAAGACAATTCGTCAGAAATATATTACTCCTATATTATTGTAGATAGACAGAAAAGCGGCAGAGAAGCCATAGAAAACTATTATTGTAGTGTCTAAGCGGTGAGCACACTCTTGGCTGCTGTGCCCACATAATGTATGTAGTGTGGTATTTAGGGTGGGCGAGAAACCAAGAAGAAGAAATTCGTTTACCAGCTCATTTTTTAAATGATGATAGAGAACAGTTAAATCCCATTATTTTCGTTTTCTAAAGGAATACTAGCATTATGAGGTTAGACACATAATGCTAGTATTCATTGCCACGTGTTTGAAATGTTTTTGTTTTCATGTCAATAAATCGATGTATTTAATAATTAATAAACCTTTAGTTTTATTTAACCCATCATTATCTTATACTTTTGTGCATTACGTTTTGTTATTTACGTACTTTTGGTTTAATTAATTCGATTTTTTTAATATGTTCAACCCTTTATAACTTTTTATCCAAACAAGTTACCGAAATATTATTTTGCAGTCTTAATATATACATAATTGTCGACTAAAATATATATAGGACAGATGTGGCCGCCGATGGGACAAGCGCCATACATTTTTGCCCATTGTCCTTTACTCCGATTCCCAAAGGCAACTTTACTTACTATCTTTTGTTTTATATATGTGATACAACCAATGTAATAAAAATCTGTTTGTGTGTTTATATTATGAACGCAGTTTAATATCGTCGAAAAACAATAGTAGATTGTATAACAAGGGAGCAAAATAGTTTACGGCGAGGGCGCTACTTTGAATCACGAGCGAAGCGAAGGATTCTAGAATAGAATCCCGAGCAAAGCGAGGGATTCTAACGTAGAATCCTGAGCGCAGTGAGGGATTCAAAGTACACCGCCCGAGGGAAAAATAATTTGCTCTCGAGTAATATACTCTACTTTTCAGTCCCTTTCTATGAGAAAAACCACTTTGTACGACGTAGTTAGCTTCTAATAGTTAGGTCCATTCCATATCCATTCAGGAGTTAATTAATGCATTGTCACTTTCATAATTCGACGTAGAAGTCACTATACTTGCAGAATATTATAAAATACTCCACCAAGCGAAGTTGACGAACGCGGCGAATGATCCCTTACCGCCGATACCCTGATACCTCCACCTACATCAGGTACTTACCGGAAGCGCCTTAGTACCGTCGGCAAGGGTGCAGACCACGCTCATGTATCCATTTTTGTAAATTAAGTTCAGGACAAATCAAAACTCGATCGATTTATAGATATTTTCCGTAATATTTGAATCGTCAACTTCGCTTGGTGAAGTATTACTACAAGAACAGAGAGATAAATCGCGCTCTTTAGTTTTTTTTAATAAGCATAGGTCACCGCGGTTCTGTGCAGCCAACACCTACCAGCCAGTAATTCATACAATTTGCGTTCGATTCTATGAATGTTTAAGTTCCAAATTCAAATCTCATTGCCGCCCGCTAAAAAGCTCTTAACAGTAAAGAGACAGGGATGTGACATTGTACCTACATGAAAAATCGATTTTTAATAAATCGGTTTTTTTCTTTAACATGAAAAATCGATTAATAAATAATCGATGTTTCTCAAGAAAATAATCGATTTTTTTATTAATCGATTTTTTCCTAATTTGCCAATTTATTTCAAAATAAACGTCATAAACATTGTATCAATAGTTTTATTCATTCAAAATTAACAACAGAAATAGTAAGTTCTTAAATAATCAACACAAATTAATGTTTATAACAATTAAATTATATAAATGAATGTTTAAAAAAACTAAAAATAACGCTTTTATAGAAAATAGAACTAAAAGTAGAAAAGAAATAATAAGAAATAAATGTAAAAAAAGTTAATTATTGTAAAACAGCGTGAAGTGCATTTTAAGATGTTTTTTAAACTACTTACACTATGCACCCCATGCTTTTTAATAATAATTAACATTTTTTTACATTTATTTCTTATTATTTATTTTCTACTTTTTAGTTGTATATTCTAGAAAAGCGTTATTTTTAGTTTTTCTAAACTTTCATTTATTTAATTTTTTAGTTCATTTTTTTATTTTTTTTATCAAATTATTGCATTGTCATCGGTCCTTGTCAAGTGTGCAAAATTTGAATTAAATCTGATCGTTCAAAGTAGGGCAAAATCGAGCCCAAAGAAATCAGTTACAAAAAAGTAAATTTTTTAGTTCATGTTCTTTCATTTTTTTATCAAATTATTGCATTGTCATCGGTCCTTGACAAGTGTGCAAAATTTGAATTAAATCTGATTGTTCAAAATAGGGCAAAATCGAGCCCAAAGGAGTCGGTTACAAGCAAACATGTAGCATGTAGCAGGTGAAACTAATAAAAGCGTTATAAAAAGGTTCAAATTAAAAAGTTTTACACATAACAAAATATTGAAATAAATAAAAAATAAATTAAATTATTCAAAAAAACCGGCCAAGTACAAGTCGGACTCGCCCATTAAGAGTTCCGTAGCAGCATTAGGTTTATGTGTATGCAATAAATGTTTTTTTTGAGTTAATTGAATGATAGGTGAAAATTGACTGCCTCTGTGGCGCAGTCGGTAGTGATACCGCCTGCGGCGCTGGAGGTCGTGGGTTCGATTCCCACCGGAGACAAATATTTGTGTGACCCATAAATGTTTGTCTCAAGAGTCTGGGTGTTTCTATGTATAATAAGTATGTATTTAAAAGTATAAAAATGAAGCGCTCGTGGCCCCGCAGACTCAGTGTTCTGTAAACTATCACTGCAGTAAGCAACTTTCACTATGGCCGGTCCATGGATGGGTGACCATCCATGTGATCACTTTGTGACATTTATTTGAGCGTTTCCGTGCTTCGGAAGGCACGTTAAGCCGTTGGTCCCGGTTGCCAGTAAAATGGCAGTCGTTAATCTAAGTTGAAGGCTTTATTTTCAACAGCAGGCAGTCACAACCTGCGCCTGTCCATTTAAACACGGCAATACGGCTCACCACCTATTACGTGGGACAAATTATACAAAGGTGAAATGTGGGCATATAATATGCCTCTGCCTACCCCTTCGGGGATAAAGGCGTGATCATATGTATGTATGTAAGTAAAAGTATATAAGTATTAATATCCGTGGTCTGATATCCATAACACAAGCAGGTAATTCCTAGCTTACTTTGGGATCAGACAGCGCTGTGTGAAATGTCCGTGAATATTTATTTATATTTATTTTATATTTAATTGCTGTTTAAGAGGTATTAAAAAAACTGCTTACTATCTCTTTCAAACCAATTTCAAAAATAAATAAATATATGTGGACATTCTCACAAAACATCGTCTAGCCCAAATTAAGCTAATATAAGCATATGCTATGGAATCTAGACGACAGATAAACATACTTACATATTTCTAAATAGGTACATACATTATACATAGAAAACACCCAAACTCCGAAACAAACATTTGTGGATCACACAAATATTTGGACCGATCCGGGAATCGAACCCAGGACTTAAGCGATGCAGGCGGTAAAGTATCACTACCGAATGTGCCACCGAGGCAGTCGACTTCGGAAGTGTCTCTTGCGCAAACTATTCAGTTTAGAAAAAAATGATATTAGAAACTTCAATAGCATAAGACCTATCTATAAATATCTTACGCGTATGGCAGAAATAATAGTTTCAGTTCAATGTATACCCCCAAAATTTATTGTCGTATATAATGTCGTCTAGATTCCATAGCTTATGCTTATATTGGCTTATTTGGGCTAGATGATGTCTTGTGAGAATGTCCAGAAATATTTTTTATTTTTAAGATTGGTTTGAAAGAGATCTAGTAAGCAGTTTTTTTTAATACGTTATAAACAGCAATTTTCACCTTTCATTCAATTAACTCAAAAAAGAAACAAATATTTCATAAACATAAACCTAATACTGCTACGGAACTCTTCATAGGCGAGTCCGACTTGAACTTGGCCGGTGTTTTTGAATAATTTTATTTATTTATTTTTTCTTTCAATATTTTGTTATGTGAAAAACATTTTAATTTGAACCTTTTATAATTGAATTGTTATAAACATTAATTTGTGTTGATTATTTAAGAACTTACTATTTCTGTTGTTAATAATTTTGATTGAATAAAAATATTGATATAATTTATGGCGTTTATTTTGAAATTAATTGGCAAATTAGGAAAAAATCGATTAATAAAACAAAATCGATTATTAATCGATTATTTTGTAATTGGCAAATTAGAAAAAAATCGATTAATAAAACAAAATCGATTATTAATCGATTATTTAAAAAAATAAAATCGCGTTTTAATTATATATTAAAATCGATTTTTATTTTAAAAAAATCGATTTTTAATCTATTTTTTCCATAATGGATTATTTTTTCACAACCCTAAAAAGAGCTATTTTGCGCGCCTTTATCGTGGTGCAGACTGATTCTTTTCGAATAGAAGGAATGAAAACAAATTTTTAATATTCAAAATTGAGGGTATATGATTAAATTTGCCGATGCCGTAGTGTCCCAATGTCGCTTATCAGTAACAAAGTTTCATTTGTGCGATCACTTATTGTTGCTTACATTCTTTGAAGTTTATTTGTGATAAAAATGGTTAGAAGAAAGAAGCAATTGAAAAAAATACCTGCAAAAAGGGGCCTCAGAGCAGCAGTTAGTTTCATCGAACAGAAAATAGTGATTGAAAAGTTTAGGAACAAATTCAAGAATTCCGCCACCCAGTGACGTAGTTTATAGTGACATCGTAGAGCAACTTAACAAACGTATGACGGTTAAAGCAGTTTATTTATCTATTAAAAAAAACTATGAACACTTTTTCAGTGCAAAGTTAATAGACGATTATGCCATTTCAGAAAGTGATAGTATTTCTAATAGTGAGTGCAATGAGATTGAAAGTTATGATACATACGACTTTTTAATGGACTGCCACAAATGGCAACTAATTGAACCTCAGGTATTTTATACCCACAGAAATGATTCCCAAAAACCAAATCAAATATTTAATCGACGAATAAAATTACCAAAAAGTAAGTGGTCTGACATAATATCCAAGGAACTTTGGTCAAATACGCAGTTGCCCTGCATTTGGTGTATGAAAAATCATCAAGGTTATCAAGCTGGAAATATTAAATGCAATGG